>OU343149.1:2996179-4196179 GCA_910594945.2 Amphipyra berbera
AGCATCGACAGACTATACAGCAGCAACCACAGCAAGTACATCAGGTATGGACCATTATAACCTACAGACATTACCACCATAGACTAGGGTTTTGTCAATGGAAATACAACGTGTTACAAAAGTACCCCTAAAGCCGAAAGGGGGTTAAAAGGTCCCTTGTAAAGAGTCTTGGGGACAATTCAAGTATTACGTAAGTAGAATTTTGGAAATTTTTGACCCTCCCCTTTCTCCCCTGTCAGCAAAAGTAAGCAAAGCTCTTACCCCCCCCCCCCCCCTATGCTTACATTACATTGGTGTTTTTAATCTATTCAGATTTCTTTATTGTTATTCATGAGCAGCAGTTTTCAAGTCTAGAAAAATAAGTAAATAATTGAATGTTGCTGATGTAATCACCATCCAGATCTCCTCGTCTCCCTTGTCATCAAAAATAAGCTAAGCAAAGACCCTCCACCCCACCCCCCTTTTCTGCTTACGTAATACTTGAATGACCCCTTGGCAATATTTGAAAACCGTAGTATGACTCAAAATAAAGAATTTTGATAAAATATTAAATAATCATCATTGAAACGCAACCCTGAAAACATAAAACTAAAGAGTAGACTACCCAGAAAGTTATTTACATTCTTACGTAATTTCCTCTGAGAGGTAAATGACAACAACCGTAAAAGACTACTTGATTATTTACATTTTTCATGGGGAATTATGTAACACGTTGTGTAGACAAGGTTGTCTTGTTCACCAACTATACTAAAATTTGAGTATTGCTATCTCTTACTAATAGACAGCACGAGAAAAGGACGGCGATAGATAAGAACTAAGTTAGATATGTCAAACTAGTTTACGTCTTGAACTTCACCGTGTTTTAGTCGACACGTTCTGATCCGACGTTTTGTATGGAAATCTTAGTTCAAGACTCGTTGATCTAGTGGTGGCAAGCGTGACTGCTGATCGTGAGATCCTGGATTCAATCCCCAGGTCGGGCAAAGTGTTATTGGGTGTTTCCGTGTGGAATTCCTCAGTAGCAGCGCGGGAGTTTGGATTTGTGCGCGGTTGATGGCAATGGACTCGCCCCCTATTACGTGGGAAACGGTGGAATGAGGTTGTTACTGTACACTTCTGCCCTACCCTTCGGGGAATACAGGCGTGATGTTATGTATTTCTATCGTAAAAATACGCTTAACGAAGCAGAGAGTCACGTATTCTTCCCATCATTACGAAGATTTTTTGGTATTGGGCCATACCTGGGAACCGACTGGTTATGGAGATATTGAAGGTCAAAGTCACCATATTTTTGTACGTTTTTCACGAAAACTAAGTTTTAATGTTATTACTAAACATTCTTCTATACAAACATTATCAACATTTTTGAAATGTAGGCACAGGCTGCTGCGCGCGCGCTTTCATTGCGCGCTACAATTAAAAGCTGTTTTTTAATACCAAAAAATAAAAGTCGTTTCCCAGCAATTATTTTTGCTGTATGTTATTTAGTTTTATGTACAGTATGCGTAGACTTCGGCTTCGTTAAGGGTATTTTTACACCTAATATTATTAACAGTACCTGGATGACCGAGCCTAGCTCGGTTTTTTTTTTTGGTAAATCGTGTTTTTTGGAAAAAAAAAAAAAGGGAAAATAGAAAAAGAAGGAAGGAAACAAAAAGGAAAAAGGGAAATAAATAATCGTCTGGATTCGAACCGAAATTTTCTGGTTTCGGGACCGCCCTATTTCCCACCTGAGCTATTACAACCTTGAAGATAGTGGCGAAATTTACATTCATATTCTAATGATATTGTAGCAGTTTTTCATTGCCTGAAAACACGGATAAAACGACGTTTTCTAAAATTGAAACCTAGCTAGATCGATTTATCGCCCCCGAAACCCCCTGCATACTAAATTTCATGAAAATCGTTGGAGCCGTTTCCGAGATTCAGATTATATATATATATACAAGAATTGCTCGTTTAAAGGTATAAGATAAGATAAGATATATTTATTATTTTATCTGTTTCAGGTAGGCGGCGTCAGGCAGCAACAATATGTATTGGCGACGCCTGGACAACCCGCGACGCCCGTTTCTCAAGTAAAATTACTTATTATTTATTATGTGAAGAGATGATGCGGCTGAATACCAGTATTTTACACGGAGCGACTGCCATCAGATCTCCGGAACCCACTTACTGGGCAATGCAGATATCCAAAAGTTAGACCGAGCATGGAGCGCTGTATCTTAGGACTCCGGTTATCAGACCGCATAAGGAATAGTGTACTGCGCTCCAAAACTCAGATCGCAGACGTTCTTCAGAAAGCCGCCAGCTTAATATGGAACTGTCACGTCAATACGGGCTACACACAATATGGGCTGGTCACGTCTGTCGCATGTCGGACGAGCTGTGGGCAAAACTTATCACTGAGTGGAGCCCACACAACGTCAGACGACGTCGCGGCAGGCACAGAAGGAGATGGCGGGACGATCTAGACGCTTATTGGAAGGATTGGCCGCAGAGAACCTTAAACCGAGAGGAGTGGAAGGAGGGTAGGGAGGCCTTTGTCCTGCAGTGGGATGATATGGCTTAAAAACAAAAAAAAATTGAACTGTCTTCAGACTTTCGGGCTTCTGACAACACGTAACGACTGTCATAGGTATTCATATGGCAACTAGGTCAGGCGCTTTAACGTGCTGTCTGATACACAGAGGGGTCTAGATGGGTAAAGAGTGGTAACCCATCCACGGAATAACCGTGGCAAGCGTAGCTTAACCTCGCAGATTGATACGCGCTGTTAAAGTTTCTCGTCCAGATTATAACTAATTCTATATCTCCATTTGTAGGTAATATTCTGCGGCGGCGGCGTAGGCGGTGTGAGCGGCGTAAGCGGCGTATCGGGCGGAGCGCCCGTCATCACCTCCGTCATGCCGGCCGGCGGCGCTGTACTCACTCCACACCACACCTTACACCACTGATGATCAAAAGACACTGACACAACCATACAGAGACTTACTGATGCCTAGCATCGTTGAGGATCGGAAGACGACCACCAGAATGACTTGAAGACGGCACCAAGACCACAGGATCCAATCAACACTGCAGCAGCCTTCATAGACAAGTCTTAACAACTAAACCAAAAAAGTGATCAACAGTGGTAGAGTGACTACAAGAACCTACTATGTGCTACCCATCTATAGATCAAAGTTAAACCACAGCAGTAGCAAAAAAAAGTGATCAAAAGTGATAAATTTGCTACCAATAGTGCTAAAGTAACTTTGGATGATAACCTACATACTACAATCTAAGTGTAATAGCAGAAAAGTGATCAAAAGTGGTTTTGTGGCTTAAAAAAGTGTCTGCAAGTGACTGAAATGGCTTCAAGTATGACTAAAATGGCTTTAGAAAGTGATTGTGGGAAGATATTGTATCCGGACTGTTGTTTATTATAATCTTTGGGTTGTAACTGTAAAATACTGTTATAATAAAGGTTGGTACTTTGTGATAGTGTCAGTTTGACACTAACACCCATAGGTATTCTAAGACGTTCCTCCAAAACTTACTCGACTCAGTCTTTCTCACCACCATCGGTAGTTATAGTTGACATAAACGTCCTCGACTCGAGATTTTTCCTCAGTGGAGGTAAGGAATCATCTGTCAAACTCAAGGTACCTCGGAACCTACCTTAAGGAAGGAAGTGTCAAAGATCGTATGTAACAAAAATGTATTTTGAAGACTATCGAATATGCTTACGATAATCCTTACAACTATTTATCGCGGCGTTATTTGCGCGATGCAGATAATTCAAATTATGACGTAATAACTCCGTCGAGGAACCTCAAAGTTCACTCGAAATTGCGACTAAGAATACAATTTTGAAGGTGTTTTCGAGGCCGTCCTGAGTCGAGTAAGTTTTGGAGGAACGTCTTAGAATATGGGTGTAAGTCCCCAAACCACATAAGTAGGAGCTTCGGTTGGTGCCACGCGAGGCTTGAAGCCTGTGGTATGGTATGCTGTACCAGTCCTCCACCTTGTTGACATTGCAGGGGCTCATGAGTTATACGATTTGCGAGGTTAAACTGCGCTTGCCGCAGTCATTCTGTTGATGGGTAACATTTCCGACTGAATACCAGTATTTTACACGAAGCGACTGCCATTGGGCAATACCAATATCCTATGGTTAGACCGGTTGTCAGACTAACGTGCTTCTGACTTCCCGTAACGACTGTCATAGATATTCGTATGAGACCCGGGACCGACTGCTTAACGTGCTCTCCGAGGCACGAAGGTGTCTCGATGTGTACCGAACCGTCGCCTATCCACTGGCTGACCGCAGCAAGCGTAGCTTATAAATTATACAAGGTTAGTCGGAAAGGGGGTACTAAGCCGAAAGGGTGTTAAAGTACCCATAATAAAGGATAACTTTTGTTCTACAACTTTTCCCAAAAGTCAATAGTTCAAGAGAAATAGCTGTTCAAAGATTTCATAAAAAATACGCTAAATTCTATCTATCTTCAGCTATGATCAAACGTGTTTACATTTTACGTCATATTTGGGTTCACGGGTTCAATTTGTAACAAAATTAGGGATGAAGAATTTTTGAAAAAACTAAAATAAAAATCATTATGCATGATTTTTTTTCGTACGAATTTTTAAATTTTGAAGCTTTCTTTAAAAAACCATCTTCTGTGATACATTAAGAGGTCCGCGGCTTAGTACCCCCTTTCCGACTAACCTTGTATAATAAAAAACTATTAACAAGAATATTTAGTTTTTTCTGTTACCTACCTGAACAGCTGACAATTTAAAGATAGGGTCTATTGCCAGTTCACATGATGTCATCTAACTCGCTGCGTACCTCTAGCCACCAATCTAAGCACCTATCTGTGTGTTGGGCCTTGCCACAGTTTCTGAAATCTGATCAACATTAAAATTAACTGTCAAAAATCATGTCAAATGCTTTGGTCATTAGTATTTTGATCGACCAATCACATTTCGACAACAGATTAGATTAACTGCCTCATTGGTCTGGTGGCAAGCGCGTTATACTGATCGTGAGGTCCTGGGTTAAATCCCCAGGTCGGGCATAAGCGTTATTGGTGTTTCCGTGTAGAATTCCTCAATAGTCCGGAGTTCGGTTTGTCCTTGGTTGATAGCAATAGGCTCGCCCTCTATTACATGGAACTTAGCCTTTTAACCGCTTGAGTCGCATTTTTGTGACAAACATTTCCGTGCCCCTACCGCGCGTGTCGTATTTCTGCGACAGAGATCATGCATGGTTTTTTTGTTCTATTTTCGCCCTATGAACTGCGTGGTACAACTAAAACGATTATTCAATAGAGATATGATTTACAACAATTACTTAAAATTGTTTCATAGCTCTAAGTATTGAAAAAGCTTAATATATTTATTGTAGGTATTATTTTATCGATTCGTAGTCGCGCGCTAGGGGCACGGCGATTGATATTTAGCCACGCGCTTAAAATATTAAACATAACTGCAAAATGAGGGTGTTACTATACGCCTCTGCCCTTCCCTTTGGGGAATACAGGCGTGATGTTATGTAGATCAGCTTTTCAGAAACTGAGAGTTAAGTTTGTTAACGGGAGTTGGAATATTTATATCAAAATAACTAAAATATCCGAATATTACGACATTACCATGTTACACTTAAAAGTACCCTTTTAAGTGTCATTTTGACATTATACAGGGTGTAACAGAAAGGTGAAATAATACTTTAAGGGGTAGTAGCTCTCATGAATTTGAATAACTTTTTTAAAATTATAGCAATTCAAAATTCGATAAAATACTTTATTCCAAAGTACCATTTATGCTTGTAGCGGCAATAACAATAACTGTCAACGATGACGTCATAGAATATATGCTCCTATCGTAAAATTTATTCACATTCAAGGTATCATTCACCCTCAAAAAAAAATATTTCACCTTTCCGTAACACCATGTATACAATCTTTTCAATAATTGCGAACTGTAACTTGCAAATGAAAATTTAAAATGTGCAAATATTTAAGACGATGATACAATCTTGGAAATGACCCTACAGAATGTTCAATCCACGAAATCGCGCCCACACTCTTTGTCTAAATCGCTACAGTGCATATGTGCATTATAAATTGTGTTATCTGTAATTACACTTGGTTGGAGACCCTTCAGGTCTCACCAATAACTGCCCGGTTACGTAGAAACGGTCCGCAAGACCATCTACAAGCAGTCGAATAGAAAAAATAAGTACAGCGGAAACTCGATTAACCGGACTAATTATATTGTTGTCGTTAGGCATTCGGATAATCGAAAATCCGGATAATCGAACGTATGAAGTAAAGCGGGTTTTGTGCATATGTAGTACCAACAATACACAGCATCTTCTAAAAATTCATGTTTCTTCGTCATTTTCCGATGTTTACTCCAGTCTTATCATATTTGCAGGTGTACAACAATATTGAGTCGGTATTCTTCTTAATATCACTTAGAGCCTGCGCAGACGAGGGACAATGGCGGACAAAAAGTCCGCGGTGCGCTCTTATTAGTACTGCAATAAGGTTGCACTTTGTCCGCGCCAATACCTCATGTCGTCATGAGGTATTCCGTCCGTGAGGCAGTCCGGATAATCGCGAATCCGTATAACTGAGGGCCGGATAATCGAGTTTCTACTGTATCGCCAAACAATAATTCGACGTGTGCATGCGCACACTAAGATAGGGCAATAATAAGGGATGTGCGCATACGCACCACGCGTCTACCGACCTCAACAAGGAGTGGGGCGCGTCTTCGTGGATTGAACGTACAATAGAATGAAATACACTTTTTTTACTAAACCTAGGAAAAATAGGCTATTAGTAGTAAGTATTTGTAAATAATTTAGAAATAAAATGTATGGAGGATGAATTATTTAGTGTTTTCTTTTTTATTTAATTTTTAGTTTAAATTGTAAATTTGTTTACATGCTGATAAGGTTGGGTGCATATTTAATGGATTTAACGAGAAGATTTTCCGCTCTGTTTTCAAAAACTGTGAATTTTTTTATGCATATCCGCCAACTCGAGCGACCGCACCGTAGCCCTGATACGAGATTAAAAATTACGAAAGCTATATCGCCACCGGAAAGCTACTTAAGCGCCATTTTGGTTAAAATGAGTTATATATTATACCGTTGGATTGGATTTTTGGTTCTGCGTCGATTAGTTGGGATTTCGTATTCTATTCTATTATATTACGAAATCCCAACTAATCGACGCAGAAAAAAAAATCCAATCCAACGATATAATATACAAGGTTAGTCGGAAAGGGGGTACTAAGCCGAAAGGGTGTTAAAGTACCCATAATAATGGATAACTTTTGTTCTACAACTTTCCCCAAAAGTCAATAGTTCAAGAGAAATAGCTGTTCAAAGATTTCATAAAAAATACGCAAAATTCTATCTATCCTCAGCTATGATCAGACGTGTTTACATTTTACGTCATATTCGGGGTCACGGATTAGAAACTCCATTTTCTGAATTCATAACAAAATCAGGTATGAAGAATTTTTGAAAAAACTAAAATAAAAACAATATTTCATGGAAAAATTATTTATCGGGTTTTTAAATTTTAACACTTTCTTTAAAACAATCATAAGTGATACATTAAGTGGCCCGCGGCTTAGTACCCCCTTTCCGACTAACCTTGTATACTCTATCTCTCTTACACACACTCAAGAATAATATAGAACTAGCACGAAATTTTGACGTATTGTATCGTAAACTTATCACTAATGTAAGCGATTTTTTAATCGAAAATGCAACTGTCTTACAAGGGTAGCTATACACATAAGCGGGCCGGCATTAATCGCCACAGCCGGGAGGTACAATCGAATATAATGTAGATGAATGTTCGAGAAAAGGCCGCTCGGCTTAAATTTTAGTTCAGCTAAGAATTATTATCATTGGAGCTGAACGTATGTAGTAGTTGCTACAGGTCGGCTTTTTCGTTCCACAAGTACTGCCGAATCGAATGATGTGTCGACCCGAATGAACTACCCAATCGGCACAAGCCGAATGAAGCAGAACATGTGCAGTAATTACTTCGGGTCGGTTTTGTTGTTCGACAAATACTGCCGAACCGGTTATGTGTATAGCTACCCTAATGCTGCGTCCAGATCTGCCGAATGCGCCGCTTGCGAACTGCGCGCGTGCTGCTCGCGTGCAGTTACAGCGTACGTTTGGTGCGCCGCTCTAGTGCAACTCCGGCAAGGCTCGCGCGCCGCTCGTGCGCACATAGCTTCTTTCGCGTTTGAACTATGAGCCTCAGCTGTGAATTTTGCTTCCGAAGATGTCGGACCATACGACTGCCGTTAGCATAATTGCTGCAGCATCGGCTGTTTTATTACTGACAAAAACTAAAAGGAAAAACAGAAAACGTTAGTGGCAGGTTCCACGAGCGGCACGCGCGCACCACTTGCGCCGCTCGCGTACGGCGCGTAGTTTGTGCGCGAGCGGCGCGCGGGCGGCGCGCGAGCTTCGTACGAACATGAAATGCACGCGCGCATCTCGCGAGTGGCGCATTCGCGGCGCGTTCGTCAAGTCTGGACGCACCATAACATTTCGATATTTTCTTTTGCGACATGCACAATTTGCATCCTACATAGATATGAATAAAGTTTTCAATTTAATTATACAAGGTTAGTCGGAAAGGGGGTACTAAGCCGAAACGGTGTTAAAGTACCCATAATAAGGGATAACTTTTGTTCTACAACTTTCCTCAAAACTCGATAGTTTAAGAGAAATAGCTTTTCAAAGATTGCGTAAAAAATATGCTAAAATCTATCTGTCCATAGCTATGATCAGCTGTTTTTACAATTTAGGTCATATTTGGGGTCACGGATTAGAAAATTAATTTCTTGAATTTATAACTAAAGCAGGTATCTTTTTTTTTGAAAAAACTAAAATGAAAATCTTTTTGCATGCAAATAAAAATTATCGAATTTTGAAATTTTAACACTTGCTTTAAAATAGTCATCAGTGATACTTTAGGTGGCCTGCGGCTTAGTACCCCCTTTCCGACTAACCTTGTATAGTGTGTGCGAAACGAGTATTTCTGATTCAAAATTTACTTCCATTAACGTTACCTTTACGTTAGTAACTCGACAGCAGACGTGCTAGGTCTTTAGTTTATACTGCGCGGTTTATTCTACCTCTGCATGAGTTAGCCTTTGGCCAGACTGCAAACGAGGGCGCGGGGCGGGCGCGGTGCGGCGAGTTCAAACAGAAGAATTTCATTTGAGTGTCCATAGTGGGCACGCGGGCGCGGGAAGCGGCGCGGGGAACGCGCGGGTAGCTCACGCCATAGGTCGTCCATACAAGTGGCCGCAGTGAGTGCGCGGGCGGCAAGCGACAACCCGCGCGGGAGCGGGGGATCTCAAACTAGTTCGAGCTGACCACGCGCGTTGTTGTGATGGCGTCTTCACAATTAAATATTGAAGAATTAATAAGTGCTATTCAAGCACGATCTGCACTGTGGATGTCGAAACATCGTTTTTTAGTAAGAATTTTCCAGTAAAAATAAGTCTTCTTCATCCATTGATATTTTGACAAACACTGGACACGACAACGCTCAGAACGAAGCCGCGCTCCACTGAGGACAGGTAAATCCCGCGCGTTCCCGCACCCGCGCCGCTCCCCGCACCGCGCTGCCAGTCTGGCCAAACACTTAATGTATCGATTTAGGACCTACAAGCGGGAAGGAATGGCAAAGATTTTTTAAGCTCAAATAATTTTAAACCTTATTGTAATACCCTTTAGGACTAGTATTTAACGTACCGTGGGATGCTTCGGCATGCCGCGGTACGACGAAGCACCCCGCGGTATGCTAAGCAAATATGAGTGCTAATGGTATAAACATAAAGATTAAAACCAGTGATGAGCCGAATAAGGGTTTCACCGAATACGAATAATCGGCCGAATGTTCGTTTAAAAGTTTACCGAACCGAATATTCGGCAGGATTTGGCGCGTGGTATCGTGCATTGCAAAAATTCAAGTCTGTACTTGTCGAAGGTATTGAATCGTGCGACCCTTCCGACTTCTGACGCTGTACCCCCGGACTGTTATTGCGACATCTAGTTAGCGACAAAACATTATCACGTGAATTTGTTTTTGTGTACAAAATCGTTAAAACTCAGTAAATTGCCAAAAAAAAACAATGAAATAAATAGAAAGAAGAGGTCGAACGTTTGGACACACGAACGTTTTTCCATGAAATTTATGATAAATGATAAGACACGCTTGATATGGATATAATTATGTAATTATACTACTTGATACAAGCATAAATGCAATTATTGAACGCAAAATTATTCGGTAGAATGTCGGGCATTTTTGCCGAATAATCGGCCGAATACCGAACATAAAACGAATATCTGGCCCATCCCTATTTAATACTATTTGAGCTTAAAAATCCTTTCCAATGGCTTGCCACCTATGGGTGCATTTCCTTATAGTAAAACACAGGTAACGGTGTTCACCATTTCGAATATTGGTAATAAGGGAAGCAGATTCCTTGTTTCTAGCTGCCCGTCCCGGCTTCGCATGGGTGGACATTCTTCCCGTTTTTGCAACATTTTCATTTATGCTCCGCTCCTATTGGTCGTAGCGTGATGTTATATAGCATATAACCTTCCTCAATAAATGGACTATCAAACACAAAAATAATTTTTCAATTCCAACCAGTAGTTCCTGAGATTAGCGCGTTCAAACAAACAAACTCTTCAGCTTTATAATATTAGTACCTATAGATGTGTCATAGGATAATCGGATCTTTGTATCGCAAAGATCCGATTATCCTATGACGATTGCAAAGTATCGGATATTTGGAATCTAAGACGATTTTTGTAATCATTCGCGCTATTTTCATGATCATTGCAATAATCTCAGTTTATTTAGAAGGATTGGAAATATGAACGCTGATTGGCTAATCTAAGAGTCGATTTATAATATCATCTTTATTCTGTTTGGTCAGAACATGGCTCTTCACAAAGATCTATCGACAGAAAAGTGATAACAACCATATCAGCCAATCAGCACTCATAACGTGAGCGGTATTCGCGACTTACCTAAAATAAGCCGGATTTTTGCAATGATTTTGAAAATAGCTCTGATAAATACGAAAATCTGTCTTAGATTCCAAATATCCAGTCCTTTGCAATCATCATCATCTCCCTGCCCTTATCCCACACTAGATGGAGTCGGCACAACATGTGTTTCGTAAAACCATGTTGTTAGAGGTTTTGGCTTATTGTTTTATGACCGGCCGCCTGCCTGACATCGACCCTCCTTGGGAATACTCGTTGGGTGACCCAATGTGCTTGCTGATATTATGCACTGCGTCCCAAAATGATCTGCTTGTTAATCTTATTGCTGACAACTAAGCAGACTATGTTCATCTTGGTGGAGTATACTTGTAGTTCTTCGACCCACTCATTCAGTTTCGCTAGGGACTTTGGTTCTGACACATCGTAAACTAATATAGCACCGTGAGCGTGTCCGTCTCCGGTCCTTTGCAATCGTCATAAGATTATCGCAAAGATCCAATTTTTCCGATATATAATTCATGATTTTGGAAACAGAGTGGACAATCCGTGACGCTAGATGTGCACAGCGCCTAAACAATAAAAACTCAGTATTTAAGTTTGATAACGCTCTTTTAATATGAATTTTAGTACATTACATGTAACTTATTAAATAGAGGCGTATTTTATAAATATTGTACCTATGTAATAAACGAATGAAGGCACATTTATTAATTGGTTTTATTTACGTAACCAAAGCATAATGCCGCGTTTACATTAGGTCGGTTAGGCCGTTTTCGGCTGCAACCGTATTTGGTCAACGACTAGTGTAAACAGGTAAATATTTGGTTGAAACTGTAAGCGTATAACACCGTAATCGATCGCCGAATTCGGGGTACCAACCTTTAGTAAACAACACAATTCGGTTCGACCCAGTTCAACCGAAAGCGGTCGAAGTATACGATGGCCGACCAATGTAAACGCGCCATAATAATAGTATAGGTCAACGACCTTACTTCCGATTTATAGCTGCGCGACCAAAGCGACTGCGAAGCGGTAGCGTCAGTCGCGCAGCGGACGCTACCCATGATATCAGATATACTTATCTAAAGACTAATATTAAAATGTAAATAATTAAAACGACAAAAGAATATTTACTAAAAAAGTTTATTTTATTCACAAAAATACAAACGAAATACAATGGTAACAATAACATTATACTATAAAATAAGTGTTTTACCTATTTGATTGTTCATAATACTATTACATAAGAAAATTCGGAAAAGAACGGTAGGTACATTATTGTAACTAAAATAATTTATAAAAATTAATACATAATTCTTAAATAATTAAAAGTTGTTCACACGCTTTTTTTAACTTACACAAAACTACATAAGTACGTATGTTTATATTTTTAACATAGATTTATAATTACCTACTGTGATAATATTTCACTATAATTACTTTAATGGATACTGGGAATGTAATAGAAAATATTTATCTTACAGAATTATACATTTCATTATTATATTGAATAGGGAACTCTTGTAATACCAAACCTTAAAAAAATGTAAGTAAATTTTTCATTCAATTGTTTTTTTTGTTTTGAGCGCGAAATCAAATTCCACAATAACCAAACAAACAACCAATAAAAACGATTCCCGCCAAAACAACTGTCAAAAGCCTTAAAAATTACGTTCGGATACACACAAAAAATATAAATCGACTAATAGATGACGAATCTTGTCATTAACGCCATAGTAATTAAAGTGAAAATGGAATAGAAGCTACGGCTTGCAAGGCCAGGGATGGGGGCCGCGGTGCCCGTGCAGGCTTGCAAGTGCCTGAAAAGTTCGATGTAATTCCTCGCAGGTTCATGAGTGGAGACGCTAGTGGGTTCTGTGAGGCCAATAGTAGAGTCCTTGAACAGCAAGTCGGCAGCACCATTGAAGGGCGAGAATATTTCTAAGTTGATCAGCTGATTGCCGGACGCGGCGGAGTAGCCAAAGTAATAGTCGAGCGAGTCGAAGAGAGTATTCAGACTGTTGTAAAGAGGGTCGCCTCTGCAAAAAAAGGAGACGTGTTAAACATTGGATTGACAAAAAAGATTGCAAGAAATGGTGGCGCCACTAGTCATACATGGTAGTGGCTACGCCGCATTTGTTAAAACTAGAAACATAATAATTTGTAGTTTTTGACTAGGAAACGGCCACCCCATATCCACTAATAGGTGTTGTAAGAGCGACTTAAGGACTACGTCAAGAGTGTAGGTACCTACTTAATAGCGTCCTCCTGTCTACATAATTACATAACCAAATATTGCGATCACAAAATTTTCTGCCAAGCGTGAACATTATTGACAATTTCCCTTCTGACCATTCTTTGGGAGATCATATTATGACTGTTATACAACGTGCTATATAATTCACCATGAAAAATGTAAATAATCAAGTAATCTTTTATGGTTGTTGTCATTTACCTCTCCGAGGAAATTACGTAAGAATGTAAATAACTTTCTGGGTAGTCTACTCTTTAGTTTTATGTTTTCAGGGTTGCGTTTCAATGATGATTATTTTATGTTTTATCCAAATTTTTCTTTTTTTGGTCATTCTACGGTTTTCAAATATTGCCAATAGACTCTTTACAAGGTACCTTTTAACCCCCTTTCGACTTTAGGGGTATTTTTGTAACACGTTGTATTCAAAACAGTTTTTGTCAATATTTTTTATCAACTCACCTTCTGGTGACCACTTCAGCGTCCACCACGTACGCGAGAAGGCAGTTATCATCGATGTTGATGCCGGGGCTAGCTGCCAGCGAGTTGTTGCGGCAGAGAGCACGGTATTGATTCGGTTGGAGTCCCAAGGCAGTCATGTGCGCTGGAAAAGTAAAATAGATATTACAAAAGCTACTACAATATCACTGCTGTAATAAAAAAACTTGGGGCCTTAGGGCCCATCACAATTTTTAAATTGAGGCCCTTTAAATATTAAGCTTCTTGTAAGTAGCATAATTGGACGTAGTTAAGCGAAAAGGATCCAACCCACAAAATTATCGAAAATGAGTTATTTATATCAAAATACTCCTTAAACTTCTAAAGTCAAACTACACATAATAACATTTTAACAAGTAAAATATTATACATTTATCCCTTAATTACAATAAAACTAAGAAATTTAAATCAAAGAACCAATGAAGAAATACAGTCTAAACTTAAAAACTGAATGTCTCGTAACTGTATGGGTTGGATCCTTTTCGCTAAACTACGTCCAATTGTGTCAAAAATAATTGAGAATTTTGTAAACGTAACCATTAAGAAGTAAGTAAAGTAATTATTTAAAAAATTATACATCTATTATTTTTCTACGCTTTTTCCATAAATCATTCAAGTTTATTGAATAGTAATTAAACATACCGTTACATTTTACGGGATGGCGGCAAAATGAAAGTAAAGTTGTTAATTCAGCGAACACAACTCATTTTAAATTATTTATAAGCAAAATTAATAATACAATGCAGTTTGTAGTCACTAAAAACCGCTCAAAATTCAAATTGTGTTCGCTTTTTTTTTAATATTTTCGATGTTTTTTTTAAATATTTTTCGTTCTATATTTGATCGAAGTATAACGGCCTCATGCGTTTGTATATTTTTATTGTTATTTAAATTAAACATGATACTCACTGGCCATACTCCTGGTGTTTAGGAAGGCGACATCAGTGTTGGTGTCGTTGAGGCACGCTAGAGAGCCGTTGTTGGCAAAGTATTTGTTGCTGAAATCCCAAGTACAGATCGCTGGAAAGAAGAAATGAAAAAGGTATTAAAAATAGTCGTGCCTTGCAATACATAATATAATCAATCCATTACTGTCCCACTGCTGGCCAGTGGGACAGTAATGGGCAGTGGCGTAGCGTGGGGTGGGTAAACACGACTTAGGGGGCGGCGATGAAGCTCGCCGCCACTTGGCTGCGGCGTCAGGTCTTAGTCATCAGATAAATGTATTGTCATCGGGACTACATAGGTAATTATTTATGCAAAATGTCAAGTCAATGGGACAAGTGGAAGTTGTTCAAAATAGAATATATAATAGACTAGCTGTGTCCGCACGGCTCCGCCCGCGTAAGAAGTTTCAGGCCCAGTATCCACCAAAGCGGAGAGGAGAGGAGATGTCTCGTAAACAACCAATAGGATTATGATTGTGTTCATACTAAGCGGAGAGATGTGTAAATAACGCAATTCTATTGGTTGTTCGAGACGTCTCCTCTCCTCTCCACTTTGGTGGATACCGGCCCTAATTCCAGTAATAAATATAGCCTATGTTACTCAGTGATAATGTAGCTTTCTAACGGCAAAAGAATGTTTGAAATCGGTCCAGTAGTTTTTAAGTTTATTCGTTACATACAAAAATACAAATCATTCCTCTTTATAATATTAGTATAGATATAGAAATAATAATAGAAAATAGATTATAGAAAGATGTTTTATTTTGAATCCTTTTGCAATCAACACAGCAACAGAGTATCACAGAATTTTCACCGATTTTTTGCTTCGTTATGAAAATAGGGTTGGGGGATTTAGCGTTGGCCCCGGTGGTAGAAATACACGCTACGCCACTGGTAATGGACATCTCAGAATGAGAAGGAGGCCTTAGTCCACCACGCTGGCCTGGTGCGGGTTGGCGGACTACACACACAATCGACCACTTCTTTTTAAGGGTCCGTCATTTCTGCAGGTTTCCTCACGATGTTTTTCCTTCACCGTTAAAGCAAGCTATAATCTAATTCTTGTTATCGGTAGCTGGTAACACTGGACAATGTTGGTAAAGGAGGATAATCGTCAAGCTGAATCAACGTACCCGAAGTTATAAAAACAGTGGTCATTCGACGGAGCAAAGGATTCCACGTCGAACAGCTGAAGAAGTGTGACCTTTTATATCTGACTTGCTTGTTCTTATTTTCTGATCTTGTGTAAATTATTATATTGTGATATTTTGTGAACTAGCTTCTGTAACTAATCACTAATCCAATTAAAAGTACTCAGTGGTGGAGAGTCTATGTTGGTTTAATTTACTTTATTTAACATGCTCCCAATCCTGACATGCCGATAATGGCTATAACTGTAATCAGGGGCGTAGCTACCGCCGTATCTGCCGTATCAATTATACGGGGCCCTCAACGTGCGTAAGCAAAAATTAATAAAAACTGTCAGACCTGTCACTTTTGTCCATAGAGGCAGAAACTTTAGAAAAACTAAAGTCGTCATCAGCTATAAATGATTTAATAAATCAGTTTGCCGAAAAAAGGCAAGGAGAGTGTATATTTAATTTGAATTGTTTGTAAAAATTTTGGAAAAAGTGACAGATAGATAATTATGATGAATAAATATTTCTTTTAATTTTATGCATACATTTTTTTCTTTTGTGAGAATTGTTTACCCTTCCTAAGGGCCCCCAAACAAATGTTTATACGCGGCCCCGCCACGGCACGCTACGCCACTGACTGTAATGTTAGATTCACCCCTACAACATTCTGTTGTATGTATTATTATATTCTTAACTGTATTTTTGTACTTACCTTTGTTAAATAAATTAATAAATGATTGATTTATTGATGATCGATGATCCTTATGAGAAATGGGATCGTTTGACATCATAAAAACGTTTTGTAAAAACTGCCCCCGTTCCTGCTGACTGTAAATTTGTTCTAAATCTGTGAATGCAGTGCAAAATATTTTCAAAAAGCATGGACAGTCTCCTAAGAACGTTTTCCTGTAGCGACAACTGTAGGTGCCCTTCCAATTTAAAATGTTCATCCTGAAGGTATATAAATTTTCTACTTACATTCAGAAAAGTTGCCGACTGTAGTTATAGCTGGCTTGCACACGGAACACAGCACAGAGGAGTCGAAACTCTGTAAAGAATATTAAAAAGTATTATAAGTGACATCGAGATTGAGTTTTTGTTGAAATAAGAAATGCCAAACCAACTCAAACAGATGGGTGAAGAGATCTCAGGGAAGCTGGTTATAACAAAAGTTTTACACCCATATTCTAAGACGTTCCTCCAAAACTTACTCGACTCATACTCGATTCAGGACGGCCTCGAAAACACCTTCAAAATTGTATTCTTAGTCGCAATTTCGAGTGAACTTTGAGGTTCCTCGACGGAGTCATTACGTCCTAATTTGAATTATCTGCATCGCTCAAATAACGCCGCGATAAATAGTTGTAAGGATTATCGTAAGCATATTCGATAGCCTTCAAAATTAATATTTGTTACATACGAACTTTGACACTTCCTTCCAAGGTAGGTTCCGAGGTACCTTGAGTTTGACAGATGACTGAGGAAAAATTTCGAGTCGAGGACGGTTATGTCAACTATAACTACCGATGGTAGTGAAAAAGGCTGAGTCGAGGTGCAGTCGAGTAAGTTTTGGAGGAACGTCTTAGAATATAGGTGTTAATGTCACTTCCTGAAGATTACAAGCATTTTGTATCAGCATGGGAGACAGCGCCCAAGATTATTATTACAACAAGAGAGAATCAAGGAAAAAGGAGCGTCAATCCAAACACCCTCGGCGTTCATTGCTAAGGAAATAAATAATAAAATAAACATTCAGTGTTATGAGTGCAGTTTTGATTAATGGTAAATCCTACAAAGAAATGTTATGTGGTAAATAAGCCCCGTTCATGAAGACGTGACACGCGTAATGAGGACAATTCAAACATATGAGATGTATTATTAGCGCGTTTATAGAGACGCATTTTTCCACGCATATTGTTTTTGTTGTAGTTCTATGTATGACAGGACGCGGCGGGTAATAAACGGGGCTTTAGAGTACAGAAAAAACCATAACCATTTGGGGCCCCAAACCTACATGTTGGGGCCCCAAATGACCAAAGCCCCAGAAATACAAAATCACTTGGTTCTTAAAAAACCTAATGCTTTTCGATAAAAGGTTTTGTTTATCTTTTAATACACAATTTTAATGACTGGGCTATAAGACAAGTTCAACAAAACACTTACGGAGGACTCAGAGAGCGCATGAGCAGCATCAATGGCGCCGGGAGCGCACGCGCCACCAAAGAATTCGCCGACAGTCTTAGCGTAGTCGCACTCCGAAGATGACAGGATACCGCGCTCCTGACCAGCGCGCACGAACGATACGTATGCTGTGGGACATTTAAAAAAAATTTAGAAGCTATAGTACCAATAGGCTTTATCTGCCCATTACTGTCACACTGCTTGCTGAGCTGGGCCATAGATCAGAAATAGGTATATACAACGTGTAACAAAAATACCCCTAAAGCCGAAAGGGGGTTAAAAGGTCCCTTGTAAAGAGTCTATTTGCAATATTTGAAAACCGCAGCATGACCCAAAAAAGAATTTGAATAAAACATAAAATAATCATCATTGAAACGCAACCCTGACAACATAAAACTAAAGAGTAGACTACCCAGAAAGTTACTTACATTCTTAATTTTTTTTTCTCGTTTGAAAATCCTCATCTATGTCCCTCGCCCGGGGGAGGTGAGGGGGTCTGCCAGACTCTTACCGGCTAAAAACCAACGGTGTTCCTTCTCCTGACCGTTCGGCCGGGGTCGCGGGATTCGCAAAAGCATGCACCGCAACCCCGGCAGGTCCCGGTCCGGCAACCCATGGCGGACCTCTCCTCACGTCCTCCTGAGAAGCGCGCACGGAACACTGCGCGTCGCCTTCTCGGGCCTGTTACTTGTCGGGCGGCGAGTCCCCAAACCCGCCGCCCGCAGGCCACACACTAGGGTGGCTGGAGGTCATCGCGTACGCGCGCCCTCCGGCGTCCGGTGCGTCTGGCGCGGGAAGGAATTAGAGCACACCACTCCCTCTCCCTCTCCGCTTCCTCTTTGGTCGCCATCACCCCCTCACAAAAGGAGGCGATGGCTTTCCGCGCAGTCTCGCTCCCGACCATGGACAGAACCATGGCCGGAGGCGAGAGGTATTTACATTCTTACCTAATTTCCTCTGAGAGGTAAATGACAACAACTGGCTTTCGGTTTAATAAATATTTTCTTTTTCATGGGGACTTATGTAACACGTTGTATAGCAGTATAGGACCCAGTGCATAATATCAGCAAGCACATTGGGTCAACCGCGCGAAGGCGCAACGAGTATTCCTAAGGAGGGTTGATGTCAGGCAGGCGGCCGGTCATAAAACAATAAGCCAAAACTTCTAACAATATGGATTTACGAAATACATGTTGATGTATCCCACCTAGTGTGGGATAAGGGCAGGAAGAAGAAGTTGTATAACAATAGCACTTCTACATACGAACTCTTTTAGAAGGAGTTACTTACCGAGACCACCAAATTCCGGGAAGCACGCGTTCTTGCCCCGAAGGTTCTCAAAGCGGGTGATGTTCTCAGTGGCTGCGGCAGTTTCCTTCACAAAGGCTGCGACCCTGGACGCGGCAGCCTGAGAGTTCTGGACCAGCTTCACTGGGGTTAGCTTGTAGTGTCTGGTGAAGAGAGAATTTGATACACAGGGTCGTTACTGGCCAGTAAAACAATATAAGCCAAAACCTCTAACAGCATGGATTTATGAAATACATGTTGTGCCGACCCCACCTAGTGTGGGATAAGGGCAGGAAGAAGAAGAAGGTCGTTACAGGACAGTGCCCCGGGCCGCCGCGAATGGGGGGCCCTGAACAAGTAAATAATATAGGGCCCTGAAGTTAAGGGCAGATTAAGATTTTTCTGATAGATTTGTATGACCTAGAGATAGTTGTTTCGGTTCTGGGTATTTGTGCATGTGAGTTTTGTATCTGTAAACACAAATGATGCATGAGAAATGGTAGGGCGTTAAAAAAAGGCACTAGCCAGACCGTAGCTACTACCACGACAACTTCGCATCCAGGGCTCCAAAAAGGAAATATGGGGCCCTACGATATTTTTGGGGATCGGGCCCCAAGGTCGTAAATGCGGCCCTAGGCACTCAATACTCACTGTCTCGCCAAGTATCCATAGTTCGACGGCGCAGAAATGAAATCAGCTCTGTCGTCCCTGATATCAGCTAAACATTCCAACACGCTGGCCCTCTGCTGGCAGGACAGAGTTGGCTGCACTCCCAAGATATACGCCGCTGCCCTCACCCAACTACACTTCTCCTGTTCCAAAGCTGAAATGGTACACCAACGGCGGGCGGGGAGGCAGGACGCCGTCGAGTCGGGGCTGCTGATAGTACGGACTGGGGGAAGAAGATTGAGGTTACAGAATTATAATAACATTGGCAACACTGGAACAATTCATAGCCACAGATTATAAAGAGCGGCACGCGAATGTGGTCAGTTCGAACTACCGTCAAGAGGGAACGTGGGCTGCAAAATATTATTAATTTGATAGGTTTTTGCGATCTATTTCCATCCCACCCCTCCCGCAAACCTTCCCAATAGAGCGCGAAAGAGGCACCTGTATCTCGGACTGATTTCTCCTGTGCAATATTAGCGAAATCGTTCTTTCGTATTTCACTGTTTCCTTCTTCAAATTTGGACCAATTTAATATTTTTTTTCTGAAATAATTTAAAAAGGACTGGTTATGTCTGTATGTTTTTCTTTTATTTTTTATATTCGTCAAATTTGTTTGCCAGATGTTTGGAAACAGTGGTAAAACCGGTCGATTTTTGTGAAGTTTAAACGTTTCTAGTTCTTTTAATAATTAATTTATTGACAAAAACAAAACATAGGGACATAGTGGTGGTAGATATATATATCATAAGGTAAAAAATATTTGCTCTAGTGACATTATCCAAGGAGAAAACTGAGGTATACGTTTGTATGGACTAAATGCCGACCGCATTTCCTCTTAAGGAATGTCCTATATTTTTGCTAGGTACTGGATTCTGTTATTCTGATACTAAACTTAATGTAGGCCATTGTCATCTCTTTCACTCTAATAAAATAAGAAAGAGACGGACGTAAATAAGAGCTGTCAAAAGTTCAACATAAATTTCCATACATTAGACGATACGTCAGAAGTCAGAACGTATCGACTAAAAAAAACGGTGAAGTTCAAGACATACACCCATATTCTAAGACGTTCAAAACTTACTCGACTTGACTCAGCCTATAGTTGACATAATCGTCCTCGACTCAAGATTTTTCCTCAGTCGAGGTAAGGAATCATCTGTCAAACTCAAGGTACCTCGGAACCCACCTTAAGGAAGGAAGTGTCAAAGTTCGTATGTAAAAAAAATGAATTTTGAAGACTTTATCGAATATGCTTACGATAATCCTTACAACTATTTATCGAGGCGTTATTTTCGCGATGCAGATAATTCAAATTATGACGTGATGACTCCGTCGAAGAACCTCAAAGTTCAATCGAAATTGCGACTAAGAATACAATTTTGAAGGTGTTTTCGAGGCCGTCTTGAGTCGAGTAAGTTTTGGAGGAACGTCTTAGAATATGGGTGACAAACTAGTTTGACATCTCTAACTTTTCTTATCTATCACTGTCCTTTTCTCGCGTTGTCTGTTAGTAAAAGATAGCAATTGGTGTCAATTCTGTTCCTCAATTTGACAGGACTAAACTAAGGGTGTCTGTCTCTTTCTGTTTCAATAGAAAAAGAAATTGACAGTTGCGTTTAGTCGAGTTTAGTAATGTATTCATATTGTTTTTTTTGTTTTTTAAAATTTGTACTCAAGTCTTTTAGCATTACTCATTGGTCTGTGGTCAGGACTTCATTGTTCTCTCACTATCCTAAATCATTGGACTGTATCCACTGAAATTGTTAAAGATATTTTAAAAGAGTAACCATGGAGTTTCTTGCCGGCTCTTCACCATAGGAAACGACTAATTGGAACCGTGCATCTAAATTCGACTTTTCATAAACACCTGTATTGGTTTATGTGAAATATTTTTTTTTGTTTTGCTTTTGATTTTCACTGGCAAAATGTGCAGAATCAACACCATTGTCTAATTTTAGTTTAATTGGTGAATGACAGAACCTGCAGTGAATACTTACTTGGAGAGGTATAATTCAGAAGGGTACTAGGCACATCCTGGTAGACCACCCTGGAGTTAGCGCCTCCAGCAACCACGTTGAACGCGATGGATTGCCACGTATTGCCGCCGGGGTCTGCGCCAGTCGGCCACCACGTGCGCAGGTTGTTCAGAAGAGTTGCTGAGCTGGCACTGCAGAAATATAGTATTTAATCCATGATCTTTTGCAAGGTTAAGCTGCACTTGCCGCGGTCAGTCCGTGGATGGGTGACCATTCGTTACACGTTACATAGAGAACACGTTAAACCGTCGGTCCCGGGTGTCATACGAATACTTAACAGTCGTTACGGGTAGTCAGAAGCCCGAAAGTCTGACAACCGGTCTAACTTTAGGATTTATTTATTTATTACAACTAACAGCTATCATTACAGGTAAAACCCAATGCAATAGTGTAGCAACAAAATATTTTTTTCAAATTTTATAACATATAATACATAGTGTTATCTCTGTGAATTCACTCAGTGCACAAACAAAAATATCTGTCTGCTCTGCTACGAGGTTGAGAGTGCGAAGCGCGCGCGTCCGTGGCGCCTCGCTCAGTAGATTGGTGCGGCCGCACGGTACTGCCAACAGTCGAGGCCGGCATCGCCGCCACACGTATCTGTCCCAACACACCACACCTGACACACCAGCCCTAAAATCGGTATAATGATATCGGCATTGCCCAGTAACTGGGTTGCGGAGGTCTGATGGCAGTCGCTCCGTGTAAAATACTGGTATTCAGCCGCATCTGGTTAGACTGGAAGGTGACCGCAACATAGTTGGGAGAATGGCGGCGCAGAACTGACTGTGCGTGTTGAGTATTGAACGAATTCCTTCGTTATTTGTTTTTCAAGTATATGAGACTTTATTCTCACAAAGAATTACATTCACTTACATGAGAATACAATCTATACCTACTAATATTATAAAGCTGAAGAGTTTATTTGTTTGAACGTGCTAATCTCAGGAACTACTAGTTGGAATTGAAAGTCTTATTGTGTTGGATAGTCCATTTATCGAGGAAGGTTATAGGCTATATAACATCACGCTACGACCAATACGAGCGGAGCATAAATGAAAAATGTTGCAAAAATGGGAAAAATTTCCACCCGTGGGTGCGAAGCCGGGACGGGCCGCTATTATAGTGTCTAAAATATAATAGGCCCGTTTTGACAGCTGTCAGATCAGTACATTTTATGTCGAAATTGACGTAACATGTTCTAACCTGACAGCTGTCAAATAGAGCCTATTAAATTTTAGCCATTATACAAATAAAATTACAATGGTATCGATTCTGTAGCGCACTTTGACAGAACTAAACTAAACTAAAACTAAGGGGGTTTGTCTCTTTCTGTTTCAATAGAAAAAGAAAGTGACAGTTGCGTTTAGTCTAGTTTAGTACTGTCAAAATGTGCTACAGAATTGACACTAATGTTTGCCGAGCTGCGTAATAGGAAAACAACAATAAATGCAATGCAGCAAAACAGAAAATTGAAAACAATTAAATTACTTGACGGTGCACGTACCTACATGGTTTTTAAAGTATTTTTATTACAATAAGTTAGCCAGTAGGCTTTTTTTTGCACTTTAGACGCGACCTACATTTGGCAGCGCATTGACACTGACACATTGCATTATTCTATGCATTTTATGTATACAATACAATACAATACAATACAATACTCTTTATTGTACACAAAACAAACAAGAAACATTACTATAAAAATAAAGATGTACAATGGGCGGTCTTATCGCACTAGGCGATTTCTTCCAGACAACCTTTGGATGGACATGAAGTGCAAGAAAAAAAGAGAGAGGTAGTTCACAGTGTAACAATTAATTAGGAGACATTAAATTATGTACGTTAAATAAACCTAAAAACACAAATAATTAAATATACATTACATTACATATGTATATTACATTTTAGTGTTCAATTAGACGTGGTTTGAGTCGGACAACTTGCATTTTTATTTAGATTCATCCCGTTGAGCATTCACTGACATTTTCTGCGTTTAAATTTGACATTTTACATTTGCATTGACATTACTTGTGTTAGGGATGCAACCTACATAGTTTTTTGGTCCTTCGAGCCGGATACATAGTATAAAACAAAGTCGCTCCCGCTGTCTGTACGTCTTTTAAACTACGCAACGGATTTTAAAGCAGTTTTCAGCAATATATAGAATGATTCAAAAGGAAGGTTTATATGCCACACCTTAGTTGCACACATTGGACCCGTGCGAAGCCGGGGCGGGTCGCTAGTTTTATAATAAACTAGCGGCCCGTTCAGGCTTCGCACGGGTGGACATCTTTCCCGTTTTTGCAACTTTTTTCATTTATGCTCCGCTCCTATTGGTCGTAGCGTGATGTTATACAGCCTATAACCTTCCTCGATAAATGGACTATCCAACACAAAAATATTTTTTCAATTCCAGCTAGTAGTTCCTGAGATTAGCGCGGTCAAACAAACAAACTCTTCAGCTTCATAATATTAGTTTAAACAAGTTAACACAATCTCTTGTCGCAAAAATGTACACAGATCGAGCGTAGCTAGATGTGTTACGAGTATGTGTTTGTTCTGGTGAGCGTAGTTTGTAGTGTTGTTGTTTTTACTAGATCTACATTTAATAAATACTTACGTAGAAGTAACAATGGCTCCCCACGGTTGTCTGACGAACGCACAGGGTGAGGTGGCATTGTTCAGAACTTCAGTATTAAGTTGCACAAGAGTGCCATTGGAACACATCACGGAGAAGGAACTCGCGTCTTGAGGATTTCGCAGCTGAAAATAAATAAATGGGTTTTCTTCTTAGTGTGTCGATGGCAATCTAAATCGAGTCGGCCCAGAACTTAGCTACGAGTTTAGCGTTATCAGTAGCGTCCATTAGTTCCTGTAACGTGCAGGTATCAGGGCACGCAGGGCATGACGTCAGGTGTTCCGTCGTTTGTGGAACAGCACCACATTTACACTCCAAGCTGGAATCGTCTATGAATCTTCACCTGAGCAGTTATTCCTTGCTTCGACCAAGCTGGGTCCGGAGTCTGTTTAAAGACTTCCAGGTTAGCCAAGGTAACTCATGTCCAGGTGGGAGATTTTCAGCAGGTGGGACAAATGACAATGAATAGTTAATCTTAGATTAATTACTGCCGTTGGTCTAGTGGTCGTGAGGTCCTGGGTTCGATCCCCAGGTCGGGCAAAGTGTTATTGGGGTTTTCCGTGTGGAATTCCGCAGTAGCAGCTCGGAGTTTGGTATTGTGCCCGGTTGATAGCAATAGGCTCGCCCCCTATTACATGGGACTTAAACGTAACTGGCGAAACGAGAGTGTACTAAAACCCCTCTGCCGAACCCTTCGGGGAATACAAGGGCGTGATGTTTCGTTATGTTAGATTAATTACTACCTCGTTGGTCTAGTGGTGGAAAGCGCAACTGTGGATCGTGAGGTCCTAGGTTCGATCCCCAGGTCGGGCAAAGGAGTAAAAGAACCTATTATTATTATTATTCAGCCATGATCATCCCACTACAGGGCAAAGGCCTCCCTACCCTTCTTCCACTCCTCTCGGTTTAAGGTTTTCTGCGGCCAGTCCTTCCAATAAGTGTCTAGTTCGTCCCGCCATCTCCTTCTGGGCCTGCCGCGACATCGTCTGACGTTGTGTGGGCTCCACTTAGTGATGACGTTTGCCCACAGCTCGTCAGACATGCTGCAGACGTGACCAGCTCCATTTTAAGCTTAAAAAGAACCAATACTCACGGTAAAGTACTCCCTGACGTGCTGCCAAGCGACATACGCCACAGCTGCAGAGTTGGCATTCACGTTGGTCCTCAAGCACTCCAGAGCTTGGATCTGGCGGTTCTCATTCCTCACTCCAGCGATGCTGACGCCCATGTTGATCGTGTAGCGGGAGCAGCCGGAGTCGGGGCCGCAGAGCGAGCAAAGGGATGGGTAGCGAGATTCTAGAAGAAAAAAGAATTAGGTATCATTTTTTTAAAGAGAGTCTTTGGGTTTTTAGATGAACTCGTCTCCTATAATAAAAGATAAGTTTACTTTTTGTAGTTATTGGTTAAGTGGTTTATACAAGGTTAGTCGGAAAGGGGGTACTAAGCCGAAAGGATGTTAAAGTACCCATAATAAGGGATAACTTTTGTTCTACAACTTCCCCCAAAACTCGATAGTTTAAGAGAAATAGCTTTTCAAAGATTTCGTAAAAAATATGCTAAAATCCAGCTGTTTTTACAATTTAGGTTATATTTGGGGTCACGGATTAGAAACTTAATTTTCTGAATTCATAACTAAAGCAGGTATATTTTTTTTTTTTTTTTTAAACTATAATTAATATCTTTTTGTATGCAAATAAAAATTATCGAATTTAGAAATTTTAACATTTGCTTTAAAATAGTCATCGGTGATACTTTAAGTGGCCCGCGGCTTAGTACCCCCTTTCCGACTAACCTTGTATGGTAAAAGATCAGTTTACATGTTTGTAGTTACTGGTTAAGTGGTTTATACCAAGCACAACACTTTTTGAAATGGCACCCAGGTTGTACAATAAAATAGCTAAAAAAATTAAATACTGTAACAACCTCAATGAATTTAAAAGCAGACTTAAACAATTATTGACTGACAAAGTGTATTGTTCTGTTAGCGATTTTTTAAGTGACAAACTATAATGTTGACATTTATTTTTTTATTAATTATTTCTATTCGCATATTTGATTTAATTTACTTGTACTGACATTTTATTCTTCTGACATTTTGATGTTATGTAATTTAATGAATTGTTGATTTTAATGTAATTTAATTTTTTGTTAATATTTTGTGTGCTTAACGGCGGAACATAGACAGTCTCTGAATTTTACATATTTTTCCATCTATTTTTTACTTTGTTCTCAAAATAAATTATTTTATTTGATTTGAATTTTTGAAAAATTCCTATTATTAGTGAAGTTAGGAACAAATATAGGGTGCAAGAGTAAACACCGCTATCCTTGAAACCAGTGGCTTGGTTTCATTTATAGAACGTAAAATCAATGAAAAATAACAAACTTTTTTTTATGACAATCCCAATGTCCAATCGAAAGCATTTCACCCTAGGCGCAAGGGCAATAAACCCGCATCTGACCACGGGAGAGGGGCGCGGGGTGCGCGCCACGTTGCCGGCGCCCGCGGCGACGCGGCAGCAGTCAGTCATCCGCTGTTTCGCTAGCGACCGCACGTCGTTGCGTAGGTACTCGTGTCGTGTTAGCGGAGCGCCGATCATTTTTCGCGCGTAAATTGTGTAACCTACTCAGTGCTATGTTGTTGTGCTACCCATGGTTTGTGTGATAACGGTGTTTATCCTTCCACCCTGTATGTTATTTTGAAAGCGCCGTATCTAGCGCATACGTCACGCGACACAACACCTCCATAATACTGTCAGATGACGTCACATACTAATAAAGCTCAGGCAGTAGGAATTTTACAAAGTGCTCACTTTGAACGCCTATACTAGACACATACCTACGTAATTTTTTGAGATAAAAAAATTACCGTTTTTTTTTTTAAGTAATTGATTTTCATAAAAATCTAATTTCAGGAGACGAGGTCATACATAAACATAACTAGCCCATTACTGTCCCACTGCTGGGCACAGGCCTCTTCTCAGAATGAGAAGGGTTTAGGCCTTAGTCACCACGCTGGCCTGGTGCGGGTTGGCAGACTACACACACCATCGAGAACATTTTTGAGCTTTCAGTTGTGCAGGTTTCCTCACGATGCTTTTTCCTTCACCGTTAACGCAAGTGATAATCAAATTCTGATCCGCACATGAATTCGAAAAGTCAGAGGTACGAGCCGGGATTAAACTCAGATCCTCCTGCATGGAAGGCAAGCGTCCATTACCCAAAAAAAAAACAACTTACTCAGGTCAGCATCTACGGTAGCGTTATTACTCCAAGTTCCAGGTCTGCAGGCGGATGAGAAGAACTGGCTGAGCGTAGCCACCTCCAACTCCTCGGCAGTCTTGCCAGCTGTCTCCGTTTCGGGGCAACGATCGGTGCGGGCAGCCTGTGGGCAAAAATATGCATCAAATAACATCACACCTGTAATCCCAGAAGGGTTGGGCAGAGGTGTATAGTAACACCCTCATTTCGCCGTTATGTTTAAGTCCCATGTGGTGGAGAGCGTATTACCATCAACCGGGCACAAATCCAAACAACGAGCTGCTACTAAGGAATTCCACACGGAAAAACCCAATAACACTTTTCCCAACCTGGGGATTGAACCCAGGATCACAAGATCAGCAGTCGCCACCACTAGACCAGCGAGACAGTTGCAGAGGCATCAATGGGTTGAAATAATTTCGCTAGTTAGCGAGATTGACATCTAGGATGAAATGGTCTAAGTGGGGCACAATTTGGTTGGCAAAAAGGTAAATTGTGCCAATTGAAAAAAAAACTTGACTCGGTCGCGTTTGGTCCTAATTTCACCTGATGGTAAGCGCAGACAGGGTCTAAGATGGAGCACACGAATCCAAGGAACAGAGATATAGAGGGATTCCCCTATACCCCTCTGGCTCTCACATACACACGATGGAACCCAGTAAACTGCTTGGCGGCGGACTTTAGTGTTCAGGTGGTAGCCACGTCGCATGCTGTGTTTTGTATAATCTTACAACACGCGTCTATTTCCAGCGTGCGGTGAGGAAGTTTTATATTCTAACCCGTCCCCACACGGGTCACGGACCATAATGTTATAGCAATAAAAACTTAGTCTGGAATATTGGAAATTGCCTAATGTAACTTATGTATACTGGGTGTAAAAATAGCCTTAACGAAGCCGAAGTCTACGCATACTGTACATCAAACTAAGTAACATACAGCAAAAATAATTGCTGGGAAACAACTTTTATTTTTTGGTATTAAAAAACAGCTTTTAATTGTAGCGTGCAATGTGAGCGCGCGCGCAGCAGACTGTGCCTACATTTCGAAAATGTTGATAATGTTTGTATAGAAGAATGTTTAAACTTAGTTTTCGTGAAAAACGTTCAAAAATATGGTAACTTTGACCTTCAATATCTCTATAACCAGTCGGTTCCCAGGTCCAGGTCCCACGGCCCAATACCAAAAAAACTTCGTAATGATGGGAAGAATATGTTGCTCTCGACTTCGTTAAGGGTATTTTTACACCCAATATAATTCAAACATATCGATTAAATGGAGGGGCTCGTGGTTAATTACCAACCGCGCTGATCATATGATTTGCGAGGTTAAACTGCGCTTACCGCGGTCAGTCTGTTGATGGGTGACCGTTCGTTACACAACGAGACCTCTCCGTGCCTCGGAGAACACTTTAAACAGTTTGTCCCAGGTCTCATACGAATACTTATAACAGTCGTTATAGGAAGTCAGATACCCAAAAGTCTGACAATCGGTCTAACCTTAGGATATCAGCATTGCCCAGTAACTGGGTTGCGAAGGTCTGATGGCAGTCGCTCCGTGTAAAATATTGGTATTCAGCCGCATCTGGTTAGACTGGAAGCTGACTACAACATAGTTGGGAAAAGCGGTTCCCGAGCGAATTTCAGTATTTGTTAACGCGTAAAAATACTATTCAATGGAAAACTACACGGAACATATGCATCAATAACTCCTAAATCCATCATTTTCAAAAAATCTGGCCTTACCAATGTCTCCAAGGTCTTCAGAACTCTAGGTGACCACCTGAGATCCGTCTCATCGAGTCCAGGGTGGCAGTATAATCCTCCGCGAAGACCCTCCAGTCCATTGGTGTGGTTAGATGGTACCACAGCCACAGTTTCAAAGGCATAGGGGTCTGGAAGACAGAATTATGTGAATATAACAATTTGACGGCGTACGGTACAATATTTGTATCGCCTACATTAGTTGTTCTGGGTCTGGGTGTTTGTGGGTAAGAGTTATACGATACTTTAAGTATTTTCTAGTGTATGGCAATATATTTCCTTCTACTATGTAATCAAAAGGAGGCAACGCGTTCCCAAGCGCTCTCACTCCCGACCATGGACAGAACCACGGCCGGAAGCAAAAGGTCATTGCCGCGACAGCCGGCCGTTGCTGTGACGAGATCACGGCGGTCTGCTACCCAAGCTGAACAGTCCACCAGCGTTTGCAATGACACCGGGTAGTTTACTACCGGCCTTCTTCTTTTTTTCGTGTGGTTAGTGACTAACCTGGTGTCAGAGTTTATACCACCCATAGGCCTCTGACTTGGCTTCACATGCCGTCGATAAATATCTCTCAGGCATGCCGGTTTCCTCACGATGTTTTCCTTCACCACTTTTAAGCAAGTGATAATTATACAATACGCACATGAATCTGAAAAGTTAGAGGTGCGTGCCTTGGGTTCTAACGAGACCTATGACTTGGCAATCCGACGGTCACATCACTAGGCTATCACTGCTGTTACCGCTGCTACCAGCCTATGCGACACAGATACTTCCCGAAGCTCCTCTGCCCCGAGAGTATCTGCGTCAATCGGAAGGTGAGGGTGCCATGCTGCCTCTTCAGCTATACCTCCGTAACGGGTCTTATTTCAAACACCTGGGCCTAACCAAGACCGCTTATTGTCAGTTAGTTTAAGTGCTGCTAACGAACTATTGAGCTTATTCAAGTACGAAGTCCGATCAGGACTGCGTGGAACTTGAATGGAATATAAAGATAATGGCTACTCACCAAGTTTGCTAGCATCTCTGACAGTGGCGATGACTCTGTTGTCGTTCGGCTGCTGCTGCGTCAACAGCAGGGTCTCTTCTTCAGTGAAGTAGCCGAGGTCGGCCTCTCCACGCGCCAGCTTGACGGCACAGTCCAACCTGGATGAGAAAACTATATTTAGAGCACATTGTACTTTAGTAGGCAGCGGTGTGTTAAGTCTGGATATTGAGAAAGTTGGTCCACACGGATTTGCCACAAGAATATAGCATTATTTAGAAGGAACTCTTGGCTATTATCAACAGTGCGGATCATACGATTTGCGAGGTTAAGCTGCGCTTGCCGCGGTCTATCCGTCTGAGCGGGATAGACCTCAGGCCCCGAATGCATTCAGTTCGCTCACGTACTATATGTGGATTTGATGACGAAATATCACTATTATCCGGACTATCCTGATATTAAAAACGGGCAGGTAATGCCCCTAAACGGGGTACTTCATCTACTTTTTCGGGGGCATGTTCATGGCCCCGAGGCTCATCTCCGGCTGCCTGAGTTGTAGTTATGGCCCTGACTAGGAGCTGTATTATTATAATAAAGAAAACACCAAGAATAAAAGGAGGATATAATTACCTGGACTCCACAGGTGTGCAAGAGACTTGGCTGTCATCTTTGCCAATACTCTGACACATCGACGCTGGCAGTGACGAAGACACACATACTCTGACTGAAAATAAAAAATAAGTAAATGTAGTTTGTTTTGGTACCAAGAGATGGCGTTGTTCTTATTTGTAAATCGCGGTGTTAAGATTTTCCTAGAAATTAAGAGGAAACGCGGGCTGCAAATATTAATAATTTGAATAGGTTTTGCGATCTATTTCCGTCCCACCCCTCCCGCAAACCTTCCTAATTGAGCGCGAAAGAGACACCTGCATCTCGGACTGATTTCTCCTGTGCAATATTAGTGAAATCGTACTTTCGTATTTCCCTGTTGCCTTCTTCAAATCTGGACCGATTTTAATATTTTTTTGCTGTAATCATTTAAGAAAGACTGGTTATGTCTGTATGTTTTTCTTTAATTTTTTATATTCGTCTAATTTGTTTGCCAGATGTTTGAAAACGGTGGTAAAACCGGTCGATTTTTGTAAAGTTTAAACGTTTCTATACTCTAAAAGTTTAGTTAGTTAAAAAAGGGTAAACAAATCGTAAAAAGGTTTTTTTTATAGTTGACACTTTCTTGTTTAAAAATACGTTCTAACAAAATTAAATTTATTTTCGATCACACGATAGTTTCCTCTTTTATTATAGTATGTTCAACTTTATCATTTATTCTTAAAGTACTCTTCGTAGATGTAACTGCTTGAGCACAATTATTTAGTTAGATTTATAATAATAATATAATATTTTGAAATCTGTCTATTGTAAAGAGCCCAAAAAGACAGGTTTCCCAAACATTTTAGAAAATACAACGAATTAGATAACGTTGCTAAATTGAAGAGTACAACTATGACGTAGTCTGCCAACTGAAGTGGCAGGTATTACGTTTAGTCGGTTAACCAGACGCCTTTGTTGACAGTCAGAAACTTTATAGGGTTAAACTAGTTGACAGTGCTCTCGACATTTGCGAATATAATATATAACACACGCATATTATGCGTGTGTTTCGGATCGATTTTGTTGAAAAGCACAACTATTAATAAAAGTTAAACATGAAAAACACAAATTTATACCAATCCTATGTTGTGGATGAATTAGTCAAGGAAAATGGTGTTACAGTATTGCGCCTGCCGCCATATCACTGTGAGCTCAATCCAATTGAGTTAATATGGGCTCAAGTTAAGGGGGTTTGTAGCCGAGAAAAATACAACTTTTAAAATGGCTGTCCTAAAAATTATTTTGCCAGAGGCTTTAGCTAATGTAACAGCAGAGAATTGGAAAAAATTGCGAGGGTCATGTAATAAAAGAAGAACAGAAAATGTTTAAATTAGACAAAATAATAGATGATACCACTGAACGCATTATTATTAATGTGACAGTTCATCAAATTCTGATTCAGAATAGAGCCTGTTAATATGTATAAATAATATGATTTTAACATTTGAAACAAAAGGTTTTGCATCTATGAGTCACGTGGCTTTTTTTGTTTGCCCTTTTTTAACTACCTAAACCTAGGGAGTATAGTTCTTTTAATAATTAATTAATTGACAAAAACAAAACATAGGGACATGGTGGTGGTAGATATATATCATATGGTAAAAAACATTAGCTCTAGTAACATTATCCAAGTAGGAAACTGAGGAATACGTTTGTATGGACTAAATGCCGACCGAATTTCCTCTTAGCGAGCTTGGTCTATACATTGTGGATTATTTGATTATTTAGGGAGATTTAATTCAGTGATGAGTTAGTTCTGAGTTATCCTAGTACTTCCTTGGAACAATATAGTTCGGTCCTACAGAGCCGGATTGTGACTGAGTCACTGGACCCAGTCGTAGTGGAGTAAGGCGTCGACACAGTGGTGGATCGCTACTGATGGCGCCTAGGTGCTGGTGAGGCACTAGGTCTTAGACAGAACCTCAAAGGAATTTTGGAAGAAGGGGCCACAGTAAAGATTCCACTATACCATAGCGACGCTCGGCAGTGAAAACCTCGTAACAATATTTTTCTTCAAAAGCGTTTTATTTGGTCTTTACGTTGATAATCTCGTCATACACGTACTAGTTCAACAAACTTTCAATTCAAATACTTCTAAGCTATCTATGACGTACGATGACAAACTTGTTAACATTTCGCTGACTGAATTCATTAGTGGCACAAGTAAAATTTTTGACATTTTGAGTTAGTGATGAATTCTTGTCATAAATTACGTACTTTATTTTATACATTAAAGACCCAGCGTGTTAGTTTCATAAGATTAGTAATGGCATTAATCCAAAAAGTAAAAAAAAAATGCAATACTGGCATAAATCGAAGTCACCATCTTCTGGTCCTCATATTAATCAAAATAACAAAAAAACATCAATATTATTACTGCTGGCAACTGAAGCATTAACGTAGATATATAAAAACTAAACATCAACTATTTATTCCGTAAAGTACACTCAAAACGAGCTAGAATGTGCGCGCGCACTTGTCAACGAAAATTTAATTGTGCTTTTTCTCAAATTGTTGATTTTTGTCTTGTGACACTATTGAATTCAGTCAGCGATTTGATCGGCCATTTTTTTTGCAGGAGACAGTTATATACAAGGTTAGTCGGAAAGGGGGTACTAAGCCGAAAGGGTGATAAAGTACCCATAATAAGGGATAACTTTTGTTCTACAACTTTCCCCAAAACTCGATAGTTTAAGAGAAATAACTTTTCAAAGATTTCGTAAAAAATATGCTAAAATCTATCTGTCGATAGCTATGATCAGCTGTTTTTACAATTTAGGTCATATTTGGGGTCACGGATTAGAAAAATAATTTTCTGAATTCATAACTAAAGCAGGTATGTTTTTTTTTTGAAAAAACTAAAATAAATTTTTTTTTTCATGCAAATAAAAGTTATCGAATTTTGAAATTTTAACAATTGCTTTGTAATAGTCATCAGTGATACTTTAGGTGGCCCGCGGCTTAGTACCCCTTTCCGACTAACCTTGTATATCTCTTTTAAAATTGTATTTTACACATACGTGGTTTTCACTGCCGACCGACGATATTGAACATACACTTTCCGTACATATTTCTTGGCTCATAACAAAGTCTAAAAATGGAATACTACTTAATGAAATATATAGCGCCCGCTAGAAAGAATACTTCCTGGGAAGTCTTTATAGTACTTTTTTTTTTAATTTAGTGTACAATTTCGTACAGATTTTAGACATTGGACTGAAGTTCGTATAAAGTCATGTCACCACTAGAATGAATGACACCAATATTCTTAGCCGACTTCCAAAAAAGGAGGAGGTTCTCAATTCGTTTGTATTTTGTTCTGTCTATCCCTTTTCCCAATGTTAGGGTCGGCTTCCAGTCTAACCAGACGGCTGAATACCAGTATTTTACACGGAGCGACTGCTATCAGACCTCCGCAATCCAGTTACTGGGCAATGCTTCTAAGGTCAGACCGGTTATAAGACTTTCAGGCCTCTGACTACCCGTAACGACTGTCATAGGTATTCGTATGACACCCGGGACCGACTGTTTAACGTGCTCTCCGAGGCACGGAGGGATCTCGGTGTGTGACGAACGGTCACCCATCGGACTGACCTCGCCAAGCGCAACTTAACCTCAAAAATCGTATGATCCGCGTGGTTGGTCTCTTCTCTTTTCGTGTGGTTAGTGACTAACCTGGTGTCACAGTTTATGCCGCCCATGGGCCTCTGACTTGGCTTCACATGCCGTCGAGAAATATCTCTCAGGCATGCCGGTGTGGCGGCATCTATCACGCCACATGCGAACTATCCTGCATCGCGATATCAGAGTTTGACACGCAGATAGTATATATACAAGTTCCCAACATCAACCGTTGGGCAGTGGCCCGCCAGGCACAAGGCTCCGCCTGGTAGGAGGATCCTCCTTTTCGTAGGCGGAACACAATATCTCGTTCCCCTACACCGGTTTCCTTGCGATGTTTTCCTTCACCGTTTTTAAGCAAGATTATACAATACGCATATGAATCCGAAAAGTCAGAGGTGCGTACCTTGGGTTGTAACTCGAGACCTATGACTTGGGAGTCCGACGGTCACACCACTAGGTTATTATTGCTGTAAGTTGTGTGCGTGGTTGGTAATAAGCCATGAGCCACTCTTATTGGATATCAATATTTTATTTAAACGTAATTATAGCCTACATTTTTCATAGCAGCAGTCGTTATCACAATATTGTCATATGACTTTGGAATTATTGTTAACTAGATATGCGATAACGACAGGGCGCGCCGGTGACTCAGAAAAAAAATATTTTAAAATTATTTTTAAACTAGCTGTGTCCTCACGGCTCCTCCCGTAGCCTATGTTACTCAGTGATAATGTAGCTTTCTAACGGCAAAAGAATTTTTGAAATCGGTCCAGTAGTTTTTTTAAGTTTATTCGTTACATACAATAATACAAATCTTTCCTATAAATAATATTAGTATCTAGATATTGCTAATAATCTACAGTTTTAGTTCAGTTTTCGCCCGTGGCAACCGAATATCAATAATATTTTATAAAATGTAATTAGAAAAAAATAGATTTTGTAGTATAAATCGCCGTTTATTTCTATTGTAAGCGATGTCGAATACGGAGTACCAAAAGTTTCAAGTTTTACAGAGACGCTCATGTTGCTATATTAGTTTACGATGTGTCAGAACCAAAGTCCCTAGCAAAAATGAATGAGTGGGTTGACGAACTTCAAGTATACCTCACCAAGAAGAACATAGTCTCACCTGATGATAAGCCCAGACAGGATCTAAGATAGAGCACACGAATCCAAGAAACAAAGATATATAAGGATTCCCTTATACCCCTCTGGTTCTCACATACACAGTAAACTGCTTGGCGCCGGATTTTAATGTTCAGGTGGTAGCTACCCAGGCGGACCGTATAGCTCCTACCACGTCGTGTGCTGTGTTTTGTATAATCTTACAACACGCGTCTATTCCCAGCGTGCGGTGAGGAAGTTTTATATTCCAACCCTTCCCCACACGGGGTAAAAAAATGTTATATGACAGTTGTATTTTTAACCGACTTCCAAAAAAGGAGGAGGTTCTCAATTCGTCTGTATGTATTTTTTTTCTTTTTTTTTAAATGTTTGTTACCTCGTATCTCCGCCATTTATAAACCGATTTAGATTTTTTTTATTTGAAAGGATATACGTCCAGATTGGTCCCATTTAAATTTGGTGAAGATCTGATGAAGAACTTCGGAGATAGACAATAGAACTCCTCAATGACGAACAGTACGCATAATGTGATTATGTAACGAGCAGCGTCTTTAGTGGGTCCAACCATATTTTAATTAAGGTCACTTAAAACAAAAAAAATAAAAAACATTGTAACAAAAATAAAACCAACCTCAAAAAAACGATGAAAAGAATAAAATAATTACCATATTATAAAATTAACAGTTTCAGAAGTCGGTGCCTTCAATTTTGTTCAGCGTGGATTAGCACCGACGTCTAAAACTGTTAATTTTATAATATGGTAATTATTTTATTCTTTTCATCGTTTTTTTGAAGTCGGTTTTATTTTTGTTAAAATGTTTTTTATTCAAAATTCGCTTACATTAGCGATACGTTAAAAATACTATAACTTCAAACGTTCGTGCCTAGGACTATAGGCTCTGGTTACAGGGCTAGGTTTCTTGGGTAATAGGTAAAACTGTAGACTTCTTCATCTCCCTGCCCTTATCCCACACTAAGTGGGGTCGGCACAACATGTATTTCATACATCCATGTTGTTAGAGGTTTTGGCTTATTGTTTTATGACCGGCCGCCTGCCTGACATCAACCCTCCTTGGGAATACTCGTTGAGTGACCCAATGTGCTTGCTGATATTATGTACTGGGTCCCCAAATGATATGCTTGTCAATCTTATTGCCGACAACCAAGCAGACTGTGTAACTCTCGGCGAAGAAAAGTCACCTTCTCAAGAGGAATATCCACGAGTGCTTATAGCTCTAAATGCTACGATCACTACCCGATGCCCAAACATAATCAGCCCAATACTCTCCCACTGCTGGGCAAAATTCTGTCTTCTCAAGATGAGAAAAATTTAGGCCTTAATCCACCACTCTGACCTGGAGCGGGTTGGCAGACTACACACACCATCGAGAACTTTATGGAGCCTTCTCAGGTGTGCAGGTTTCCTCACGATGTTTGTCCTTCACCGTTAACGCAAGTGATGACAATCAAATTCTGATTCGCATATGAATTCGAAAAGTCAGAGGTGCGGATGTAGGGTAACTAGGTGTGCGGCTTTTTACAGTCGTGTCCGGCCAAATATATACAAGTCCAACCCGTCCGGCTTTTGTTAGGCTTTTGGTCAACCCCGCCCCGCCAAAAGATGCCGAACGCAATCGCGCGAGCTACTCACGCATTATCACACATAATATAATCTCAAATGAATAACAGTAATAAATCTAAAGCTGAAGAGTTTGTTTGTTTGAACGCGCTAATCTCAGGAACTACTGGTTGGAATTGAAAAAATATTTTTGTGTTGGATAGTCCATTTATCGAGGAAGGTTATAGGCTATATAACATCACGCTACGACCAATAGGAGCGGAGCATAAATGAAAAATGTTGCAAATACGGGAAAAATGTACACCCGTGCGAAGCCGGGACTGGCCGCTAGTACACAAATAAAAGTGTAGGGGTACGAAGTATGGTGTTCCTCCTACGAAAAGGGAGGATCCTCCTACCAGGCGGGTCTTATGCCTGGCGGGCCACTGCCCTGAAGTTGTATATATATTAACTCCGTGTCAGATCTTGATATCGCAATGCAGGATTTGTGACATTTCATTTGACAGCTGTCATTGTTGTCGCTTTAGTCTGCTAGACATTCGTCGTGCTGCGTAGTTCATATGTGGCGTGATAGATGCCGCCACAAAAGTATTGATTTTTGTTTCTTTTAAAAACCATTTTGTCCGGCTTTCAGAGCAAAATGTCCGGCTAAATATGAATCTGTGTCCGGCTTTTCTATTTTTTGGGTGTGGCAACTTATGCGGGTGGGAATCGACTTAGACACGCCTTCATGGAAGGCAAGCATATAAACGATATTCTTTTACTGCTTAGCAATCGTATGTTATTACGAATCAACCCACATACTCGTTGACAAGCTAATCTTTTATCTATATATAATAAAATTGTAACAAGGCCATGCATTTACTTTATTATGTCGATGGATATAACTATGTGTAGTCCGTTTTTTAATACGGACTATAGCTGTGTAGCATTTGTCTATGAATCTTTTTTTAAACCTCTCACACTAGGCTTGAACGTGTGGCGACATCTGTCACACTACATGCGAACTACGTAGCATGACGAAAGTCTAGCAGACTACAGCGACAATAATGACAACTCTCATATGACGTCACAGAATCCTGCATCGCGATATCAAGATTTGATACGCAGATAGTATATACAACTTCCCAATATCAACCGTTGGGCAGTAACCCGCCAGGTTGGAGAATCCTCCCTTTTGGAGGAACACCATACCTCCTTCCTCCACAAACGCTTGCCTTCCACGCAGTAAGGTTTGAGTTCGGCCCTGGCTGGTAATCACTTCTTCTTCTTCTTCTTCTTCCTGCCCTTATCCCACACTAGGTGGGGCCGGCACAACATATATTTCATAAATCCACGTTGTTAGAGGTTTTGGCTTATTGTTTCATGACTGGCCGCCTGCCTGACGTCATCCCTCCGTTGGCCGGTAATCACTGACTTTACGAATTCACGTACGGATCAGAATTTGATTATCACTTGCGAAATCATCGTGAGAACCTCTGAGAGGACTCCAAAAGTTCTTGATGGTGTGTGTAGTCCGCCAACCCGCACCAGGTTAGTTTGATGGACTAAGGCCTAAACCTATGTCCTTCCGAGAAAGGCTCTCGCTACAACGTTCGTTCTACTCTAGGTTTTTCCCAACTATGTTGGGGTCAGCTTCCAGTCTAACCAGATGCAGCTGAATACCAGTATTTTACACACGGAGCGACTGCCATTAGACCTCCGCAACCCAGTTACTGGGCAATGCCGATATCCTAAGATTAGACCAGTTGTCAGACTTTCGGGCTTCTACCTACCCGTAACGACTGTCATAGGTGCTCGTATGACACCCGGGACCGACGGTTTAACGTGCTCACCGAGGCACGGAGGGGACTCGATGTGTAACGAAAGGCCACCCATCCATGGACTGACCGCGGAAAGCGAAGCTTAACCTCGCAAATCGTATGATCCGCGCAGTCGCTAATAAGCCAAGAGCCCCTCTGGCCCGCGACCACAACATAGTTGAGAAAAACAATGAGAATAACAACTCATAATATTATTTTGTTTTGATACACTAGTTACAGAGAGGTTACAGAGCAAAACGTAAAAAAAAAGAAATGGTCGAATCAAACCGAAGAGATCCGACGAGTTACGAAGGTCTGCCGTCGTGTGTCTGCCATCGAGAGCGTCGCAAAGCAACAACCGCTCTTACACATCAAAAAAATTATGCAAGTAACCCAATTCTTGCACAAGAATTATTAGCGTTGTATTTTTTTTTTATTGTTTCTTGGAATTTTTTCGTCACCTGTGGAGTCATGGAATGACGTGGACAGTTCGAGTGTCTGACATCCCGATGACACTTAACGAAGGAGTTGTTATCAAAAGAGGAAGTGAGTTATCATTACACACTTCTAATAGTATTTTATTTCTATTTATGATTGTATCTGTTGCTAATGCTTTAAGAATGTACAGTCGGGAAATGAAAAGGAGGGTTGATGTCAGGCAGGCGGCCGGTCATAAAACAATAAGCCAAAACCTCTAACAACATGGATTTACGAAATACATATTGTGCCGACCCTACCTAGTGTGGGATAAGGGCAGGAAAAAGAAGTAGGGGGGTAAAAAGGCTCGTTAGTTTTCAAATTCATTCCTCTCCCACATCGCTGGCACATGTTACCTTTTCAAACTGTTGAACGGAACAGATCAATGCATGGTAAATTATGTTTAATTATTTGGTAGTGAAGATCAAAATTGTCTTTTGCCTCCATATATGACGTATGAGTGCCATGTAATGTCTTTGATTTGATTTAAGGAGTTTTGTTGTAAAAGCCCCGACATCAATCAAATCGATGATTAAATAAATTGACCATAAATTCACCATGTCATTATTTAATTTAACATGTTACAAAAATTACCTGTATTTTCATTTCAGTGTTTGCAATACGTAGTCGGTAAAATAGTTCATTTCTTACACTGTGCAAGCGAAAATAGATCTTAAGGTGCATACCCTTTTCATTTCCCGACTGTACCTATCTAATATCAATTAATAGATAATTCTATTGTGAATTAATCCTCATTATTCATATTGTGGTAGGCTTCCACATTCATAAAGTTGAATTTCTGTGAAGGTGGAATGACTGCTGATCGTGAGTTCCTGAGTTCGATCCCCAGGTCGGCAAAAATGCTATTTGGATTTTCCGTGTGGAATTTCTCAGTAGCAGCCCGGAGTTTGGATTTGTGTCCGGTTGATGGCAATAGGCATCGCCACCTATTACATGGGACTTAAACGTAACGGCGAAATGAGGGTGTTACTATACACCTCTGCCCAACCCATCGGGGAATACAGGCGTGATGTTATGTTAAGAAGTTAGAGAAGAACAAAAAGATGGGTCACTCGAAGATCCCGCCATCAGATTCACGGAAGAGTCTATACTACTTTTAATAATATAAGTATAACATAATCTATACTAATATTATAAAGCTGAAGAGTTTGTTTGTTTGTTTGAACGCGCTAATCTCAGAAACTACTAGTTGGAATTAAAAAAATATATTTGTTTTGGATAGTCCATTTATAGAGGAAGGTTATAAGCTATATAACATCACGCTACGACCAATACGAGCGGAGCATAAATGAAACATGTTGCAAAAACAGGAAAAATGTCCATCCGAGCGAAGCCGGGACGGGCCGCTAGTACAAGTACAAGACCCATTTTAGCAAGGGAGTATACAGTAATAAGCAACATAGCTTCTAGTAGGGATTCAACACAGTATTATACTATTATGAACCTTAACGGTCAATCAAGATAAGCTGAAACACTACTTGAAGAAATGGTTCAAAAAGTATTCGTGCTTTAAAGGACCACTTTTGTCTAATGTTATATGAACTGGAACATGTAGATTTTGAGCAGATACAAGAATATAGAGGGGCTCATGGCTAATTACCAACTGCGCGGATCATACGATTTACGAGGTTAAGCTGCATTTGCCAGTCCGTGGATGGGTGACCATTCGTTACACACCGAGAACCCTGCGTGCCTCGGAGAGCACGTTAAACAGTCGGTCCCGGATGTCATACGAATACCTACGGCAGTCGTTACGGGAAGTCAGAAGTCCGAAAGTCTGATAACTGGTCTAACCTTATTATATTGGCATTACCCAGGAACTGGGTTGTGGAGGTTGGATGGCAGTCGCTCCGTATAAAATACTGGTATTCAGCCGCAACTGGTTTCACTGGAAGCTGACCACAAGATAGTTGGGAAAAAGCTAGGCAGAAGAACGAGAATATAAACGCTAACCCCCTAAATCTAAGCAAAAATCACATAGGAATTTACAAGGCATCGCATCATTAAAAATACTACAAGAAATATTACAGTACAGCACATCCTCAAAAACGTAGACGATAAAATATAGTCAAATGTAAATTGTAAAAATATAAATCGTTACTAATATTATCAATAGAGGGTGTGTAAAAAGCATACGTGCCAGGTAAAATCTTAGTTAACAACCCGTGATTGGAACAGCGTCCGATAAATGGTGATAACATCGCCCCTTATCATATAGGACTTAATAGCTTCACCGGCAAACTGAGCGTGAGTAACTAACTCTTTCGCTTACCCTTCATGTATAAAACGCGTGGCAGTTGTTTATAGTTAAAAAACTATAATAGTAAAAAACTTGTCTACTGAAATATTTTTTTATGAATTATAACGGAATGTAATTTTTCCAATCAATTGATCAAATATAGGGTATCGATACGCCGCCATTTTTCTCAACCTTATCTGCTCATATCATTATTTTTACCTTCAAAAATCAGGTTATATAATACTCACAATTTTGAGCCGACACCGCCCCAACCACACACGCAATCAGTAAAACTTCCTTGAAACCCATTTTGCACTTCACACACACTGTAGGAATAATCCTACATGAATTTCAAAATTCCCCGCTGCAGTCGACTTAACCGTAGCGTTCGACACTGTTGCCCTCAATGGCTAATCTTATTTAAAATGTATGAGTAGTTTATAACATTATATCTTATCTGTATTTCGAAATTCAGCGTAAAGGTGGGTGATATAATAACTGATAACGCGATAACGAAGCGACGGGCGATTTTTGTAGCGCAGCGCGGCGAGCGTCCCGCAGGGTACAGTGTAGGGCCCGTTGGCCTTGACTAGATTTTGTGCTATCAATTTTACGGGGTTTTTTTTATTTAGCACAGAACTTTTTGAAGGCTATTTTAATGTAACGAATATTGTAATAAGTTAATATATCTCTCAAGGTTTTTTTAAAGTATTATTATGGATATAACTAACTATGAAGGTATAGGCAAGGATGAAGACCACACTACAAACACCTACTAAAAATCGTAACATTTGACCTTGAATATTTACTTTGAAATTCTGTCTCTTTCTAAATATAAAGAGATAGATTCCCAAATTAAATATTCTATGTTTTTCTAAGTAGGGCATTTAGAAAGAGACAGAATTTCAAAGTAAATATTCAAGGCCAAATGTTTTGAATTTCAGTAGGTGTTTCAGTAGGTGTGCTTTCCATTTATATCTCTGCCCTGCCAATACACTGTAACTTTTGAAAACCACATTTGAGATTTTTGACGATAATGTTTTTCCAGCATGTTTAAACCTTAATTTGAACGTAATACAGTGTTTTCTAGCTTGCCTTATCTTGCAAAATATACATTGAAATGAAAAAAAATTGGTCAGGGGTACTAAACAGACTTACAGAAACGGATTGGGCGTTGTTAAGGTAAAATACTGTAAGTCGAGTTACAGTCTTTTGGATTGGCACAGCAGATCTACACTTTCTTGAATATAACTGATTAGTCATAGAAATAGGTTTCAGAATCTATTCGTTTTCCTATTCGTTTTTGGTTATTAGGAACTGTGCATTAGTCATTGTAAGTATGGCTGCCGATCGGGGTCCGGCAATTGGATTCAACCGACCCCCAAGTCTTTGATAAAATAGTGCCTGACAATAACTTCGATAGGCGCATCTCTTGAACATAATAAATATCGTCATAGACACAGACAGTGTCTGTGGTCATAAATGATCATTCAAATCAAAGAGATTGAACGAGACCACGAGAGCTAAAACGGCCTAAGTAACATTTTTTTAAATAATAGCCTATTTGCGTCAAAGCTCTGTTTTTTAAAGAAGCAAAATGGCATTAGTAACACATTTATTGCATTAAAAATTAAAAGCCATGACGGCAAAAAAATGCAATACTCAAAAATTTCATAATTCATTACTTTGAATATCTCAGTAAGACAAATCAGTATATAGGCCGTTCTTGTTCTCACGGCCTCAAATATATAAATGTTTTAGAAACAAATAAAAAAAATATTCATTCCTATATCAATTTCTAAGAAATTCACCGTAATCAGTTATCTATTATTTTAGTAATTTAACCGGAAATGGAGTTTTATTAAATTCGTGAGTAAGTTTGTGAGTCAATAACAAATATGCTTGCTTGAAGATTGAAAAGCATTTGTGTCATATTAATGTCACAAGCGGCCCGTCCCGGCTTCGCACGGGTGGATATTTTTCCCGTTTTTGTAACATTTTTCATTTATACTCCGCACCTGGGCGAATATTCGAAAAATATTAACAAAAATTGAGAACGTCATTAGCATCATCCCAAAGTTAAGAATGCCGATGTTTAATACTATAATTATGATAATGAAAACTGAAACTATACCGCTGCCGTCAAGCAATAAGACAAGAATAAAACCAATCTGACAATACCTACTATAACGTTAACAACCCGGGAGAAGAATAATTTGTTAAAATAATGTTAAAAAATTTCGAATATTCACCCTCGGACTATTGGTCGTAGCGTGATGTTATATAGCCTATAACCTTCCTCGATAAATGGACTATCCAACACAAAAACAATTTTTCAATTCCAACCAGTAGTTCCTGAGATTAGCGCGTTCAAACAAACAAACTCTTCAGCTTTATAATATTAGTATACCTATAGATTATTTTATCAATATTTGTTAATATTTTTCATTTTCATTTCACTGCAGAATAGAGGGGCTGATAACATCACATTTCGTGAATCATAGATACTTCTTTTCATATTCCTAATCATAGCTGCAAGTAGACTGAACATCCAGTTGCAACTGGAAACTATGCAACTACCAATTTGGGCATAGTTAGGATTTTGTCCAGAGCGCGGCAGAAAGTAATTGCCTTTTCAATAAATTTGGAAGTGCAGAATGGGATTATGGGGCAATTTTGCCCAACAACTTTATTTTTGAGGTCCAAATAAGTATAAATAGAATCGGGCATTGATCTGCCTATTTTGGGTAACTGTTCTGTGGAGATAGATGGCGAGTTGACTGAATCTAGACCTCATCTTTCCTGTGCCAGGGTGGGGCAAGTACCCCATCGGCCCCATAAACGCCTATGCTGCTAAATACAGTTAACATGCAGTCAGTGCAACTGTGTAACAACTGCCGACTGGATGTGTAGTACGCTTGCAGTTCTTCTTCTTCTTCCTGCCCTTATCCCACACTAGGTGGGGTCAGCACAACATGTATTTCATAAATCCATGTTGTTAGAGGTATTGGCTTATTGTTTTATGACCGGCCGCCTGCCTGACATCAACCCTCCTTGGGAATACTCGTTGCGCTGTCGCGCGGGTGACCCTATGTGCTTGCTGATATTATGCACTGGGTCCCAAAATGATATGCTTGTCAATGTTATTGCCGCCAACTAAGTAGACTACGTACTTTTTGGAGGGGTATACTTGAAGTTCCTCGACCCACTCATTCAGTACGCTTGCAGTTATGATTACTAATATTATATGAAACGTAATATGATTCAGCAAATGTGATGACCGGCGGATATTAGACACAATGGAACGGAAGTAAAAGCAAACGAATGATCAAACAATTCGAGATTCCTTGAATAAGGAAAAATAAAAGAAAATAATGTTCTAAGAATCGATTCGAAGAAACTGTTTTGAAAGCAGTGGATGATAATATTTACTGCAACGAGTTAAGGTTCAAAATTGAGTCGGTCCGGTTATGTCTGTTATATCCTTTAGATGTAAGAATGAGTAATAATATAGTGGAGTAATAATATATACGTTGGCAGATTACAGGTAATTTGCAGAAGTACAACATTGTGATGGTGTTGTGCAGAAGTGGAAAATTGCCCCATAGTCCCAATCTGAACTCCCATATTTATTGAAAAGACAAATATTTGCTGTCTGACTGAGCTTGCCCCGCCCTGGACGAAGTGCTGGCTATGCCCATGCTGTTAAGGTAGCCACTGATGAGCCTTCCAACAGTCCAAATGGCGTGGCTGACCATTCCGAAATATGACCATGAATGTCGAAAACGTATACTGTTTTTAAAATAACGTCCTGACGGATTTCCAATTGGATTGAAATCCAGCACGCCACTCCATTTGGACATATCGGCGTGGTGACTTTGAAGTGACCGTCAATGCTAAAATCGTGCACCACGCCATCTGGACGCAATCCAAACGCTCCGTGAATGTGCAAACCTACGTCCATTTTTATTTCATTTTGCGTTGCGCAGCCGTCATAAAACGACACATTTACCTGCCTTCAAAGTCATACTGACAGCAAACGCATCCGTCGAAAAAATGACGTATGCAATGGATCGGTAGTCAGTGACTAAATAATGAACGCCGTCCGTTTGGATGAATCCAATGTAAGGGTGTCCATCCGGAACGCTCGTCAGTAGCTACCCTTAGTGTGTCTACCATCCTCCTTTAATGGCTTATTGTAATATTTCAACGTGTGCCCTTTCCGAATTGCGCTAAACTGGACTTCTGTAACTCGCCTGTTCACTGCCAGATAGTAACAGCATGATATCACTGCGTAGACATAAGCCTTGTTTAAACATAGGTGCTGATCAATACCCGTACTTAGAAACCTTATCAGCTACTGATAACGTAGAGGTTTAGTACATGTAACCGTAAAAAAATATGTTTTCATGATTAGTGAATTGACTTTTAGACTGAACAACTTTATCTGAGAAAAATCCATTTTTGAACGAATAAAAAAAGAAGACAGTCTGCTTTATTCAGTGTGTTTTTTTTATGTATGGACACGGATTTCTTGAATTTCTTCATTATTTCTGGGCTGATTTCTCGTGATTCTTTTTTGTTTGAAGAGTATGTACTCCCGAGGTGGCCCTATATAAATTCTGACATGATCTGATGAAGCATTTTGTAGATGGATAATCGAACTCCTCAATGACTAACAGCTGCGAACAGCACACTTATCGTGATTGGGTTATTGTAATATGAATAATTCTGAGTATAAGTACTTTGCTGTGTTATTGTTCAGACTCAAATAAATTAATTAGTACTTATTGAATGTCTTTGTTCAGACTACTTAAAACAGAAAATAATAATTGAAACAAAAGTCTTCAAAATACTGAAAAGCATCAAATCATGTCCATTTATTAATATTATCATTTTCTGAAGTCAGTGCTTCCAATTTCACTTCGTTCAGTGTGGCTTAGCACTGAACAAAAATTGCCATTATTCTTTTTTAATTTCATATATTTTGTGTTTTTTCTAAAAAGAATATTGAATCATTTTATTTTAAGGCGATACATCCCTGTGAGAAAAACTTCGATCAATATATTATTGATCGAAGGAGAAAGAAGAGTTTCTTATTTTTAACTGGTAGCATTTTTTCGGCTGACTGAACCGGAGACGACCTAACTTGCTACTGGACTGACTGACGAGGTTTTTGGCAGGAAATCATTCGGTGAAACTAGGTGTTGATTATTATACCTACTTTTTTTTAAATCACTCTATATGGATATACATCAAATTGGTATAGGTAGGTACATCAAATTGGTATAGTTTGTGTCAAAATTGTTTGCAAATTCACTAATGTGAAAATAATTGTTTTCACAGGGAGTGACCATTGAGAATTGAGAATTTTATAGTGGAATAGGCCTTCCTGTGTGTAATAACTGGATTGATTCGTGACCTGAAACTCAGAAGCAATGAAATATGTCACAAAATGTGTTCAATGTGTTTACTTTAAAAATAATAAAAAAATAATACTTAAGTTAGGCCTTAAAGACTTGTATCCATAGCCGTATAAATAAAAAAATGTCTGACTGACACATGTCACATGCATGACTGTCATCTTGACATTTTTGTTTTGACACATTGAATTCTTGATTTCGGCGTACCTATTGTTGTTATTCTGTGATTTCGATTCAAAAATATAAAAATCTTTGACTGAGCATTGAGAAATTGAGAAATTCACTTATTTCACATTTTAATAGACATTATTAAGTCTAAAGTGAAGCTTAAAAATACAACCAACCATGGCGAATGTACAAAACGAGAAATCAAACGAAGACGTGATGAAAAGTTGGACCAAATCAGAGCGATATTACTTGTTGCAAGCACTCAAAGCTTTCGACTTGCATGAAATCGAGAAAATACAAGAGTACGTCTCAACTAAAACCGTTGACGAAACGAGAGCTGCAGTTGAATATTTTAAAAAAAAAGCGTTGACGCATCCCATGTTTGTTGAAAAGCAAAGTCAACCTAGCAGAGCTAAATCGTCTCGTCAACCACGCGTACCGCTAACAAGCTGGGCTAAATTATTAACAGAGTCCTTAAACTACAACGAACTCCATACAGAAACTGCAACCGCTTTAAGAATGATTGCGGACTTGGAAAATATTCCTTCACCGGCAAGCACAGACAACATAGACTTCAGACAGGTTTATCGTCAGATCGCTAACGCTATGGAAGGGAAACCATTGACACCGGACTTAGCAACAACTGCGGTACTGCACAAATGCCTAATTGAAACTGCGTTATCAAGTAAAGCGTTTATTAAGACCGCTGCGTACAAATATATAATTAATAACATAGATCTGTCAGAAAAAGAGATAAATACATTTCCTAGACCTACACAGAATCACGAGCTTGCCGTCTTGAGACATTTGGCTTCGCAACGTAGTTATAATCCGTTGAAAGTGCCAGAGGATCACTTGATGCCGTCTTGTGAAACTACATCGGCCGATAGTAAGCCCAAAGACTTAGACGAGTAATGTGGTATCAAGGTCTACGGACTCAATAAATAATAAAATTGTCCCTTTAAACTTTACTACGCTGAGAACGATACATTTTGTAAATTATAAACATGATGTTTAAATGAAGATAATTAAATCATCAGTATGCAAGGGTCATAGCATGTCGTCGCTGCGCCTGCAAAATCCACTATGTATTTTCTTTTAAAAACTGTCTTAGATGCTATTTTATAATACTTCTCAAGTGATGTGTACCTGTAAAATACGTTTTCTAATAATTTATTTTGCTATCTTCTTAACCAAATAAATTATTAGAAAACTGAAACAAAAACCGAAAAAAATAAAAAAATACATAGCGGATTTCGCAGGTGCAGCGACGATGTGGTATTCTATAGTTTTGGCCTACCCCCATTGGGTAAAGATGTTAGTTTATGCATGTATGTATGTAAATCATCAAAGTGTTTGCTACAATGAGTTCCGCTACTCGGATAACTACTGCGTTCTACATCTCATGTGCTATGTGTCAACCGCTTCAAAAGTGCGTTGCTTACTTTTAAAAGCGAATTGATATGTGAAATTAACTAGATCAGGGTTGTCCAAGCTGGAAGCGTTTACGGGCCAATACAAATTCTGACATTTGGTTAGAATTACTTTTATTATTTTAAATTTAATATTTGTGTTACATTAATAAGAAAACTGTGTTATTAGTCGTACTTTGATTGAGCCATTTTGAACTGGGTCGTCGGGCCATAAATAATTTTTGTCTATCTGTCTCGCTCGCACCCGTTAGGCTTACAGAGCATGCTAGTGATGTGGGTAATGGTAGCGAATGTATATCGATAACTAGTGACATATTTTTTATACAACCAATCGGTGATCAGCGTGTGTAATGAGGGTTGCTATGTCAGACCGTACGTAAGCAGGTAGCATAATATCGATATTTCACAGTTAATTGGCACATTCTTACTAATGTTTAAGATCCGATGACTCAGTTCAAAAGGGCCCTTAGTTATGTGCATATACAGAGTGAAAACTAAATCATGTAATTCCTTCAAACCTCGTGATGTACTGCTCACATAGATTAAACAAGCACGGGATACTTTTGGATTCATTAAAAGAAAAATTACAAGAAGTAACCATGGTGTGTTCTTAAAATAAGGCATTTAAACGCGCCGAGTTAAATGACCGCGCGGCGAGCGATACAAAGATTAAAAACAAGTTTATATCTTGTAATTTGTTTTTTTATTGAATCCAAAAGTATCCCATGCAGGGTTAATCTATGTCAGCAGTACATCACAAGTTTTGAAGGAATTACATGATTTCGTTTACACCCTGTATTTATTATTTAAGTAGAATATTTAGATTAGGATTTTAATGTATGTACAACTTATAAGTATGTATTAAATTACATTATTATGTAATTAAATTAGAATATTTATTAGAGATGAGCCGATTAGTCGGCGACTAGTCGGTAAAGCCGACTATCCGGCCACTATCGTAGTCGGCGAACACTCGGCAAAGAGCGCCGACTATCCGGCTTCTTACTTTGTATGTATTTTTCAATAAAATGTATTTTTATTTTATTTTATTTATTTGGAACAAAAAACAGTTACATGCTAAATACAATAGATTCTTAAAATAAAATAACAAACATGTAACCCACACCTTTGTCCACATATTATTAGAAAGAATAAAGAAGTGAGAAAAAAAATAGTTAAAAACTTACAAAGAATATGTGTGTGTGGTAGCCTTAAGTAACATAACAGTTTAATTTAATTTAACTAGTTAACCTTACACAATATGTCTATGGCCTTTTTCTTAAAAAGTTGGTTTGAGAGAGTGAATATATCGAGCTCCATAAAATAAGTATTGTAAGCCTCTACGAGGCGACGAAGAGGTGCACGCTCCCCGGCGTTAGTTTTGCACATGTCTGTGTGGAACAATCGAGGGACGCGCACCCCCCGTTGGATAACAGTTTGGGTACTTTGTAGCATAATTTATTCACTAAGCAAGGACAATCATATCTATTGTTACACAAACCATGCAGTGTCATTACGCCCAGAAGCAATCGCCTGAACTCCAAACTCAGAATGCCGTAACTCTCCAATAACTGCACATAAGAAACCTTTGAGCGACGTACTTTATAATTCATAGATCGTAGGATTTTTTTTTGTACCATTTCTATTCTAGAGCAGTATTTGTCATAGAAAGGGTTCCAGATCTGCGTAGCGTATTCCAACTGGGATCGTATCAATGTTTTGTATAACAATAAGAACGTAGAGGGCCGCACAAATTCACTGGATGATCTCATGACGAAACCATACATCCGAAATGCTTTGTTTACTACATCATCGACGTGTATGTCAAAGTGTAAACAGGAATCCAATGTGATACCCAAGTCACGAACGAAAGTAACATTCCCTAAGCGTGTGCTATTAATACTGTAGATGAAGCTAATTTTGTTTTTATTTTTGGTAAATGAGATGGTATGACATTTGGGAAGACTAAGAAACAGTTTGTTTTCTTCACAGTATGCATGAAGCCTGTCGAGGTCATCTTGCAAGAGTTTGCAATCGAGAATATTTCTACAAGTTCTATAGATCTTTATGTCGTCTGCGTACATTAAACATTTTGAATTCATAAAACAGTTTTTAATATCGTTAATAAATATAATAAAAAGAAGAGGGCCTAAAATGGAGCCCTGTGGGACTCCAGATTTAACAACTATAGGACTATAACAACTATAGGATACTCGTAACCTCGAATAACAATTTTTTGGGTCCGATTATAAATATACGAAACAAACCATCTAAGCAAATTACCACGGATTCCATTAAAAACTATTTTTTCCAAAAGCAGTGTATGATCCATCTTATCAAAAGCCTTCTGAAAGTCGGTATACACAGCATCCACTTGGATTCTTTGGTCCATTTTTTCAAACAAATAGTTGGTAAATGCTAACAGATTAGTCGTAGTTGGACGAAGTTTGACAAAACCATGTTGTTCGGGTAAAATAAGCTGATGAATGTGAGGATACAAGGCGCCATGCACAAGACTCAAAAACCTTTGACAAAGTAGAGAGGATTGAGATGGGACGATAATTCTCCACGTTGTTCTTATCGCCAGACTTATAACAGGAGTTATATGTGCACGTTTCCAAATTGCGGGAATGGAACCTTCATGCAAACATTTATTAAAAAATTATATATAATGCAGTACATAAGCTATCACAAGTCTTTATGAAGAAGCTGGGTGGTAAGCCGTCAGGTCCCGCCCCTTTAGAGGAGTCTAAAGATTTTACTGCCGTGCGGACAGCTTCTTTGGGTAGATATATTTCGGATATGCAAGACGAGTTACTTGCATAGTGATCAGACGGTTGCCATTTCACCGGTTCCAAAGTAGAGGGTTCGTAGACGGAAGAAAAGAAGGATGAAAATAGATTACAAATGTCTATGGGATCATTTGAAGAAGCATTTCTGAAATATATGCTGGCCGGATAGTTGACTTTTCCATTTCTAAATGATATGTAGGACCAAAAGTGCTTTATATCTTTAGTGATACTGTCTTCGACCGAATTAGTGTACTTCCGATAACATTGTAGATACTCCCTGTGGAAAAGCTTGCGATAGTTAGAAAATTTTAAGTAGTCAGACCGATTTTTGTACTTCTTCCACCGTGTCCAAACACGTTCTTTGGTTTTAAAGATTCGTATGAGTGAGGGTGTAAACCAGACAGGGAAACTTGAATTTCTTATTCTAGTCAACGGAACATGTGACTTAATAGTACCATATAACGTCTCATAGAAAGTGTTAACAGCTTGATCAGAGTCAAGTTGAGAGAGTACCAAGTCCCAGTTAACGTTACCTAGTTCACAATTTATATCGTCGTAATTAGCTTTATAAAAGTTATGTCTACGGACCGAGCGGTTTTTTAGTGGAGTATATTGCGTGTTCAGACAAGTCATTACAGAAAAGACTGGATGATGACTATCGTGGTCAAGCAGAGCATTACATGATAAGTATGGACTGACAATCGACATTTGAGATAAACAGATCTAGTATTCGACCTAATTTGTTTTTTGTGATATTGAATTGTGAGCCATTAATTACATTCATGAAATTCAGTAAAATTCGTCCGATCGAGAGCGAAATTTGTGCGATTGCATGATTCCCATGGTCCAACCAGTGAATGTCAGGTAAGTTAAAATCACCGATAATAAAGAAGGAGTCAGTAGTGGGATCGTTAGCTAAGCATTGTAGCGTGTCAAAGTAATCTATGTATATATCTTCACGTGTTCGTGGTGGTATGTACGTAGCACTGATAATGTGACGTTTATTGTGCTGGGAAGCAGGCAACTGGATGAAAACCTGTTCTACTTCTGCACGGACTTGTGTCCATAACTTGGTAGGGCGTAATTCCTGGAAAACAGCTATTAAAACTCCCCCCCGTCACCTTTATTAGCCACAGAAACGATCACGATCGTGTCTGAAGACCACATAACGATCGTCAATAAATTCTTTATCTTTGATGCTGGAAATTAGCCAGGTTTCCGTCAGTATGATGACGTCATAAGAATACGCCATTATATTCATGTATAATGTGTGCAACTTCGTACGGACCCCTCTACAGTTCTGGTAATAGATCACTATGTTATTAGCGGCCATTGGTACTCATGATTTTACAGCAATGATAATAAATAATGTAATCATTTTTGATACATGATATTGTAAAGGTAATTCTAAGTTGGCAGTCCAGTGCGTCACTACTGAGAAAATTTTTATGAGAGCACTCAGGCACCAAAATATGAAATTGTAATAACACGCAATTAAGAAACTGGAGGAGGTATAATGTTGAAACTGTAATTAACACTATAAAGCATGAAAACAAGAAGGTACAACAAGTTGGAAAAGAACAGCAATACATATATAGCTTTAAAACAAAGTATAGATTAGAACATACCACATATAAAAGCAGCAGGCAAAAAGAAAACGTAAATCTAATAAACAAAACATCAGCGCATATCGAGATGTTATATTGAGTTCTCGGCACCACCCTTCTCGCTAGCAGTGATTTTTTTGAGATCTTCAATGGATCGAACTGCAAATGACTTGTCTCCATCCTGCTCACGCACAAGTATTGTCGAGTTTCTGATCCAAACATACCTGAATCCATTCTTCTTGGCGAGCATCTTGGCCTCACGAAATAAAGCCTTATTTTTCAGAGTCAAATGCTCGTTCAGATAAATAGATACCGTAGTAGCGCCTGAAATTCCTATCTGATCAGACTTGAGACTTTTTGCTTAGTAAATTGTCACGAATGATCCGCGATTTGAGCTTTGCAATTAAATTTTTTGGTTTATTATCCTGTTGCTGTGCATGTGGGACTCGATGTATGGAAACAATTTCATTTTGCGACACCAGCGAGTTAATGGCTTTGCCTATGGACTCCATAATGGTGATAAGATTTTCATTTCGTTTTTCGGGCACATTACAGATCTCAACGTTGAGCTGACGCGCCTGCTGCTCCATGGAATCAATTTTTGCTTCGAGGATAGCCACCTTATGTTCGCAATTGTTGCTTGCTAAATCATGGAAGCGCTTTACGTATTCCCTATGCTCCGCTTCCACGGTATCTAAGCGAGTCTTCAAAGCCTCGTATTCCACGTTAAAAAATTTAATGGATTTTTCTATCTCCGCATTGGATTTTTGAATAGAAATATTCTGCTGCCTTAACTCTGAAGCATCTACGACCAATTTGTTAAGTATTTTATCCTCGTCAGCCTTCCAAGACTGCAGCATGCTCTTCAATTCTTCAAATCCATCCGGCCCCGTGCAGCTATCGTCGGCTCGAAAACGTTAGGTACTCTGCCTTGTGGTAATATTCACCGAATCATAGATGCTACTTTCCGGGACTGAGACGGTAGGAGACAGGTCGGGTTCCGATCGCGTTTCCAATAGAACACGAGTATTAGGAGAGCCCTGTGGGGGTGACCGAATCATGCGAGGCATGGCTGGCTAGCTGAATCAGAAGCCACAAAACAACAAGAAGTGAGGCAAAAATAATAGTAATGACACCAAAGTCAGTCGGCTGGGCAGTTGGTAGAGGTCAGCTAATTTTACAGCTTTACTCCGAACGAACAATAACTTTTCTACCAGACACAAAAATATTTTTATGTGGTATCACTTTTGGTCCTCCTATTCTCCACTTGGGGTCGTAATGGCGCTAGTAGTAACAGTTAGTTGTTCCTCTGCTCGCTACTTGAGGACGTAATGGCGCTACTAGTACCACTTATTAGTTCCTCTATTCACTACTTGAGAACGTAATGGCGCTGGGTGTTGAGGAATAGCATGGCTCAAAGTCCAACTGTCAAAATATTTTTCTTAACTGTGTTTGTTTTCTTGAGTTAATTATCTGAAGACGTTAAAAAACTGACTCTAAGAACTTATTGTTTTATTATCACTATTTGGATTTATAATGTTGTAGCACACAATGTCTTCTATTGATACTTTAGGCTTAGGGACTGTGTATTAAAAACTTCACTTCACTGCTATATTCAAAAGTTTTTGCACTCTGAGTCTTGAGATAACGTTTATACCAGATTATTGCACTTTTACTAGTATTATGGCACTATCCCAAAAGATTATAAAAGCTAAATAATAAATTTAAATTAATTAAAATAATACCGCGAGTGTTTACAGTGGCTGGGTTGCCAACCGTTTTTTGATATGTGATATGTATGTAGGAGGAATTAGATTAAATAAAAACCTTGATCGTTTATTACACAAAAACACTGCTCTGACCTGTACAAAAGCAAAAATCAAGAAAAAATGCGAAGTAAACAAAGCAGGTTCGGACACGTTCGCAGGCGGCGCGGTGGTTGATACTTGCGCGCGTATCAGCTGTAAAGGAAGCGTCACGGAAATCCCCGAAACCGTGATCGGCTTGGCCGACTAGTCGGCCTCTTTACAACAGACTAATCGGCTGGTCGGCCGAAGTCATAATCGGCACATCTCTAATATTTATGTATGAGTGTTGCATGGATTTATATGCCTGCCTGCACTTTAATGAAGCCACAGAAGCCCAAACTGAATCAGATGTATGGCTTTTGTATGAAAGGCGAGCTAACCAGTGCTGCCAATAAAAAATTCTCGATTCCCCGCGTCAGTGTTGTCAATTCCCCGAAATTCCCCGCTCCTTTTTGATTAATTCCCAAGCGATGCTTGGACGACCTTTTTTTAGAAGCTCCCCTCATTCTCTTTCGATTTCTAAAATTCCCAGATTTCTCTCACTCCCCGCGATTTCCCCGCACGGACCCCCAATTCCCCGCAAATCGGGGATTTTCCCCGCAATTGGCAGCGCTGGAGCTAACAAATGTGTATAGTGAGGCCATTAAAATTTTGTATAAAAATTTAAACAAAGCTTTAGTATAGTCTGTCAGATAAATGTTGATCTCTAATTAGTCTGTGGTCTAGGAAAAGTTTAAAATTGTGATCTGGCAATACATTTGATCGTCTATTATGACAGATGTGTAGGGTGACTATTATTGTTGATACTTCTTCATAGGGAATAAAATGTTTGCATTGAGTTATGTAATGAGAATTATTTTTATTTCGTAACAATACCCTGCTAGACCCAAAAGGGGAGATAGAGATACTAAAGTCTTAAGGATGATTTCCACCAAACCAAGGATGATTTCCATCCGTACTTTTTACATCGTTTATATTGCCCTTTTCGAATTTCGCATACTCGTATGGAACTGGGCGATCGGAACGAGCGTGCAGTCTGCAGTGGGTTGACCATGTTTGTCTTAAGGTGAGTGTAGATTAGAGCATATACTTGTAACAAAACATCGAGTCGCTCTATTGTGTCACTCTTTCACAGACCGAAAATAAGACGGAGCACGACGCGACGCTCGACGCTTTGTTACCAGTAAATTCTCTTCTAGTCTATACTCACCTTTACACCCATATTCTAAGACGTTCCTCCAAAACTTTCTCGAATCAGGACGGCCTCGAAAACACCTTCAAAATTGTATTCTTAGTCGCAATTTCGAGTGAACTTTGAGGTTCCCCGACGGTCATTACCTACGTCATAATTTGAATTATCTGCATCGTTCAAATAACGCCGCGATAAATAGTTCTAAGGATTATCGTAAGCACATTCGATAAAGTCTTCGAAATTCATTTTTGTTATATACGAACTTTGACAGATCCTTCAATTCAAATTTAATTTTTATGGCTCCATCGTTATTCGATGATTCTGCCAACGTCAAGGTTGAAAAAGACACTGCGATAAGTACGTAAAGTATTACACTAAACAGGAACTATTGACCGGTGTTTGTAGCGTTGAAATCAGATGAGCATGCTGAAAAAGGACATTACAATATGTTAATAAACAATCACAAGACAACACATATTACATTTAGAGTTAAAAGGAGAAAAAGGGAAGATAAATGATTGGGTTTGAGAGAAGGAATATTATTAAAGGGGAATTATATTATAATCGTATATTATTAGTCCTAATAAATTTATACAGTATTTTAATTAAGGGGGAATGAGCTAAGGTTAACCTAGACGGAATATTAATAGGACGGGGAATATCAACAGACAATAAATCATATAGGGGGACAGATAATTTAGGACAGTAGAAAAACAAGTGTTCCAGAGTACCCTCCTCTAGACCACACTCGCATAAAGAATGATCTTTTATTCGGATTTTAGCTAAAAAGACCGGAGTACATACAAAACCGAGCCTCAGTCGGATAATAACAGAGGTGGCCCATTTGTTAAAATATTTATGAGAACTAAACCAACTTTTAGATGGAATTGAGGGTTGAATGGAACCAAAAAATTTTCCTTTGATTAGATGCGATTTTTGCCATATGGTATTCCAGCTATCTATCATATAAGGTTTTGCAAGACAGCGTAGGTCACGAGGAAAGCAAGACTTATAGGAGTCAGTACCACTGTGGGTAGCTGCCTTAGCAAGTGAGTCTGCATGTTCATTCCCCACAATTCCAGAGTGGCCAGGAATCCAGGCCAATGCAACTTGAGTACCCGAGCAGTGGCACCTATATAGAATTTGTTTGATTTTTAAAGTTAGAATAAAATTGGATCGAGACCGAAAAGGAATTTTTAAAATGTCTTGTAAGCAACTAAGAGAATCTGTTAAAATTAAAGATTTATTCAAATGATGCGATTCAACATAAGAAACCGCTTCCAAGATGGCTATCGCTTCCCCAGTGTAAGTTGAGCAAGATGAAGAACAGCGAAAGTTTAGTATAATTTTAAATTTTGGTATCCATACAGCAGCTCCGACATTGCCATCCTCTGATAGCTTAGAGGCGTCAGTGAAGATGGTCAACCAATCACACCAGTCCTTACCTAGGATATTACAAAATTTTCTGTTGGCTCCAGGGTCATGCTTAGAGATTCCTAAATTAAGAATAATTTTTGGTTGAAAGATTAAAGAATCAAAACTGACTTCAAATAGAGGATTAATATCAGACTGAACTAAGGAAAGATGCATATGGTCAAGTTTAGAGTAGCTGTTGATAAGAAGAGGGTGGTCTTTATGAGTCCAATAACTAGAGGAAGGGATAATTTCAGAGAGAGAACGAAGAATAGGAAGAAGAGGGTGAGACTTAATTTGGATAACCTGGTAGAAAAATCTGTCTGAAAGATATTGTCTACGTAGGCTTAGGGGGGGATCTAAACATTCTACCTGAAGAGCATTGGTAGGTGAACACTTCATTGCACCAGTTATAATACGAAGACATTTGGCCTGTATTCTTTCTAATTTAGCGAGAGCTATTTTATTACAAGGCTCAAGGAGAAAGCTACCATAATCGAAATGACTACGAACTATAGCATTGTAAAGATTTTTTTGTGAGAAAGGATGAGAACCCCAACGAACCCCACTAAGAGCTCGCAAAACGTTAACGCCCTTCTCACATTTCTTAATTATATAGTTAAGATGATGAAGACCAGATAATTTCGAATCAAGAATAAGGCCAAGAAATTTTACTTTGTCAAGAAAAGAGATGTGTTCATCGTCCACGGAAAGATTTAAAGAGGGAACATTACGTTTACGGGAGAAAATTACTGCAGTACATTTGGCCACTGATAAAGTTAGACCGTGATCAGTGAGCCACTGATTAAGATAATATAATGCAGAATTTATGCGAGAGGAAGAATCTAGAAAAGAAGAAGAATTATAATAGAGAGCAATGTCGTCAGCATACTGCAGGATCTTACAGAAACAATTCACAGAAGATTCTAAATCACGAGTGTATACATTATATAAAATTGGGCTCAAGACCGAGCCCTGAGGTAAACCCTTCCAGACCAGGCGAGATGGAGAAAAAGAGCTTCTATGTCGAATGGAAACGGATCGAGCCATTAGGAGGCTACAGATTATGTTGACCAACCTCACAGGAATACTCAGCTGTAGCAGTTTCTGCCTGAGTAGTGGAAGCTGAACATTATCATAGGCTGACGCAATATCCAAAAAGACACCGAGAACGCTTTCATTTTTAGAAAAGGCAATACGGACATCTGATGTAAATATACTAAGACTATCCATAGTACCCATACCTTTTCGAAAACCAAATTGGCTATTGGAAAGAATGCCTTTACTCTCTAAAATCCACTCGAGCCGATTCTTTATGAGATTTTCCATAATCTTAGCCAATACAGAAGATAGAGCAATAGGTCTATAAGAAGCAGAATCTCTTGGATCTTTACCAGGTTTTAAAATAGGAATAATAATTTGCGATTTCCAAGAGTCAGGAACCCTGCCTGAAACAAAAATAGAGTTAATAATATGAAGGAAAAACTGCCTACAGTTAGGAGAAGAATTACAAATAAAAGAATAGGGAATACCATCCACACCAGGGGCAGAATCCTGAAGATGGTCCAAAGCACAGGATAGCTCAGAGAGTGAAAAAATATCATTAAAACGATCTGAAGAACTAAGCGAAGGAGAATCTATGCAAGGAAGACAGTCAAAATTGGGCACAAAGGGGGGGGCAAGTTTATTCATAAAATCATGTAACCATGGATCAGGGTCATTGGACATATTATCTGGGGTATGATCATCACAAACTCTGCGATAAGCCTTAATTCTTGTCCAAACTAGGGATGTTGTAGATCGAGGAGACAATGATTCACAAAATTTGTGCCAACCAGAACTCTTTTTTTTTGACAATACCCTGCAGGTACGAGCAGAAACTCTCTTAAAATTTAAATAATTGGGCATAGTAAGAGAATCTGCATATATCTTTTCTGCTTCCTTGCGTTGACGGACGCTCTCAGAACACTCGGCATCCCACCAAGGAGGAGAAGGGACTAATTTACGAGCCGAGTTCTTTAAAGGAATAGAGGAATCAGCTGCTCGTAAAAGACAGGTGAGGAAAATATCATAAATTTCAAGGAAATTAGAAGAATTTGCTTGAGGAAGGGATTGAATTTCTAAGTCTAGTTGGGAAGAAAATTTATTCCAGTCTGCTTTGGATAGACGGTATTTCTGAAGAGGTTCAGAAGGAGGGATAGTGGAAGGAGAATTGTGGTATAAAATTAAAATAGGAAAATGGTCACTGCCATATGAATTGGGCAGAACAGACCAAGAAAGAGTAGAAACCAAAGAAGGAGAAGCAAAAGTGAGATCTGGAACACTGACATTTTGGGTAGGAGAGACCCTACGGGTGGCAGATCCATCATTAAGTACACAAAGATTAATATCGTCTAAGAGGTCAAGTAAAAAACTGGAAGAGGAGTCGTTACAATGAGAACCCCATAGAGTATGTCGGCAGTTAAAGTCACCTAACACAATGAAGGGGCCAGGGATAGCGGATAGAATAGAACTAAATTCAGAGAGGAGGTTAGAGTTAGGATGAGGAATATAAGCAGAGATAATTGTTACATTTAGAGCTTTGATGGCTACAACATGTAAGCCAGGATTGTGTTGGGGAATAGGGATTTGTGAAAAGGTAATAGAATGACTGACCAATAAGGCACAACCTGCCCAGCCATCATCTCTATCATCTCGAAGACATGAAAAACCAGAAACCCTAAAAAGGGATCCAGGCCCAAGCCATGTCTCCGAAACAGCAAAGACAACTGGTTTATATCGGTTCAGGAGGTAAAGAAGATCATGTTTTTTTTGACGAATACTTCTACAGTTCCATTGAAGGATTTTGAGAGGCATTTTTGCGGATAAATGTTTCGAGCAATTGTTGGACTAGGATAATGACATTGTTCGGTAAGGAATCACTGAATTTTGAGAGAATATTAATTAAGGAGCAAGTAAGAAGTTCTATTAGGTTATCGTTAGGAGTGGGAATGGGGGTAGAGTCATTGATGACCTCACCAAAAGCACAGCCATTAGGCTGAGAAGACTTTGGAGACCCCACAATATTTCTGTGGGCCTGAGTGTCATAAGACTTACTCAACTCAGCTTTAGGCCTAGGAGTTAAAAAAACTGTCTTTCTGTATGAGGTCTTAATAGGAGAGGACAGAGGAGAAGAAGTAGGAGATGAGTATGGGGCATAGGAAACCTGAGAGGGTTGGGAAATAAAAGGAGCAGAAACATGGGATTGGGAAGAGTTGGCAGCAGCATCCGAATAGGACAATTTAGACCGGGGAAATCTAGAAGAGGCCTCATTGTAACTAATATTTTCCTGAGACATAACTATTTTAATAGATTTTTGCCTAATGTGTTCAGGACATTTATCATCAGTGGCTTTATGAATGCCACGACATAATAGACAGGAGACTTCAGAGTCTGGAACAATGCAGCTATCCCCTGAATGTTGTTGGGCACAGCGGAAACAACGTGGCTTAGATCTGCACTGAGAGCGGATATGACCAAAACGACAGCAGTTTCTACACTGAATTGTTGGCAAATGGTAAACAGAAACTGGAAGGGAAGCATTATAACAATATACCCTTTCTGGGAGAATTTGACCTGAAAATGTTAAGACTACCGTTGTAGAAGGGACCCAAGTCACACCTTCCTCCTTCCTGGATTTAACATTCAGTCTCCTGGCTTTGATTACTTCACCACAGTTCAGAGGAGTTTCTATACCTGTCAATAAATCCTCTAAGGACCAGTCAGTAGGGATATCTCTGACCACTCCCATACGGGAAACCTGAAATCGCGGAATGTAGGCTAGATAGTTATTTGTAGAAATAATTTCATTGAGCACAAACTTGTTAGCATCATCAGCAGTCTTAAATTCAATGGAAACTTTGTTGCGACCAAGTGATTTAATTCCACCTTCAAGAATTCCTTTTATTGAATTTTTATGTAAAAATTGAGCAAACTTAAGCACTTTTAATGAAAAACCTTCAGTAAGTTCTGACTCCGCTTTTGACACTAAAACAGTAAAGGGTGCTCTGTCACACTGATTGTAATTTAATTTCGAATTACTCTCAAAACCGGGCTTAATAAAAACGGATTGGATTGAATCCGATGGCGACCTGGTCTTTTTTGCTTCATTGGAAATTTCAATATCAGCATGGCGTTTTAAATTACCTCTTGAAGGATTCTTATTTTGAGAGTCTTCCGTAACCAACATTTCTTTATCAGGAGGAATCCCTCCACCCCCATCAGGGGGCTCTTCAGCACTCATTTCCCTAGGAAATGAATGCTAAAGGGGTTTTACCTACCTTATAAAATAGATTTAACAAAATTCCACCACCAAACAAATGATATTCACAACCAAAACAGAAGTTAATAATAATAATTTAAGGTTAAGCAAGCACCGTGTCAAGTCCAAACCTCGAATCTCGACAGATCCTTCCTTAAGGTAGATTCCGAGGTACCTTGAGTTTGACAGATGATTCTTTACCTCGAATGAGGAAATCTCTCGAGTCGAGGACGTTTATGTCAACTATAACTACCGAAAGGCTGAGTCGAGGTGGAGTCGAGTCGAGTAAATTTGGAGGAACGTCTTAGAATGTGGGTGTTAGTATCGATGGCCATTGAAGCAGACGAGTCTGAGTGGAGGCCGTAACCTAGCCAAATGGATCGAAGACCTGATGGAATAAGTTGAGGTAATCAGTGATGGGCCGAATAAGGGTTTCACCGAATACGAATAGTCGGCCGAATGTTCGGTTAAAAGTTTACCGAACCGAACATTCGGCAGGATGTGGCGCACTTTATCGTACATAGCAAAGATTCAAGTCTGAACTAGGGATGGGCCGAATATTCGTTTTATGTTCGGTATTCGGCATATTCGGCAGGTTTACCGAACATTCATATTCGGCCGATTATTCGGCTAAAATGCCGAACATTCTACCGAATAATCTTGAGTTATAAAGTGTCCTCTGTGCTTGTATGAAGTAGTATAATTACGTAATTATATCCATATCAAGTGTGTCTTATCATTCATTGTCAGTTTCACAGAAAAAAATCCGAATGTTCGACCTCTGCCTTCCACTCATTTCATTGTTTTTTTGGCAATTTACTGAGTTTTGACAAGTTGGAAGCTGACCCCAACATAGTTGGGAAAAAGGCTAGGTAGAACAACTGGGTTTTACCGATGTTGTACACAAAAATAAACACACGTACCAATATTTTGTCGCTAACTAGATGACCCAATAACAATGCGGGGGTAGCGGCGTCAGCGGGCGGAAGGGTCGCGCAATTCAATGCTTTCGACAAGAACAGACTTAATTTATGTAATGCACTATAAAGCGCGCCATATCCTGCCGAATATTCGGCCGAATTTTCGGTTCGGTAAACTTTTAACCGAACATTCGGCCGATTATTCGTATTCGGTGAAACCCTTATTCGGCCCATCACTAGTCTGAACTTGTCGAACGCATTGAATCGCGCGACCCGTTAGCCCCGGACTGTTATTGCATCATCTAGTTATTGTGTACAAAATTTTACCAAAAGCTCAGTAAATTGCCAAAAAAGCAACGAAAGGAGTGGAAGGAAGAGGTCGAACATTTGGGCATTTTTCTGTTAAACTGATGATAAATGATAAGACACACTTGATATGGATACAATTCGGTATGTAATTATACTACGTCATACAAGCATAGAGGGAACTTTTTAACGCAAGATTATTCGGTAAATGTTCTGCATTTTTGCCGAAATCGGCCAAATACGAATCTTCGGTAAACCTGCCGAATATGCCGAATACCGAACATAAAACGAATATTCGGCCCATCCCTAGAGGTAATATGGTAAGTTGAGGTAATTCACATGAAAGGCGGAGAACCGGGTGTTGTGGCGCAATTTAAGGGAGAGCTGTGGAGTGGAAGCCACGAAGTGTACTATGTAGGCTAAAGGATGATTTCCACCAAACGGCTCGCATCGCATCGGATCGGAACGGATTTTACAATCTTTAAACGATATTAAATCATGTACACAGTATTTAGTCTATATTACCAAGCCGCGCACAACAGCTTGACCGCGGGCCTCTTCCGCGACACGCGATCGTAGCCGAAAGTATGCCGCGACGCGCAATCGGCTCCGTTCGCCTGTCGTCGTATCCGATCGGATCCTTTCGACTGTCAACACGGTAGGAATTAAACTGTTTGACTAGGCGCAGAAACGGATACGTTCGCAAGCGACGATACGGAGCCGATCGTATGCGTCGACATCCTGCCGGACGCGATCGGCTGTCGCCGCATCCGTTCGTATCCTTTCCGATTCGATGCGATGGGAGCCGTTTGGTGGAAATCATCCTTAAGTTGATTGCTTAGAGCAACGCGGTCGACGACTCTGACATCGGTGACCGCGTTGATCTATGATTGATTGAGATCCTCCTTCATTTTCATAGACCAACACTCTAGCTTGACAGTTGAAGAAGAATAACGCACGTCATTCAAATTTAAATATAGAATGTAAAAATCGTATTGTTTCAGCAGACCATTTTCTAATGTGGATATAAAAAAAGTTTTTTTTTTACATATTAACCACCATAAATAGTTGTTTTATCGAATAAAATTGATATTGTGTAAAAAAAAACAAATGACTCTTTAGTCCTGATGATACGAGTACCTACTTACTAAATTCTCATACCAAATGAATAATAATAATTAGACTTCTTCCGAGTTTCGGTGAGTATTTTTATAAATCTATAAATGTAGTTCCCGGCCACTAGAACATACTTCTGGACCATTGGACGTCATAACAAGCGACTAATGTCGCGTAGTTATCCATAAAGAGAAAGATCTCGCTATACTCGGGCCATTACAAACGTGCGAACTGAGTCATAAACCATTTTATCGGACCTCTCGCTCGCACTTATAGGCCTTATGGAACTGCCCTAGTGCTGTGTGTAACAAACAGTAAAAAAGGCTTTGTCGATAGTCGATAAAAGGTGATGAGGGAGAGGTTAAGGAAATAATGCAAATATTCTTTAGGATGTGTTTTTTTATTTCTGCTTCTAAAAACATGCTATATTAAATGCTATAAAACTTAAATTAATACCTACCTTTCACCTAATTGAATTAATTAGTCATCGACAACCGCGTCGCCCACCTGCGTCCGAGCGGCATCCCTTTATCGATAACGACTTGCGCAGCATTGTCACATTCTTTTAACGTAATGATTTATGACTCAGTTCGCACGTTTGTAATGGCCCGAGTATAGTAAGCTGTAACCTGTAACAGCTGTAACCTGTAACTTAAGTCTGGTAAGGAATGTCCACAGGACCGACATGGGGGTAGCAAGGATTTTGTCCGGTGTCGGGCATACAGTAAATATTTATCTTTTCAATAAATCTGAAAGTGCAGAATGGAATTACGGGGAAATTTGGCCCCATAAACTTAATTTTGAGTTCCAAATAAGTATAGACAGAGTCGGGTATTGGTCTGCCTATTTTGGGTATTTATTCTGTGGACATGGGTGGCGAGTTGACTGAATCTATTTTATTAATCTATATTTATTCTTTCCTGTGGTAGGGTGGGGCTAGCGCCCCATCTGTCCCACCCTGAATACGCCTATGGGGCCACAATACCGGCACTCCTCTCCCGCCGCGGCCTCCACCCTTCAGCCGCGATGCCTCCCATACGATATAGCGGCCCGCCTCAGCTGCGATTTCGCCCAGGCGACACCGCAACCTGCTTGGCCGCTACGTCGAGGGCTTCCAGGCCCGAGCCCCGATGAGCAGCCACTCCTCGGGTTCCTCTTCGCTTCACCATGGGGATCTACGCCACGGCTACTGAGCCCTCCCGCAACGACAATGCGGGCACCCACCGGGGGGATCTGTAAACCCCTAATCAACTTGTGGTGTTGGCCCTACTTATCGGATAGTGGGGTGGAGACAGAAAGAGACAAGCTCCCTTAACTAATTTAGTTTAGTCCCGTCAAAGTGCGCGACAGAATCGTCACCAATGGTGTGCTCTTGGAGATGCCTATTTCCAGCAGTTGACTGCTGTAACATAGGCTGCTATTTCATTTTTTTTTTGCAATTTCAGGCACGATATGGCAAGATGTCGTCGAAAACGCAAGTAAGTTAACAGAAAATAATATTTGAATAGCAGATTTTGTCTCCTTTTAAGGCCGAGCGCATACAATGTGTTGCGCCCTAGATAGGCCACGGAGCCAAACAAGGTCATGGTTCTGGCTTTAGCCTATACGTGTATCGTTTGGTACGCAAAAGAGAAAAAATAGTACCACATTATTTTACCACTTTTTTTCTTTTTGTTTTGTTCGCCTCATTACTGGGTTGATATAGGAAAAAAATAAACGAGGAAAAATAAAAAACGGTGTGACTGCGGAGTCAGAAAGGACGACCGGCTCCGCGGCTGTGGTGGGTGAGCACGGTGGATCAGAGATGGTAATTAGCCACAAACCCCTTCTCTTTATACTATGTCATGTTATTATTATCTGTCTAATGTTCTCTTATTTTTCTTTTACAGAATGTGCAAAACGTGAGTACTTTTTATTGATCTAGGTATCCAATACTGTTGATCAAAGCAATTACAATTAAAGGGCATAGAACCTTTGTGATAGTCACCCTGCCGCCATATTGTTTTAGAAGCTATGTGGACCTCTGTGACATTGCCACCTTGCCGCCATATTGTTTTAGAAACTAGGTGGACCTCTGTGACATAGCCACCCTGCCGCCATATTGTTTTTTTGCAAAGATGCAGCGCACATTGTAGCTGGTATTACGGGTAGAGGACACTTAAACAAACAAATATGTCAGCAATATGGTGCCCTAACAGTTACGTTACCGATATATTTGGAGGCAAAGATCGCCATATGAGAACAATTACATAAATAAAAAATAAGCTACCTAATTACGCATGTAAATATGTAATGGGTTACTGCCCGCCAGGCATAAGAGCCGGCCCAACCAGTAACAGGCCCGAGAAGGCGGCGCGCTGTGTTCCGTGCGCGCTTCTCAGGAGGACGTGGGTTGCCCGGTTGCCCCACAGAGGAGAGGTCCGCCATGGGTTGGCGGACCGGGACATGCCGGAGTTGCGGTGCATGCTTTTGCGAATCCCGCGACCCTGGCCGAACGGTCAGGAGAAGGAACACCGTTGGTTTTTAGCCAGTAAGAGTCCGGCAGACCCCCTCGCCTTCCCCGGGCGAGGGACATCCATGAGGATTTTCCAAAGAGAAAAAAAAGGCGTAAGAGTCGCCTGGTAGGAGGATCCTCCCTTTTCGATGAAGGAACACCATACCTCGTTCCTCCACATTGGTGACCCCGACGTGATTTCATGCCGAGGTCTTACCACTCATAAGCAGAAGCAGTTGCAGTAGCAGCATTGGTCGCTACATTAGTGTATTTTTAATCATTGTCATTGGTCCCATTTTTATTTATAGTTAATTAAAACGGTACAACACCAACGGTACGGTGCACTGCCTCGCGGCGTTCGTGCGAAAGAGCGCGACATAGAGCGAAGAGGTGTGGCCACCCATTAACCGATGTAGCGGCGTTTCGCTGGCTTCTCGCTTTTGCAATGCGGCCACCTATTTTTTCGCGTCGCCGTCGCGTCGCTGTCGCCGTACCAGTGCGGCCCTGGCCTTACTATAATATAATTTAAAACTAACATGGAACAGTGGACTCACAGACAGAACACCAGACATATACGCATAATTTTAATCCATTCATCGGCAAACACATCACATTCAGAGTTGGCAGCCAGAAGGTCATTCAGCACCTTTAGAGTACGACTGACTGGGGATTCGGCTCTGGCTACAGTTTTGGCTGGAAGTTGCGCAAACAGATTGTGGCATATGCAAGCGTTTAATATTAGGTACAATGGGTTTCATTGCTCTTCAATGCCGCTACGGATACAAGAGTCGACCGTCTCCAGACGGTCAACGACGACCAGTAAAAGGAAGACTAGGGTCCGTATTACAGAACATTCCTCTAGTCTAGTTTGAACTTTAATCAGTTGATCACTGTTTAAGTATAAAATCAGTACTTGAGGAACGGTCTTATTCCAGAAAGGCAATCAATCTATACTCAAATGAAACGAGACTCAAATCGAGCCGATCGATTGGTTGATTACAGATCAAATCACTGCTTGGGGTCGAATCTACGGACTGAGAAACGATCTAGAATAAAGCCAAACTCAGCTGAACTATGATAAATTTATCTATGCTTGAGGAACGTTCTAAAATTAAAAGTAGACTTAAAACTACTTTTAAATCGAGATTAATGCTTGAGTTTCGTTCTGTAATACGGACCTAGGTCTGTGAGGCCACTCCCTGCCCGCTCTGGCCAATGTGTTCCACTCGGCCCCATCAGAAAAAATCCTCAGTGATCTCAGCAAGGCGGATGCAGCACTTACAGTGCTCTAAAGTGCGATTCCCTTGACACCTTTCACGCCAGCTATAGACAGAGGGGGGATATTTGCTTATTATTAAGAGCTCTGCCTCATTAGTGCGTTGCGTCGTGTTTCATATATTTTAAATGACATGCCACATTAAAGCGTTGCGTCGTCGCACGCGACGTTTCAACGGATCGGCGGACGAGAGACGAAGCGAGGGGAGCTCCGGTGCGACGACGGACAGTACCCTTTATATTACTATACTCTTTGACGGACAGTGTTCCACTGCCAGAGGGGCGAACGAGACGTGCGTCGTCCTCTTGCGCTGCGACGTCGTGCGTCGTCGCAACGCAGGTGTGGCTTACAATGCGTTGATCCGTTGCGACGACGCAATTCAACGCACTAAAGAGGCATGGCCCTTACTGGTGTTTTGGCAATAAAGACAGGGGTGCAGGCAGTGCTTCTTCAATCAGCCTCTTGTATATATTTTCAATGATATTTTATTTTCCTTACAATTTTTTACGTACACACGATCCTGATGTAATAACGTACCCGAGCGAGGCGGGCGGCTCTTCCGCGATCCTGTGGCGAGCAACCCGTCCTCTCGCGTCGAGCAACAGATGTCGCCACTTGGTCGTCTATCGATTCTGGATCTATTGCCAGCCGATAGATGGCGCTGCTTGACGCAACAATCGGGAATCGCAGAGCCGCAAACCGTTCTTGGCGAACTGTTGATGTAGGCAGAGCCGTGTTAGGCTATGCAGGGGCCCTTGGGCACAGAATTTGGGCCCCTTTTGGAAAGCCAAAAAGAACGTGAATAACATCAGAATGTACTTTTGTTCAGTGACATAATTGGTTATTACATTGACACTAACTTGTAGTTCAAGTTGTTTTAATATGGTAGTGAAAAGTTACAAAGTCTGACGTTAGCAGCAATTTGTCTCAAATTAAAGAAAACTTCTGCTGAGCTACGTTTTGCTGTGCAACCCTAGTTATCTGGGTGCTTTGTTAATGATGAATTGAACTAAGAAACCGGTGTGTTTTTTAAAATTGATTTATTGAAAAATACATGGTTGCACTGGGTTTCGGCATTTCGGGGCCCCCTTCAGACCGGGGACGCGGGGCTCGTGCTCCACGTGCTCTTATGGTAAAGACGGAACTGGATGTAGGTACAGCATTACAATTCTGTCAACGTTACCTTTTTGAGGAACGGAGTACTGGGTAAACGTAAAGACATCAAAAATGCTTAAAGAAAATGCCATTTTTTTTGTATATTTTCAACAGCCGATGTCGCACCGTAGGCGGCCAGTTCAAGCGGTGCCGTTCAGGTGATCGACGCTACAGGGTCCCTCAGAGGTGCTGTAAGAAGCGAAGGTGCTGCCGCCCACGCCGCTGCTGCCGGCGCCGCAGACGCCCGGGTACCTGTTCTGGGTGTAAACCGCGGTATGTGAATTATACAGCGTCAAAGGGTAAACACCGCTATCCTTGAAACCATTTATAGAACGTAAAATCAATGAAAAATAGCTTTTTTTTTAAAATGAAATTCCCAATTTCAACACGAAAGCATTTCACCCTATGCGCAAAGGCAACAAACCCGCATCTGACCACGGGAGAGGGGCGCGGGGGTGCGCGCCACACTGCCGGCGCCTGCGGCGGCGCGGCAGCATTCAGTCAACCGCTGTTACGCTAGTGACCGCACGTCGCGTCGTTGCGTATATACTCGTGTCGTGTTAGCAGGGCGCCGATCATTTTTCACGCATAAATTGTGTAACCTACTCAGTGCTATATCGTTGTGCTACCCATGGTTTGAGTGATAACGGTGTTTATCCTTACATCCTGTAAAAAGACGCTGAGACAGTGAGGGCAACTACCTTAACCAACCGTTGTAGTTACGAGAAAACTTTCTTAGGGTGGCAAGACTTTTGCCAGTCGAGGTGGGTGGCACCTGGCATTCTTGCTAGGTGTGGCATCTGGCATTCTTGCTAGGTGCCCCCTGCCAAGGCTCTTGAGAGCCCAGAGCGGCACAAAAAGGTACGGTAGAATGGGGTTACTTTGATCAATTTTAAAATTGAAATATATTTTTCTCTTGAAATATGAGAAGAAAAAAATAAAACAAAAGGGCAAATATCGATTTTGTTAATTTTGTTTATTACTTGAATAAAATTATAATTTTCCTTATTACTTTTTGAGAAATAAAATAAAATGTTCGTGATAAATGTTAAACTTTGATTGGGGTTACTTTGATACCTCCCTTTTTTCAAAGGGATTTGAAAGTAACCCCAATAAGGAATAAATAATTACACAAAACTATTACCGACATATGTTTTTTAATGTTTTTTTATCAACCTGCAAGGATCCACCCACTACGACTGATCACACGTTGAAAATTCAATGCTGCCAACCGTAACAAAATAATCGGAAGAATTCGTAGAATTTGAGTTTTATTACGAAATGAAGTTTTGATCAAAGTAGCCTCCAGGAATCAGTCACCCCATTCTACGGTAGTTAATTAGGTTAATATTATCAAACAAGAATGAGTACATAATGAACAAAAAAAAATGAATGTTTAATTTTTTTTCAAGAAAGAGGTTTCCATATTCGATGGCTCTAGTTTCCGGAACTGGCAGGGGTGGACACGTTGTTTCACCACTGCTTACGAGACTGCCCATGACTTTGAAGTTTTGCAATCTGCAGTTATCAGAGGACGCACACTTATCAGAGTCGAAAGAAGCGAAGGAGCCGAAATAATCGAATTTTAGAATTACTTGTATGAAATCCTATGAAACCTCGCTCACTTATCCGCGTCGAATCGTCCGAATCGGGAAGAACCCCAGAAATCCTAGAAGAATTCGGATGACGTCATCAGATTCGGCGCGGCTGATGCGGTCGACTCGTCCGAACCGCTCGCATTCTATCAGTTGCGTTAGAGGTGGGTTATAACAGGCCAAATAAGATAGGTATCTGTTATCTCTGTTACTGTTACTACTTACTGTTACTCTGTGATGTAATAACAGTGCGACAGGTGTAACGGAAGTAGGTAGAAACTATTTCTTCGGCGCGTTCCATTCTTTCGGCGCGGTCGATTCTTTCGGCGCGGTCGGTTCTTCCGATGCGGATAGGTATGCGTGGCCTCCTTGACTTCGCTTCGTTCGGCGCGTTCGACTCTGATAAGTGTGCGTCCACCTTTAAAGTACAAATGTATGGGAAATGTTTTTACGATTTGTTATATTCCTAGTAGGGGTACTCTAACCTCAGTGACCCTAAGCAGAAAGGAGACAGGTTTGCATTAAAATAAATATGCAAGGTTAGTCGGAAAAAGGGGGTACTAAGCCGCGGGCCACTTAAAGTATCACTGATGACTATTTTAAAGCAAATGTTAAAATTTCTAAATTCGTAATTTTTATTTGCATGCAAAAAGATTTTTATTTTAGATTATTCAAAAAAATATCATACCTACCTGCTTTAGTTATGAATTCAGAATATTAAGTTTCTAATACGTGACCCAAATATGACCTAAATTGCAAACAGCTAATCATAGCTATGGACAGATAGATTTTAGCATATTTTTTACGAAATCTTTGAAAAGCTATTTCTCTTAAACTATCGAGTTTTAGGGAAAGTTGTAGAACAACAGTTATTCCTTATTATGGTTACTTTAACACCCTTTCGGCTTAGTACCCCCTTTCCGACTAACCTTGTATAATCCAAGCTGCCCTTTTTCACGATGACTGTACAATTTTTTTGCAACACTAATTTAATTCTGTATTGAATTTCAATGTTTACAAATGGTTAATTTTAACTTGCTACTTAATCGAGCGGGTTGTACCGAGATTTCAACAGCAACTGTAGATTTAAATAAATTCATTGTAAAATTTAAAAATACAATAGTTGAGGCCGGGGCCGCACTGGTACGGCGACAGCGACGCGACGGCGATTTCGTGAAAACAAACTCATATAAACATATGTCCGTGGCCGCACTGCAGAAGCGACAAGCGAAATTTATTTGTTCACGTAATCGCCGTCGCGTCGCTGTCGCCGTACCAGTGCGGCCACAGCCTAAGGTACCTAAGTATATTGTGTTGCTAGCATTTGGATTCCATAAAACTCTATTTTTTACAGAGATAATGAAAAATGCCCTGATTATATATCATAATATTATGACGCTATCATGGAAAAAGATTTCAATAAAAAAAAAGGTTACCATAGATGTAATTTTACGGTGGATTAATAAAACGTACTTAAGCACGATTTACACCTAACGAAGCGCGTCGGAGTCGAAGCTACATCAGCGGATGGAAGCGTTATTTACAATACAACTAAGAGAATTTACATTTGTATCTATAATAATTAAGGCTGGGACACATACACCCATATTCTAAGACGTTCTTCCAAAACTTACTCGACTAGACTCCACCTCGACTTGACATAAACGTCCTTGACTTTAGATTTTTCTTCAGTCGAGTTAAGGAATCATCTGTCAAACTCAAGGTACCTCGGAACCTACCTTAAAGAAGGATGTGTCATTGTTCGTATGTAACAAAAATGAATTTTGAAGACTACGAATATGCTTACGATAATCCTTACAATTATTTATCGTGGCGTTATTTTCGCGATGCAGATAATTCAAATTATGACTTAATGACTCCGTCGAGGAACCTCAAAGTTCACTCGAAATTGCGACTAAGAATACAATTTTGAAGGTGTTTGTTTTCAAGGACGTCCTGAGTCGAGTATGAGTCGAGTAAGTTTTGGAGGAACGTCTTAGAATATGGGTGATAGAGTGCGAGTGCCGCACGGGTGCGGGACGCAGCTGTCACACTCTGTGGGTTCCAACCTTAAAACTTAACATTTGTTGACCTGGCAGTAAATATTACACATTGAGCTTTAGAAAGAGAAGGCTAGCTTCGGTTTTATAGATCGTCATCTCTGTCGCACGAAGCCACAAAACGTCACTTATGGCTTGTACACAAAACTGCGATGCGACGTCGCATCGTAGAAATATACGAGCTCGCACGACGCATCGCAAGAACTTACGAATTGATTCGCGTAAATGTTGATTTTTTCTATATCTTATCAGATACAGCAGTGCGCGAATCTTTTTACGCTATTTTATTCTACCTAGTATAAAATACGTTCAATACGGTTGACGGTCGTCGAGGGTTTGGTCACCTGAACCTTGGAAGGAAGACGCCTTGCCGCACGAAATCGCATCGCAGCAATTTGCGTCGCAGTTTTCTGCGTTGCTAATTCGCATCGCGTCGATTCGCAGTTTTGTGTACTATGCGTGCCAACTAAGAATAGGATCGCGCTTGCTACAACTTCACACGATAGCTGTCAAATTAGTACGGCCAGCAAAAAGAAAACTGTAAAAAATAAAATGTAATATTTTTTTATTCATAGATTTCATTATTATTTATATTCATTGTTATAAAATGTTTTTTCTTGAATTCCATAAATAGATAATTTTGGATAAATTAATAATATTTAAAAACAGTATTCATTAAAGAAATGAACCAAAATCTATAGTTAACTTCACGAAATGCTACTGGTCACCCTAATATGTCGCCTTAATAATAATATAATTACTGTGTAATTAATTTGGCGTAATTTGATTAGAAATACCAAAAAAGTGAACTAAAAATAATTAAACCGAGTATAATTTCTTTATTTATTTTTTTGCACACCTTACACTTGGTAATGAAGTTCACGAGTATTGCGGAACAAAATGGCGTCTTGACAGGACTATTCTTAGTTAGCACGCATAGTACAAGCCCATAGGTATGAGTGACAGAGACGACGCTCTACGAAGCCGAAGCTAGCCGTCTCTTTCTAGATCTCGATGTGCAGTATTTATTGTCGGGTTCTGTGTGTGGTTTAGCGGCAGTGATGACGGTCGGCTGTGGCCTATCGGCTGGCGTAGCATACGGGGCATATACGCGCGCATTCTGCGACAGTTAATGGACGCGGTGGCATCCAGACGCATGCCACGAATTGCGGGCACATATTATACCAACGTGTTATTTAAACAACGCAAAATCTGAAAGTATTTAGTTCAAGTATCGAGAGTAGAATCGATTTAACTAATTGTTAAACAAGGTAATATTTTTCAAAAAAACAAAATCTCGTTTATCGTATACCACGCGCATTAAACTCCAATAGGTACGTAAGTAGCGATCAGCGTTACAGGATGCGGCGTGGTATTCGTCCGATCAAAATAATCAGACCAGAAAATTCGAAACAGAATTTTCCTGTCAACAAAAAATACAATACCTATGTTTTCGTCGCTGTGCAGTGAAAACCTCGTAAAGCACAAATTCATTTTTATTTTTTTGTTATTCATCTGTTGGTTAGAAAACCTCTAGAAAGAACGCGCACAGCTCTAAAATGAAATAGATGATGAATAGATAATAAAACAGAAGAACTTTATATTTACATTCATACTTTTTTTAAACAGACATCTCATATATTACGTTCATTGCAATTAAGTAGGTACAAGGTTTTCACTGCACAGCGATGTTTTACAATAATTAATGAAAACAAATAAATTATAGCTAGTTAGGTGTCTGAGGTTTTGCGTTATTTAAATAACACCTTGCATAAATATGAACTTTAATCATCATAGATACAAGTCAATTCTCTTTATTGCATTGTAATTGCGCTTCAGTTCGCTCCGACGTGCTTCGGTGCGCTCCAAGCAACCTCCAAAATACGTGTACATGGTCTGCGCGGTGCTTCCGACCGCTCAGATGCGCTTCGTCAGGTGTGAATTGTAAGATTGCCACTTCGGTAAAGGTAATAATTGTAGTTTTTGTTAGTGTGTTGGGGTAAGTCCGAAAATGGGGTAAGTTAGTAAGTATTCTGCAGTAAAATGAATTTACTGCAGAACTAATGTGTCGTAGAAATATTACAATACGGACTGAAAAAAATGGTAGAATAAAATGACATAGCACGCTATTCTTGCCAGCAATTAATTTTTTTAATATACAAGGTTAGCCGGAAAGGGGGTACTAAGCCGAAAGGGTGTTAAAGTACCCATAATAAGGGATAACTTTTGTTCTACAACTTTCCCCAAAACTCGATAGTTTAAGAGAAATAGCTTTTCAAAGATTTTATAAAAAATATGCTAAAATCTATCTGTCCATAGTTACGATCAGCTGTTTTTACAATTTAGGTCATATTTGGGGTCACGGATTAGAAAATTAATTTTCTGAATTCATAACTAAAGCAGGTATTTCCGTTTTGCATGCAAATAAAAATTATCGAATTTTGAAATTTTAACACCTGCTTTAAAATAGTCATCAGTGATACTTTAAGTGGCCCGCGGCTTAGTACCCCCTTTCCGACTAACCTTGTATTTTGCGGTAAATTCATTTTAACGAACTTACCCTATTTCTGGAGTTACCCAACGCACTATACAGGGTGTAAACGAAATCATGTAATTCCTTCAAACCTCATGATGTACTGCTGACTTAGATTAACACCGCACGGAATAATTTAAGATTCAATAAAAAAAAATTAAACATGTGTTCTTAACGTGAGATATTTTAGCGCCTCGAGCGAATTGCGCGGCGATCGCTCGCTGCGCGGTTATTTAACTCGGGGCGCTAAAGTGCCTCACGTTAAGAACACATGTTTATACACAAACACCGCCGCCGCCGACCGGCGTATCATCCTCGCCGACGAGGCCCATCGCGACATTCCACCGCCGCCGTCCCTGATCCACCGTGCTCACCCGTCGCAGACGTGGAGCCGGTCGTCCTTTCTGACTCCGCAGTCACACCTTTAATTCAGCCCTCATCAGGCTGTCGTATCTCTCCCAGTCCTCTCGCAAGCAACGCCCTAAGCCAAGATTCGAGTCCCCCCTAGGGGACGCCCCTAGAGGTGTTGCTGCTAAGTAGTCATGATGTTACTAATAGTAGTTAGTTATTATTTAAGTTAAAATTGGTTGGAGTCCCTTCAGGTCTCACCAATAACTGCCCGGTTACGTAGAAATGGTCTGCAAGGCCACCTACAAGCAGTTGATTAGGAAAATAAAACACAGGTTTACTTTCTTTTTTTTTTTTACACAACACTTATCATAACTTTCAAAATCGTCAAGCTGTAAAATAAACCCTAACTATCGCAATTATTTATTATTGTATTTTTCTCTTTTTTTTTCACATGATTTAATTGTGGTCTTACTTCTTCAGTACTGATGTATCTTAGTTACTCCCTATCTAAGTAAGAGTCCTTGTTATATTCATTGGAAGAGCACTGATTTCCGAGATACAGGATTTTACCTAGTTTGGAAATCAGGAGTTCATTTAGGTTAGAAGCCTCTTATATGTTATGTTTTTAGTATTGAAACTGTAGTAGGCTAAGCTCTGTTTTTGTCCAATAAACGTTATTATTATTATTATTATTTTTAATATATTTTTTTATTGAATCCAAAAGTATCCCATGCAGGGTTAATCTATGTCAGCAGTACATCACGAGGTTTGAAGGAATTACATGATTTTTACACCCTGTATTAAGTTTTTCTACGGTCTTTTTTTAACATTTCTTGATTTGATTTATATTTGTACACACAGTTACCTATGGCGTTGCCGTTCCCGCTCTGGTTCGTTCAAAATCTGCCGCCGTTGCGACCGCCGTTACCGCATCAGACATCGGTCGCGGTCATGACAACATCTGCTATATTGTAATTACGATCGGTAATAACATATTAATTATTTAGAATTGTCTATACTCCATTTAAAATAACAATAGACAAAATTGGCCCCGGTTAAGTCAGTCCCGGGTGTCATACGAATACCTATGACAGTCGTTACGGGGAGTCAGAAGCCTGAATGTCTGATAACCGGTCTAACCTTAGGATATCGGCATTGCCGTGCAACTGGATTGCGGAGGTCTGATGGCAGTCGCTCCGTGTAAAATACTGGTATTCAACCGCATCTGGTTAGACTGGAAGCTGACCACAACATAATTGGGAGAGGGCTAGGCGGAACAGACAAAATTGGCCTACCATCGCATCAATATCTTTTGAATCATTACTTCAAGTAGAGTTTCAGCTCATCTTGATTGACCGTTAGCCTTTGGCCAGACCGCAAACGCGGGCGCGGGGCGGGCGCGGTGCGGCGAGCTCAAACAGAAGAACTTCATTTGAGTGTCCATAGTAGGCACGCGGGCGCGGGGAGCGGCGCGGGCTACTTGGCGCGGGGAGCGCGTGGGTATCTCACGCCATAGCTCGTTCATACAAGTGGCCGCAGTGAGAGCGCGGGTGGCAAGCGACAACCTGCGCGGGAGCTGGGGATCTCAAACTAGTTCGAGCTGACCACGCGCGTTGTTGTGATGGCGTTTTCAAAATTAAATGTTGAAGAATTAATACGTGCTATTCAAGCACGATCTGCACTCTGGATGTCGAAACATCGTTTTTTAGTAAGAATTTTCCAGTAAAAATAAGTCTTCTTCATCCATATTATATTTTGACAAACACTGGACACGACAACGCTCAGAACGAAGCCACGCTCCACTGCGGACAGGTAAATCGCCCGCGTTCCCGCACCCGCGCCGCTCCCCGCACCGCGCTGCCAGTCTGGCCAAACACTTAAGGTGTTAACAGACCAATCGATCGATCGTTGATCGACGGCATCGATCGATCGTAGAATGGATTAGTCGACGTTGATCTTTGACTTTAAAAAACGGTCGCATCCAGTGTCTTCTGCGTTTACGTCTCCGTAATTATAGTACGAGCAACATCGAACTGGCTAACAACAACGCGTCCTCTTATGCATACATTTCGAAAGAAACTGATGTATTATAGCCGGGGTTAGGCTGGTTTTGACTGGAAAGACTACCAGGGTACTGTTTTCTTTTCTACAGTAGGGCCAGACGAGCAAGCCGTGTCGGAAGCTGTGGGCGGGGCGGAGCGGAACAGAGCAGTGAAAAGTGGTGAGTGTTTCCACTAGAAGGGAGTTCAGCGGAGCGCCGCCCGCCCCGTTCGTCTCCGTTCTATCCAGCTCGGGTCCGCGTGCTCATGTATTTATAAAGTCCGCTTAGCCCCGCTCCGCTCAACATCCAGCTCGGGTGCTCGTGCTCATATATTTTATATAAAAGTCCCGCTCAGCCTCGCTCTGCTCCGCTTACACTGTTTCCACTGAAGCGGACCGGAGATTTCGAGCATTGTGATTAGTCAATCAGGCGCCGCTAAGCACTGCTCCTCTCAGCTACGCCTCAGTGGAAACGCAGCCTTAGGCTGGCTTTCCACCTGAGCTGGAAGCTGAGCGGTACGAGGATGCGTAGCGGAACTGTGAAACGGACTCTTTTCACTAAAGCTGTGTGAGGAAGCGGTGTGCTACGTGTCTGTGTGCTGCGAGTCTGTGTGCTGCGAGTCTGTGTGCTGCGAGTCTGTGTGCTGCGAGTCTGTGTGCTGCGAGTCTGTGTGCTGCTAGTCTGTGTGCTGCTAGTCTGTATGCTAAGGGTCTTGGTGCTACGAGTCTGTGCTATGTGTCTGTGTAATGAGTCTGTGTGCTACTTGTCTGTGTGCTACGAGTCTATGTGCTACGAGTCTGTGTGCTACGAGTCTGAGGTAGGCTAGTGGGATGTGGTATGCGGTGTGGTGGGATGAACAGCCCCGAAGGCGGGTGCGCCGCGATTGGCTCAGTTGTGTGTAAGTCTTAACCCGCATCCCTCGCACACATGTCTCGCTCGCATTGTATGTACAAAGACCTCACTCTGCTAAGTCCTTTTCCACCAGAGCTGCGCTGTGCGACGCTAGGAAAATGAAGCAAACCTATTGGTGGATATTTTCCTCACTCACCGCTCCGCTTCCTAGCATAGTTTTGGTGGAAAGCCAGCCTTAGAAATGTACCGTTTGAACTAATTTATTTATCACGGCTTATATAAGTAATTTAACTGATTGTAATGGTATCTTCATAACTATCGGCCGGGTTCCGATTTAAGAATTCTAAAGGTGTGTCCAGACCTGGCGAATGCGCCGCTCGCGAGCCGCTTGCGAACTGCGCGCGTGCATTTCATGTTCGTACGCAGCCCCTGCGCCGTCCGCGTGCAAACTACGCGCCGTACTCGAACGGCGCAGGAGGTGCGCGCGTGCCGCCTGCAGTGCACCTCCCTATGTGCCCGCGTAGACAGGAACGTAGGCTCATAGTTCAAACGCGAAAGAAGCTATGTGCGCACGAGCTGCGCGCGCGCTGATCGCGCGCCCCACTCGAGCCTTGCTAGAGTTGCCCTAGAGCGGCGCACCAAACGTAGGCTGTAACTGCACGCAAGCAACACGCGCGCAGTTCGCAAGCGGCTCGCGAGCGGCGCATTCGCCAGGTCTGGACACACCTTAAGATAAGTACAATATAAATAACAATTGAGAATCGTTTTGTATGGAGTTTTACTTAAAATCATGCTCAAACCTTGCTTATCCCTTGCTTACCATTGAATACTTAATTCAGAAACCGGGTGTTAGTCTGTCGAAACTAATTAGTTTAGTCATCAAAGCCGGGAGGCATGTGCCCCCCTCGTTCACATCAAAGTATAATTAAAAAATAAAATGATGCCTATCACTGCTCACACATGATTAAATAAAAATATTAAAATCGTTTTTTTTTCAGGTATTCTGTCAATGTTGAGGTTTCCCCATGCCAAGCTTGAGAAATTATTGTACTAGTGTTGGTATAGTGACTTCAGAGTGAATCGATAAATTATTACAGTTTTTAAAAATAAGGTCTATTATTTATACGTCCGAGTCGCCTACCTTTGATGTCTCGAAACATTCAAGTTGCAAAATAACATATTATGGTTGCAAAACGTTCATATCTCATAAGATCTCACAAGAATCTTAGCAAATATTTCGGATCCAACTATTAGCTGTAAATTATATTTTTGAAGTATGTAAATTCGTAAAAATCATCCATCGCTGTTTACCCTACTAGAGGACCAACGACCCCAAAAACGAAATCTACGAAACCAAAATAAATTAGCTTTATCTACTTCTAAACTTGCCATGTTCCACGCTGGACCGCTTGTAATGTGTGTAAAAATATATAATAAACTACCTGACACAGTAAAAAATATAGAGTTTGAAAATAAATTTAATAAAGAATTTAAAAAAATACCTAATCCTAAAATGCTATTACAACTTAAATGAATATCTAGCTTAGAATAATTGACTAATAACATAAACACTATTGCAATACACACACACATAATATACAATACAGTCAAATAAATAATATAAAATAAATACTACAATATTGGGATAAGATGTAACGTATAATTGACATAATTTAATTAATATAAAATAATAAAGCATACCAATGTATAACTATATAATTAATAAAAATAATAATGTATGATATAGTATAAGGTAAAAATTAATTAATATCATTTTAATAAAAATAGAATTAAGATTGTTTTGTTGTGCCCTATATCAGGGTATATAATTGTCACTAAACTAAATATTATATTTTACCATCTAATATTATACACATTATGGAAAGCAAATAAATGAATACATAAATAAATAGATCCAAATCTCGAAATCTCTAAGTTGCAAAATAACATATGGTTGCAAAACGTTAATATCTCAGATTACACCGATTTTCCGGGCACACAATCATTAGAGAGGCTGATAACGTCACACTTGATTGAATTTAGTTTAATATTCGTAATCAATAAGTGCAAGTGAATGGCACAGTCATGCAATAAGGTGATTTTTAAGTATTTGCTGGCTTGGTTTCATTGCAAAGTACGTACTTATCATAAGTTAAATGTTACATTTTATGGTCTTCAATAAATTTAAGGCACAATGTTTATTGAAGAGATTTTGATCCTAATTGTATTGATTGATCTTCTTCTTTTCGTGTGGTTAGTGACTAACCTGGTGTCAGTGTTTATGCCGCCCATGGGCCTCTGACTTAGTTTTACATGCCGTCGAGAAATATCTGTCGGGCATGCTGGTTTCCTCACGATGTTTTCCTTCACCGTTTTTAAGTAAGTGATAAATTATACAATACGCACATGAATCCCAAGTCAGAGGTACGTGCCTTGGGTTCGAACTCAAGACCTATGACTTGGCAGTCTGACAGTCACACTACTAGGCTATCACTGCTATTGATTGGTGAAATAAAAATACAGGTTGATATTTTGTCACGTTTTTAATCGTTCAATTTCCGGCTTAGGAAAGAAACCTTTTTAAAATATTTGAAAACAGTAGGTAATTCTTACTTTAAAAAATAAAATGGCATTTTCACTCTACCACACCACGTGTTTTGGGACAACCGGTATAAGTGTGTCATCGATGTATGCTATGTTGTACACGCTAGACAACAAGGCGTATGCTTGATACTTGGTCGCGTTTGACCCTAGTCTCACCTGATGATAAGCGCAGACAGGGTCTAAGATTGAGCAAACGATTCCAGGCAACAGATATAGAAGGATTCCTGTTACGGTTGACCTTAATTGCACCTGATAGTAAGCACAGGCAGGGTCTAAGATGGAGAAAACGAATCTATGTACGTAACAGATATACGGTAAACTATTTGAATTTAGTGTTCAGGTGGTAGCTAGCCAGGTTGGTCCGTATGGTGATCCCATCAACAAGCGCGCTGTTTTGTTGAATCTTATAACACGCGTATTCTTAGCGTGCGGTGAAGAAATTATATAGGTGCCGTAAAATGGGATGAATAGGGATGTAGGGTTGAATCGGGACGAAACTTTAAAAGGGATTTTACCATTGAAATAATATACCGTAAAACGGGGTGTATAGAAATTGCGGGGTGAATAGAAAAAAAATCAAGAAAGTTTTCAAGGCTAATATTTGACTATTTTTCGTTGAAGAATTTTGGTAGAATTTTAAATTATTACACATCAACATTTTTTCTTTGCGTTGGTATCAATTTTAAAATGTAAAAATCGACATTTATCCTTCATAATTTACTTCAAAGTCTACCCTCTGTGAACGCGATTATATCAACTGCCGAAACTTTGAATTTTAGGTGAGTTAAAATAGTGTAATACGATTTTTATTGTATTTATCTCATTAGGTGTGTGATCAATTATAAAAATACAGTGAAGGTAAGTGAGAATCCGTTATTAAACTTCAATAATTTGTTAAAACCACAGTACGTGTAAATTTATTGTATATAAGGGGTCAATAGAATCTATTAAAGGCTGAATAGAACTGTAGTATGGGTTTAATGGCAACGTAGTCGGGAATAATAGAAACGCTTAATGTGTGAATAGCAACCAATGAGGGGTCAATAGAGATAAATAAATAGGGTTGTCAAAAACTGTTAACAGAACTAAATACTTAACTTTCATAGTTTCTGTATTAATGAACGGTAAGTCCATACTATATGTATAGGAGTATCTGAGAGCTGTAGATTTAGTGATTGATAAATAAATAATCTTTTTAAAGTGATCATTTTCATTTACAGGTACATACCGCAGCGTTATATTCAACATGCCGCGTACATATAAACCCGAACCACAACACAACCTTTTTTTTGCATGTTGGATAAGTCATTTTTGGTAGCCCTAGCAGTTTTTCTATTCACCCCTTTACGCGTTTCTATTGACCCCAATCGTTGGGTGAATAGAAATAGTACATATTTTTTTTTAAATATGGAAAACCTATGCATAAAGTTAAAAAAAAAATGTTATAGCTCTTTCTTTATGGTGCCGGACATGATATAAAATAACCTGTAATTAAAAATAAAAAGTTATAGACATCAAATTCTTAGGACAAAGTTGAAAATCATTGCTATTCACCCCGTTTTACGGTAGTTTATTGCCAAAAAGGACTCTTACCCCCCATGGGGATACACGGGATATGTTCTCTATACCTAGTCTGGCCATAAATACTGTTACAATTAAAAATAAGAAAGATATTAATTTTGAATTGAATTTGGAGTGATTTTTATACGATTGTTAATGAACAATGAATTGGCGCCAAAATTAGAAAACTGAATGCAGTTTTCTATTTATTTATTTTTTTGTATTTTGGCGCCAATTCATTGTACAATATTTTGCGATATTAAAATGGAGTGGGGTGATAAAGAGAACCAAATCGCTGTGATTGCATTACACAAAGTTAGTATGGAGCCAAATGCAATTTTTAAAACTCTCCATACGCTTGGTATTAGTCAAATGTTTGTGTACCGGACCATTAATAGGTACAATGAGACCTCCTCTGTTTGTGACAGAAAAAGATCTGGCCGTCCACGTAGTGTTCGTACGAAAAAGGTGGTCAAAGCAGTAAGGGAAAGAATTCGTAGAAATCCTGTCCGAAAGCAAAAGATTTTATCTCGGGAGATGAAGATAGCACCCAGAACCATGTCGCGTATTTTAAAAGATGACTTAGGACTTGCAGCCTATAAGAGACGCACTGGTCATTTTTTAACTGATAATTTAAAAAAGAATAGGGTGGTAAAATCGAAACAACTACTGAAACGGTACGCAAAGGGAGGTCACAGAAAACTTTTGTTTACGTATGAGAAAATCTTTACAATTGAGCAACATTTTAACAAACAAAATGACCGTATTTATTTATGCTCAAAGCTCTAAGGAGGCTTCCCACTTAGTCGACAGACTGCAACGTGGGCATTATCCGACTTCAGTGATGGTTTGGTGGGGTGTTAGCTATGAAGGAGTAACTGAGCCATATTTTTGTGAAAGAGGTATCAAAACATCGGCACAAGTGTATCAAGATACCATTCTTGAGAAGGTAGATAAGCCCCTTAACAACACCATGTTCAATAACCAAGTATGGTCCTTCCAACAAGACTCGGCACCGGGTCATAAAGCTCGGTCCACGCAGTCTTGGTTGGAAGTGAACGTTTCGGACTTCACCAGAGCTGAAGACTGGCCGTCGTCTAGTCCCGATGTTAATCCGCTGGATTATTATTTATGGTCAGTTTTAGAGAGTACGGCTTGCTCTAAACGCCATGATAATTTGGAGTCCCTAAACCAATCCATACGATTGGCAGTGAAGAATTTTCCCATGGAAAGAGTGCGTGCTTCTATTGATAACTGGCCTCATCGTTTAAAGGACTGTATTGCAGCTAATGGAGACCACTTCGAATAAGCTTTTTATATTTTAAATTGTTTTATATTTATGTATTAAACTAACACACTGTAAAAGTAATAAATATTATTTGCAATAAAAAACATTTTTTTTTCTTCGTGACTATATTTATGGCAAGACTAAGGCTCAGTTGCACCAACTAATTATATTTGTTAACTTGCCATATTTATGTCAAATTTGTACTGATTTGACAGAAATTTTGGTATGGTTACTGTAGTATACTTAATGACGGTATGTCTTAATACTAGTATCTAATAATTGTGATTGTAACTGAGGGTGCTTCTAAATAAATTAGTATTCAACCAACCTACGTGTGTTTCACTACATGGTGGCAGCGGTGTGTCGTTTTTAACGTTTATTACGCGTTTTAAGCGAACTCGAACCTTTAAAATTATACGTAAAGTGCAGTAGTGCTTGTGATTTTACGTAACTATGGAACACGCGCGTCCTCCAGCAGAGTTAACACTCGACGGCGGTCCGGCCGTAAGGTCCGATGCGTGGCGCAAATGGCGGAAGCTGTTCGAAGTATTTCTCAAAGCCTCTGGGGTGAGCAAAGAGCCTAAAGAAGTTCAGGCTGGTTTGTTGGTTAATCTCATTGGATCGGCTGGTTACGAGGCGTATACAACTTTCACGTTTGAGGACGGTGAAAGTGAAGACGACGTCAGCTGTGTTCTGAAGAAATTTGACAAGTACTTCGGTACGAAACCGAATATCACAGTAAGGCGGTTTCAATTTTTTACTCGTAATCAAGAAGATGGTGAAAATATCGATCAATACACAACCGCGTTGAGGGTCCTGAGTCAGCAATGCGAGTTTAGTGAATTGCACGAAAGCTTGTTACGAGATAGAATTGTTTGTGGTATCTTCAACAACACAGTGAGAGATCGACTTCTTCGCACTGATGATTTGACACTAGCGAGGGCTATACAAATCTGTCAGGCGGCCGAGATGTCTAAAGAGGAAAGCAAGTGCATTGATGGCGCTTCAGAAACTGTGGAAGTACATGGAGTTCAGGGCGGAAGCGGTCTACGACGTGGACGGCACACGAGAGGAAGACGCGGCGGTGGCACCCGCGGCGCTCAAGGGTCGATAACGGCGCGCGGGCAGCGGAGCGCCTGTCAGCATTGTGGCAGTGCATGGTGTCTTGGCGGCGAACGGTGTCCGGCACGTAACGCTTCGTGTTATATTTGTGATAAGAAGGGTCATTTTTCGCGAGTGTGTGAGCATAAAAAAGTAATTCGTAAGGTGTTAAATTTGAGTGTTGATACGGCGAGCAGCGATAGTGAGAACAGCAGTAAAGACATGTTCTATGTCAATATAATCGAGGGGGATCAAAAAGTATGTAAGTCGTGTAATGAATGGGTAGAAGTTGTAAAATGCCAAGGAAAAAATATTGTGTTAAAAATAGACACTGGATCTATGATAAATGTTATTTCTAAAATGGATTATGTTGGTTTGGGATTATTAATTACCAACCTTAAGCCGTTCACAAAGCGTGTACATTCCTTTACAGGAAACCGGTTGCCAATTATAGGCACTGATAAGCTGGCTTTTGTGTTTAATAATAAACGTTATTTTTTGTCATTTGTAGTTGCCGATTTTAACTGCCAGAATGTACTCGGTTTGGAAGGCTGCATCGCTTTGGGGTTAATTAATCAAATTAATACAACAAATATTGATCAGTACTCTGATTTGTTTCAAGGACTTGGGAAATTACCTGGTAAATATAGTATCGTAGTAGATAAAAATATTCAGCCTGTTGTTTGCCCTACTAGAAAAATTCCTTTAGGACTAAAAAAAAACTTGATGGACGAGTTACGTAGGATGGAAGGGTTAGGTGTAGTTAGAAAGGTCACACACCCAACCGATTGGGTGAATGCAATTGTTTTGATTGCGAAAAAGGATGGCAGTATTCGTGTTTGTTTAGACCCCCGACCCCTAAACCGCGCGGTGCGGCGTGCGCATTACTCACTGCCAACAGTGCCCGAGCTGGCAGCGCGTCTGCACGGTGCTACCGTGTTCAGCGTGTTAGACGCGCGCTGTGGCTTCTGGATGGTGCAAATTGACGACGCCAGCGCCGACCTTTGCACATTCAGCACACCGTTTGGTCGCTATCAGTTTTTACGCTTACCGTATGGTATAAACTGTGCGCCTGAAGTTTTTCATGCGAAACTCAGGCAGCATTTAGAAGATTTAGATGGTGTTGAGTCTTTCATTGATGACGTAATTGTATGGGGACGTAATGTGGACGAGCACGATAGGAGACTGGAATGCCTTTTACGACGAGCAAGGGATGTAGGCATAAAGTTTAATCGTGAAAAATGTAAACTTGGTGTACCGGAAATTACTTACTTAGGTCATAAGTTCGATGCGAGTGGCATGCGAGCGGATGACACAAAAGTTAAAGCTATAATGGAAATGCCATATCCGACTGATAGGAAGGCCCTCGAGAGATTTTTAGGTATGGTCAATTATTTGGCTAAATTTATTCTAAATTACTCAGAGAGTGTAAATGTGTTAAGAGCTTTGCTAAAAAAGGAATCCGAGTGGTTGTGGGAAGCGCAGCATTCCAAAGCTGTAGACAAGCTGAAAAGCAAGCTGGGCAGCGCGCCGGTGTTGGCGCTGTACAGCGAAAGCGTGCCGGTAGTGGTATCGGTGGACGCATCCAGTGTGGCGCTGGGCGCTGTGCTGTTGCAGGAGGGTCGCCCTGTGGAGTTTGCCTCACTCACGCTGACTGACACTCAGACCAGGTATGCGCATATAGAAAAGGAGATGCTGGCCATAGTGTTTGGGGTGGAGCGGTTCAGGCAGTACATTTACGGTCGGTCTGACGTCACTGTGCACACTGACCACAAGCCACTGGAAGCCTTATTTAGCAAACCATTAGCTTCGGTTCCAACCAGGTTGCAAAGGATGATGATGAGAGTACAAGGGTATGAGTTTAAAGTAGTATACACTCCGGGCAAATACATGTATATTGCGGATACGCTGTCTCGGGCTCCTTTAAGTGAAATGATGCATGACCGGGTTACTGCTGAAGTTGAAGTGCAAACATGCTTCATGATAAAAAATATGCCGTATAGTGATAAAAAAATGGAGGCAATTAAAAAAGAAACAGAGATAGATACTGACTGCAAGTGGTTAATTAGGTACATAACAAACGGTTGGCCCAAGAATAGGCGTGATGTGCATGAAAAAGTAAATGTTTTCTGGCCATATCGTAAGGAACTTCATTATGTAGACGAAATGGTTTTTAAAGGGGAGCGTGTGTTCATTCCGCGTGCTTTACGTGATGACATGGTGATGCGGGTCCACGAGGGCCACTTAGGTATTGAAAGGTGTAAGCGTCGCGCGCGCGAGGTTATGTTTTGGCCAGGTCTGTGCGAGGACGTGGAGCGCGCGGTGCGACAGTGCGCGGCGTGTGCGCTGCATGCGCCTCGGCCGCGCCGACAGCCTCTTATGCAGCACACTGTGCCCACACTTCCCTGGCACAAACTAGGCTCAGACATTTTTGAGTATAGAAAGAAAAATTATATTATTTTGGTGGACTATTTTTCTAACTATGTAGAAGTCGGGCAATTAATAAGTATCAACTCTAAAAATGTTATTATTTTTATGAAAGAACAGTTCGCACGTCACGGCATTCCAGCGGTATTAATAACTGATAATGGGCCGGCTTATAGCTCACAAGAATTTAAAAAGTTCATGCGTGATTGGGAAATAAGGCACGAAACGTCATCACCGCATTACCCACAGTCTAATGGTAAAAGTGAACGAACAGTTCAAACTGTTAAAAAATTGTTAAAAAAATGTGTAGATTCGGGCCAGGATTTCTGTTTGTCTTTGTTAAATTTGAGGGCTACACCTCGTCATGGCTTAGATTCGCCTGCACAAGTTCTAATGGGTAGACGTCTTAATACAAAATTGCCAGTTAGTTCCGAATTGTTAAGTGAGAAGGTAGATAATGAACGGAATTATAAAGCATTGATGTTAAACAGAGACAAAATTAAAAAACATTATGATAAATCAGCGAAGTCACTTGGACATCTGTCATCAGGTGATAAGGCAACTTTAGTCAGTAACGGCGTTAGGAAACCGGTTTCAATAGTAGCACGTGCATCACAACCTCGCTCTTATATTGTAGAAGATGAACGCGGCAGTCAGTTCCGACGTACTCGTAGTCAGTTGGTTGTGCGTACGACTGAGCCTACAGTGAGTGTAACCAAAGCTCTAAGGCAATCGACTGTCAGTGCTGATAAAGGCGTAACACCAATTGTGGTAACGTCAATGGGTGTACGTAGGCGTAGAAAAAAGATGATGTCTAGAGGACGGCAAGAAAATGTTTCCAACGGTGTAAGTGACTTGACATCGGCACAGAGTCCGCTGGCACATGCACGAGCCGAGGCCACGACTCCGACACCGACGAGTGCGGCTAGCGTCACTCAGTCGGTATTACTGAATGTCTGCGACAATTTCGACAGTCCAGCTGGTAGCATTAGTGATCAATTGTCTACACCATCACCACCCGCGGTTCCTATTACGAGGTCTAAGGAAAGAACTTCACGAATGCTGAAAGATTTATTTTTCGGTCGTGATTAGGAACGATAGAAAAAAATGAGCTGGGTAAATACATAGGTGTATTCATATTAAAATTGTTACTATTCTACAATTAAGTTTGATGAATTTATATTTAAAGTAAGTTTTAGTAATATAAGTAGGTAACTGTAACATTAAATTAGTTAGGTACACATTCTAATTTAAAAAAGTGTATTTTGAAAGTGTAACTTATTTTGTAGTAATAATCTGTGTAACTAAATGCCTATCGTTATTAGTTGTAACTTTGTATCTTTGTTTTCTTTGAAGGGAGGAGATGTAGTATACTTAATGACGGTATGTCTTAATACTAGTATCTAATAATTGTGATTGTAACTGAGGGTGCTTCTAAATAAATTAGTATTCAACCAACCTACGTGTGTTTCACTACAGTTACGGTTATAGTTAGTTGGTGCAAGTCAGTCTAGGTATTTCAAAAGTTTAAATCTGTGAATTGAAGAGTCGCTACGGTGTTGCCACTATGAATAATTATCGTTTATGATATCTAAGAGGGAGGAATTATGAGGGATATCTAATCTGATATATGATACACATATTTTATATTATGCCACATTTTCTGCCACTTTACAGTCGACTTGGTAGCTCTCATAGCTCTTTCCGTACACTGCACTCTCAAATCGTAGCAAAATCATCGTGTTACCAGATGCGGGACATTTTGACTAGACATGCATTGATAAGGCCGACTACACATAATGGAGCTATATTTTTTTCCCCCGATTGTTGAGATAATATAATTCATGAGGGCAAATTTAATAAACGCATGGAATAGATTATTATTTTTTGTTATCCTGGCAATTGAAATGTCAAAAGTTTCGTCGTTTTGCGGTTTCACAGAAGAGTTGGTCAAACAGTAGTGTTGTTCACGTTTCAAGGGGACCTCAACGTGGTACACAAAATAAAAAACTCGAAAGGAATATCCATAAATATAATAATAATATCACAAGTTTTCTTAATTATGTATTTATTGCTTGAAATTTATTTTATATCCCTTCGAAACTGGATCTTGCTCCATTTGGAAATTCTCTGTCGACAAACCGAATGGTTTCAGGATCATGTTACCTAAATCTTTCAATTTTCCGATCATTTCTGTTTTTAGTTTTTCATTTTTTTCTTCGATCAGTGGTGGAAGGCGTATGACAGCTTGCCTTGCATCTTTGTGAGAGGGATCCAACTCTAGAATTTTCTTGTAGTCTGCTAGCGATTCGTCAAGTTTCTCCGTAGCCTCAAACGACTGTGCCCTCCTGCAAAATAGGTTTGTAGTGAATTATAAAACTGCGTCGACTGCCTCGTTGGTCTAATGGTGGCAAGCGCGACTGCTGATCGTAAGGTTTTGGGTTAAATCCCCAGGTTGGGCAGTGTTATTGGGTTTGTCTATGTGGAATTCCTCAGTAGCAGGTTGGAATTGTGCCCGGTTGATGGCAATAGGCGCCCAACCCTTCGGGGAATACAGGTGGGATGTTATGTGTGAATTATAAAATTATACAACAAACTGCACCAAGTCAGCGTATACGATTTGTGAGGTTAAGCTGCGCTTGCCACGGTCAGTCCGTGGATGGACGACCGTTCATTACACATCGAGACCCCTCTGTGCCTCGGAGAGCACGTTAAACCGTCAGTCCCGGGTGTTATACGAATACCTATGACAGTCGTTACGGGTAGTCAGAAGCCCTTAAATCTGACAACCGGTCTAACCTTGCAATATCGGCATTGCTCAGTAACTGGGTTGCGGAGATCTGATGGCAGTCGCTCCGTGTAAAATACTGGTATTCGGCCGCATCTAGTTAGACTGTAAGCTGACCCCAATATAGTTGGGAAAAGGCTAGGAGGAAGAATGATGTGGCCCTGCGGGCGGCGGGTTAGGGGACCCGTCGCCCGACCAGTAACAGGCCCAAGAAGGCGGCGCGCTGTGTACCGTGCGTGCTTCTCAGGAGGACGTGGGGCAAGGCCCCACAGAGGAGAGGTCCGCCGAGGGTTGGCGGACCGGGACCTGTCGGGGTTGCGGTGGGTGCTTTTGCGAATCCCGCGACCCCGGCCGGACGGTCAGGAGGAGGAATACCGTTGGTTTTTAGCCGGTAAGAGTCCGGCAGACACCCTCGCCTTCCCAGGGAGAGGGACATCCATGAGAATTTTCCAATGATAAATAAAATGGAGGAAGAATGATGGTTACCTGATATAAGCTTTGAGGTATGTATCGTCCAGCTCTATGGCTTTCGTACAGTCTTTTGCAGCTTGTGCATATTTCTCCATCTTCATTTTGGCAGCGCTTCTGTTGCAGTACAATATTGATCTCTGCTGTGGGAACTGTAGGGGACACGTCCTGAGACCTGCAATACATACATACCAGGATTGGAAAAAATCGAATAAAGTACTTTTTTTTAAATCCTAATTAATCGCGATTTTTTTGATTTTATTATTTAATTTAACTATATTTTTGCGCAAAACGGAACGCGCCCTCAAGGGATTGCGCGGACACAGCGCGGGGATTTCCCTTTTGTCTGACATGTGAATGCCAAGCAAAAGGGAAATCCCTGTGTAGTGTTTTGTTCATTTCGCTTGCAATTACGGTCTTACTTTCGTTCTAACGAGCACTCATTCGTTCAGTTTTAAATACTATTGTTATTGCTGTGATGCGTGCGTGACCAATTTATTTCTATACTTACTAATATTATAAAGCTGAAGAGTTTGTTTGTTTGAACTCGCTAATCTCAGGAACTATTGGTTGGAATTGAAAAATTATTTTTGTGTTGGATAGTCCATTTATCGAGGAAGGTTATAAGCTATATAACATCACGCTACGACCAATAGGAGCGGAGCATAAATGAAAAATGTTGCAAAAACGGGAAAAATGTCCACCCGTGCGAAACCGGGACGGGCCGCTATTTGCCTATATGCAATACACACCACTGCCACCTTGTTCGTAACGTAGGTCGGTGATTTCCCTGGATGTTAACATGTCAGCATAGACAAGAGGGCTCAGAGTTGTTTTTTAATTCTTATACACAGGGTGTAAACTAAATCATGTAATTCCATCAAATCTCGTGATGTACTGCTGACATAGATTAACCATGCACGGGGTAAATTTAGGATTTAATAAAAAAAAAACCAGTAATCATGTGTTCCTAACGTGAGGCATTTTAGCGTCCCGAGCAAATTGCGCGGCTATCGCCCGCTGCGTGGTTATTTACGGGGTGCTAAAATGCCTCATGTTAAGAATACGTCATGTTTACTTCTAGTATTTCTTTTTATTGAATCCAAATATATCCTGTGCTGGTTTAATCTATTTCAGCAGTACATCACGAGGTTTGAAGGAATTACATGATTTTGTTTTCACCCTGCTGTATAGAACATACCTTCGGTATACTTTTCAATACTCCGTTCAAAGTCTCCGACCTTAAACGCCTCATTGCCGGCTTTCTTCAACTCCTCAGCGATGATCTTCCGTTCTTCCTTCTGGTCATCCGTGAGGTCTACCTCAGCATCCTTCAGTGACTCCTCATCGATATCCGTGTCACTATCCTCTTTGGCTCCTTCGTCCTTCTCTGCATAATCTTTGTCTAAATCGTGACCCTCGGCTTCCTCGGAATGTATTGGTGTATCTGAAAGATGGAATGGTTAGTGATTGTTGGAGTATGGAATAAGATAGTATGGACTGAGTGCTGATCGTTGACCGAATGGGTAGGTTACATGATGCGAGCTGGTGCTGTCAGTACCTAGGTAGTTACTGATATTGTATAATCGCACTAGGGCAGGGGTCGGCAACCTGCGGCTCGAGAGCCGCATAGGCTCTTTCAATGTAAAGTTGCGGCTCTCCAGTTGCATATGCAATAAATAATTATGTTACTATCAAAACCCTTAAAATCGTGCAAGCAATCCATAATTGAGTAATATAATATAGTATGACTGAGATATACCACAAAACAGATAGGTACAGAAGTCAATCACATGTATGTAGTTCACTTATAAGGTATAACGGGCTGGTGTCCGCAACTCCACGTCTGAGCGCGTATTTTGCGTCACGGGTGGTAAGTATAGTTACTCGACCCACCCTAACTCCTCGAAAAAGGCCAGCACACCCTTGATGTTGCTGACGATTTCTCGGAGAGTACCTGGGTTTCCGAAGTACTTGGCCCTGTATGTGGCGACCACAGGGCAGTTTAGTAGCACGTGGGCTGCCGTCTCGTCCTCCTCCATGCATGCTCTGCACAGTGGGCTGTCTGTAACTCCAATGACAGAGAGGTGTTTGTTAAACGAACCATGGCCAGTGATGGCTGCCGTGACTGTACGCAGTTGTTGCTTTGACAGACGGAGAGCTTTCTTAGTTAGGCGACCGTCAATTGCGGGAAGCGCCTCCTTGGCCTGCCTGCACTCGCCATGGTTTATCCATGATTCGTTGTGTTGATCTCTGGTGCGTTTTCTTATCAGAGTGCGTAGGTATCCGAAGGGGAGTGGTACTATGGGTTCAGGACCCACCGCATCCATGCTCGATCCCCTTCTAGCGAGTTCATCCGCTGCATCGTTGCCTCGGGAACCGCTGTGTCCTTTGATCCATTGAATGGTTATATTATTGAGGTTACCCACCTGGTTTAGAGTTTGGTAACACTCGTGTACCAGCCCAGAATAACTGTGTGGCTGCTTAATGCTTGCAGGACCGCCATGCTGTCCGAGAGTATACGTATTGAGTGGTCCTCAACCTTCCTGGCTATGATTGCTGAAGCAGCCAAGGAGATGCCCAAGCATTCAGCCTGGAACACCGTGTTGTGGGCTCCCAATGGTGTGGCTATGTGTATGTTGAGATCCTCCGAGAAGATCCTGGCACCTGTGCCTGTACCTGTCTTGGATCCGTCCGTGAAGATCCGCAGCTCCGCGGGGCAAAGGCCCTCACATGGGTGGTCTTCATACAGTTGGATTTTGTATTTTTTATCAAAAATGAACTGTTTTGGTATCCTGTCGTTAATAGCTCTTATAAGAGGGAACTCGCTGGCGAGTTCCTCTAGCAACGAGGTATGTTGTGTGCTGCTTTTGCTGCAAAGATTCAGTAGTAGTGTAGTTCACTTTTCATACCTACGCTCGGCGGTCGCTCTATCTATATATCTATCTCTCTCAAGCGCATGGCACTCGCGCTTGCACTCACTCGCACTCTGGTCCCAAACGGTCCGAGATATCGTGTCCGTGAGCAGGGTCTATGTGTGCGTTGCTCGAGCGCACTTGTATGTAGATTTACTACTGTACCTATATCTTTTTATGACAAGTCATTTACGATCCAAGCTGCTCGTCTGTGGAATGCTTTGCCACTTAATGTGAGACGTGCACAATCACTGCCAGTTTTTAAAAAGTCAGTGAAGGAGCATTACATGTCGCTTTAATCTGCTATTTATTTTATTCCTCTCCTCCGTTCTTATACATATATTTATTAGTTTATTATTATATTATTTATGTTTTCTTTTCATATTTATGTAATTATTTTGCCATGTATTTTATATTATTAAATTTAAGTAATATTATGTAGGTACGTAGTGTACTTGTACACCTAGATTGCTCGATTTTCTCTTTCCATTCTCCCAGTCCATCCAAAGGTTGTCTGGAAGAGATCGCCTTGCGCGATAAGACCGCCCATTGTGCATTTTTGTATTTAAATAGTTTTTTGTGTTATATTAACCTGGTGTACAATAAAGAGTATATAAATAAATAAATAAATAAATATATCTGTTTTGTGGATATACTGTCTATGACTGAGAGATAAATATAGAAACTACCTATATCTAAAACTATTTTATTTTTTAATTGTAGGTTATTAGTTCTGTTAAACGCCATTTTAAGGTTATCCATTAATTACAGGATACCCTATATAAGCAAGAACTATAATACTGAAATGATTTTTTTTGTGGCTCTTTAAAAACTGAAATTTGGTAAATTGCAACTTTTGGCTCTTCCATCTCAAAAGGTTGCCGACCCCTACACTAGGGCAGTGTTTTTATGTTTTCAGCAGGTACTCTTCTGTGTTACTGTCACTGTGTGAACAATCGAGGACAGTCGGGCTACTGACATGTGAGTATACAATGTCAATAGCTCAACTCACCTCTGCTGATAGCACAATGATAGTATAGTCGCCCCCACGTAACTTGGCAAAAGAAGAGAAGAGAATTCCTCTTTCTTCTGAACAGACATGCTTAAAAATAAATTATGTCAATAACCATAGAATGACAAGCAATAAAAGTGACCATTTTTTTGTTGCACGAAGTGTACATGCGCAAACTTACTCCCACTATGCTAAAACCTTACCAAGTTACGTGCTAGCGACTGTAACTGTCGTTGACACAGGAGAGTACCTGCTGAAAACATAAAAACACCGACTTTCGTGTAAAATATGAAACGTCACCTGCATGCATGACTTTGTGACTGCAAAAAACTGGATTTTTGTATATTTATTTATTCTTTACGCACAAACCTACTTTGGTTTAGGGTGGCAAGCGCAACTGCTGATTGTGAGGTCCTGGGTTCGATCCCCAGGTTGGGCCAAGTATTTTTCCATGTGGAATTACTCAGTATCAGCCTCGAGTTTAGATTTGTGCCCAGTTGATGGTTATAGGCTCACCCCCTATTACATTGGACTTAAACATAAAGGCGAAATGAGGGTGTTACTATACACTTATGTCCAACCCTTTGGGGAATAGAGGCGTGATGTTATGATATGTACACATTAGTGTGAAATACAATACAAGCTTTGTGAATCATTATTGCGATCTTAGTAATGTGTAATTACTAACCTTTAGGCAAGTCAATACGGTTTGGCATCGAAAAATTTAGGTACATTTTCGTAACCGACTACGCCCAAAATGGGAAGTGAAAAAAAAAGATTAAAAAATAACATACCGCTAGTCTGTTGTGCGTCACCGCCAGCCTTAGGGAAGTCTGCAGTGCTTGTGCCAGGGCTTATAACAAATTCCTCAATAGATTCCCTAGCAGACACCGAAGTTTTAAAATCATTTGTTAATTCATCTATAATTTCATCATTCGCAGCTTGACCTGTATTTTTTAACCTTTCCGACATATTTAATTATATTCTCAATAACTTGCGAGGAATATGATCAAAATTTAAGTTTTATAATTCGACAAAAAACGGAAAATGAGAAATTCTCGATTATTTTGACTTCACAGTACGATGCAATTTTGACAAGTGTGATTTGGATGTTCCAGACGCCAGTCGGTGTAAATTAAAAATCTAAACATATTACTTTTGGAACAGCTCACGCTTTTGATGCGGTCTTACCCTCAGCACCTTACGAAAATCATAAATAGCATATCATACTGCCTTATTAACCATATTATTATCTTGTTCTTACAAAATATTCCGAAAATTATAAGACTTGTGCTGTTAAATAATTTTTTTTTAATTTGTTTTTCCAATTACAGATTGTTGACTTATGCTAAAGATATTAATTATGGTGTATACGGAACACTAATGTTCTGACAGCGTTACGTTTTGTTACATAAAAGGGCCACAAGTAGATTAGTACATTAATTTTGCGGATGAATATAGCCAACAATATGGTTTCGTACATTTGTATAAAGAAATAAATTAGACTTTCATTAAATGTTATTATACAATTATGTTTTTATAATTATGAAGTAAAAACGTTTTTACTCAGTCATTCAGTATCTCTTCAAAAACTAAACGCGAGTCCAACGTCAAAATGTCAACGTCAGGTGTTTTATTTTCCTTTCCACTCAGCAGTTAAACATTTACCCTTTTAAGAAACCTAAATATATTTAATCAAAATTAATCATCGCAAATATGGTTGTCAAAATACAGTATATTTCAAATTAATGGTCTCCAAAACATTCCAGTTTTTAGACTTATGAGATGTTTAAATAAATGCTGTGATTTTTTTTGACTTAGTTTGACATCAAATTCAATGTCAAACACGGAACGTATCTTGTCACTTGTGTAACCTAAAATTTGTAAGGTCAAGTTATAATAGTGAAATTATCATATTTTTATTATCATAAATCCACTAGACGCTATCTCGCTGAATTACTTAATATACAGTTGTGTTGTACGCAGTGATTCATCATTTTTAAACGCTCTAGGAGGGTTAGAAATAAGACAAAATGTTAAGAAACTTTATGAAAAATTTGTCAACTAAAAATCTACGTTGTTTAGTAAAGAACAACGGCGTAACATCGAGTTTTGTTAATCGGAGGAGCATAGCGCCATTATCGACGACTGAAGTAGCCTTAAAAGAGGAAAAGTACGTAAAAATTTACTATTCTAGTATTATAAATAATTACTTAGTATTTTTACTTGTTAAGCCTGTGTTGTTACTTGTAGGCCTCTGAGGAGGAAACCTGAGAGGTTGAACCTCATTAGGTAAATTTTAATGTCAGACCTATCACATGTCATGCATATAATTTAAATTAAATAAATAAATACCTTCAGTAAAAACTTTCAAATTAAAAAAACCACAGACATATTTATTCCAGCTAGGGTTGCCATGCGTCTGGGTTTCCCCGGATTTGCCCTTGTTTGGGATAGCGTCCAGGGGCATCTGGAGAGGTTCTCAAAAAGTGACCGGATGTAACCCGTACGTCGTTCACGATGGCATTTTCGTTCATTTTATACAAGGATAGTCGAAAAGAGGGAACTAAGCCGAAAGGGTGCTAAAGTACCTATAATAATGGATAAGTTTTGTTCTACAACTTTCGCCAAAACTCGATAATTTAAGAGAAATAACTTTTCAAAGATTTCGTAAAAAATATGCTAAAATCGATCTGTCCATAGCTATGATCAGCTGTTTTTACAATTTAGGTCATATTTGGCCACGGATTAGAAAATTAATTTTCTGATTTCATAACTAAAGCAGGTATGATTTTATTGTGCAAAAACTAAAATAAAAATCTTTTTGCAAGCAAATAAAAATTATGGAATTTTGAAATTTTAACACTTGCTTTAAAATAGTCATCAGTGATACTTTAAGTGGCCCGCGGCTTAGTACCCCCTTTCCGACTAACCTTGTATTTTGGTCATACATATCAAATGAAAATTTCTTAGGATAATTTTATATTTTCAAGGATATCCAGGGATAAATCCCAATTTCGACCAAATATCCGGTTATTTAAATCTTTGTCCGGTGTTGGCAGTTTAGGTGATGGCAACCCTAATTCCAACCTACTGTACCAAAATAGCAATCTTATTATTTAAATTTATCATTGTTATGCAACTTTCGTTCCTCAAATAAATTATCTCATACTCTAAGATAAGATAATTTTTATTTGTTCAAACATACAAAACAACTACAACTACATATAAAACAATTGATGATAAATTGATTGATTGATTGATGTTAAAAGTAACAACATATCACATCATGTTTGCCTTGATCAATGGCATACAAATATTAATAATAATAATAAAATTAAAAAAAAATATATAGTTACATTAAATTATATTCCGTTTATTTATTTATATACACATATGATTTACATTTTTAAATATTTCTATAAAAAATATAAAAAAAACATTTAAAAATATAAAAAATAGTAGCCCACCGGCATCGGGAACAGGGTCCAAGCTACCGGTGGTCAGGGCCTCAGAGAGAGGAACTTCCTGACAATACGTGCCGTGTCCAGAAGTACCGCTTTCTGCATCAGGCCCTTGATCCAGCTGCCCAACGCGAGCCTCGTCAGATGTTGGTCGAGGCTCTTGGCTATTAAGCCATTGGCCGTCACGACTATCGGCACAATGACTGCAGAGTCAACCTCCCACATGTCGACAACCTCGTGTGCCAAGTCTTGATACTTAATTTCTTTATCTTTCTCGGCTTTCACAAGGTTCTCGTCATGTGGGACAGTGATATCAACAATCATTGCGAGACGCTCTGATCGATCTATCACCACTATGTCAGGCTTATTGGCAACAATAGTCCTGTCGGTGATGATAGATCGGTCCCAGTACAATGTGATATGACCATTCTCGAGAACTGGGTCGGGCACATACTTGTAGTATGGTACTTCTGCGTCCACAAGGTTGTATTTCAGAGCAAGTTGCTGGTGGATAATCCTAGCTACTAGGTTGTGTCTGTGTAAATACTCACCGTTAGCAAGACGAGAACAACCGGAAATAATATGTCGAATGGATTCACCGGGACAGTGACATGCCCGACAGATGTCAACCGTGCCGTCCTTCACAATATATTTCCGGTAGTTGTTCGTCATCATAACTTCGTCCATAATTGCACAGACAAATTAAAAATTATATATTATTAGAAAATGATGCAAATATATTCTGTGTGTTTCATGAGCTTCTATGCTTATTCTACAATCTTTGCTTCCCAAAAGTAAAAGTAAAAATAAATAACAAAAATAAACAGAATTGGATAAACTAAGGCTTAAAAAAATGTGTACTAAGAATATTAATACTATAAAAATAAAAATGCATGCTATTATCCCAGTGAATCCATTCAACATATTATTTTTTGATGTCTCAAAAGCCTTTGATTTAGCTTCCCACAGCATATTACTCGAAAAGCTTGAATCAGTCGGTATCAGTATCTTAGTAATAGACAACAATGAGTCATAATTGATAAAATAGACGACAATCAGGATATGGTGCCTTGTTCTTCAGAATACAAGCACAATAAATATAGTGTTCCACAAGGAAGTGTACTGGGCCCTATCCTGTTCTTGCTGTACATAAATGAAATTATTAATATAACCAACCACCAATGCATATTGTTTGCTGATGACATAACTATTAATATAGCGACAGAAAAACGTAATAATTCTATAAATAATCATGTGAATGATATCAATAACACTATAGATAAATTAAGACAATGGCTTGACATAAATAATCTTAAAATAAATTTTAATAAATACGTGTATATCAATTTCAATAAGTATAATAATCCTAAATATAATATTAAACTAAACATAACAAAAATTAAAGAAGTAGCACAAACACAGTTACTAGGCGTACAATACGGCCGACGTATCTTGGCGAGTCTGAAGTGAGCGCCAAATGACTGCGCAGCCAATAATACTACACAAATCATGAATAAACCAGTTATTATTGGCTACGTAGCCATTTGGCGCCGACTTCAGACTCGCCAAGATACGTCGGCCGTATTGTAATTATTGGTGACAATTTGCGTTGGAAAGAGCATGTAGATAATGCTTCAAAGATAATAAATAAATTTGTATATGCTTTTAAACAAATAAAAAATGTAACAAACCTAAAAACAGCTATCATGACTAGAGCACCACATTATTGATCTGTTGTCTGTGTAATACTGTAAATGGGAGCACAATGCAGCCATTAGTGTAACATTTTGACTCGGAGTATAATAAGACTGCTGATGACAGTGTTGGATTCCCATAATATTATGGTCGAGCCTGATTTTGCTGCACCTGTAGCATTATCAAAATGTAAATTATTATTGACATTTTGTATTTTGTTATTACACTAACCTGCATTGTTCTTACATCATTTTTATTTTAAGCACCGCATTGTAACAATACCCGATTGTACAGCAAATTATTTTAAAAGAGTATCCATGGAGTTTCTTGCCGGCTTCTTCTCCATAGGATCTACTTTTTGGAACCGTGCAACTAAATTGTCGAGACGTTTCCTAAGTGCATATACTGTGCCTATTCGAAATAAAAACTTTTGAATTTGAAATTTGAATTTGAAGAGATCGGATAATGGGACGCATATTTACCTAAAGTTCAGGTGTTGGCTAATATGGAATGCAGTTTTATATCGAAAAAATGCCGCGATTGCGGGGTCGCCAAAGGAGATGGCTCAATGACTGCCCCAAGCATGTATAGGAATCTCACATTAACTCGTAACATTTAAATATTCATTCATGAATTATTTTGTGTTTAATAATTTCCTAGAACTTTTGTGAACTGTTAAACATAAAAAAGGATCTTAATTGATTTTTTTGTTTGATATGAATCAAGGGGAAATAATATAATACTGCAAACTAGGGAGGGGTCATATCGCTTTTCCAGAATGTGAAATCTAAACTGTACTTATATCGATTTTTGAAAACAGGTATCATTACGATTTATTTTCTGAAACTAAGAAGTGGCAATCGAGAGATTTTGGTGGGAATCGATGGCGTTCAATTCAGTATCCTGTTTAACTAAACAAAAACACAATAACAAGTAACTACTTTTTATTGTTTTTTATTCGGAAAATGGGGTTTTTTTTAAAGTGACAATCTACTCCACTCAATTCCACTTTATTCCAATCAAAATCAAATAAAAATAACTGAAAGCTTCGAAATGTGCTTCTTCGTTTAATCTTACTACTTATTTTGTGTCGAAAAATATTAATTGAATAGTGGGCGACAAAAACTAATTCTATTTTTTTCTTCCAACTCTTTTAATTGTTTTATCGATTATGTTACACTTTTTTTTTTTTTTTTTTTTTTTTTTTTTTGTTTTATGGCAACTGAGCCGATGACGACTATTCTGCCAGTGTCATGTAGTGACGGGCTGCAGACCAGGCGACCGTCGAACTTTCGATTTATGATAGAATTATGTTAGTGGCTGAAAGGACAAAACAATTTGTTGTTAGTATTTAAACAAAGGTTCTATTTTTTTTTTATTTTTTTTTTCTACTTTATCTATATCTACATAATTGAGACAGCACCAAAATACATAAAAACATAGTACACACCGCTACATCTTAATATTATTATCATTTAAAAATTTTGATAAAATTTTAATTAGGTTAGGGGAAAAGTGGGTCAGAAGGGAACGAAAATTAGTAGGAAGGGGGATTTTAATTTTGGGAAGCATACGATACAAGTCAAAGGACTGGGAATTTGCGGGACATGAAAAAAATATATGGTCCACAGTGCCCTCATCGAGACCACATTCGCACAAAGAATTGTCGCGAACGCGGATCTTACTCAAAAACACTGGACTGCAACAGTGACCGAGTCTAAGTCTACACAGGGATGAAACAGTTCTTTTAGCCAATTTAGTACATTTAAAAAACCAAGGTTTCCGCTGGATGTCATTTTGTATACTGGCGTAATAGGCACCCTTAAGTTTTGAATTAACCTGCCACGCTGTTGACCACGAGTTATACAACTTAAGTTTGGTGTCCGCCCGTAAGTCGTAACTATGTACAACATAGTGTTTCCGATCAGCAAGGTTAGTGGTAGCAAACTTAGCCAGTGAATCGGCACACTCATTGCCTCCTATACCCGAGTGACTGGGAACCCAAGCTATTTCAATATTGCAATCATTTTTAAAACAAGTGTAAAGTAAATTTTTAATATCCATAATAATTTTGCTGTGGATTTTAGTTTTCATTTGATTTTGACCTAATGCCTGGATACTACTCCGTGAATCCGAAAAAATAACAGAATTTTTAATATTATGTGTCTTAATGAAATGAATAGCTTCTAAAATGCCAATACATTCACCAGTAAAAACAGAAACCTCGGGTGGACATTGAAATAATAGGGCGATTCTGGAATTCTGGAAGTATGTTGCAACTCCCGTGCATCCCGTTGGTGACAATTTAGATGCATCTGTGAAAAATAAATTCCAGCCCCTCCAGTATTTCTCAATGGCCCGAACAAAATCGCCTTTTACGTCCCGGGATCTACTGGTAATACCAAGTCCCAAAACAACTTTTGGCTTAAAATGGACCACCTCGTATGCAGAGGAAAATACAGGTAGAATGGGATATTGACAAACGGGTGAGGAGAGGTTTTTAAGCTCCCTGTACCTATTCATCAATGGGGGAACCAATTTATTATTCCAATAGGAAGAGGTGTTGAAAGAAAGATGAATTTCCTCTAAAATGGGAAGTAAAGGATGGGACGAAAGGGAGAAAACTTTTGACAAGAAACGATCAGCTAAATATTGTTTTCGAAGGCTAAGGGGTGGTTCTGCACATTCGACCTGAAGGGCATTTATGGGAGAGGATTTCATCGCACCAATTATAATCCTCAGTTTATTGCAAGATTCCATTAAGAAGCAGCAATAGTCCATCACACTTCTAACCAATGCATTGTACACCAATTTCAAAGTGTATGGATGGGCACCCCACCAGACACCAGACAAAGCCTTAAGGACTGACACAGAGCGCTCACATTTTTTAACTGTGCTATTGATGTGATCAACTCCCCATAATTTAGCATCTAGTGTAACGCCCAGAAACCTAGCCTTTTCTTTAATTGGAATAGCTTGACCATCAATATTAATATCAGTTTGGGGGATACGACGTCTGCGGGTAAAAATGACTGCAGTACTTTTTGGAGCGCTCAAAGCTAACCCGTGATCAAGAAGCCAATGGTATAATGAGGACAAAGAGACATTCATAGACAGAGCGGCATCCTGGATAGAACTGCCAGAAACCAATAATGCAATATCGTCAGCATACTGAAGTAATTTACAATTATAATTTAGGCAAGAAGAAAGGTCAAAAGTGTATATGTTATATAAAAGGGGACTAATCACAGATCCCTGAGGAAGTCCCCTCCAAGCCATCCTCTGTTCCGGGTCTTCCCCTGGAACTCTTAGCTGCAGAGAGCGGCTTGAAAGAATACTGCAAATAATCTGAATGGTCCTTACCGGGATTCTCAGCTTGTGCAGCTTCTGCCTGAGAACTGGGAGGAGGACAGAATCATAAGCAGCTGATATGTCCAGGAAAACGGCAACCACCGACTCATCCCTACTAAGGGCCAGCCGGATATCTGATGTGAGGATACCCACACTATCAGTTGTACCCAAACCTATTCTAAAGCCGAATTGAGTCGCCGGAAGCAGCCTCCTGTTTTCAACTAACCATTCTAGACGATTTTTAATAAGATGTTCTAAAAGTTTAATAAATATGGACGATAGAGCAATTGGCCTATAAGAACAATGATCCCCAGGGTCTTTTCCCGGTTTTAACAAAGGGATAACCACTTGAACCTTCCACGATGGAGGAATGTAACCAGAGGAGAAACAGAAATTGACCAAGTCCAAGTAATATTGGTGACATTTTACACCCGCTTTAGCAATAAAAGAGTAGGGGAATCCATCCACACCAGGTGCAGAATCCCTAACGTAGGTAAGGACCGTTTTGAGTTCCTCTAGGGTAAATGGCATATCTAAAGGATCGTCACTTGCTATATGGGAGCTGACACCTAGATCCTCCTCCATACCAGGAACATATACCGGGGCAACTTTTGTGAAAAAATTATAAGCTACATCCTCCGGCAAAACGTTCACGGAACATGGTTTCAAGCTACTTCTAAAGCTCTTTATCCTACCCCACACCACCGACGCTGGAGTGGATGGACTCAATGAACTGCAGAATGCCTGCCAGCCCTCTCTTTTCTTTTTTCTGAATAATTTCCTGGACTTAGCCAATACCTGCTTGAAGGCAATCAGGTTGTCCAGGTTCATGTCGAGGTTAAAAGTCTTTTCAGCCTCATTCCTGTCCTGATCATGGTAGTGCATACCCTATCCCACCATGGTGGAGAAGGAATCTTGCCTGTTGGCAATGTTTTGGAAGGGAAGCAATCATCAGCTGTAGAGGATATGGTGCTAGAAAAGGACGAGAAACATTCCACAGCATTCACAGAATTTATAGATGGAAGAGAAGATATACGTAAGTCCAAAATTTTGGAATAAAGATCCCAATCCGCCGAGTTTAGTCGGTATTTTAACAAGGGAGGGGAGGTCTTATCAGGAAGGTTTTTAGAAGGAATTTTAACCATGATGGGAAAGTGATCACTCCCATAAGTCATATTCAAACGACTCCAAATAAAAAGGCTAGCAACATTAGATGAACAGAATGTCAGGTCGACACAACTATTATTCTGCCCCAATGAAGACCTACGTGTGGCACTGCCATCATTAATTATACATAGGTTAAGATCATCTAATGTATCCACTAGCCCTATGCCAACATTATCGCATGTTTCGGATCCCCAACGATAGTGATGGCAATTAAAATCGCCCATAACAAGTAAGGGGCCCTTTAAATTACTTACTAAGTTTTTAATTATAACAAGATTATCAATATGTGGGTGTGCAATATAAAACGAAAAAATATTTATACCCTCAACCTTAACAGCAACAACATTTATGTTGTCACCAACAAAGGGTAGAGGGATTGGGGTAAATGCTACTTTGTTATTAATGAACAAAGCGCATCCCCCATATCCATCAGATCTGTCTTGGCGAACACTGCTGAAACCTGGGATCCCGAAAACACTGTCAGAGCGAAGCCAGGTCTCAGCAATGCCACAGACCAATGGTTTGTGTTTATTTATTAAAAAGAGAAGGTCAGGTTTCCTAGGAGAAATACTCCTCACGTTCCATTGAAGGAATGTCAGGGGATGGAATGTTATTTATGTAACTAAGAATATGTGTCAGTTTTTTAGCAACGTGGTCAGGTACAGCAGATTGTGAGTTGTTTGACAATACAGCCATCAACATACTGGTTATTATGTTCAAGATATTTGCCGGGTTATTTGAACTGTTTGCAGCTTCCGTAGGGAAACCGCAACCATTTTGAGAAGGCGAGAAGGAGTAGTTTTGGATGAGGGATTGATGAGCCTGCTTATCATAACTAGGCGAAAGGGGGGTGTGAGACTTGGGTTTGAGAAAAACCGTTTTACGGTATGATTTAGGAGATGACTGAGAAGTCAGACTTGGATACTGGGATGGACTTGGGTTGGCTTTAGGGGTCTGGGATTTAGACACTTCAGCATACGATTTTGAAACTGGAGGAAAACCTGACTTGCCTCTGCATAGGAGACAGATTTTTCAGCCATCAGAGCCTTTATGCCCTTCTGGCGACCTAATTCAGGACACGCACTATCGTTTACAAAATGATTGCCAGTACAAGAGACGCAGAAGGCACTATTGGGAGAAACTTGGCAACCATCACCAGGATGATCTTGACCACATTTAAAACAGCGGGGTTTTGAGCGGCATAGCGTACGAGTGTGACCGAAACGATAACAGTTGAAGCATTGAATGGTGGGGTACATGTATCTCTCAACTGCAAGAGCCGAGTAGAAACAATACACCCTCTTCGGAAGAATTTGCCCATCAAAAGTCAGAACCACAGTTTGAGTTGCTTTCCATTCGGTAACACCAAGAGAAATCACCTTCCGGTTCATTCTCCTTGCCTTGATAACAGGGCCGCATCCAGGGGGAACCTTGATATTCTCAATGACTTCCTCCTCTGACCACTCTGTCGGAACATCTCTAACAATGCCCAACCGAGTTATATTAAATTGGGGTATTGAGGCAGAGTAGTCATGCAGAGTAAGGATAGGGTTTATCAGAAAACTGTTGGCATCTTGGTGTGACTTAAACTCCACAGATATACGGTTCCTACCTAAACGTTTGACACCATCGGCGAGTATATTGTTGATGTTGTTTTTCATCAAAAACATACCAAACTTTACCGGGTGCAGTACAGTGCCTCGAGTCTGATCATCTTTTTGAGAGACGTGGACAATATAGGGTGGATTATCCCTGGCCGTATATGACTGCCTACCGATAACATTTTTAGCCAGTTTAGGAGGATTGATTACAGAAGCCGGGGGGGAAGCAGCAGGTCTCTTTCTACTTGTGGATTCAGTGACCATACCGTTTTCTCCGACGTCATTAATATTAGGAAGACAAACAGTTAAATTCGGAGTGTAATCAAAGGGATCGGGATCAGGATCAGGGGTTTTTTTTGTATCCATGATGGATACACAGTAAAATCTTTAAAACTGATAAAAACAATAAAACTAACCACACACATTAGGAAAAACCTCGATTGAAGCTCACAGTAATTAGATCACTAAAATCGAAAAAATTCGTAGTATACACAAAAGCACGTGTTAACCTTCACCACTACCAACGAAAGCCCATGTTACACTTGAAGTTCAATCCCATCTCTATAAACAAAATAAACGTCAGACGTCGTTTGAACCACAGAATACATTTACTACAGAAGAGTAACAACTTCATAGAAAATAAATGTCATAGAAAGTGATGGCGCTAGCGCCATCTGTTGCACATCCCATGCTATTAAGTATTAAATAGTAATAGTTCTCATTATTTAAGGTTATTTTAAAATCCAGTTTTTAGAAAGACTAGTTAGAATAAAAACAGTCTGGTATAATGAAATATCTTTATTCTGATAACAACCGATAAATGTTATAGGTTCTTAATATCACCATCTTCCTGCCCTGGTCCCAAGTTACTTGGGGTCGGCGCAATATGTTTTTCTCTTCCACTCTTCCCTGTCAGCCGTCTCATTATCATTTACTCCCTTATCTTTCATATCCTCCCTCACACAATCCATCCATCTTTTCTTAGGTCTCCCTCTCCCCCTCCATCCATCAACATTCATATTCATCACTCTCTTAGTCACATGTGTTTCATCCCTCCTCAGCACATGCCCATACCAAGACAAACGCTTTCCTTTCAACTTTTCTGTCACTGGTGCCACTTTCAAACTTAATATAATTACAAGAATCGAGTTTACAAAACTCATCACGTAATCTGTCGTTTATTGGTTTGAATGCTCGCTCTGCCGTTTACTTGTTCGTTGTGCTTTATTTATTTTGGATTTACATTGACCTTCGCTTGTTTATTGGACTTATTGTGTGTGCTCGCCTACCTACTGACCTCTTGCTACTCGACAGGGACTTGACTTGCAACCAATTCATCATGCGATGCATAAACTGCGGTGTAGCCACGCAAAGGTGGTTTTTTTGTGTAATTACCCCTTTGTAGATATTTATTCAAGTACCACCGTGCGAAATCGGGGTGGGTCGCTATTCAAAAATACAATTATCAATATCATCGCAGATTCATCCAGACGCCTAGGTAAAAGTTTATAGCAATGTCACTTGTTTGAAGTTTTTATACTGTATAATAGACGTAGGAGTTACACGACTTTATTTTTAGGATTGTAAATATATGATAAGTTCCTGAAACTTTTTTTATATGAAATACTAATATTCAGCTATTCAGCATTACATATTGATAGGTACCATGTTTATTCATTGCTGGGGCAGTCGTCCATACTAATATTTAGCCATCTCCTTTAGTGTTCTGTAGAATAGAATCATATTTTATCTAGAATTCGATTTATATTTCTTTATTTACATACTTAAAGTTGTACCTTTTTTTTAACTAACACAGACGTGCACCCCTTATTTTCTTACACCCTAAATACACACATCTTCGCATTAGGGGTTAAAAGTTAACTTCAATTAATTATATGCATTCGATTAGTTATGCAATCCCGTGATATCGAGTTTTTTTTTCTAATACATTATTTTAAGAAGCCTTTTCCATACTTTCGTAGCGAAAAATTAACTTTAGGTAAATATGCATCCGATTATCCGATCTCTGACATGACCTATCGCGCATATGTAGAATCCCTTCTACGCTGCGGGCTTATAATGTGGGGAAATAGCACAGATATAAACCGAGATATAAATCTGAAAGACGAATGCCACGCATCTCCAAGTAACTGCACTGCGAATCATGCGCGCCACGGCCCCCACTCTAAATCAGACTTGCCCCACTCTAAATCAGAGTTGTCCCACTCTTTATCTAAATCGCTACATAGTCCGGTCAAAATAGACATTCACCTTTGCATAAATTCCCAAGAAGCTGAAAATTCACATGAACGTTAGGGATACCATTGTAATGAAATTGTGAAAAGTCCTCATCGACCCCATGTGTGTAAATTTATTTATTCAAGGTCAAAGTTCGCAAAAATGGGTTTTTTAGATTTTGTTGCGAAACGGTTAGTTTTATGATATAAATTGCTCGGACAAAAATTGTAGATCATGCAATTATCTACAAAAACTGTCAGTACACTGTTTCCTCTAAGATTCATTATTTCGGAGAAAAAGCGACTCTGTTTGGCCAGACTGGCAGCGCGGTGCGGGGAGCGGCGCGGGTGCGGGAACGCGCGCCATTTACCTGTCCGCAGTGGAGCGTGACTTCGTTCTGAGCGTTGTCGTGTCCAGTGTTTGTCAAAATATCATATGGATGAAGAAGACTTATTTTTACTGGAAAATTCTTACTAAAAAACGATGTTTCGACATCCACAGTGCAGATCGTGCTTGAATAGCACTTATTAATTCTTCAACATTTAATTTTGAAGACGCCATCACAACAACGCGCGTGGTCAGCTCGAACTAGTTTGAGATCCCCCGCTCCCGCGCGGGTTGATGCTTGCCGCCCGCGCTCTCACTGCGGCCACGTGTATGAACGACCTATGTGGCGTGAGCTACCCGCGCGTTCCCCGCGCCAAGTAGCCCGCGCCCGCGTGCCCACTATGGACACTCAAATGAAGTTCTTCTGCTTGAACTCGCCGCATCGCGCCCGCCCCGCGCCCGCGATTTTCCCTATACAGGGTGTAAATAAAATCATGTAATTCCTTCAAACCTGATGTGCTGCTGACATAGACAAACACTGTACGGGAAACATTTGGATTCAATAAATAAAAAAATTACATGATGTAAACATGTGCTCTTAACGTGAGGCACTTTAGCTTTTCGGATTCAATAAAAAAAATTACATGATGTAAACATGTGCTCTTAACGTGAGACATTTTAGCGCCCCGAGTTAAATGACCGGACGGCGAGCGATAGCCGCACAATTCGCTCGGGGCGCTAAAATGTCTCATGTTAAGAATACATGTTCACTTCTTGTAATTTTTTTTTATTGAATCTGACAATATCCCGTTCAGGGTTAATCTATGTCAGCAGTACATCATGAGGTTTGAAGGAATTACATCATTTCGTTTCACGTTTCCATTATATGCTCTTTATTGCCATTAGACTTGTTTTTCACTCCAAGATTGATTTAAAATATCATGATGACTGTCAAATAAACATATACCTACCTAAATGTTATTTGTCCTTGTTTTTCAGTGATAATGATTTTATCGCCGTAATTTAGTTTTAATCGGAGTTTGATAGTTTTATCTATATTTGAATTTTTACAAAAATTTTTAGGGTTCCGTACCCAAAGGGTAAAACGGGACCCTATTACTAAGACTCCGCTGTCCGTTCGTCTGTCACCAGGCTGTATCTCATGAACCGTGATAGTTAGACAGTTGAAATTTTCACAGATGATGTATTTCTGTTGCCGCTAGAACAACAAATACTAAAAAACAGATTAAATAAATATTTAAGGGGGCTCCCATACAACAAACGTGACTTTTTTGCTCGTTTTTGCTCGATATTAATAACGGCAATAGGTGGACGCTTGAAATATTCACAGAATATTTAGATATACATTCACTTTAATAATAAATAATTAATTAAAATAAAACAAATATTTAAGCGGGGCTCCCATATAACAAAAGTGTTATTTTTTTTGCCGTTTTTATAGATAATGGTACGGAACCCTTCCTGCGCGAGTCCGACTCGCACTTGGCCGGTTTTTTTAATTCTTACTATGTAAACTGACAGTCATCGCTATTTTCTATGCATGTAAATATTTCTTCCATGGCGAGATTCAATGCTTCATCTCGAGAATGACCGACTTTACTCCCAGTGGTAGGTTTTGAAAAAGAAATACAGTGGACCCCCGGTAATCCGGCCCCTGTCTAATCCGGCACCCCCTGTAATCCGACATACATACATACATAAACTCACGCCTTTTTCCCATGGGGGTAGGCAGAAACTATAGAACGCCACATGCTACGACCCTTACATGCCCCTTTCGCTTCATCCACATTCATACATCTTGTCATACACGCACGCCGGTTGAGAATACTACGCACCTGACCTTTGTGAAGAACATCACCAATAACATCGATGTATGTCCTTCTAGGACGTCCTTTACCGGCGTTTCCATTGACATGTCTATTAGTATTGAATAATTTTTGACAATCTTCGCTAATGTAGATAATGTATGATTGAACAGGTTACAACTTGAAGGTACTAGTAATTTTATAATAAAACGTAAGCTCTCTATTGTGTTGTTCAATTTACTAAATTTGACATACATATATTCCGAGTATAACATATAGATAATTGGATGGATGGATGGATCCATTGGATCTGTAATTTGTCGGATTACAAGGTACTCTTTTGTAAAAAAATCCGGACTATAGGGGTCTTAGGCAGTACTCTATAATCCGACAAATTTGATAGTTTGACACTGCCCTGCAAAACGTTTGTCGGATTACCGGGGGTCCACTGTATAACAATCATTATGATACCTAGCTTCTGCAGCAACTAAATCATGTTCAAACCCGATGCGAGCAACAATAGTCTATTTTTATCATAAAACTGACCGCTTCGCAAAAAAATCCAAAATACCCATTTATGCGAACTTTGACCTTGAATAAAAAAAATTGCACACATGAGGTCGATGAGGACTTTTCACAATTGCATTATAAATTTTCAGCTTCTTGGGAATTTATGCAAGGGTGAATGTCTATTTTGACCGGACTATGTGAGAAGAAAAGCCGAAACAAACTCACAGAACAAGGTCTCTTTTAAAATCCAGACATTGTGGTATAAAAACTATGTGAGTGTAACAATGTAGGGCTACGTCTGGAATGCCCTTTTGAGGAAAGTGCCATAGCAGTTTTGAGTTGACCTGTCCTATCCTAACTGACGGCACGCATGCATCAGTCATCGCGTAGCTCAAACTTTATTTTAGGGAGCTCAACAACCCGACTGCCGCTCGACGCTACTAATCAAATATTAATGATACATCTTAATTCACAGGATTAAAGTTACATTCGTTCTTTACGACGGGAAGCGTATCCAAACTGACGCTAAGGTCGGCGACACACTGCTCGACGTGGTCGTGAACAACGACCTCAACATCGAGGGGTACGGCGCGTGTGAAGGCACCCTTACGTGTTCTACATGCCATGTGGTGCTAAAACAGAACGATTATGATAGGTAAATGGTTCTGCCTAGTCTTTTCCCAACTATGTTGTGGTCAGCTTCCAGTCTACCAGTGTTTTACATGAAGCGGCTGCTATCAAACCTCTGCAACCCAGTTACTGGACAATGCCGATATCCTTAAGTTAGATCTGTTGTCAGACTTTCGGGCTTCTGACTACCCGTAACGACTGTCATAGGTATTAGTATGACTCCCGGGGCCAACGGTTTACCGTGTTCTCCGAGGCACGGTGGTGTCTCAATGTAATGAACGGTCACCCATGTACGGACTGACCGCGGCAAGCGCAGCTTAACCTTGCAAATCGTATGTTTAGCGCAGTTGGTAATTAGCCACGAGGATTTTTCTGCGTGTATTTATTGAATTGTAGTCAATGAATGATAGTGTACGGCGGTAAATTTGGTATATCCCGCATCTTCATCAACGAAGCCTCAGAGAGGTTAATATTAGGTCCCCACCTATGAAATCAGCGTTTTGTATGGAGAATTTTAAAGAAGTTGCATTTTTCATACTAACATTTTCTTAATTTATTTAACAACTATAAACACTAATGTTTTATAACTTTTATGCACTAATGTTTAAAAACTAAGATAACGTATACCACTTAGATTATGCGACAAAAATAAGTTTTGGCTGAGTTAAAACAAAAATAGTGTTCATTTCTGCAAACAAAAAGAGGAGGCATTATTAAGGTATTTTTTATGTTTAGAAAACTATAAATAATAAGGTTTTTTTTTACTATTGGTAGTTGCCTATGATGGTCATTATTCGATATACATACATACATACATAAACTCACGCCTTTTTCCCATGGGGGTAGGCAGAAACTATAGAACGCCACATGCTACGACTCTTACATACCCCTTTCGCTTCATCCACATTCATACATCTTGCCATACACGCACGCCGGTTGAGAGTACTACGCACCTGACCTTTGTGAAGAACATCACCAATAACATCGATGTATGTCCTTCTAGGACGTCCTCTACCGGCGTTCCTATTAACATCCGCCTTATAAATTTCTTTTGTTAATCGCCGTTCACTCATATTCGATATAATATCAAGCAATTGATTAATATTTTAAATCATAGAAGTGACGAGGCCCTCTATTTGTGAGAAAAAAACGCCAATTTCATAGGTAAGGACCTAATAATACTTACCCTAAAACAAAATAGCTAGAATTTTTTATTTCTTTTTTCACAGGTTACCAGAAGAGGCTTGCGATGAAGAGCGAGACATGTTAGACTTAGCGTACGGTCTGACAGACACGTCGCGTCTAGGTTGTCAGATAACGCTGACGAAAGATATGGACGGTCTAGAAGTACAGGTTCCAGAGACAATCAATGATGCTAGAAGTTGATGGACAGAGTCGCGTAGTTAGTGGGTGCTTGCGATTTAAGAGATTTTTGTAGCTCGAATGTTGCGCGACTGTTGAGCATCAGTTGCGCGACTGCCGATGACGCAAGGCGACTGACATCGTCGTAAGCGAGCGATGTAAAGCATTGTTGGATCATGGATCTTGTTTTCAGAAATAAAATTATTGATTTACTTGAAACCAAATTTGAACTGCGTGTCGTGTCTTCCCTATTTGAGACAACGTAATAGGAATAATATTTTCGCATCGCAACGCGTAGCTTTATCGCATCCATCATTCACGTAGGACGAAGGGTCTTTAAAACCTATTAACCTTTTAAGCGCGTGGCTAAATATCAATCGCCGTGCCCCTAGCGCGCGACTGCGAATCGATAAAATAATACCTACAATAAATATATTGAGCTTTTTCAATACTTAGAGCTATGAAACAATTTTAAGTAATTGTTGTAAATCATATCTCTATTGAATAATCGTTTTAGTTGTACCACGCAGTTGATAGGACGAAAATAGAACAAAAAAAACCATGCATGTTCTCTGTCGCAGAAATACGACACGCGCGGTAGGGGCACGGAAATATTTGTCGCAGCAATGCGACTCAAGCGGTTAAAAGGTTAAGAGAATTTGTTACCGATGCGCGCGCGCAAAAATCTCTTAAAATGGAAGAACCTAATTTTAATTATACAATGAAAAATATTGGCGATAACGACGTCCTTACTTTAATAAGTATTTTTATTATAGATGTGGACGTAGTATGTAGCTAGTTTTAATCTTCTGGTACATATAAGTAATAGTATTTTTCCTATAGGATGAGTCGTACCCGAGACAGTTGACATTTTGTAATTTGTAGGTACATGTTGTCGATATTTTTGGAATAGAAATATTTAAAAAAAAGTTCTACAAGGTTAGTCCGAAAGAGGGTACTAAGCCGAAAGGGTGTTAAAGTACCCATGATAAGGGATAACTTTTGTTCTACAACTTTCCCCAAAACTCGATAGTTTAAGAGAAATAGCTTTTCAAAGATTTCGTAAAAAATATGCTAAAATCTATCTGTCCATAGCTGTGATCAGCTGTGTTATTTAGGTCATATTTTGTGGTTACGGATTAAAAACTTAATTTTCTGAATTCATAACTAAAGCAGATATGATTTTTTTATTTGAAAAAACAAAATTAAAAATCTTTTTGCATGCAAAAAAGTTTATCGAATTTTGAAATTTTAACACTTGCTTTAAAATAGTCATCAGTGATACATTAAGTGGCCCGCGGCTTAGTACCCCCTTTCCGACTAACCTTGTATAATCCAGCTGTTTAAATGTTGTATAAAAGGTCAACAAACCTTTGATTTAAATAATTGAACAAAATGTTTTTGTTCAATGGATTCTTTAATCAAAATTCTTCTTCTTTTTCGTGTGTTTAGTAACTAACCTAGTCTCAGAATTTATGCCACCTATGGGCCTCTGACTTGGCTTCACATGCCGTCGAGAAATATCACTCAGGCATGCCGGTTTCCTCACGATGTTTTCCTTCACCGATTTTAAGCAAGTGATAACTATACTACACTGGTCTGCAAAAATAAGTATCACACTTTAAAAGTAAATATCATTAAAAGTGTAGTACTTATTTTTGCAGGCCAGTATATATACGCACATGAATCCGAAAAGTCAGAGGTGCGTACCTAGGGTTCGAACTCGAGACCTATGACTTGGCAGTCCGACGGTCACACCACTAGGCTATCACTGCTATAAAGGTAACAAGATAACAGTCAAAATCGTGGTTCACCTGCGATTTTAAATAATTTTATTAGTGCAGTTGGCCTCTAGATCAAATCCCACAATAGAGTTTCGTTGTGGTTTCATAGCAATGATCCAATTAACATCTCGCTATTCATTACTGACCCTCGTTGGACTATGAAGCCAAAAAACACTACAAGGTTACATCAATCAGAACCAACCGACTACACGATTGGCTGAGTGGACCAATTCTGTTCAGCAGATAGTTCTTCCGGGTCTATACTGCATTTCATACAACATTGGCTAAGTAAAGACCCATGTAAGCAAGGAATTGTTTAGAAATAAGCAACATGTTTGCTTCCAGCAGATTCAAGACAGTATTTTACTCTTATGAAGCTTAACGGTCAATTAAGATTAACTGAAAGTCTTCTTGAAGAAATGGTTCAAAAGAGCCATCAGACCTCCGCAACCCAGTTAGGTCGCGTTCCCACTATGTCGTGACGACAGATAGTCGTGTAGTTTTAAGTGTCGTGGCTTATACAAGGTTAGTCGGAAAGGGGGTACTAAGCCGAAAGGGTGATAAAGTACCCATAATAAGAGATAACTTTTGTTCTACAACTTTCCCCAAAAGTCAATAGTTCAAGAGAAATAGCTGTTCAAAGATTTCATAAAAAATACGCTAAATTCTATCTATCCTCAGCTATGATCAGCTAGCTGTCTTTACATTTTACGTCATATTTGGGGTCACGGATTAGAAAATCCATTTTCTGTATTCATAACTAAAGCAGGGATAAAGAATTTTTGAAAAAACTACAACAAAAATATTTTTTCATAAAAAAAAATTAATTGAATTTTTAAATTTTAAAACTTTCTTTAAAACTGTTACCTATCAGCGATACATGAAGTGGCCCGCGGCTTACTACCCCCTATCCGACTAAGGGAACGTACCCATACTACGTGACCCATTTTTTTACAACTTTTTACCCCCCTCCCCCCCCCTCGGTGACCACCTGTAGTATATGCCAATACCCCCCCTCCCTCTAGTTTTCACGTAGTAATGTATAAATATGGTTTAAAATCATTTTTGCAAACAGAAAGTAAAAAATAAATTTGACTCATGTGCGACAGTGTTGCCACCTGTGAGTTCAAAAAGCGCTAAATTCTGCGCGCCATATTTGAATATAGCTCGAAAAAACTCGAGATTTCCCCAGAGGATATTGACTACGTGACGAAATCCTAAGACCCCCCCCCCGCCCCTGTGACCATGCGTGGTATTTTGAAGACCCCCTCCCCCCCCCCCCCTAAATGGGTCACGTAGTATGGGTACGTTCCCTAACCTTGTATATTTAAATGGCGGTGTTTACATATAAGACGACACGATGAACTGTCGTTCACCACTCGTTTTTGCAGTGACGACAGATTGTCGTGTCAATAGGAACGGCTAGCACGACAGTCGTCCAACGATAAATTTATCGTCACGACATAGTGGGAACGCGCCCTTACTGGGCAATGCCGATATCCTAAGGTTAGACCGGTTGTCAGACTATCTGGCTTCTAACATCCCGTAACGACTGTCATAGGTATTCGTATGACACCCGGGACCGACTATTTAACGTGCTCTCCGAGGCACGGAGGGGTCTCGATATGTAACGACCGGTCACCCATCCACAGACTGACCGCGGCAAGCGTAGCTTAACCTCGCATATCATATGATCTGCGCGATTTTTAAATAGCCTTGTGCCCCTTATATGAAATGGAGTATAGTTGTTTATACATGTGAGATTTGTGTCTGTAAACGCAACCACGATATAATATGAGAAATCTTATTGCGGACCAAAGTAATAAATAAAGACTTTTATAAGCTTGAACATGTATCCAGTGTTGGGCCTTTTTCACAACTAAAAAATATAGATGTTCGAAAAATATCGATAACTTTGATAAATTATTGTTGTACTAGATAAGTACCTCATAGAGTTCTATAAAAGATTTATATTTTTACAAAAAAAAAAATGATAAGTTATAAAAATTGCATAAATAATTGTTAAATAGTTGTTTATAAAAAATATATATATAGGTACCTATTTTCGGTATACAGCAGCGATAATCTAATATTGCAAAATTCTAAAAATTATTGTTTTATGACAAAAAAATCGTTTTGCAAAAATACACCCACCTTGATTCGTAACTTGCAAACTCGTACTAGGGGGTAAGATAAAAGAAAAGTTATATCATATTTGACAAAAATACAGTAAAATGTGCGAGTTTATTAAGTAATTAAATTCACACATAAACCCAATGAAATGTTAGGTATACTTACGCAATTTATAAAATTATCTTTTAAATAAGTACCTATGTTCATGTTTTGTGTAAAATATTAAGAACTTTAAAGAAATTTAATTTCGCGGGCCGACTGATCGCATTTGTTTCTGTGGTCTGAAGATCTGATTCACTTCATACTAGAATCAGGCCGAGCTACCTCTGCAGAGGAGTTATGGCATCACTACAAAAAAATACTGTAAAAATCATTGCAGTGTCGTTATTATTTCAATCAGTGTTGGCTTTGCCATATCCATACCTACGAGTACACAGTAATACCCCGACTTACGCGAATACGGAGATACGCGGTTTTTCTTTTTGATCATCGCGCGCATCGGCGTGTTCGGTTTACAACAAGTTCGAACGTGTTCCGTGTGGAATAACAATTCCAATTCCGTAAAACATTACGTACGCAGTGCAAATTCGGTTTATGACACAAACTTTATACGTATTTATATGCAAGGTTGAAACCGGACTTACGCGAATTCGACTTACACGGCTATCTCTTGGTCCCACCTATCGCGTAAGTCCGCGGTATTACTGTACTTACCTACCCCCGCAGAGCAGTTTGTATTGGATAATGACAATATTGTGAAGATTTTAGTTATTCCTTGCAGTTCTTAAAATTCTAATGCAGAGTTAGCTTGGTTAGTATTTTGTTAAACATTGGTTTTATACATTCTTTACTACATTTTTTGAAACAAAATTAGCTAAGTACTTTGCGAATAATATGATTGGATATTTACAATGTTATTCAAAGTTAGACTTTGATTTACTTTTTTGTGTATTTTTATTTTACAAGTAATAGGTATATCGGGCAGCTAATTTTATTTGAAATTCAGTGACAAAAATTACACATGAAATTGTAATTATAGCTTATTTTGAACTTAGAATGTATTTCGTATATAACGGCAGTTCATGATGGCGGTGTTTCCTAAGAAAAAAGCACAATAATATCATATTTAGTACAATTTAATCCCGTTCCCCATATTGCTGCCTGTTATGATATCTATACCTTAATTGGCAAACCAGTTAACTCCAGGAGTATGCTTAGGTGGTTTGGTCATGTTGAGAGAATGAGTGAACGGCGATTAACAAAAGGAATTTATAAGGTGGATGTTAATGGGAACGCCGGTAGAGGACGTCCTAGGAGGACATACATCGATGTTATTGGTGATGTTCTTCACAAAGGTCAGGTGCGTAGTACTCTCAACCGGCGTGCGTGTATGACAAGATGAGAAGAGAAAGGGGTATGTAAGGGTCGTAGCATGTGGCGTGCTATAGTTTCTGCCTACCCCCATGGGAAAAAGGCGTGAGTTTATGTATGTATGTTAACTCCATTTGAGTAAATTAAGGCTCATTTACACGGTGCAAGTTTCTTGAAGCAAGTCTTATGCTATCTTTGTCTTTCTCTCCGACAAAAACAGAGATAGCATGTAAATGAGCCTTTATTCAGGAGACACTTAAAACTTTGTAATATTTTTTGTAGACTACTTATGAAGAATGGTTTTTGAATAATTATATTGCAGGTGTCGTTTTTGCCAATCACGCCGAATTACTGTTGCATACAAACTGCACCAAAAAATATTTTTGACGATATGTCGAGTTGGTTGGTTTGCCAATGAGGGTTTTCTGTTTCAATAACTACAACGTTTTAACATTCGTTTCGTTATCTTTTTTGGCGATCACGATCGAGGCGAAAGCGAACACTGAAAGCGCTGCTTGTCTACGCATTTGTATGGGATAAACACGATAACGATTCGGTACTTTATGGTTTCGTTACGAATTTTCAACATTGTCTACCAACTTGCGATAACGATGTCGATTGACCACGTGACTTAACGTGGCTTATGTCAATCCCATACATTTTAGTCTTTTCTAACTTCGTTATCGTTTTTAAATTGTTACTTTGTCTAAGCCCTCTGATTTAGCTTACTGGTTGCATAGAGCAGACAATAGCGTTACGACAACATGTGGGGACATTTTCGAAACTGGGGCTCTATAAACATGGGAGTACTCGTTAGTAAAATTATATGCACAATAAAATAATTTAGTCAACTTTTATCAGAAGTGGTAGCCAGGGCCGTCATGAGTGGGGCCCCTAGCGTTATGCCAGTGACAGCAGAGGTTGCTCACATCAGTGTAGATGTTGGTTGTGACTCTGCGATCAGTAACAGCTTACCCGGCGTGATGATAACAGAGATAAGCGTCTTAGTAGATGCTTTTTTTTTCTTTATCGTGGAGGAATGCTGACGCATACTGCACTACCACGGGCAGATATTGCAGTTATGTGGATTTGAAACCCACTAAAACTCCACGGTGTCCTCCTCTGCCGCTTATGGCAGGGAACACGGGCACGCGTAAGCACTCATCCGCGACCCTCCTCTGGGGAGTACCCCCATCAACGGCGTACCAGAACACAATATGGTACGCCGTGATCAACCCGTGGACCAAACGAGCACATGGGCGCCAGACGACCCCATGACTGAGCACCCTTGGTCCCCCTGCGACGGGTCAGGTTAGTGGCGCCGCCGCCTTCTTAGTAGATGCCTAACTCCAGCAGTTGATGGCGATAGGCTGTTATGAAGAATTAAGTTACGCAACATAGGTACTCAGCATCAATTATCATTTCAGTCGTGGAAAATCGACATTGGTGTAGATTCTGTAGCATATTTTGACAGTACTAAACTAGACTAAACGCAACTGTCACTTTCTTTTTCTATTGAAATAGAAAGAGACAAACATCCATAATTTAGTTCTGTCAAAGTGTGCTACAGAATCGACGCCATTTTGTATGAATCTGAGTACACGCGCTTTTGATTTTACTCACGCTATGGAATATAATGTACAGGAGTTTGAAAATGGTTGTTTTATAGTGGCAAAAATTTAATAGGTCCGTTTTGACAGCTGTCAGATTAGAACATGTTATGTCAATTTCGACATAAAATGTACTGATCTGACAGCTGTCAAAACGGGCCTATTATATTTTAGACACTATAGTTATAATTATTAATTTTATAGGTATACTTAGATAAATATTATACGTAGATAGAATATAGGTAATTATGTTTCCTTTGTTAATTTTATTTAGTTAAATGAATTTATGAATATATGCATCAAATCAGTGTTTTATTTTATTTTCTCAACATCCTTTTTTTTTGTCGTTGGAAAATCCTCACGGGTGTCCCTCGCCTGGGGAAGTCGAGAAACCAACGGTGTTCCTTCTCCTGACCGTACGGCCGGGGTCGTGGGATTCGCAAAAGCATGTTCCGCAACCCCAGCAGGTCCCGGTCCGCCAACCCATGGCGGACCTCTCCTCTGTGTGAGTCCCTAAACCCGCCACCCGCAGGCCACACACTAGGGTGGCTGGAGGTCATCGCGTACGCGCGCCCTCTGTCGCCCAATGCGGCTGGCGCGGGAAGGGAGAAGAGCACACCGCTCCCTCTCCCTCTCCGCTTCCTCTTTGGTCGCCATCACCCCCTCACAAAAGGAGGCGATGGCTTTCCACGCAGTCTCGCTCCCGACCATGGACAGAACCACGGCCGGAAGCGAGAGGTCACCGCCGACCGCCGCGACTAGTTCGCGGCGCTGCGACACCCAAGCTGGACACGCCTGCATCGTGTGCAGCGCCGTGACCTCGGAGCAGTCGCAGTGGTGACAACCGGGCGTCTGCTCCCGGCCTATGCGACACAGGTACCTACTTCCCGAAACAGCCATGTCCCGAGAGCACCTGCGTCAGCCGGAAGCTGAGGGCGCCATGCCGCCTCTCCAGCCACTCCTCCATAACGGGCCTTACCGCCGCGGTTGCGGCGTGCCCCGCGCTTGGTTGCGCAAGTCGTTCCCTCCACTCGGCCACTAGGATCTGGCGGAGGTCACTCCGCCCAGGCGCCTCCTCGCGCTGATGATATCTCAGCGCGAGGGCTCTCGCCTCCAGATCCCAGGGCACGGATCCGGCTAAGAAGCTCGCCGCCTCAAAGAAGATCGTACGGTATCCCCTAATCGGATGGCCATCGCCCGTCCTACCCTATTTTTAACTTTCTTAGTACATAATGAAAAGAGGACTTCAAGCTTCAGCCTACCATTCAAAGATTAAGGCGTGAGCGTCGTTTTTAATATAACGCAGATTAGTAAGGATTAATCGTGATAATCGATTTTTCGCCGCGACGTGATTATTTAATTAAAAATTATGAACGCTTTTTACACGAGAACTGATTTCATTTGTTAATTGTAAGAGTACCGTACTCAGAGTTTTGTGCAACATGGAGGAGAAAGTAGTTCTCACTGCTTTTATTATAGTATTGGTTGCAGGTAGGTATCTAAACCACTCGCACTCGGGTCACTTGCCAAATCGTACTAAGAATACATCAGTATACGTAGTACGAGTTTGCAAATGACAAAAACTGCAATAATTTTCGCGAGTTCGCTAAATTGAATAATACTAAACGGTGTAAATAGACCCTTAACGAAGCCGAAAGGCACTTATTCACCTCGTCATTGCGATATTTTTTTGTTCTGGACTATGCCTGGGAACCTTCTAGTTACGGAGATATTGGAGGTCAAAGTTACAATTTTTTTTTTAAATACTAGTTTTGAAGGTTGCAAATGTACTTGAAATACCTTCATTACCCGTTTACTACTCATTACATCTATCAGCACAGTGTTTTGAGTGCGTTACATTGAGCTTTACAGTAAAACGAAATTTTTCACCCAAAAAAGTAGTTTCCCAGCGACAATTTTTGCGTAGGGTTACTTAGTTTGATGTACTGAATGCATGGTTGACGGCTTCGTGAAGGGTCTTTTTACACCTTGTATATTTGTCTGCCTGCCTTGTTGGTCTAGTGGTCGCAAGCGCGACTGCTGAGCATAGGGTCCTGAGTTCGAACCCTAGGTCGGGTAAAGTGTTATTTGGTTTCTCCATTAGGAATTTCTCAGTAGCAACCTGGAGTCTGGATTTGTGCCCGGTTAATGGCAATAGGCTCGCCGCCTGTTACATGGGACTTTAACTGGCGAAACGTGGGTATACTAAAAACACCTCTGCCGATCGCTTCGGGGAATGTAAGTCGTGATGTTATGTTTAGCGAGCTCACGAAAACTATTGCCGTTTTCGTAAATGCAAACTCGTATTATGAGAATTGTTGTTTCCATACATATTGAGTGACTGCCCCTGACCACGTGTGTGGTGCCGTTCCCAGCCCCTGCGAAGTGTGTGGAATATTTAATCGGTAGTTCATGGCCAGTGGCCGGTGTGCGGACATTCTTACCGTTTTTAGGGTCCCGTACCCAAAGGGTAAAACGGGACCCTATTACTAAGACTCCGTCCGTCCGTCCGTCTGTCACCAGGCTGTATCTCATGAACCGTGATAGTTAGACAGTTGAAAGGAGATGTACATTTATCGAAAAAGGGGAAAAAAATCCAAGAATTGAGGAAAAATATTCTTTCGTGAATTTAAACCTGATTTGATGTGCACAAAATATAATAAGTTTTCAATTATTGCCATATTCTATTCAACATGGCGTCCTATAGTTTGCATAGCCTGCTTTCGTTCTGAAATCATGTCAAATCAAAACATAATTCACGTAGACGTTAAATATGAAAGGTATGTGTTCTTGTACAATTAATAATAATTATTATTATCTTAGCCATCTTTTTCGACTAATTCTAAGCTAGTGTGACGATTTCATCGTTAGAAAAATATTTATTCTTCTTTTTTGACGTGTAGGTACTTCTGAACGAAAAATTCAAAATGTCAGGAATAATTAACAAATATCAATTTCTAGGTTAGGTAAACGTCATCTTTACAACCTCTCACGGCTGTCATAACTCTCACGACAAACGTCAAACATTTTTAACTTTTATTTTGTGCATAAAAAACATTTGATATTATGAAATAAATGTTACTGTTAGCTATTCAGGGTTTAGTTTCCCAGCTTTTCTAAAAGGTACACCTTATGGCCGGAGTCCCATACAAAAATGAAACATCTCCTTTCACAGATGTTCTCTGTGAGACTTACTGACGACACGTTTGGTGCAGTGGCTGAGCGATTGGCTTCTGCGCTACGGGTCGTGGGTTCGATTCCCGCACAGAACAAATATATGTATGGCCTACAGATAGTTGTTCCGGGTCTGGGTGTTTGTGTATGTGAAGATTTGTGTCTGTAAACGCACCCACGATACAGGAGAAATCCTGGTGTGGGGAAACGTCTAATTAAAAAAAAAAGAGAAACTGAATCCACGTATGCAACGTATGCGATGTATTATTACATCTGGACAACTGAAATTGTACCTAAACATTGGTGTTGATCAATTCTGTAGCACATTTTGACAGTACTAAACTAGACTAAATGCAACTGTCACTTTCCTTTTCTATTGAAACAGAAAGAGACAAACACCCTTAGTTTAGTTTAGTCCTGTCAAAGTGCGCAACAGAATCGACTCCATTGTCTATGAAACACACCTTGTCATATGTAACAAAATACCTAGTCTGGCCATAAATACTGTTACAATAAAAAATAAGAAAGATATTAGAAAGATTAAGATAATAGAAAGACATTTGATTTTGGAATCTGTCATTTTTATACGATTGTTCATTGTGTTTTCTAATTTTGGCGCCTATACATTGTACAATATTTTGCAATATTAAAATAGAGTGGGGTGATAAAGAGAACCGAATCGCTGTGATTGCATTACACAAAGTTGGTATGGAGCCAAATGCAATTTTTAAAACTCTCCATACGCTTGGTATTAGTCAAATGTTTGTGTACCGGGCTATTAATAGGTACAATGAGACCTCCTCTGTTTGTGACAGAAAAAGACCTGGCCGTCCACGTAGTGTTCGTACGAAAAAGGTGGTCAAAGCAGTAAGGGAAAGAATTCGAAGAAATCCTGTCCAAAAGCAAAAGATTTTATCTCGGGAGATGAAGATAGCACCCAGAACCATGTCGCGTATTTTAAAAGATGAATTAAGACTTGCAGATAATAAGAGTGGGAGTGAGACTGGTCATTTTTAACTGATAATTTAAAAAAGAATAGGGTGATAAAATCGAAATAATACTGAAGCGGTACGCAAAGGGAGGTCAAAGAAAAATTTTGTTTACGGATGAGAAAATCTTTACAATTGAGCAACATTTTAACAAACAAAATGACCGTATTTATGCTCAAAGCTCTAAGGAAGCATCCCAATTAGTGAACAGAGTGCAACGTGGGCATGATCCGACTTCAGTGATGGTTTGGTGGGGTGTTAGCTATGAAGGAGTGACTGAGCCATATTTTTGTGAAAAAGGTATCAAAACATCGGCACAAGTGTATCAAGATACCATTCTTGAGAAGGTAGTTAAGCCCCTTAACAACACCATGTTCAATAACCAAGTATGGTCCTTCCAACAAGAATTGGCGCCGGGTCATAAAGCTCGGTCCACGCAGTCTTGGTTGGAAGTGAACGTTTCGGACTTCATCAGAGCCGAAGACTGGCCGTCGTCTAGTCCCGATCTTAATCCGCTGGATTATGATTTATGGTCAGTTTTAGAGAGTACGGCTTGCTCTAAACGCCATGATAATTTGGAGTCCCTAAAACAATCCATACGATTGGCAGTGAAGAATTTTCCCATGGAAAGAGTGCGTGCTTCTATTGATAACTGGCCTCAACGTTTAAAGGACTGTATTGCAGCCAATGGAGACCACTTCGAATAAGCTTTTTATATTTTAAATTGTTTTATATTTATGTATTTAACTAACACACTGTAAAAGTAATAAATATTATTAGCAATAAAAAAAAATGTTTTATTCATCGTGACAATATTTATGGCGAGACTAGGTATGTAACAAGTAATTCTAAATCATTTATGACGTTATAATGAATCGCATACGTTCAATTAGTCTCTCGCTTAAATGTCATTACGTTACTCTCACTGTATAATGTTGTTCTGTCTAGCCTTTTCCCACCTATGTTGGGGTCAGTTTCCAGTCTAACCAGATGCGGCTGAATACCAGTATTTTACACGGAGCGAATGCCATCAGACCCCCGGAACCCAGTTAATGGGCAATGCCGATATCCTAAGGTTAGACCGGTTATTCATTGCATGTATTTCGTTTAAATAAATACAATAACGATGGCAATGAGTTGATGTTGCATTGCAAATAAAAAGCAACCCTTAGAAACTAGTCATAAAGTTTAAAAACGCGTTCCTATGAAGTATTTTTTTGTGATTTTATGTATACAATTTTTCCAAAAATAAAATAGGTATAGGTCTACCAGAATCTGATGGCTAATAGGGAAATTAAATGTTTTTGTGGGTAACACAAGGGTAATTTGAATAAAAAGTCTTGATACTTGTAATTTTTTTTCTTTAATTTCTTCTCCTTCTTCTTCCTGCCCTTATCCCACACTAGATGGGGTCGGCACAATATGTATTTCATTAATCCATATTGTTAGATGTTTTGGCTTATTGTTTTATATGACCCAATGTGCTTGCTGATATTATGCACTGGGTCCCAAAATGATTGCTGATATATGGTTTTTTGCAATTTTATTGTAATGGAAAAAGAAACCTTGTTAAAATAAGAACACATTAATCAGAACTGGAAAATGTATCAACTACAGTCATACTCGTTTTGACAACTGACATATTGACATTGCCATATGAAAACCACTATTTGTTATTAATTTTTAATGCCATGAGATTCTGGTTGACCTATACTTATGTTTCTTTTGTCAATTTTTTTCCGATACATTGTGGTCTAGTTTCACCCATTTTTATTGGGCACATTATCCAGGGGCACAGTGTATAGAAGATACTTATGAATGGGGTTAGAATTTCGATTTCAAGACCTCTATATCACCATATCAGATTTTTCTCCTCATAGGAGGCTATTTTTAATAGCCGGCTACGTCTCTCACAGCTTAGCAACGGCCTCCTCTTTATAAGAAGCAGGTCCAAGGCATTAAATCACGCTAGATTTCCAATCCACCCGTGATTTGTTTTCAACGAGTCTCTTAGAGAGCATTAAGCCTTTTAGTGTCAAAGGCATTATTATAACAGCATTGGCACTAACACTTTTACGAAGAACCTTAATTTTAAAAGTACCATGTGCATAAAAATATGATGTTTCATTTGAGACACTTTAAGTGCCAAATGTGAACATATTACTCTCACTGTATAATAATAGCTGAAAATAAATATTTCAGTTTTTCCAGCACAATCGAAGCTCAAGAGCGCCGGGAAGTCCAATTCAAGTCCATTGTACTTAAAACAAAATGGCGGGGACGCCATCTTAAGAATATTAACAGAAGTGTCAAGGAATGAAGCAGTGGTTCTTGCATCAAAGTTCAAAAAACCGTCGATATGGTCCGACCAATGGCTGTCGAGTTACGAAAAATCATACAGAACTAATATGATTAAATGGAAGAAATACGATGCTAATTTGAATAATTTCAGAAAATATTATAAAAGTTACCATAGAAATAAGACAAACGATGTAAAAGATTTAACCAAAAAAAGAATGAGATCGTTGAAAAACAATAATAAAAATAAAAAAATGTTTTTTAAATATGAAGATATTGGAAATTAAGAACATCAGCCATTTTGGATGAAAACCATTGCCAAAAGAAATGACAGCAAAATATTTAAAAAGAATTGCTTGTTAAATTCACTTTCACTATTAGTAAATAATATGATTTGTTAATAACAATCTGTATTTCAATTATGAAAATAGCGTTTTACCTACACATTTTGTTTTTGTGGTGTGTGGTTTCTACAAATAAAAATTATCGAATTTTAAAATTTTAACTATTAAAATTTCAAAATTCGATAATTTTTATTTACTTTATAATAGTCATCAGTGATACTTTAGGTGGCCCGCGGCCTAGTACCCCCTTTCCGACTAACCTTGTATATTACTACGTGAAAACTAGAGGGGGAGGGTGGTCACCAGGGGGGGGGGGGTAAAAACAGTGAATAAAAAATGGGTCACGTAGTATGGGTACGTTCCCCTATGCTTAAGGGCTTGTACACAAAACTGCGAATCGGCGCGATGCGAATTCGCAAAGCAGAAAACTGCGACGCAAATTGCTGCGATGCGATTTCGTGCGGCAAGGCGTCTTCCTTCCAAGGTTCGGATGACCAATCCCTCGACGATCGTCAACCGTATTGAACGTATCTTATACTAGGTAGAATAAATTTGCGTAAAAAGATTTGCGCACTGCTGTTACTGATAAGAAGATATAGGAAAAATCAATTACGCGAATCAATTCGTATGTTCTTGCGATGCGTCGTGCGTGCTCGTATATTTCTACGATGCGATGTCGCATCGCAGTTTTGTGTTCAAGCCCTAAATACGGCCCTGGATTTTTAAATAAGGAATTAACTACACTTTGAATGACCATAAATTAAGTGCATTGGGAGGATTCAAATATTAGAAAGATTGCATATAAATAAAAAAAACATCGTTGGTCTAGTGGTGGCAAGCGCGACTGCTGATCGTGAGGTCCTCGGTTCGATCCCCAGGTCGGGCAAAGTGATATTGGAGTTTTCCGTGTGGAATTCCTCAGTAGCAGCCCAGAGTTTGAATTTGTGCCCGGTGGATGGCAATAGGCTCGCCCCCTGTTACATGAGACTTAACGGCGAAATGAGGGTGTTACCTCTGCCTTACCCTTCGGGGAATACAGGTGTGATGTTATCTATATAAATAAAAATGAATCGCCAAATGTGTTGCAAAGCGCAAAACTTGAGAACGGCTCGACCAATTCGGCAATTTTTTCTTATATATTCCTTAAGGCACAAGGAAGGTTCTTATGGAGAGAAAAAACAAAAAAATCGCGTGGAAAATAGTAAAAACAACACTTTTCTTTTCCCACTACAGGCCAATAACTTTTGACAGAACGAAGTCTGTCCGGGCAGCTAGTGTTAAATAAAAAATAAGATGATTTACAACGTATAATGAAAATTTTAAGAAACCAAATCATTGAAGTCAATATCGACGTTTCGTAAGTTTTTCGTCTTCGCCAATAGTTTTCGGTTGAGCTCATTATTCATCGTCGCCATAAGCTTCCTTTGATTCATCTCATTCGAAACATATTTCGTTCTACGGCCATTATCATAGTACTCCCGGATCTTAGGCTCCGAGATGAATATCATGCCGTTTGAATCGAATAAATTTTCAAATTTCGAATTCCTTGTTCTCTTACCCTCTCTTTTTTTAATCGGTTCCGATCTAGTAATTAAATATATTGGTATATTATGCACGTTCGATTTTCGAACCATTAAATTTTCGAATTTTTCTTTTTTTTCGTTTCTATCGCGCATCTGTAATGGCGAGTTATTGTGGTAATTAATGAATCTAGCATTTTTTGATGGGCGGGGTAACGCTTTGGCTTTTGATTTCGATGGTAAAACTGAAAATAATAAGATTATTTTTAGTATAAAGCGCAGGCCACACCACCAGCTGGCGGGCGGGCGAGCGAGCCTCGTTACACCTCTTTTCATACTTCGGTTCACACCGCGAACTACAGAGATAAGCTACGACAGCGATACAAACGATGCGAACGAAATATCCGACGATGCCAGCGATGCTATCGTTCACCTTGTTGGCGTAGCTTAGCTCTGTAGTTCGCGGTGTGAACCGAAGTATGAAAAGAGGTGAAACGATGCTCGCCCTGCTCGCTCGCTTGTTCGTGCGCTATACAAGTACGCGCGAGTGATAAAGACGGAACGCTTCCCTCGCTCTCCCACCCGCTCGCTCGACCGCTAAGTTACTCCTTATAACATCAACTATCTGCCAGTGAAAGTCCCGTCAAAATCGGTCCAGCCGTTTCGGTGATTAGTCAGAACAAACAGAGACAGAGAAATTTAAAAAAAAATGTTTTTTTTTAAGTATCGTATATACTTTCAATGCATTTAGTAAAAAGCTGTCATTTTCACATTACAAACAGAAACTTCAATTTTATTTTAGACTAGCGGACCGTCCCGGCTTCGCACGGGTGAAAAATTTCCCGTTTATGCAACATTTTTCATTTAGGCTCCTCTCCTATTGGTCTTAGCGTAATGTTATATAGCCTATAACCTTCCTCGATAAATGGACTATCTAACACAAAAATAATTTTCTATTCCAACCAGTAGTTCCTGAGATTAGCGCGTTCAAACAAACAAACAAACTCTTCAGCTTTATAATATTAGTATAGATTTGTATTGTATAGAAGACAACCATGATGCTCATCTCTGGCACATCAGAGAAAAGCGGAGATCTCTGGACGTTACAGACCTTTTCTGTGCACGTATCGGGGGAAACAGAATCCCTTCCCCCGACATTGCTAATTTTCTTTGACTGATTAAACAAACAATGGTGTCGGTTCTGTAGCACATTTTGACAGTACTAAACTAGACTAAACGCAACCCTGTCTGCGCAAAACTGTCTCTTTCTTTTTCTATTGAAACAGAAAGAGACAATCTCCTTTGTTTAGTTCTGTCAAAGCGCGCAAACGAATCGACCCAATATTCAAAAAAATATTTTTTTAAATATTACCTGAGACGAAAATAATAAAAAAAAACAAAACTCCAAGTTTCTTCATAATTAAAACAGTTTGCTTCGCATCAACTTTTTTTTAATTAATCGCATATACTAGAGTTGGGTTAGCATGAAAAAATTACCGTCATAAAAAAATAATTAATGGAAGTCAAGGCGGGAAATTGAATGATTATTATCAATATATTCAATGAAAACTGATGTTGTATTTCGTCTAAATTTGAAGCAGCAGCGGTGGCCCAGTGATAACGGCCCCGCGTTACGAGTTGTATGTCGTGGGTTCGAACCCAGCCAGTCGCATTACTTTGTGTAATTTATTTCATCACCACTGCTCTCAAAACGGTGAAGGAAAAAAACATCGTGAGGAAACCGGCATGTCCTAGAGCCAAAAATTCGAAGACGTGACATCTAACCAACCCGCACTGGGCCCGCGTGGTGGATTACGGCCCATTCCCTCTCACAGAGAGGAGGCCTGTGTCCCAGCAGTGGGGACATTATAAACGGTGTAAAAAGAGCCTAAACGAAGCCGAAAGGCACTTATTCTCCACGTCATTGCGATCATTTTTTTGTTCTGGACTATGCCTGGGAACCTTCTATTGCGGAGATATTGGAGGTCAAAGTACCAACATTTTCACAACTTCTTTTTTAAATACTAGTTTTGAAGGTTGCAAATGTACTTGAAATACCTCCATTACCCGTTCATTGCATCTATCATCACAGTGTTTTGAGTGCGTTACATTGAGCTTTACGGTAAAACGAAATTTTTCACCCAAAAAAAAAGTCGTTTCCCAGCGACAATTTTTGCGTAGGGTTACTTAGTTTGATGTACCTACTGAATGCATGGTTGACGGCTTAGTAAAGGGTCCTTTTACACCTTGTATTTCCTGAAGGGTTCGGCAGAGGTGTTTTTAGTACACTCTCGTTTGGCCAGTTATGTTTAAATCCCATGTAATAGGGGGCGAGCCTATTGCCATTAACCGGACACGAATGCAAACTCCGGGCTGCTACTGAGAAATTCTTAATGGAAAAACCCAATAACACTGCCCGACCTGAGGATCGAACCCAGGACCTCACGTTCAGCAGTTTGCGACCACTAGACCAACGAGGCACATACTATTTAATTTAATTAAATACTTTATTCATATTATGTATGATACAAAATTGTGCATGTCGCAAAAAAAATAATCAAAATGTTATAGGACAGTTGTATTTTCGATTCAAAGTTTTCAATACTACTTATATGTCAAACGTTGAGTTCCAAGCCTATGTAGTATTATAATGATCTGTGCCCATGGGAAGAGTATCGTACGTGGTAGCGCATGCACGTCCGTCGCGGTGCGTCCGATCTGCGGCGAGTCGGTAACTTCAAAGGTGCGGTGCGAGCTTGTGCGACCATGTCAAAACCTGTCCATTTCTCTGAGAGCCGTGCTTGCGTAGGCGCCCCGTACACAGTCAATCTCGATCGCGATCCGCGATCAAAATCAATGATCGCGATCCAGATTGATAATGTACGAATTAGATTGACGGATTGATGCATCTGATCACAAAAGAATCTGGATCGCGATCATTGATTTTGATTGCGGATCGCGATCGAGATTGACTGTGTATGGGGCGCCGTACAGTGGAGTTTTCTTGTTGAGCTACTATGAATAATGGAGGAGGAACTTTATTTATTTATTTATTTATACTTTCGCACAAAAAAATTATACAGAGACGGACTTTTGTTGTACGCCGACATCCACCAGCGTGGTTTCTTTTTCTTCACTTTGTTTTTATTAGATCACATTATGATACTGATACTGCGAGAGGAATGTATCACGAACGTTTTGAATTCTCTTTTTAGTTATTTTATGTGATAAAATAATTATAATTGTACGTGCGTAAATAAATACATTTGTGACTGAATTGTGATCTGTTTGCGGATGAAAGGAAGAATTAATTGTCAGGTGCATTGTGAGGGCTGTGTGAAAGAGGTGTCTCATATTGTTATATATATTTAACCGACTTCCAAAAAAGGAGGAGGTTCTCAATTCGTGTTTTTTTTTTTTTTAATGTTTGTTACCTCATAACTCCGCCATTTATAAACCGATTTAGATAAAAAAAAAAATATTTGAAAGGATATACTTCCAGATTGGTCCCATTTAAATTTGGTGAAGATCTGATGAAGAACTTCGGAGATAGACAATAGAACTCTTCAATGACGAACAGTACCTACGCATAATGTGATTATGTGATTATGTTACGAGCAGCGTCTTTAGTAGGTCCAACCATATTTTATAATTAAGGCCACTAAAACGAAAAAAATAAAAAACATTTTAACAAAAATAAAACCGACTTCAAAAAAACGATGAAAATAATAAAATAATTACCATATCATAAAATTAACAGTTTCAGAAGTCGGTGCCTTCAATTTGGTTCAGCGTGGATTAGCACCGACTTCTAAAACTGTTAATTTTATAATATGGTAATTATTTTATTCTTTTCATCGTTTTTTTAAAGTCGGTTTAATTTTTGTTATTTAAAATCATTATTTTTCGTTCCATTGTTTTGTATGTATCTTCTTCCATTCCTGTTCTTTTTTCTATCTTTAATTATTGTAATTGGTCTAAGACCGTTTTAATTAAAGTAAAATAAATAAATAAATATTGCAAAGACATTCAATACTAGTCATATATTTAATCTCTTTAGATTATTGCTAAAAAATACCACAAGAGTGGCAGCTGCAGCGATACGTTCTCTTTTAGCCTTTGGCCAGACTGCAAACGCGGGCGTGGTGCGGCGAGTTCAAACAGAAGAATTTCATTTGAGTGTTCATAGTGGGCACGCGGGCGCGGGAAGCGGCGCGGGCTACTTGGCGCGGGGAGCGCGCGGGTAGCTCACGCCATAGGTCGTTCATACAAGTGGCCGCAGTGAGAGCGCGGGCGGCAAGCGACAACCCGCGCGGGAGCAGGGGATCTCAAACTAGTTCGAGCTGACCACGCGCGTTGTTGTGATGGCGTCTTCAAAATTAAGTGTTGAAGAATTAATAAGTGCTATTCAAGCACGATCTGCACTGTGGATCTCGAAACATCGTTTTTTAGTAAGAATTTTCCAGTAAAAGTAAGTCTTCTTCATCCATATGATGTTTTGACAAACACTGGACACGACAACGCTCAGAACGAAGCCACGCTCCACTGCGGACAGGTAAATCGCGCGCGTTCCCGCACACGCGCCGCTCCCCGCACTGCGCTGCCAGTCTGGCCGAACACTTAGGCGCTCCACCCACTGCACCGCGCCCCGTCGCGTAGCGCGGGATGGCATACTGCGCGCCGGGCGCCTTCCCGCGTCGGCAGTGTGTTGTGCTAGGCGTGATTTCTATATTAATTGAGATACTTGCATACAATGGTAAAATCTGCCACCCCGCGCTACTCGACGGGGCGCGGTGCAGTGGGTGGAGCGCCTTACTATGCATTTTGGAATGACAAAATGGCTTCGAATCTTAAGACCCACATAGACGGACATGCACCGTTGGAATAGCCTTGTGTGTTGTGCGTGCTTGTGTCCGTGGTCGTCGGCCGTGCGAGATAATCCACAGAATCACGCACCGTGGGAAGCCAGCTTAAGACAGATTTTCAAATCCAAGATGGCGGCCACGTTTGACATTACAAATTTGTAATGGGAATAGCATAGCTTAATAAAACACAATACTATAATATCATATATTTATTTCTAATCATATAAAATATTTATCAGCCCTTATAATATTTTCTACTCCTTGCTCGCATTTAATACATAACTCGAAATAAAAATAAAATACTGCGATCATAGTGAAATTAAAAATTAAAAAAAAAAAAAAAAACAATTCTTGTTTATGGTTTCACAACGAGACCGCAGAATAAAAAAAAACCCTGATTTTGGTTTATAAATTACAACAAATTGATGATTAAAAGAATAGCGTTTTATAGATATGCGAAAACACCATGCTCGTGAAATAATATAAACTGGTAAATAGACCCTTAACGAAGCCAAAAGGCACTTATTCTCCACGTCATTGCGATATTTTGTTTTGTTCTAGACTATGCCTGGGAACCATCTAGTTACGGAGATATTGGAGGTCAAAGTTCCAACTTTTTCGCAACTTTAAAAAAAAAAACTAATTTTAAAGGTTGCAAATATACTTGAAATACCTCCATTACCCGTTTACTATTAATTGCATCCATCAGCACAATGTTTTGTGTGCGTTTCATTGAGCTTTACTGTAAAACGATATTTTTCACCCAAAAAAAAAGTCGTTTCCCAGCGACAATTTTTGCGTAGGTTTACTTAGTTTGATGTACTGAATGCATGGTTGACGGCTTCGTGAAGGGTCTTTTTACACCTTGCATATTGACACTTAAGCGAATTTAGATTTGTCAACAGTGACAAAGTCGCACAAGGTAATTTAAAAAAAAATGACATGTCAATAAAAATGTTTTTTTTTTTTCATACAGATATTATAAAAGAACAGAATCGTCTTTAAAAATGAGATTTGTCAAAAATGTCAAACATAAAGTCTGTGTGTACAAGACAAGACGTTGGTCAGATGTTTTCACATAACAATATGTATTTAAAATATAAAATAAATAAACTACCCCTACTTTGTCGAGGGTGTTATACGTAAAATGTATCACAAAAGCACAATTATGGTTTAGACATATTTATTATTGTAAGGAAAAATTAAGGTACCGAGTCTTGGGCGTAGTCAGGACGTCCAGTGTTGGGCAAAGCACAGCTCAGTCAAGCAGTAAATATTTATCTTTTCCACGGAACAAGTACAAAGGTTTTCATAAAAGAAGATCGGAGGCGGGCGGTCCAAGTGGTGTCGCATGGTGAGATTTATTTTATTATATAGGAACACATTTATAACACCCCACAGCACGCATGCTTATTCTGTCTAAAAAAGTTAAAGAAATGAACATATGGGGTGACGTGGGGTGTGACAAATATGGCATTGGCTGTACAATGTACCCAGAATAACTTGATATTTCAGGGTGGCGCTGCTTGTGAAGGCAAAACGCAATAATATGTCAAATTAAATACATTTTAATTTAGTTCCTTACGTCACCGCGTGCCAACTTATACTGGGCGATGTATAGATTGTTTTTAAATGACGAAATAGTAGTCACATATTTTGGTAACCGTCAGTTTTGTTGCTTTTAGGTGTAATTTTAAATTAATCCTTTAATTATAATTATGTCTGTACCTCACAATAGCAGTATCATACTATAACCCGACCCTAATTAAACTAAACACGAAATATATTCATTTTAACATTGAAAACAATAAATAAATACCTGTCCACCATTTTGGAATAATGGATAAAAAATAAAAATACAATTTTAATAATTTATTCGTAGCTGTGTTACGGTTGGAGGTCTAAACTGTTTTGATTATATTATTTTTTTGTAAATATTGTAACTCATTTCTCGAAAAATACTAAAAGGATTTGACAATTTTTTTTTCTGTTTTTGTCATTAAATATGTTTTATATTCGTCATTACTCGAGAACGGCATATCAAACTTAGTTTTCTAAACATAATTTTGATGAAACCACTTTTTTTTGGAAAATAAGAAAGAATCTGTTTCAATTTTTAAGACCGCAACCGTCCACAGTATACTAACATACTCTATACAGTGGTTCAACGCTGACACTGACAGCGTTGACAGTACGGAATCACTCCCGAACAATAATCACGTTAGTCAACTGTATAAAGTTAAGACTGGTAAAACTAACACATAATACATAATATTACACTAGCGACCCAAGCGTTTAACGCATAACATGATACCATCAACAACAAAAAAATACTCACATACCAGAAAATACTCGCATACCAAAAAATACTCACATACCGAAATATACTAAAAATAAAAAATAAATTTGTGCAAAGGAATCATTACATAAATTCTTCATAGTATCTTTTTAATCATGAATGGGCGATTATTATCATCTTTCTAGCCTGTTTTCGAGTTGGGGTCGGCTGCCAGTCTAACCAGATGCGGCTGAATTGGAGCATTTAACACGAAGCGACTGCCATCAGACCTCAAGATGCAAAGACCCCAAGTACCTAAGCGCAGCTCGACTGCCAACGGTTGCGTGTCGACTTTATGCATTTTAAGATATACAACGTGTTACAAAAATATCTCTAAAGCCGAAAGGGGGTTAAAAGATCCCTTGTAAAGAGTCTATTGGTAATATTTGAAAACCGTAGTATAACCCAAAAAGAAAAGAATTTGGATAAAACTTAAAATAATCATCATTGAATCGCAACCCTAAAAACATAAAACTAAAGAGTAGACTACCCAGAAAGTTATTTACATTCTTACCTAATTTCCTCTGAGAGGTAAATGACAACAACCATATAAGACTACTTGATTATTTACATTTTTCATGGGGAATTATGTAACACGTTGTATGAAATCATATGGAGTTAGACCGCCAACTGCAAGAGTTTGGGCGAACTTCACTAGAGACGCAAGCGTTCGCCGGTCGGAACGAACTTCAAGTCAAAGGAAGGTTAGACCGGTTATCAGATTTTCGGGCTTCCGACTGCCTGTAACGACAACGAGCGAGAGAAACAGACGAAATGTGATAACTTTCGCGCTTTCATGATTATTATTAAGGTACTATTTTAAACAAGACGCCATGACAGGCGGCCAGCATGCAGGTGTCCCAAAATTCAACGTTAGCCCGGGAACGAATGGTAGAGTAGTTTATGACAGTTCTGAAAAAAATAAAATAAAAGTTTAATCGTTATCGAGTTTCAAAGTTACTATGAATAAAATTTTTAATCGTAAATCTAACTATTAACCTTTTGACCGCGCCAGTCGGATTTATACGACAAATGAAAATGTTTTCGTGCCCGCGTTTCCTGTCATATTTATACGACTGAGGCGACACGGGCACGAAAACCTTTGTCGTATAAATCCGACTGGCGCGGATTAAAGGTTAAATGTGTTTTTTTTAAGTATACATCTTTTTTTTCTTCTTTTTTATAATCTGCTCTACGGCTTAACATTGAATTTCGGAACAGTATCTGTATACAATTATGATGATGTAACTATTAAATGCTATAAGGTTCTAATGGGGCCACAGAGTACGAATAATCTTCGGAGAAACGATTCTTGAATTCTATATTTACTAGCTGACCGAGTCTAGATGAGTGTCAAATTCACTCGCAATTGTTGTAAAGTGTTCTCTATCCATATACTATGCGTGCCAAATAAGAATAGCACTGTCAAGACGCCATTTTGTTCCGCAATACTCGTGAACTTCATTACCAAAGTGTAAGGTGTACAAAAAAGTAAATAAAGAAATTATATTTAGTTCAGTTTAATTATTTTTGTTCACTTTTTTGGTATTTCTTATCAATTTTACGCCAAATTAATTACACAGTAATTATATTATTATTATGGCGACATATTAGGGTGACCAGTAGCATTTCGTGAAGTTAACTATATATATTGGTTCATTTCTTTAATGAATACTATTTTGAAATATTATTAATTTATCCAAAATGATCTATTTATGGAATTCAATAAATAACATTTTATAAAAATGAATGTAAATAATAATGAAATCTATGAATAAAAAAATATAACATTTTTTTTCATAGTATTTTTTTGCTGGCAGTACCAATTTGACAGCTATCGTGTGAAGTTGTAGCAAGCGCGATCCTATTGTTATTTGGCACGCATAGTACAGGGTGTAATCGAATTAGTGTAATTCCTTCAAACTGCATGATCTATTGGTGACACAGATTGGGGCCATTTAGGTATTACGTGTTCTTTGGTTAGCTTATTTTTGATGACACAGGAGACGGGGGGGGGTCTGGATGGTGAGTACGTCAGCAATATTTACATATTTGTCTTTAAATTTGAAAACTGCTGCTCATGAATAATAATAAAGAACCTGAACAAATAAAAAAAAAATATAGATACCAATGTTTACGCTTTACGGAGGGGGGTAAGAGCTTTGCTTAGTTTTGCTGACAAGGGGGAGGAGAGGGTCAAGAATTACCAAAATTCTGCTTACGTAATACTTCAATGGCCCCTTGACCCTGACAATGACATATACAGATTAAAAAAAGCGCTTCAATTTAGTGCCCCGAGTTAACAGACCGCGCGGAGCGATATCGTGCTTGTCGTGCACACCAGCTGTGTTACCGTGCTTTCATTTATTTATCCGTGGCATCGAAATGTTTTATCGCATAAAACATGTTTTTTTCTTTTTTTTAAACCTTAGTGGTTTAGATATAACCACTTTTTTTTCAGTCGACCTGTATCTCCTGTAGGTTCAATATTTACCATTAATAGATCATGAATGTGGTTTTAAGGAATTACACGAATTTGTTTACACCCTGTATACAAGTTTCAAAGAGGGCAGTAACTTCGTAAAAAAAATGTTTCATAGGAAAATGTTCGTACCCTTTTATAGATAACAGGCTTTGGAATTATAAACGTTCAATCGATTACTCGAAATGTTGTTTCTCGAGTTCGTATTTATATCTATAAATATCGATATCTTTAAAAGCCCAGGTGTTGTCAAAAAACTATTTTTAAAGGAATGATTTTATATTTAAAAAAAAACTATTATGCGCCTAAGAAGAAAAAAAAAACTATGAATTGGGTTTTTATTTTTAATTGTCCGAAAAACTTTCGGCTGATCATAGATGATTCTTTAATAGGGTCTATTTTTTTTTACACACGATTCTTTTTTTTAATCCATCTGTCACTTTATTAAATTACGTAAAATAATATTATAAACAATGTAGTTTTTTATTCTTTCCCTTCTTGCAATATCCAAGCGGCCGTCATTTTGGCGGGTTTATGTGACATCATGTGTCAAAATTACGCTCTTTATTTAAAGTTATCATGTCAATGACGTCACAATTGCGTTCGACCAATGTCGTTCGTTTGAATATAGGAAGAGTTTGTTTTTTTTTTACTATTTTTCGTTTTAGATATTTAAAATGTGTTAAGATTAAATATTAATGAGTCATTTTCTCAATAATTTACTTAGAATCGATACAGATTGTAAAAAAAAAAAAATTTGGAACATACGCATATTATTCCCTATTTAAGTTCCAATATTGACTGCCAAAAATTGATCGTCCAATCATTATTACTGCAGTTATACAAGGTTAGTCGGAAAGGGGGTACTAAGCCGAAAGGGTGTTAAAGTACCTATAATAAGGGATAACTTTTGTTCTACAACTTTCCCCAAACCTCGATAGTTTAGGAGTTTAAGCTTTTCAAAGATTTCGTAAAAAATATGCTAAAATCTATCTGTCCATAGCTATGATCAGCCGTGTTTACTATTTAGGTCATATTTGGGGTCGCGGATTAGTAACTTAATTTTCTGAATTCATAACTAAAGCAGGTATGATATTTTTTTGAAAAAACTAAAATAATAATCTTTTTGCACGTAAATAAAAATAATCGAATTTTGAAATTTTAACACTCGCTTTACAATAGTCATCAGTGATACTTTAAGTGGCCCGCGGCTTAGTACCCCCTTTCCGACTAACCTTGTATACAAATAAATAAATATAAATTACTTATATTTATTTATTTATAAATAAATAAAAACACGTGTATAAATTACTTTCATTATAGCATGGCGACCTTTAATACGCTTTTAGACGGTAAAACAATTAAATAACATAACATCACGCCTGTATTCCCCAAAGGGTTGGGCAGAGGTGTATAGTAACACCCTCATATCGCCGTTATCTTCAGTATAAAACAAAGTCGCTCCCGCTGTTTGTACGCTTAGATCTTTTAAACTACGCAACGGATTTTAATGCAGTTTTCAGCAATAAATAGAGTGATTCAAGAGGAAGGTTTATATGCCCCACATTAGTATCTACATTGTACCCGTGCGAAGCCGGGGCGGATCGCTAGTTAGAAATAAGAATTTAATCGTTCTACCGTCTTTACAGAAAAAAATCTTTGAGAAAAATATAAACAACAAATATTATTATAATACCTATATATATATATATATATATATATATATTTAAAGTAGGTATATTGGCGCTTTAGTCTTTTTACCTTTCCACTGACGATATATTAACACCATTCAAATATACCAGTGGCGGTCCGAGGAGGGGGGGGAAGGGGGGGGGGGCATCATAGGCTCATGAAAAGATTTTCGTGCCTTGGTGGGCCATTTCTGTCTAATGTTATATGAAATGGAGTAAACAGAGAGTAAAATAGTTCGTGGAAATCATTAAAACCACGTAATCTACTACTGCAGGCACCATAGACAAGGGTTTTGTCGACTAAAGAATAAAAATAAAAAAACAACTCAACTGTTTTCGCGGAATTAACGCTAAATATTGTTATTGTATATTTATAGGTCATGGATTTCCGCAAACTAACGCCTTATTCCATCATCTGACTAAAGAATAGACAAAATGATCTATTGTAAGATAGGAGATGAAAGTATTGAACAAGTGAATGAGTTTGTTTATTTGGGAAGTATGTTTACAAGAGATGGTAAGATTGACGAAGATGTGGAAAGGAGAGCAAATGCGGGAAATAAAGTAAATGGTGCTTTGCATGCGGTTGTGGCTAGCCGGTCGATGTCCAAAAAGGCACGACTGGCTGTCCATAATGGTGTGATGGTACCTACGCTTATTTATGGAAGTGAATGTTGGTCGTGGCAGAAGAGGCATGAAAGTAGAATAAATGCCGTGGAAATGCGTTCCTTGCGAAGTATGTGCGGTGTAACTTTGAATGATAGATTGAGAAATGAAGAGATCAGACAAAGTTGCGGTTTAAAAGATGATGTAGTGACAAAAATTGAAAGGAGTATGCTTAGGTGGTTTGGTAATGTTGAGAGAATGAGTGAACGGCGATTAACAAAAGGAATTTATAAGGCGGATGTTAATGGGAACGCCGGTAGAGGACGTCCTAGAAGGACATACATCGATGTTATTGGTGATGTTCTTCTCAAAGGTCAGGTGCGTAGTACTCTCAACCGGCGTGCGTGTATGACAAGATGTATGAATGTGGATGAAGCGAAAGGGGTATGTAAGAGTCGTAGCATGTGGCGTTCTATAGTTTCTGCCTACCCCCATGGGAAAAAGGCGTGAGTTTATGTATGTATGTTTGTATTGTTGTCTATTCTTTCATCAACAAAATCCTTGTCTACGGCGCTCAAGCTACGACTGCTGGTATAGATTAACCCAACACGGGATTTTGCTTAAACAAAAATAAAATAATAGGTATTTTTTGTTTTGCGATAGTGGCTAGTGGTCGAAACTAAAAATAAGCGACAGAATATTGCAAAAAAATACGATGCCACTTATAAATAAATGGAAGTCCGGCGAGACAGCCGACGGGCACGACTAGCGCGGTATCACTTCGCACAATAAGTTAATCAAGCCTCATATTCCGAACACCATGTATTTTATGAGGTTTGAAAGAGTTATACGAATTCGGATACACCCTGTATTTATAAATGGTGTAAATAGAGCCTTAACGAAGCCGAAAGGCGCTTATTCTCCACGTCATTGCGATTTTTTTTTCTGGACTATGCCTGGGAACCTTCTAGTTGCGGAGATATTGGAGGTCAAAGTACCAACATTTTCACAACTTCTTTTTTAAATACTAGTTTTGAGGGTTGCAAATGTACTTGAAATACCTTCATTACCCGTTTACTACTCATTGCATCTATCAGCACAGTGTTTTGAGTGCGTTACATTGAGCTTTACGGTAAAACGAAATTTTTCACCCAAAAAAAAAGTCGTTTCCCAGCGACCATGTCTGCGTAGGGTTACTTAGTTTGATGTACTGAATGCATGGTTGACGGCTTCGTGAAGGGTCTTGTTACACCTTGTATACAGGGTACCGAATACTTTTTTTAAATCCATCCTGTATAATATTAGTTAAATATGTGCTATCCATCAATTTAAGCTACGTAACTAAAGCACACATACAAAAAAGCACAAGTGAACACGTGGCGGCAACGCAATTTGAGCCTTAAAACAAGACAGCGTAGGTTCATTACCGCTCATCTGTCCGCGTGACCCGCGTCTGCATTAGTTTTACTCCTGTCGGCCTGACCCGCGTCCGCGTTAGTTTTACTACGCCGGTGGTTCTTACTGTCTATGTGGAGGAGACAGCCGACGGCGCCGAAGTATCTGAGAAAGAGAAAAAAAAAAGAGAATTAAAATCAACCCTTTATGAGGCAGAAGATTTTAGGAAAAGTATTTGAGAAAATCTGAAGACTGCCCAGTGGCTGCAACCGCGACCGCTGAACATGGGGTCCTAGGTTCTATCCCCAGGTCGGGCAAAATGTTATTGGGTTTTTCCATTAGGAATTTCTCAGTAGCAGCCCGGAGTTTGGATTTGTGCCCGGTTGATGGCAATAAGTTCGCCCCCTATACTAAAAACACCTCTGCCGAAGCTACCCGATTATCTTTTTCAAAAGCCTGATGTGTAATATCTGCTGGGTACTGTACGTCTGTCTGGCTTGTATCACAAAACATATAGGTACAGAAGTCAATCTACATACAAGTGCGCTCGAGCAACGCACACATAGACACTGCTCACGGACACGATATCTCGGACTGTTTGGGACTAGAGTGCGAGCGCGAGTGCCATGCGCTTGAGAGAGATAGATATATAGATAGAGCGACCGCCGAGCGTAGGTATGAAAAGTAAAGTACATAATGTGATTGACTTCTGTACCTATCTGTTTTGTGCTTGGTATACAAAAGTGATTTTGTCTTACCCCTCGTGTTCCAAGAACAGCGCTTTGAGAGCTCCTCGAGACCAGTACGACATGGCGTACGACAATAACTTCATAGATAACGGGTTCACTCGCAGGAAGTTGCCACAGAACACGACCTGGAAGAAACACAAAAATAATTACATAACATAGTCTGCTTAGTTGTCAGCAATAAGATTGACAAGCATATCATTTTGGGACCCAGTGCATAATATCAGCAAGCACATTGGGTCATCCGTGAGACGGCGCAACGAGTATACCCAAGGAGGGTTGATGTCAGGCAGGCGGCCGGTCATAAAACAATAAGCCAAAACCTCTAACAACATGGATTTATGAAATACATGTTGTGCCGACCCCACCTAGTGTGGGATAAGGGCAGGAAGAAGAACATGACAAAACGCCTGTATTCCCCGAAGGGCTGGGCAGAGGTGTATAGTAACACCCTCATTTCGCCGTTATGTTTAAGACCCATGTAATAGGGGGCAAACCTATTGCCATCAACCGTGCACAAATCCAAACTCCGGACTTCTACTGAGGAATTCCACACGGAAAAATCCAATAACACTTTGCCCGACCTGGGGATCGAACCCAGGAACTCACGACCAGCAGTCGCGCTAGCTACCACTAGACCAATCAGGTAGTATATAAATAAAAATAGTTACATATCGGCTTAAATATTTCTGTTCTCCCTAGCCTTTTCCCAACCATGTTGGGGTCAGCTTCCAGTCTAACCAGATGCGGCTGAATACCAGTATTTTACACGGAGCGACTGCCATCAGACCTCCGCAACCCAGTTACTCGGCAATGCCGATATACTAAGGTTAGACCGGTTGTCAGATTTTGGGGTTTCTGACTTCTCGTAACGACTGTCATAGGTATTCGTATGACACCCGGGACCGACTGTTTAACGTGCTCTCCGAGGCGCGGAGGGGTCTCGATGTGTAATGAACGGTCACCCATCTACGAACTGACCGCGGCAAGCGCAGCTGTGTGTGAAGAATCGTTTAAATAAAATAAGAATCTAAAGCCCTGTCTATGGGGGGACGGATTAAGGACACAATTCCCATCCATTGTACGGGAAAGCGAGTTGTAAGAGACGACGGGTCTGAGCTACTCCGAAAAATGAACGTCGAAAGTCATTGGTGTAGCGGTGGCAAGCGTGACTGCTGATCGTGAGGTCGTGGGTTCGATTCCCAGGTCGGGCAGGGTTATTGGGGATTTTCCGTGTGGAACTTCTCAGTAGCAGCCCGGCGTCTGGATTTGCGCCCGGTTAATGGCAATAGGCTCGCCCCCTATTACATGGGACTTTAAACATAACTGGCGAAACGAGGGTGTACTAAAAACACCTCTGCCCTTCCCTTCGGGGACTACAAGGTGTGATGAAAGGAATCAGCTTACCCTCTCCATCCGTTCGTTGGAGGCGCACAGCCGCGCGATGGACCCGATGTTGTTGGTGATGGTGACCAGCGTGGCGCGCGCCAGGTCCGCGCGGGACACCTTGGCGCGCCGCTCGGCTGAACACATTTGTCCAAAGCTGCCGAACAAACAAAGTTTAGTTAAGAGACCGTTCCCGTTTCGCAGCCGTCTCGCTCTAACTTTCAAGCCTTATTTAAACATTTAAAGAGATTCTTTCTTTCTTTCTTTGTTAAAAAAAACGTTGCCCCACACTAGGATTTCTCCTGTATCGTGGGTGCGTTTACAGACACAAATCTTCACACGCACAAACATCCAGACCCGGAACAACTATCTGTAGGCCATACAAATATTTGTTCCGTGCGGGAATCGAACCCACGACCCGTAGCGCAGAAGCCGATCGCTCAGCCACTGCACCAAACGTGTCGTGATTTTAGGCGATATTGAAAAAATGTTATCTATGGAAGTGAAGTGACGTGGTAAGAGCTATACTGTCCGCCTGATTAGCTACCACCTGAAGTCTGGCCCCAAGCAGTTTACTGTGTTCCGTCGTGTGTCTGTGAGAACCAGAGGGGTATAGGGGAGTCCCTCTATATCTCTGTTACTTGTATTCATGTGCTCCATCTTAGACCCTGTCGGCGCTTACCATCGGGTGAGACTGAGGCCAAACGCGACCAAGCAAAGAATAAAAATGGAAGCCGTCGCAGTGCGTGGCAGATGTGAAACAGAACTAGCCGAATCGAACCGAAGAGAGCCGACAAGTTACGAAGGTCTGCCATCGCGAGTTCGCCACGCAACAGCCGATCTACACCCGTACAGCCGCGTCAGATGTTTCACATCCACAAATCTCTTTGCAGAATAACAATACTAGCTAATCCCCGCAGTTTCACCCCCATCCTAGGGGAACTACTTGATGTAACCGGATAAAAAGTATCCTATGTGTTAATCCAAGGCATACAGGCATACACCCATATTCTAAGACGTTCCTCCAAAACTTACTCGAGTCATACTTGACTCAGAACGGAAAACAGCTTCAAAATTGTATTCTTAGTCGCAATCTCGAGTGAACTTTGAGGTTCCTCGACTGAGAGTCCACAAATGAGTCGAGGTAGAGTGGAGTCATTACGTCATAATTTGAACTATCTGCATCGCGCAAATGACGCCGCGATAAATAGTTGTAAGGATTATCGTAAGCATAATATGTTTACGATATACTTTATCGAACATTATACGATAGTCTTCAAAATTCATTTTTGTTACATACGAACTTTGACACTTCCTTCCTTAAGGTAGGTTCCGAGGTACCTTGAGTTTGACAGATGATTCCTTACCTCGACTAAGGAAAAATCTCGAGACGAGGACGTTTATGTCAACTAAAGGCTGAGTCGAGGTGGAGTCGACTCGAGTAAGTTTTGGAGGAACGTCTTAGAATATGGGTGCATCCCTTTAAAAAAATGTATATTACACATACGTGGTTTTCACTGCCGACCGACGATACATACAAACAATCTTTCGCGTTTATAATATTAGTAAGGATTAACCATCTCCATTCTCACCTGCTCGCCACCAGGTCGCCTGGCAGACCGAACCTCGCGTAATCCCCTCCGTAGATATCCCTGACAAGCTTATCCACCGTGGTGTTATCCCCTGATGCTGCCAATTGTATGGCTTCCTCGAAGCTGCTGCAGCCAGTCAGCAAACAGCACAGCCCGAGGAAGGTCCCGCCGCCCAAACTGCGGAATAAACGACTTTGGGTCATATGGGTAAGGTTCAAAATGCGTGAGAACACCGAGGTGATATTGGGTCTGACAGACAATTCCACCCACCCAAGGGCGGAAGACATCTAAAAGGATTTGAATCCCGACAAAAAAAGGGTAATGCTATCTTACCGTCAGTTAGGACAGGTCAACTCAAGCTATGGCACTTTCCAGAAGTTGCCCTACATTGTTACACTCGCATAGTTTTTATACTACAATATCTGGACTGGTGGCCCAGTGGTAACAACCCCGACTTACGAGTCGTATGTCGTGGGATCGAACCCAGTCAGGCGCATTACTTTGTGTAATTTATTTCATCACCACTGCTCTCAAAACGGTGAAGGAAAACATCGTGAGGAAACCGGCATGTCCTAGAGCCAAAAATTCGAAGACATGTGACATCTACCAACCCGCACTGGGCCCGCGTGGTGGATTACGGCCCATTCCCTCTCACAGAGAGGAGGCCTGTGTCCCAGCAGTGGGAACATTATAGGCTGATGATGATCTGGACTTTAAAAAGACCTTGATCTCTGAGTTTGTTTCGGCTTTTATTCTCAGAGCTAGTCAGATAGGAAATGCTGGCGCTATCTGGTCTTAAAAAAAGACTTTATATTGACTTGTAAAAGTGTCTGTAACAGATTTATTTACAGAAATAAAAATCATTTATCATCTTACCTGGTTCCGCTGACTCTGTAGTAGTCATCGGGCGCATTGACGACCAGTACGGAGACCCCGCTGCCAATGTTCACTAACAAGAAAGGATAGGGGCTGGAGAAGTCAAACGGCTTCCTCACGTACATGCTTAAGGCTTCTTCGGAGTACGGTGGCTGTAACAGAAACAATACAAAAAAATTGACTTCCAGCTTACATCGTTCTGCCTAGCCTTTTCCCTATGTTGGGGTCAGCTTCCAGTCTAACCAGATGCTGCTGAATATCAGTATTTTACACGGAGCGACTGCCGTCAGACCTCCGCAATCCATTTACTAGACAGTGCCGGTATCTTTAGACACGTGAAACTGTCAGTTCTGGGGTCATACGAATACCTATGACAGTCGTTACGGGTAGTCGGAAGCCCGAAAGTCTGACAACCGCTCTAACCTTAGGATATCGGCATTGCTCAGTAACTTGGTTGCAGAGATCTGATGGCAGTCGCTCTGTGTAAAATATTGGTATTCAGCCGCATCTGGTTAGACTGGAAGCTGACCACAACATAGATGGGAAAAGGCTAGGAGAAATCCTATAGATGTTGGTTGAGATTACTTACAGAATCGCTAACGTGTGTATGTACTAGCTGCTCGACGGGCGGCGCCCAGTAATAGCACTCTTGCGCATTCATACTATCTACGAATAACACGCCAGCTATCAGGGCATCTAATTCATCCATTTTTGACAACCGCATGTTGACTTCCTGTAACAATAAACAAAGAAGTTTATCTATATATATAAAAGGAGAAGCTGACTGACTGATCTATCAACGCACAGCCTAAACGGCTGGGGTTAGAAACTTGAAATTTTGACAGTAGGTTCATTTTGTGACGTAAACATCCACTAAGAAGGGATTTCAAGAAATTCAACCCCTAAGGGGGTGAAAAAAATCACGCAAGCGAAGCTGCGGGCGAAAGCTAGTTTATTTATATACTCTTTATTGTACATACACCAGGTTAACACAACACGAAAAACTATTTAAATACAAAAATGCACAATGGGCGGTCTTATCGCGCAAGGCGATCTCTTCCAGACAACCTTTGGATGGACTGGAAGAATGGAAACAGAAAAACGAGCAATCTAGGTGTACAAGTACATTACGTACCTACATAATATTACTTAAATTTTATAATCTTCTTCTTCTTTTCGTGTGGTTAGTGACTAACCTGGTGTCAGAGTTTATGCCGCCCATGGGCCTCTGACTTTGCTTCACATGCCGTCGAGAAATATCTCTGAGGCAAGCCGGTTTCGTCACGATGTTTACCTTCACCGTTTTTAAGCAAGTGATAATTTTACAATACGGACATGAATCCGAAAAGTCAGAGGTGCGTGCCTTGGGTTCGAACTCGAGACCTATGACTTGGCAGTCCGACGGTCCTACCACTAGGCTATCACTCCTTATTTTCTCGCCGCAATCACGACTAATCTTATTGACAAAGTCAGCCTTTTATTTAAGCTTTTTTTTTTACTTCTTTATTAATAAGCATTCATTCGATCATTAACTCAATTCACTCATGTGTTCTGTTTTCCTTTTATTTTTATCTCATGTAGCATAAACAATCAACTAGTTAGTAATAAGTGGATAATGTTGCTAGTAGTATAATAATGGGAACGCCGTTTATGGCGGATGTTAATGGGAACGCCGGTAGAGGACGTCCTAGAAGGACATACATCGATGTTATTGGTGATGTTCTTCACAAAGGTCAGGTGCGTAGTACTCTCAACCGGCGTGCGTGTATGACAAGATGTATGAATGTGGATGAAGCGAAAGGGGTATGTAAGAGTCGTAGCATGTGGCGTTCTATAGTTTCTGCCTACCCCTATGGGAAAAAGGCGTGAGTTTATGTATGTTATGTAGTATAATAAGTATTTTGTTTAACTATGATACTATGTATAACATTTTATTGTACTCCTGTTTTTTATCCCAAAATAAAATAAACGCGCTAGTTGGAGGAATGCTCCTACTTGGCTATAGACTGCGCTAGGTAGTTGTACCAGACAAGTACCTTAATAAAATCCTCCTCAAACTTGTAGGCGCCGCCGCCGGTCGCGTATATAGTGTTGACGAGGTCGGCCATTCCTTTTGAGCGGGCTAGTTGGAGGAATGCTCCAACTTCGGAGGTTGGGAAGCGGATGAAATGGAGGGTGCCGCATCGACCTCTGATTGTGACGTTGTCCATCTGTAATGATGAGAAAATTTTATAATTATAAAAGGCGTCGTCAGCCTTTCTCCACTGTGTTGGGGTCAGCTTCCAGTCTAACCAGATGCGGCTGAATACCAGTATTTTACATGGAGCGACTGCCATCAGACTTCCGCAACCCAGTTGCAGCGCAATGCCGATATCCTAAGGTTAGACTGGTTGTCAGACTTTCGTGCTTCTGACTACCCGTAACGACTATCGTAGGTATTTGTACAACACCCGGGTCCGACTGTTTAATGTGCTCTCCGAGGAGGGGTCTCGGTGTGTAACGAACGGTCACCCATCCACGGACTGACCGCGGCAAGAGCAGTTTAACTTCGCAAAGCTTATAATCGGCGTGGTTGTAAGCCCACTGACCGCCAGTCACAAATAGATGACAGGTTGAATTGTGTCCTGCACGCCGCGGTCTTTGTTTTTAACCGACATCCAAAAAAGGAGGAGGTTCTCAATACGACTGTATGTTTTTTTTTGTATGTTTGTTCCGCGATATCTTTGCTAATTGTGAACTGATTTTAATGATCATTTTTTTGTTTAAAAGAGTATTATTTCGAAGTGGTCCCATTTAAATTTGGTGAAGATCTGATGAAGAACTTCGGTGATAGACCATTTGAAGTCGGTTTTATTTTTGTTAAAAAGTGATTATTACTTATGATCCTAGGGGCATTCTTCGAAAAATTTTAACAAAAATTGAGAACGTCATTAGCATCATCCCAAAGTTAAGAATGCAGATGTTTAATACTATAATTATAATAATGAAAACTCAAACTATACCGCTGCCATCAAGCAATAAGACAAGAATAAAAACTATCTGACAATACTATAACGTTAACAACCCGGGAGAAGAATGATTTGTTAAAATAATGTTAAAAATTTTCGAAGAATCACCCCCTAGCGTGCTGCGTACAATTTAGCATGTCATCTATTTGTGACTGTGGCGATCAAAACGTTTCTTAGCCACGAGCTCCCCCGACACGGGGATCAAAAATAACATAACATCACGCCTGTATTTCCCGAAGGGTTAGGCAGAGGTGTATAGTAACACCCTCATTTCGCCGTTATGTTTAAGTCCCATGTAATAGATGGCGAGCCTATTGGGGAACGTACCCATACTTCGTGACCCGTTCAGGGCGGGAGGGGGGGTCTTCAAAATACCACGCTTGGTCACAGGGGCACTTGGTCATATACTACGGGTGGTCACCGAGGGGGGAGAGGGGGGTAAAAAATTGTCAAGAATGGGTGACGTAGTATGGGTACGTTCTCTTGCCATCAACCTGGCGCAAATCCTCCGGGCTGCTTATTGATGACTTGCACACGAAAAAACCCAATAACACTGCCCAATCTGGGGATCGAACCCAAGACCTCACGATCAACAGTCGCGCTTGTCACCATTACACCAATGAGGTAGTTTGAAATTACGAAAATCAAATTCATCCATACCTGAAGATGGACATCTCGTCTCCCAGTCTTGCCATAAGCAGAGTTCCTGGTGAGGTATCGCCGTATATTCTTCAACACCTCCGTCTCCTTGTCCAGCTCGCGCCGGTTGGTCTCACGAGGCTCAAAGTAGACCAGCTTCGTGAGTGTGCCGCCGATGTCCATGCCGAACCAAGGCATCGCTGTTGAGGATATATTGGTTTATAAACACGCCTACACTCCTAAGTCCATGGGTGGAGTTAGGATTTTGGCCAGGGCGGGGCAAACTCAGTCAGACAGTAAATATTTGTGTTTTTAATAAATCTGGAAGTGCAGAATGGGATTACGGGGTAACTTTGCCCCAAGAATAAAACATAAAAAGCCGTCTCGGATCGCCTGGCAGATGTGAAACAACGAATCTCATCTTGTAAAAAAAAACTTGTCGATCAAACCGAAGAGAGAAGACGAGTTACGAAGGTCTGTCACCGCGAGCGTCGTCACCAAACAGCCGCTCTCACACCAAAAAGGAAGGAGTATGTTCTTCTTTTCGGGTGGTTAGTGACTAACCTGGTGTCTGAGTTTATGCCGCCCATGGGCCTCTGACTTGGCTTCACATGCCGTCGAGAAATATCTCTCAGGCATGCCGGTTTCCTCACGATGTTTTCCTTCACCGTTTTTAAGCAAGTGATAATTATACAATACGCACATGAAGTCGAAAAGTCAGAGGTCTGTGCCTTGGGTTGTAACTCGAGACCTATGACTTGGCAGTCCGACGGTCACACCACTAGGCTATCACTGCTACGCGGTGGGGCCGCAGGGGGAGAGGAGTGTTGGTATGTCGTTGGCCGCTATCCCTATCCTCTGCGGCCGAAACGTGGTAGGCGGCGCGGCGGGACCACTAACCTGACCCATCGCAAGGGGTACCAAGGGTGCCCAGACACGGAGTCGTCTGCAGACGACATGTGCTCGTTTGGTCCCCGGGATGGTCACGGCGTACCATGTGTTCTGGTACGCCAGTGATGGGAGGTACTCCTCAGAAGAGGGTCCGGTGACGGACAGCCGTGGCGGGTTCGCGGATGAGTGCTTACGCGTGCCCGTATTCCCGCCATAAGCGGCAGAGGAGGGCACCGTGGAGTTTTAGTGGGTTTGAGTCCCACGTAACTGCACTATCTCCCCGTGGTAGCGCAGTATGCGTGAGTATTTCTCCGCGATAATAAAAAGGCTATCACTGCTGCCAGGAGTATGATGATGGTGCTTACGTGGGGCGTCGATGTCTGGCGGGGTGGGGTGCGCCGGCTCCACATTCTTGACACAGTTCTCGCTGCTCATCGCTAGGTAGTAAGGACTTCGTCGTGATCGTTTTAATAGTTTGGTCCTGAAAACGACAAAGGAAATTAGTTTAGTGGCTCAGAGAGACTGATTAACTGCCTCCTTGGTCTATTGGTGTCAATCGCGACTGCTGATCATGAGATCCTGGTTTCGATCCCCAGGTCAGGCAAAGTGTTATTGGGTTTTTCCGAGAGGAATTCCTCAGTAACAGCCCGGAGTTTGGATCTGTGCCCGGTTGATGGCAATAGGTTCTCCCATATTACTTTTTTGTTGTATCCTATGGAATGTCCCATTGTTGAGCAAAGGCCTCCCCTTTTGCTTGCCTCCCACACGTCTCTATTTAGTATCGTTTCTAACCACGTGGGCCCCACAAAAGCGTCGAGATCGTCACGCCGCCTACGCTCCCTATTACATGCAACTTAAAATATAACGGCGAAATGAGGGTGTTACTATACACCTCTGCCCAACCCTTCGGGGAATACAGGCGTGATGTTATGTAGAGACTGATAACGTCACATCTGGTGAATCATATTCCGTTTCATTAAGGGGCTTCGTGGCTAAGTAAAAACTGCGTGGATTTGATTTGAGGTGTTAAGCTGCGCTTGCCGCGGTCAGACTATGGATGAGTGACCGTTCGTCACACATCGAGTCCCCTCCATGCCTCAGAGAGCACGTTAAACCGTCGGTCCTGTGTCATATGAATACCTATAATAGTCGTTATAGGTAGTCAGAACTCCGAAAGCATTTTTTTTATGGTTGGAAAATCCTCATGGATGTCCCACGCTCGGGGAAGACAAGGGGGCTACCGGACTCTTACGGACTAAAAACCAAAGGTGTCCCTCCTTCTAGCCTAAGGCTGGGGTCACGGGATTCGTTATTGCATGCACCGCAAACCCGGCAGGTCTTGGTCCACCACCTTCTTTTGGCGGCCCTCTCCAGTGGTGTGGCAATTTCTCACCTGCCCCACTTCCTACCGAAACCCCGAATGCCTGACAACCAGTCTAACCCTAGGATATCAGCAGTGCCCAGTAACTGGGTTGCAGTCTGATGGCAGTCGCTCCGTGTAAAATACTGGTATTCAGCCGCATCTGGTTAGACTGGAAGCTGACCCCAACATGGTTGGGAAAAGGACAGTCAGAACATTTCCGTTTCGTATTCGTAATCATAACATAACATCACGCCTGTGTTCCCCAAAGGGTAGGGCAGAGATGTATTAACACTCATTTCGCCGTTATGTTTAACTCCCATGTAATAGGCGGCGAGCCTATTGCCATCGACCGGGCACGAAAACAAACTCCGGGCTGCTACTGAGGAATTCCACAGGGAAAAACCCAATAACACTGCCCGACCTGAGGATCGAATCCAGGACCTCACGATCAGCACTTGCGCTTGCCACCACTAGACCAACGACGCATTTAAAATTAATTAATCAATCAATCATCTCTACATAGTATAAAACAAATTCGCTCCCGCTGTCTGTCTGTCCCTGCGTATGCTTAGATCTTTAAAACTACGGAACGGATTTTGATGAGGTTTTTTAATAGATAACGAGAGATTCAAGAGGAAGGTTTATATGCCCCATATTAGTATCTACATTGCACCCGTGCGAAGCCGGGGCCGGGCGCTAGTAAATATTAAAGTACATACTTAGCTAAAATTCTAGGTAAGGTAGGTAGCGGCGAGGCGCGGCGTTGCCGGCCGCACGCCGCAAGACAACCCTCACAGCGGTGCAGGCGCATCTGAAACAATATAACATCGAATTTCAAAACTATATCAACGGACACCTATGAAAGGTCAGAGAAAGAAACGATGGATGTATAGTGTGAAAGATGATATGGCTAGAAAGGGGGTGACTACTGAGATGACGGCTAATAGAGATGTATGGAAATGATAAATGATTTTTGTTTCTGTAAATAAATCTGTTACAGACACTTTTACAAGTCAATGTAATGTTTTTTTAAGACTATATGTCGCCGGCATTTCCTATCTGACTAGCTCTGAGAAGAAAAGCCGAAACAAACTCAGAGATCAAGGTCTCTTTTAAAGTCCAGACATTGTAGTATAAAAACTATGCGAGATAGGTCTTGAGTTCGAACACAAGGCACGCACCTCTGAGTTCGGATTCATGTGCGTACTGTATAATTATCACTTGCTTAAAAACGGTGAAGGCATACATCGTGAGGAAACATGCCTGAAAGATATTTCTCGATGGCACGTGAAGCCAATTCAGAGGCCCATGGGCGGGATAAACTCTGACACCAGGTTAGTCAGGTGTAGTAGTAATAGGCGGCCAACCGATTGCCATCAACAGCGCACAAATCCAAACTCCGGGCTGCTGCTGAGGAATTCCACACGGAAAAACCCAATGACACTGCCCGACCTGTGGTTCACACCCAGGATCTCACGATCAGTCCTCGTACTTGCCACCACATCAGCAAGGTAGTTCTAGTTGTATATATTACCTAAGATTGGAATCTCTGGCACTTTGACATCATGATGTGTTATCGGTAGCTGGTAACACTAGACAATGTTGACAAAGGAGGGTAATTGTCAACATGAATCAACGTACCCGAAGTTATAAAAGCACTGGTCATTCGACAGAGCAGAGTTTTCTATGTCTAACAGCGGAAGAAGTCTGACCTTTTATATCTGATTAGCTTGTCCTTTTTTTGTGATCTTTTGTAAATTATTATGTTGTGTTATATTGTGAACTAGCTTCTGTAACTAATCACTAACCCAATTAAAAGTACTCTCAGTGGTGGACAGTCTGTTGGTTTAATTTACTTTATTTACCATGCTCCCAATCCTGGCATATCAACGTTAGCTATAACTGTAATGGTAGATTTCACCCCTACAAGATTCTGATGTATGTATTTTACAAGGCCCCAAACACACTAACACTTCACTGAAACACAACCGAATTAAAAACTCGTTTGCAATCATTTGCATATGTAATAAGTTATTTAACTACATGCGGACTTCCCACAGCGTACCTTTTTCTTCAAGTCCGAAGACTCCATATCTTTTTGACCGCGTAACGGATTATTTGTCCGCGTATTACTGCTGTCAAGCAACTCAAGTCCACTCATGATGGTGGTCAACAACAAAATGATAGAAACATTATTTAAATGTACCGAAAAACAGATTATAATAAAGAATTGTAGATTCGTACTACCGATTGCTACGTCCTCAAGATCCAAAGATTATATATTCTGCGTATTATTTTACATATTTAATTTTCACTAATCTCCCCCAATCATTCTTAGTCTGACAGAAAATTATGGGCACTTAAAGATAGTCGAGATATGGATTACAATGACATTTATATTAAAATTATCTACATCATTACGTATAATAAAACAAAGTCCTACGCCGCGTCTGTCTGTGCGCGATGTCGTCCGTAACACCGCGTCTTTTCGTGTGTCTGTTCGTTTGACTGTGCGCGATGTCCTTCGTAACTTCTAAACGGTTTTTTTTGCGATGTTCATTCCGGTTCCCGCGTTGTTCGTCTGTCTGTGTGCGATGTCCTTCGTAACTTCTAATCGGTTTTTTTCCGATGTTCATTCCGGTTCCCGCGTTGTCCTTCTGTCTGTGTGCGATGTCCTTCGTAACTTCTAATCGGTTTTTTCCGATGTTCATTCCGGTTCCCGCGTTGTCCTTCTGTCTGTGTGCGATGTCCTTCGTAACTTCTAATCGGTTTTTTCCGATGTTCATTCCGGTTCCCGCGTTGTCCTTCTGTCTGTGTGCGATGTCCTTCGTAACTTCTAATCGGTTTTTTTCCGATTTTCATTCCGGTTCCCGCGTTGTCCTTCTGTCTGTGTGCGATGTCCTTCGTAACTTCTAATCGGTTTTTTCCAATGTTCATTCCGGTTCCCGCGTTGTCCGTCTGTCTGTGTGCGATGCCCTTCGTAAGTTCTAATCGGTTTTTTTCCGGTGTTCATTCCGGTTTCCGCGTCTGTCTGTCTGTACGCGATGTCCTTAACTTCCAAACGGTTTTTCTCCCGGTTTTCATTCCTGTTTCCACGTCTGTCCGTCTGTCTGTGTCCTCCGTAACTTCAATGGTGTTTTTCCCGGGTTTTATGGATTCTCGCGTCTTTCCGTCTGCCTGTGCATGATGTCCTCAATAACTTCTAAACGGTTTTCGTTCCGGTTTATTATCGTAATATTATTATGTGAATAATAAGAGGTTATTGAGCATTTGTACGATCGCGACAATGCCTCAAACATAACCAAACATGACGCCTGTATTCCCCGAACACATTTCGTAACACCCTCATTTGGTCGTTACGTTTAGGTCCCATATAATAGAGAGCCTTCAACCGGTCACAAATCCAAAATTCGGGCTGCTACTGAGGAATTCCACGCAGAAAAACCCAATTACGCTTTGCCCGACCAGGGGATCGAACCCAGGACTTCACGATCGGTAGTCGCGCTTGCTACCACTAGACCAACGAGGCTGTTGCCTCAAAATACGAGTGAATACATTGATCGAGATCTAGTGTACAGTAGGGAAACAAATGTGTTCGTTAGTTTTCAAATTCTATCCTTTCCCACATCGCGGGCACATGTTACCTTTTCAAACTGTTGAACGGAACAGACCAATGCATGGAAAATTATGTTTAATTATTTGGTAGTAAAGATTAAAATCGCTTTTTGCCTCCATATGACGTAGTAGTGCCATATAATGTCTTTGATTTGATTTAAGGAGTTCTGTTGTAAAAACCATTACATCAATCAATTCGATGATTAAATAAATTGACATTACTAGTGGTTGTCATCATGTCACCAATATAATTTTTAATATCCTGTCAAAAATACTTATATTTTCATTTCTATAATGTTGGCAATACGTAGTCGGTAAAATAGGTTTGTTTCTTGCACTGTGGAACCAAAAATAGACAACCTTAAGGTGTATAACATTTTTGTTCCCCGACTGTACATTTCATTGCAATTAGCAAGCGATGTAATATGATAATATCATTATCATCAATTGTAGTGAATTATTTTATTGCGTACAGAATGAATATAACCTAGACTTGTGTTATAAATAGTTATACAAGGTTAGTCGGAAAGGGGGTACTAAGCCGCGCAGTGGCGTAGCTAGGTAACCAAAGGCCCTGGGGCAAAAAAATAAAACTAGGGCCCCAACTCATCATCTCCCTGCCCTGGTCCCAAGTTACTAGTGGTCGGCGCAATATGTTTTTCTCTTCCACTCTTCCCTGTCAGCCGTCTCATTATCATTTACTCCCTTATCTTTCATATCCTCCCACAATCCATCCATCTTTTCTTAGGTCTCCCTCTCCCCCTCCATCCATCAACATTCATATTCATCACTCTCTTAGTCACATGTGTTTCATCCCTCCTCATCACATGCCCATACCAAGACAAACGCTTTCCTTTCAACTTTTCTGTCACTGGTGCCACTTTCAAACTCCCTCTAATATACTTATTTCTTACTTTATGCATTCGCGTCACTCCACACATCCAAAACTAGGGCCCCAACTAAACTATGAAAGTCGCTTGTTCCGTATTCGTCTCATAGTCAAGCGCATGCTGTTGAAACGCGCTGTTCGACGGTGCGACTGTGAAACCAGCCTAAGGCGAAACACACACTGCCCCGCGCTACGCTGCGGGCTGCGTGGCGACGGAGCCACAACACTGCGCGTGAATGCGTTTTCTGTGTATTGCACTACGCGTGTTTTCTATACAAACACAGATACTTGCAAACCACGTAATGGTGCGTACAGACCTGACGAACGCGCCGCGAATGCGCCGCTCGCGAGCTGCGAGCGTGCATTTCATGTTCGTACAAAAGCTCGCGCGCCGTCCAAGCTCCGCTCGCGCGCAGCTCACGAGCGGCTCGCGAGCGGCGCATTCGCGGCGCGTTCGTCAGATCTGGACGCACCATAAGAACACGCACTCCCGCGCTACGCTGCATGATGCGGTGCAGTGTGCGAATCGCCTAAGGCTGAGCATCCACCAGAGCTGTGCTAAGCTGCGTAGCGAGGAATGTGTTTTGTAAGCACCAATAGAATCACTTCATTTACCTAGCTTCGCTCTGCGCAGCTCGGGTGGATATGTGTTTAGCAGTGCGAGGTTTTTGTTCATACAAAACAAGCGAGGAATGTGTTGCGAGGACTGTGTTGCTAGGAATGTGTTGCGAGGAATGTGTACCGCTCCCGCCACGGCTTATTTGGACACATTAACACATTACGCATTCCTCGCACAGCTCTGGTGGAAAGGGTCACACCGTTTACATCCTCGCTACACATTTTCGCATTGCACATTTTCCTCGCACAGCTCTGGTGGATGTCCAGCCTAAGAATACAGTGGAGTTCCCCGCAAGTTTCAAACAAAGATTCGAACATCTTTGTTTGAAACTTGTTAATTCCCCTGTATTTTTTCAAATAAGTTGCCATTATTAAAGTCGCGTTCCTGGAATCTGGTTTATTTATATTCCGAATGTGGGAGAAATATTCACTAGTACAATTTATAGTTTGTAAGTCAGAGACCGAGGGGCCCCTTAAGCTTGGGGGCCCCGGGGCGCTGCCCCGTCTAGTTACTTAATGTACCACTGAAAGAAAGTTAAAATTTCAAAATTCCATAAAAAAATGTCATACAAAATGTTGACTGTATCATACTCTTAATAACAAATTTTCTCTATAAATACATAGGTACATAACTAGCAAACTTCTGTCCCACTGCTAGGCACGGGCCTCTTCTCAGAATGAGAAGGGTTTAGGCCACAGTCCACCACGCTGGCCTGGTGCGGGTTGGCAGACTACACACACCATCGAGAACTTTATGGAGCCCTCTCAGGTGTGCAGGTTTCCTCACGATAAATAATTTAATTGTGATCCGTACACGAATTCGAAAAGTCAGAGGTACGGGCCGGGATCGAACCAGACCCTCCTGCATGGAAGGTGAGCGTTCAACCGCTAGGCTATCACTACTTCTCAATAAATAACTACAGTGGAGTTTGCTTATAACGACGACGAAGGGACGTGCGATATTTAGTCGTACAAAGCGACCGTTGTTATAAGTATCCGTACCTACATATTTCGCTATGTTGAAATATCGTGTAAGTATAACAATTTAGAAAATAAAAAATATTTTCCATTATATCTCTACAAGTTGAATGAGAATAGAAGAATAAGAATAATTTATTGGTAAACTATAGAAGTTAGAGATTTAAAATAAAAAACGTTTTATAGCAATTTTTATCAGCTTTCTTTGAAACTATAGTAACAAAGTTAAACTCTTTTTTGAGTCCTTTTTGTTTCGAAAATATATCTTGTGTACTTAAAAAGTAATTGGAATTTTAAAGGTGTGATACTTATTTTTGCAGGCCAGTATAGTATGCTTACTGTAACTAGAATAGTTAACATTGGTATTTAAATGGTGGTCCCCAAACTAGGCATCGCCTGTATCTTGGGGGCCTGAGTTGCGTTAGCTTAAATAGGGTAGGGAACGAACAATAAAAATAAAAATAAATTGAACAAAAAATATTTCTAAATAATGTTGTAGTGGCGATTAACAAAAGAAATTTATAAGGCGGATGTTAATGGGAACGCCGGTAGAGGACGTCCTAGAAGGACATACATCGATGTTATTGGTGATGTTCTTCACAAAGGTCAGGTGCGTAGTACTCTCAACCGGCGTGCGTGTATGACAAGATGTATGAATGTGGATGAAGCGAAAGGGGTATGTAAGAGTCGTAGCATGTGGCGTTCTATAATTTCTGCCTACCCCCATGGGAAAAAGGCGTGAGTTTATGTATGTAATGTTGTAGTGTGTGTGTGTGTGAGAGTTAGTGTATGGGTGTGTGAGTGTTAGTGTCAGTGTGGTGGTGAGTTGTTGGTGTGGGTTTTTGAATAACGCCATTTATAACATCGATTTATATACAAGTTAGTTAATTTACTAACAAAATAAAGGACGCGTCGTTGTAACCAGAAGATTTTTTATTTTACCTTGAAATTACTTCGCGAAAAGCGGTTTCATGGGAGTCCGGGAGATCCGGAGTCGTTTGGTTTATAAACGACCTTTTCTCTTAATAATTTCAATGGAAACCAAACTAAATGATGTTCGCTAGAAGCGAAGTTGTAATAAACGGATTCCACTGTATTTTAATTAAACTCAAAAATTTCCAATTTTATAACATTTCTGTGGTGATTTCTCAGTCTCATAGAGACAGCCCGATTAAATTACCATTTTCTAATTAGTTTGCACCTAAAAAAAACAGTCCAGCGCCTGACCCGTCGATTTAATGAATAATAACAATGTATAATTATACAAATTAATTTTAATTTAAATATTTATGTTACTTCAGTGACGTGTTGATACCGTTCGTTACACATGGAGACCCCTCCGTGTCTCGGAGAGCACGTTAAACTGTCGGTCCCGGGTGTCATACGAATACCTCTGACAGTCGTTACGGAGTCGGAAGCCCGAAAATCTGACAACCGCTCTAACCTTAAGATATCGACATTGCCCTGTAACTGGTTTACGGAGGTCTGTTGGTAGTCGCTCCGTGTAAAATACTGGTATACAGCAACTGGTTAGATTGCAGCTGACCCCAACATAGTTGGGAAAAAGCTAGAAGGATGGTGTTCTAAGAAATTCTACACGGTGTGACTGTTATCTGACAATAATTTTTATATTAGTAATGTCGAATCTGTTACAAAAATGATAAGCAACAGTGAAAAAACTAATGAAGTATTTAATAAAATGCCCAAGTTATAAACGATTGAAAATTGATCACTAGACAGAGACAACATGACGCCACAATGACGTCAAACCTTGTAAACTTCATAATTATTTGACACCACTCCATAAAATATCCGTTTCGCGCGACAAGGAGAGAAAATGCCCCCTCAACAAATTTCGCAAGCGTGTAGCTCCTCTATGTTTTCATCGATTTTATTTATTTTTTCACATATCAATTTGTATCTATACTTTCTTTAAAATAATACTAAATTGTTGTACATTTTTAATAGTAGTCAAAATACCCTATTAAGTCGGCCGCATATTATAAGACACTCGGAACCGACTGTTTAACGTGCTCTCCGGGGCACGGAGGGGTCTCGATGTGTAACGATCACCTATCCACGGCCTGACCGCGGCAAACGCAGCTTATCCTCGCAAACCGTATGAACGAGCCCCTCGAGTTTGCCGCTTATCATAGCATAATCAGCCTATTACTGTCTCACTGGGGCACTGACGGCTAAGACCTTAGTCCATCACACCGGCCGGTCACCTAACCACAGACTGACCGCGGCTAACGCAGCTTAAAGGGAAAAGCGGTCGGCATTTATTTTATTTATTTATTCATACAATCTTACACTATCATTACAGGTTCACACCCAATGCAATAATGTGATTAAATAATTATCATTTACTAGCTAATAAATCGAGAGTCATCCTCATAAATTCCGCCAATGTGCAGTCAAAAATGTCAAGCCTATGTGAGACGCTGTTTATTAACCGCATGGCTCTTGCAACCGGTGCGAATTTGCCTACGTTAGTGCGGGCCACCTGAACGTCGAAAAGCCGTGCCCTAGGCGCCTGCCGCAGCCTTGTGTTTGGAACGAGCAGCCTCAACGAGTCTAATATATCCGGATTATTTAATCTACCACGAAACACTTCAAATATATATTTTGCTATACGCCTAACCTCCAGCTTATAGTATCCAACCATCCCTATAACAAAGAGGGTTGGATACATAAGTGGATAGTAAGGGTAAACTCCATATTGCTTAAGGTACAGATACCGGATAAATTTAATTTTAGTCCATACAAACGTATTCCTCAGTTTCCTCCTTGGGTAATGTCACTAGACCAAATGCTTTCTACCATATGATATACAAGGTTAGTCGGAAAGGGGGTACTAAGTCGAAAGGGTGTTAAAGTACCCATAATAAGGTATAACTTTTGTTCTACAACTTTCCCCAAAACTCGATAGTTTAAGAGAAATAGCTTTTCAAAGATTTCGTAAAAAATATGCAAAAATCTATCTGTCCATAGCTATGATCAACTGTTTTTACAATTTAGGTCATATTTAGGGTCACGAATTAAAAAAATAATTTTCTGAATTCATAACTAAAGTAGGTATGTTTCTTTTTTGAAAAAACTAAAACAAAAATCTTTTTGCATGCAAATAAAAATGATCGTATTTTGAAATTTTAACACTTGCTTTAAAATAGTCATCAGTGATACTACGTGGCCTGCGGCTTAGTACCCCCTTTCCGACTAACCTTTTATATCTACCACCACTATGTCCGTATGTTTTGTTTTTGTCAATCAATTAATTATTAAAGGAACTACAAATGTTTAAATTTTACAAAAATCGACCGGTTTTACCACCGTTTTCAGACATTAACGATAATAAAAAATAAAAGAAAAACATACAGACATAACCAAAGTCTTTCTTAAATTATTACAGAAAAAAATATTAAAATCTGTCCAGATTTGAAGAAGGAAACAGGGAAATACGAAAGTACAATTTCACTAATATTGCACAGGAGAAATCAGTCCGGGATGCAGGTGTTTCTTTTTGCAGTAGGGGTGGGACGGAAATAGATCGCTTAAAAACCTATTCTTCAAATATTTTGCAGCCCGCGTTTCCTCTTAACTTCGAAAAGCGTATGATCAGCGTTGTTAGCCACGAGCCCCTCTCTTTCTTGGAACACCTAACAAATGCATGACACACCACGCTTCAGCATAAAAGATAAGTCAAAAGATTAGTCACAATCCAGGTATATCTGCGATAAAGATTATCAGCACCTGTGATACGAATGACCACACCCGACGATATCCGTATCAACTTACTATAGTATTGACAAAGGCGTAAGGAATGCAATGGATCTGCAGCGTGTAGCATGACTGCATGACCGCCATATTGCTCTCTTAAGCAAAAGGGCAGTGATTAGTGAATTTTGCGAAATCGAGTCAATTGTTGCTTTAGAATACCGATTTAGAGCTCTGCCTCATTAGTGCGTTGCGTCATCGCAGCGTCAACGCTGCGTCGTTTTCCATTTATATTTTAAACTAGCTTTTGCCCGCAGCTTCGCTCGCGTGATTTTTTTTCACCCCCTTAGGAGTTGAATTTCGAGAAATCCCTTCTTAGTGGATGTTTACGTCACAAAATGAACCTACTGTCAAAATGTCAAGTTTCTAACCGTTTAGGCTGTGCGTTGATAGGTCAGTCAGTCAGCTTCTCCTTTTATATATATAGATGACATGCCACATTAAAGCATTGCGTCGTTGCACGCGACGTTTCAACGGATCGGCGGACGAGAGACGAAGCGGGGGGAGGGTGATGCGCTGCGCTGTCGGAGCTCCGGCACGACGACGGACAGTGTTCCACTGCTAGAGGGGCAAATGAGACTGACTGAGGTGCGTGCGTCGTCCTCTTGCGCTGCGACGTCGTGCGTCGTCGCAGAGGCGCTTAAATGCCTCACGTTATAACTAATATTTACTTATTGTATATTTTTTTGTATTGAATCCAAAAGTATTCCCAATAGGGTTAGTCTATGTCAGCAGTACATCACGAGGTTGGAAGGAATTACATGACTTCGTTTACACCCTGTATACAGGGTACTTCCAATTAACTTGCAAAATGTCAGTGTTACTAGGTACCTTCATTAACAGAACACATTCAAATAAAATAAATACCTAAACTTTAGTTACCTATTTAGATAACAAGATCATACATGCGCAGTCCTCGCTATTGTGTTAGTTACATGTCGTGTTTATATAATTAACAAAAGGTTTATTATTTCTCATAAGAATGACTTCTATTAATGGAACTCACGAGGCAACCGCAACACAAGTATTTTTGACCCGGCTTCGCACTAAGCTACCCTAACTACCTAACCTACCTACCTACCTAGCTCCCTACCCTACCCATAGATTTTTTGGACAAGAAACCCTCGTGGGCGACCTCAGAAGATCCTACCAAAGTTTCATCACAATCTGGTAAATGGTTTAGGAACGCATAGAGGACAAACATAAAAACATTCATTTTTATTTATATAGATAGATAGAAGACTAGGGCCGCCTCAATTTCTTTGATGTATGACAATGTTCGTTCTGCCTAGCCTTTACCCAACAATGTAAGGATCAGCTTCCAGTCTAACCAGATGCGGCTGAATACCAGTATTTTACACGAAGCGACTGCCGTCAGACCTCCGCAACACAGTTACTGGGCAATGCCGATACGTTAAGTTTAGACCGGTTGTCAGAATTTCAGGCTTCTGGCTACCCGTAACGACTGTCATAGGTATTCGTATGACACCCGGGACCGACTGTTTAATGTGCTCTCCGAGGCGCGGAGGGGTCTCGATATGTAACGAAGTCACCTAATGATGCATGACAATATCTTCTTCTTCTTTTCCCTGCTCTTATCCCACACTAGGTGGGGTCGACACAACATTTATTTCATAAATCCATGTTGTTAGAGGTTTTGGCTTATTGTTTAATGACCGGCCGCCTGCCTGACATCAACCCTCCTTGGGAATACTCGTTGCGCTGCGCGGGTGACCCAATGTGCTTGCTGATATTATGCACTGGGTCCCAAAATGATATGCTTGTCATTATTGCTGACAACTAAGCAGACTGCATGACAATGTATGAGATACAATTTTTTTTTTTAATTTTATTGGGGAAGGCAACGCAAAACTAAAGCAGATGGCAGCACCTCCATACTTAGTTATTTCCACCAATCAGAACCATCATGTTGATATTAACAATAATGTCAAACATATTGCAACCAATAAGATTGCAGTGGAACAATCGAAAGTGGCGCCATTAGTTCCACAGTTGCCTACCCCATTAATGTTGCTTACCTATTAACCGTCAGGTTTCGCTAGTAATTTGAATCCAATTTAGGCAATGGCACTACAACTGTCGAAACGACGATAAACACTGATTATACTGGCAACAGAATAGTCAAGACTAGTTAGAATAAAGATTTTATCATAAAATATTATAAAAAAAAACCGGAAAAAAAACTAACTATCGTTTTACGTAAATTTGCGTCTATTTTTGGCATTTATCTGCGTAAATAGTAGAAAAAATACACATTAACTATGTTTATGGTACAAAATACTGACAATTGCGAGTAGGAATAGTGTTTCAAAGGTTCCGTACAGTTATATTATAAAAATGGAAGTGAAATTATTTCGTGACATAATTTTGACGTTTCTTTTATGTACCCTATATATGCAATTCAATTCAAAAACCCGGATTGGTCGGACTTGTATATACTTGGCCGGACACAACTGTAAAAAGCCGGACACCTCGCAACCCTATACATGGAAGAATTTGGGGGAGTATTGGAACAGAATCGGCTGAATAAAAAAAAATTATAGTTGAGGTGGCGAAGGACAAGAGTACATGGAAGAACTTACGGGTGGCCTTTGCCGAGCAGTGGGATAGGAGAGGAAGAAAAAAAATGATTTTTTACGAGACTACGATGTTGTAGATTTTAAGTATTTGGTATTAATTTCAACTCTATACCTCTAGCCGTTCCCGAGAAAAAGGATCTTGACATACAGACAGACAATAAACAACTTACATGTAAACGGAATCATGTAATTCCTTCAAACCTCGTGATGTACAGCTGTTGACATAGATTAACCCTGCAGGGGATACATTTCAATTCAATAAACAAAAAAAATACAGGAACTAAACATGTGCTCTTAACGTGAGGCATTTCAGCGCCCCGAGATAAATGACCGCGCGGCGAGCGATAACCGCGCAATTCACTCACATTTTTTTTATCGGGTCCATATGTATTCCGTGCAGGGTTAGTCTATGTCAGCAGTACATCACGAGGTTTGAAGGAATTATAAGATTTCGTTTACACCCTGTATAACGGATTCATACTGTCACTGTCACTTCGCTTTACAGTGACAGTGACAGCATGAGACTTAACGGCAACTATGAGTAGTGTTTGAGTTTTTTGCCATGAGGGTTCCGCGTTCCGTGTTACAGAACCCTAAAAATATCCAAAGTCCAAGATTTTTTGATAAAATCGCCAACAGTGCGTAATTGTTTATGAAATATTACCTACTATCAAAAAATGATATTAATATTAACTTTATACTGACCTTCAAATCTTTATAGGTACCTATCTACCTCCACGTCGTAGCTATATTGTGACAACCGAATTATTATAATGACACTAGATTCCTCCTAATATATTAATAATGCTATAGACAGCTCGCGACGATCATACGATTTGCGAGGTTAAGCTGCGCTTGCCCCGGTCAGTCCGTGGGGTCACACCGATAATTCAGCAATCATCAAGCTGTCTCCCTCCCAGTCCTCCCGCCAGCAACGCCCTAAGCCGAGGTCCGAGTCCCATTAGGGGTCGCCCTTAGTGCTGTTGTTGCTAGTAGTGATGATGTTAGTAGTAGTTAGCTAAGGTTAAGTATTCTGGGGCACGCCGCGATAGCGGCGGTAAGACCCGTGATGGACGAGTGGCTGGAGAGGCGTCACGGCGCCCTCAGCTTCCGGCTGACGCAGGTGCTCTCGGGACACGGCTGTTTCGGGAAGTACCTGTGTCGTATAGGCCGGGAGCAGACGCCCGGTTGTCACCACTGCGACTGCCCCGAGGACACGGCACTGCACACTTTGCAGGCGTGTCCAACATGGGGGTCGCGGCGATCGGCGGTGACCTCTCGCTTCCGGCCGTGGTTCTGGCCATGGTCGGGAGCGAGACTGCGTGGGAAGCCATCGCCTCCTTTTGCGAGGGGGTGATGGCGACCAAGGAGGTAGCGGAGAGGGAGAGGGAGGCCGCTTCTTCTCTCCCTTCTCGCGCTAGACGCACCGGGCGCCGGAGGGCGCGTGATGATCTCCGGCCACCCTAGTGAGTGGCCTGCGGGCGGCGGGTTGGGGAACCCGTCGCCCGACCAGTAACGGGCCCAGGGAGGATGGCGCGTCAAGTCCTGCGCGCGCCTCTCGGATGGATGTGGGGCAGGGGAGCAACTGCCCCACCACAGGAGGGGTCCACCAGAAGAAGCTGGTGGACCGAGACCTGTCGGCGTCGCGGTGCATGCAACAGCGAATCCCGTGACCCCGGCCTTAGGTCAGAAGGAGGGACACCGTGGGGTTTTAGCCAGTAAGAGTCTGGCACACCCCCCCGTCTTCCCCAGACGGGGGATAGTCCATGAGGATTTCCCCACGTGAGAAAAAAAAAAAAAGGTTAAGTATTTTACTCTCGTCCACATTGTTTGGAGACCATTCAAGTCTGGCCAATAACTGCTCGGTTACGTAGAAACGGTCCGCAAGACCATCTACAAGCAGTCGAATAGAAAAAAAAAACAGTTTCGTGGATGGGTTATCGTTCGTTACACATCACGCCCCTCCGCGCCTCAGAGTGCGCGTTAAACAGTCGGTCCCGGGTGTCATACGAATACCTATGACAGTCGTTACGGGTAGCCGAAAGTCCCAAAAGTCTGACAACCGGCCTAACCTTACAATATCGGTATTGCCTTATAACTTGGTTGCGGAAGTCTGATGGCAGTCGCTCCGTGTAAAATACTGGTATTCAGCCGCATCTGGTTAGACTGGAAGCTGACCCCAACAGTTGGGAAAAGGTTAGGTGGAAGAGACTGCGTCAACAGTGGTTAGGGGACCCATACTACGTGACACATTTTTTTACCTCCTTCCTCCCCCTGGGTGACCACCCGTAGTATATGCCTATACCCCCCCCCTCCCCCTCTAGTTTTCACGTAGTAATTCATAAATATGGTTTAAAATAATATTTTGCAAACCGAAAGATAAAAAAAAATTGGCTCGTATGTGCGTCAGTGTTGCCTCCTGTGTGTTTAAAAAGCGCTAAACGCTGCGCGCCATATTTGAATATAGCTCGAAAAAGCGCTAGTTCTCCCTAGAGGATATTGACTACGTGACGAAAACATAAGACCCCCCCCCCCCCGACCATGCGCGGTATTTTGAAGACTCCCCCCCCCCCCTGAACATGTCACGTAGTATGGGTATGTTCCCTTACATGTAGCGAGCATTAAGTAGGTACTTGACTATCCGGTCACGTGTTCGCATTTACAAATATTGAGTTAAAAAGGTAATTATTTGCTCATTTAAAACCATCACTGGCACTAGCGAGACACCCCGACTTCACACGCCGTGAAAAGAGACGATTGTTTGACATTGACAGTCGTAATGGCAGCTAGAGTGCGCGCAAGATGTTTTTCACAAAAGACAGTAGCGTATAGGGTTGCTAGGTGCCTGGCCAAATACAGGGTTAGTCGGAAAGGGGGTACTAAGCCGCGGGCCACCTAAAGTATTACTGATGACTATTTTAAAGCAAGTGTTAAAATTTCAAAATTCGATAATTTTTATTTGCATGCAAAAAGATTTTTAATTTAGTTTTACAAAAAAAAAAAACACCTGCTTTAGTTATGAATTCGGAAAATTTATTTTCTAACCCGTTACCCCAAATATGATCTAAATTGTAAAAACAGCTGATCATAGCTACGAAAAGATAGATTTTAGCATATTTTTTACGAAATCTTTGAAAAGCTATTTCTCTTAAACTATCGAGTTTTGGGGAAAGTTGTAGAACAAAAGTTATCCCTTATTATGGGTACTTTAACACCCTTTCGGCTTTGTACCCCCTTTCCGCCTAACCTTGTATAAAAATTTGTGAGATTATCAGCCAATAATTTTGTTAGATTGCCAACGGTACGGTGCGTATCCGCATATCAATATTGTTACACGCGCGCGCGCATAATAACCTATTTATAGTCGGTCAAGAGAATAGGCCTAACGACAACGGCTTAATGAGGACTGCTTTATCTACTGATAAAAAAGAAACGCGGAACAGGTGGTCAAACGAGGTTTGATTATGAAGGTGCGTTTAGACCAAACGAACATAAGAGCTAGAGCACAAAATAGATAGGTAAAGAAGTCAGTCTACATACAAGTGCGCTCGAGCAACGCACACATAGACACTGCTCACGGACACGATATCTTGGACTGTTTGGGGCTAGAGTGCGAGCGCGAGTGCCATGCGCTTGAGAGAGATAGATATATAGATAGAACGACCGCCGAGCGTAGGTATGAAAAGTGAAGTACATACATGTGATTGACTTCTGTACCTATCTGTTTTGTAGCTAGAGCTAGAACAAGAGCACAGAGCGTCGTTGTTTGTTGCTTTTTGGTGCAAACGATAGTTTTCATAATTTACACCGAAAGAATACCAACGAGCAAGAATGACAACGAACAAGAACTGGAATTCTTGCACATGCTCTAGAGATGTTTAGATCAGCCGAACACAAGAACGCTTCGAGGAGCAAGCACGTCCGAACACGAAAGAACGCTCTAAGCAACTGTGCGCACGCTCGTCGTGCGCAGTTTACATCAAGCGAGCGAGCATACTTAGAGCATTTCATAGAAACTCCGCAAACAAGATAGAACAACGAAAGAATACTGTCTCTGTTTATACCAAAAGAATTTGATGGAGTGGGGATAGAATGATCATAAGCTCGTTTGGTTTAAATCCAGCTTCATAAAAATTATCCTGTATTTCACCGGGCCATAATTAACCCATTACTACCTCACTGCTGGGCACTTGACCTCTTCTCAGAAGGGTTTAGGCCTTAGTCCACCACGCTGGCCTGGTGCGCGTGTGCAGACTAAACACCATCGAGAACTTTTAGAGCACTCTCAGGTGTGCAGGTTTCCTCACGATGTTTTCCTCCACCGTTAACGCAAGTGATGATCAAATTCTGATCCGCACATGAATTCGAAAGGTCGCACACTAGGAAAAAAATGTAATTTTTTTGTTCAAAATTCTGCCTACACCACAATTTTTGACGTATCGCTGTCATTTTTTTTATACACTCCTGAGATAACACACTTTGGTGTGTCACTGCCACTGTTCCTTAAAAGTCAATACCATAACGTATCAATTTATATGAAAAAAAGCAAAATAAAGTAAAATTTTTATTTTTGGGCCGCCATTTTATATCGCAATTTTTATAAACAGACAATAAATTCATAACCAGGGACCTGAAAAACTCCTGGAAACTGATTTTTGTTAAAATATTTTTTTAGAAATTGTTTTTGCTTCATTTCCCGATTTTTTTGAGGTTATGGTATTGACTTTTAAGGAGGAGTGGCAGTGACACACCATAAAGTGTTATCTCAGGAGTGTATAAAAAAAAGGCAGCGATACGTCAAACATTGTGGTGTAGGCAGATTTTTAAACAAAAAGTATTTTTTTCCTACTGTGCGTCGGTGCGGGCCGTGATCTGCTGACCCTCCTGCATGGAATTCAAGCGTCCAACCGCTAGGCTATCAGTGCCAAGTTTAATCAAAATTGGCTTAGTAAAGGTCGTTGCATAGGTACGTAACGTGTTTACCCTATTAAACGATGATTCCAAAAATTGCCGTCCATTTAAATAATAATCATTTATTTCAGACTAGCGACCCGCCCCGGCTTCGCACGGGTGCAATATAGATACTAATGTGGGGCATATAAACCTGCCTCTTGAATCACTCTATCTATTGCTGAAAACTGCATTAAAATCCGTTGCGTAATTTAAAAGAACTAAGCCTACAGACAGCGGGAGCGACTTTGTTTTATACTATGTAGAGATAAGAATCCATATTATGTGTTAGTAACAATTTGCTTTCGAACTACTGTTAGTAGATAAAATTATTACATAAACTCAGTGTGGAGTTGCATCCATCTCCCCGCATCATGGGTGTCTCCCAACGATCCGCGAACACATTCAGGATAGTGTTGGTGCTACCGCGAACTCGAGCTAGTAAAGAGGCGCACCTTTTTCGCATGGTGGCAGCAAAACCATCGATATGTGTCTCCGCAAACATCCCAGAAGCACTACATCGCCACGGTAGCCCTAGCAGCACCCTGAGTGCATTATTATACAACGTGTTACATAATTCTCCATGAAAAATGTAAATAATCAAGTAGTCTTTTATGGTGGTTGTCATTTACCTCTCAGAGGAAATTAGGTAAGAATGTAAATAACTTTCTGGGTAGTCTACTCTTTAGTTTTATGTTTTCAGGGTTGCGTTTCAATGATGATTGTTTTATGTTTTATCCAGATTCTTTTTTATTTGGTCGCACTGCTGTTTTCAAATATTGCCAATAGACTCTTTACAAGGGACCTTTTAACCCCCTTTCGGCTTTAGGGGTATTTTTGTAACACGTTGTATTGGACACGTTGATCACTATTTGCCCGCTGAGTATACCGGACCCACAGACTGCACGTCTAAATATGTTGACAATAAACACGTTATGAATGCAGCGACCTTAACACCCATATTCTAAGACGTTCCTCCAAAACTTACCCGACTCGATTTCACCTCGACTTGACATAAAGGTCCTCGACTCGAGATTTTTCCTCTGTCGAGGTAAGGAATCATCTGTCAAACTCAACGTACCTCGGAACCTACCTTAAGGAAGGAAGTGTCAAAGTTCGTATGTAACAAAAATAAATTTTGAAGACTGTCGAATATGCTTACAATTTTTTATCGCGGCGTTATTTGCGCGATGCAGATAATTCAAATTTGACGTAATGACTCCGTCAAGGAACCTCAAAATTCACTCGAAATTGCGACTATGAATACAATTTTGAAGGTGTTTTCGAGGCCGTCCTGAGTTGAGTATGAGTCGAGTAAGTTTTGGAGGAACGTCTTAGAATATGGGTGTAAGTCTTGAAGAAGTTACAAACAGACAAACAGAATTACGATTGGTTGTATAATCTTTGTTTGGATAACTTAACTCAGGGAAAATACTGAAGAATTGTATACTTTGTATTTACTAATAAAATCATACTATTTACATTGTTAAGTGTCTCATTGAACTAGTGGTGGCAAGCGCGACTGCTGTACGTGAGGTCCTGGGTTCGATCCCCAGGTCGGGCAGTGTTACTGGGTTTTTCCCTGTGGAAATCCTCAGTAGCTGCCTAGAGTTTAGATTTGTGCCCGGTTGATGGCAATACGGCTTCGATGGACTTACATAACGGCGAAATTGAGGACATGTTTGGTGCAGTGGCTGAGCGATCGGCTTCTGCGCTACGGGTCGTGGGTTCAATTCCCACACGGAACAAATATTTGTATGGCCTACAGATAGTTGTTCCGGGTCTGGATGTTTGTGCGTGTGAAGATTAGTGTCTGTAAACGCACCTACGATACAGGAGAAATCCTAGTGTCGGCAATGTTATTTTAAAAAATAAAAAAAGAAACATTGTTAACTGGCTCATTGAACTAGTGGTGGCAAGCTCGACTGCTGATCGTGAGGTCCTGGGTTCGATCCCCAGGTCGGGCAGTGTTATTGGGATTTTCCATGTGGAAATCCTCAGTAGCAGTCCGGAGTTTAGATTTGTGCCCGTTGATAGCAACAGGCTCGCCCCCTATTACATGGGACTTAAGCATAACGGCGAAATGAAGGTTTTACTATACAAGTTATCGGTAGCTGGTAACACTGGACAATGTTGATAAAGGAGGGTAGTCGTCAAGATGAATCAGCGTACCCGAAGTTATAAAAACAGTGTTCATTCGACGGACCAGAGGATGAAATCTATGAATAAAAAAATATAACAATTTTTTTTTCATAGTATTTTTTTGCTGGCAGTACCAATTTGACAGCTATCGTGTGAAGTTGTAAGCAAGCGCGATCCTATTCTTATTTGGCACGCATAGTAAATTGTTATATTGTGAACTAGCTTCTGTAACTAACCACTAACCTAATTAAAAGTACTCTAGAGTGGTGGAGAGTCTGAGTGGTGGAGAGTCTATGTTGGTTTTATTTTAATTTATTTACCATGCTCTCAATCCTGACATACCGATATTAGCTATAACTGTAATGATAGATTCATGCCTACAAGAATCTGTTGTATGTATTTTACATACACCTCTGCCCAACCCTTCGGGGAAAACATGCGTGATGTTATGTATGTTTATTTACATTGTGAGTAAGCACATGATACCTAAACGTGATTACAGTGTTGTTATCAGTATTTAAAAGGTTATTCATGAAAAAATTCCAATCTATCGACATTGAAATTGTCAGTTCGTAAATCTTAAATGCAAAATTAGTTTTATATGGTATATTGAATATTTTTTTTTAAGATCGCTCGGATCAAAGATTTGCGTGGATGAGCGACCGTTCGCTACACATCGAGACCCCTCCGTGTCTCGGAGAGCACGTTAAACAGTCGGTCCCGGGTGTCATACGAATACCTATGACAGTCGTTACGGGAAGTCAGACGCCCGAAAGTCTGAGAACCAGTCTCACCTTAGGATATCGGTATTGTCTAGTAACTGGGTTGCAGAGGTCTGATGGCAGTCGCTCCGTGTAAAATACTGGTATTCAGCCGCATCTGGTTAGACTGAAAGTTGACCCCAACATAGTTGAGAAAAGGCTAAGCTGAAGAGTTTATTTAATGAATTAATAATTTGAACTGAAATTGTGTAATGAGTTTTATTTTTTAATCTGAGATGAATTGAGATCGGAATTATTTTTAAGAGTAGATACGATCCGAGGACACTTTGCTGTAAGTCGATGAAACTCGGATCTGATGTAGCGCACAATAGTTCAGACGAATAGTGTACTGCAGCTTTTACGGATCATAATATAATCTCGGACTCTGATCAAACGCAGTGCACAAGCTGTCTAACTCCACAGATGGACGGGTGTTTAAAAGGCGGGTGTCAGTGGAAACGGTAGAGGACGTCCTAGAAGGACATACATCGATGTTATTGGTGATGTTCTTCACAAAGGTCAGGTGCGTAGTACTCTCAACCGGCGTGCGTGTATGACACGAGTATGTTAGGATCGTGGCATGTGGCGTTCTATAGTTTCTGCCTACCCCCATGGGAAAAAGGCGTGAGTTTACGTATGTATGTATGGACGGCTACTAACTTTTACAATGAAAAATATTTATTTGGACACAACACAAATAAGACACAGACAAGACAATAGGTACAGCAAAACAGAACACAAAAAACAATACAAAATAAATGAAAAATACTAACATAAACAAAAGTAGGTAGGTATGTGTCTCACGGCTGGACCAAATAGGTTCCAGATCAGCTTAGTGCCAAGTCACAAGTACTGGCGCTGGTTTTCATCTGGAACCTTTAGCCTCACGGATGTCAGTGCAGCATAAATAAATAAAATATTTATTTATTTTACTTTAATTAAAACGGTCTTAGACCAATTACAATAATTAAAGATAGAAAAAAGAACAGGAATGGAAGAAGATACATACAAAACAATGGAACAAAAAATAATGATTTATAAAAATATATAACAATATGAGACACCTCTTTCACACAGCCCTCACAATGCACCTGACAATTAATTCTTCCATTCATCCGCAAACAGATCACAATTCAGTCATACATGTATTTTTATATTTACGCACGTACAATTATAATTATTTTTATAACATAAAATATGTAAAGGTATAAATAAAATATGTAATTATAAATATAAAAAGGGAATAAATACTAATTTAAAATCCAATAAAAAATACAATACGAGGATACTTTTTTTTTCTCTTATTATGTAATCATTTCGAAAGGTAATAACAAATAACAATCAAGTCACTTCTACAGGAAGAGATGTCTATTTTAAGCAACAGATTCATAAATCAACCAACATTACCACAATGTTATTAACACACATAACATGACATCACGATCACGCCTTATATTCCCCGAAGGGTTCGGCAGAGGTGTTTTTAGTACTATGCGTGCCAAATGAGAATACTACTGTCAAGACGCCATTTTGTTCCACAATACTCGTGAACTTCATTACCAAAGCGTAAGGTGTGTAAAAAATAAAATAAAGAAATTATACTCAGTTTAATTATTTTTAGTTCACTTTTTTGGTATTTCTATTCAATTTACGCCAAATTAATTATATAATAATTATATTATTATTATGGCGACATATTAGGGTGACCAGTAGCATTTCGTGAAGTTAACTGTATATTGGTTCATTTCTTTAATGAATACTGTTTTCAAATAATTTATTAATTTATCCAAAATTATCTATTAATGGAATTCAAGAAATAACATTTTATAAAAATGAATATAAATAATAATGAAATCTATGAATAAAAAAATATAACTTTTTTCTTTTCAGTTTTTTTTGCTGTCCGTACTAATTTGACAGCTATCGTGTGAAGTTGTAGCAAGCGCGATCCTATTCTTATTTGGAACGCATAGTACACCTTCGTTTCGCCAGTTATGTTTAAGTACGACATGTTTGGTGTAGTGGCACGATTGGCTCCTGCGCTACGGGTCGTGGGTTCGATTCCCACACGGAACAAATATTTGTATGGCCTACAGATAGTTGTTCCGGGTCTGGGCGTTTGTGTATGTGAATATTTGTGTCTGTAAACGCACCCACGATACAGGAAAAATCCTAGTGTGGGGCAATGTTTTTTTTTTTTTAAATAAAAAAATAAAAAAAAGTCCAATTTGGGGCGAGCCTATTGCCGTTAACCGTGCACAAATCCAGACACCGGGCTGCTACTAAGAAATTCCTAAAGCAAAAACCCCAATAACAGTTTACCCGACTTGGGAATCGAACTCAAAACCCCATGCTCAGCAGTCGTGCTTGAGACCACTAGACAAACAATGCAATCCACACACAATGTAATAATTAACACTTTTAATTGCACCCCGGAGAAAATAGGCAAGCCTCTCTTTACCCGTCGGTGTCATATAAGGCTGCTTAGTGATGACGTCAAGAGGCTGAGTAGCATCGTCCTCCTCTGTTAATGACCACAAACTACGATCACCAGAACGTCTACCAAGAGTGGTGATAATGACAGTTCGAATGACCGGTCAAGTAGCGGTCATTGAGCGGACCTTGTTTAGTAGAGGTTTACGGGCGGATAATCCGATGTCACTTAAGTATATGATATACAAGGTTAGTCGGAAAGGGGGTACCAAGCCGCGGGCCACTTAAAGTATCACTGATGACTATTTTAAAGCAAGTGTTAAAATTTCAAATTTCGATAATTTTTATTTGCATGCAAAAAGATTTTTATTTTGGGTTTAAATAAAAAAAAATCATGCCTGCTTTAGTTATGAATTCAGAAAATTTAGTTTCTACTCCGTGACCCCAAATATGACCTAAATAGTAAACACAGCTGATCATAGCTATGGCCAGATAGATTTTAGCATATTTTTTACGAAATCTTTGAAAAGCTATTTCTCTTAAACTATCGACTTTTGGGGGAAGTTGTAAAACAAAAGTTATCCCTTATTATGGGTACTTTAACACCCTTTCGGCTTAGTGTCCCCTTTCCGACTAACCTTGTAGATGTAACAGCAGTGATAGCGTAGTGGTGTGACAGTCAGACTGCTAAATCATATGTCTCGAGTTCGAACACAAGGCACGCACCTCTGACCTCTGACTTTTCGGATTCATGTGCGTATTGTATAATTATCGATGAAGGAAAATATCGTGAAGAAACCGGCGCCTGAGAGATATTTCTCGACGGCATGCGAAACCAAGTCAAAGGCCCATAGGCGGCATAAACTCTGACACCAGGTAAGTCACTAACCACATGAATAAAGAAAGAATTCAATAAAGGAGAAATTAATTCAAATAACTTACTTGATGAATAGTTATTACACCAGCTTGTTCCGTCATTTTGAATTATAATATAAACTTCACTTAATATCACAGGTTGAATAAATAAATAAATAACTTAAATGGTTTTTAAAATATCACAGCATCATCACTCAATCATCCTCGATGTCCAAATCCCACAAATTAGCTAAACCACTGAGTAAACTGCGCAAAACCGAATCCACAATTTTATTTAAAAAAATACAATAGTAAAATAATATCCACCAGAACTCTATTACAATACGAAAATCCGTCGCGGACATCAACACGACACATGCATACCGCGCGGCGGTTGTGCACCGAATGTGAAATTTGCTGTTCGATATTCGTATTTGGAATCTGTGCGCGGACGCCGATAACGTTAGCAGTTATCAATGACGCGCAATAATAGAATATGTCGATCGTGAATACTTTGTACATCAGGTCAGTATAACAATTCGTGATGTTTAATACAGAATGTTTATATCATATCAGCCGGTCAACGTTGCCCTCCTGACCGCTACAATGACCGATTAAGACGAAAATATACATATCATAACATCACGCCTTGTATTCGCAGAAGGGTACGGCAGAGGTGTTTTAGTACACCCTCGTTTCGCAAGTCCCATGTAATAGGGGCCGAGTCTATTGCCATTAACCGGCCAAAAACCCAGGCGCCGAGAAATTTCTGATGAAAAAACCTAATAACACTTCGCCCGACCTGGGGATCGAACAGGACCTTACGATCAGTAGTCGCACTTGCGACCACTAGACCAAAAAGGCAGTCAAGGTCAATGAGGAAGTCTAGCAAACAGCGTAGTTGGTACAGGCATTGGCGTCCGCAGTGCTGTGGATACAAGCGCAAATAATGATGCAGCTGGCTCAAGAGAATTAACAGATTCGCCGCAAGGTTGCCTGCTTGTCGGTCTTCTATAGACTGTACTTCGGAGAGTGTGCTCAAGAACTCCACAACCTCATCCCACCGGCCCCCTTCTACCATCGGACATCTAGACGCACTGCAAGTTACCATCCATACTTAGTTGCCATTCCACCAATTCGCGCTAAGCGCTTCCAAACATCCTTCATAATGCGCACTGCAAAAGAGTGGAACTCACTACCTGTGTCTGTGTTCCCGAACGCATTCAACCTGAATCTCTTCAAAGTTAGAGTTAACAGGCTTCTTCTGGGTAAGCTCACTCCATCGTAGACTTTGTCTCTGTCTCCTCTGACCTAGACTAGAGTCAAGAGCAAACCCATTTCAAATAAAAAATAAATAAAAACAAGATTGTTTTTGGACAGTCAGAATAAAAAAAGATGTCTTAGTTGGCCCTACTATATGGCCAGATGATCTGAGTGAAGGTCGCGGGGAGCTGCTGGTAGGAACCAGCCCAAAACTGGCCAGGAACTATAGGGTAGGCCTATGTATAGTCAGTCTTCTTCTTTTCGCGTGGTTAGTGACTAACCTGGTGTCAGAGTTTATCCCGCCCATGGGCCTCTGACATGTCTCCACATGCCGTCGAGAAATATCTCTCAGGCATGCCGGTTTCCTCACGGTGTTTTCCTTCACCGTTTTTAAGCAAGTGATAATTATACAATACGCACTTGAATCTGAAAAGTCAGAGGTGTGTGCCTCGTGTTCGAAGGAATATGGTTGATATAATTAAGGGGTTTTTTGATACTAGAAGAGTGTTGAATATGAATGTGGATAAGAAGAAGATATGGGTAAGAAAGGAGTGAGTACTGAGATGACGGCTGATAGAGGAGAATGGAAGAGGAATACGTGTTGTGCCGACCACACCTAGTGTGGGATGAGGACAGGGAGAAGATATTGAATTATGGGGTTTGTCTTTAGTGGAATTTCTCTTGGATTCCTTTCTTTTGGGGAAGGTGGAGAGCTATGTTGGGCTCTTATGGGTTAAGGCCAACCAGTGGCCTTCATCAGCACACAGGACATGTGCCCTGGGATATCCAGTGACAGCAGACTTCTTTTCCTTGCTCCAATGCAAGTTTCTCGTCAGAAGCCTGAAAGTCTGAAGAATTCTGACGACACGTCTTTTCCGGTAAAAACACAGTTTTATTTAAACAATTTGCATATTAATAAAGTGGGTATGCTAATAGGTTGTTTCACCCTACTGACTGACAGACGTCACCGTCGAGGTCGCCGGTTCAAATCTTTAGTTATTCAAACAGTTCGCACGTTGTTAACAATGTTTTTCAACCTAGAAATAGATACTTGGATGAATGAACTAGGTAATATTCTTAGAAGGAAAGGGAAAATAATTGTTCTGTCTAGCCGTTTCCGAACTATGTTGGGGTCAGCTTCCAGTCAACTAAATGTGACTGAATACTAGTACTAGGTCTTTACCTATGAAATTGGCGTTTTTTTCTCACAAATAGAGAACCTCGTCACTTCTATGATTTAAAATATATATCAATTGCTTGATATTATATCAAATAATGACCATCATAGACAACTACCAATAGTAAAAAAACCTTACTACTTATAGTTTTCTAAACATAAAAAATACCTTAAATATGACTCCTCTTTTTGTTAGCAGAAATGACCACTATTTTTGTTTTAACTTTTCCAAAACTTATTTTTGTCGCATAATCTAAGTGGCATACGTTATCTTAGTTTTTAAACATTAGTGCATAAAAGTTTTAAAACATTAGTGTTCATAGTTGTTAAATAAATTAAGAAAATGTTAGTATGAAAAATGCAACTTCTTTAAAATTCTCTATACAAAACGCTGATTTCATAGGTAATAACCTAATATTTTACACGGAGCGACTGCCATCAGACCTCCGCAACCCAATGGGCAATGCCGATATTCTAAGGTTAGACCGCTGGTCAGACTTCCGGGCTTCAGACTACCCGTAACGACTGTCATAGGTATTCGTATAACACCCGGGACCGGGCGGTTTAACGTGCTGTCCGAGGCACGGAGTGGTCTCGATGTGTAACGAAGGGTCGCCCATCCACGGATATCCCGATAAGTCGCAATCTGCGCTTTTATTCAACGTTTACTATGCGCACAACCAAAGTGAGGAACTCCTTGCCTGCGTCTGTGTTCCCTACCTATAACCCGTCAGCTTCTACTGGGGACACTCGTTCCATCGTAGACTTCAACCATCGCATTTCGTGAGAATGACAAAAACGAAAATGAAAAAAAAAGCGGAAGATCAAGTGTTGCGGTTCGACCGGCACTGAAATTGCGTAACGCATTTGCAATCGCAATATAAAAAATAGGTGGAAGACCGAGTGTTGCGATTCAACCGGCATCCTAATTGCGTAACACACTTTCAATCGCAATCAATACATTTGATTTTGACAAGTTATTAATTTACATAGCAAAGTATAAAATCTGACTTCTCCACAACTATGCACTCGCAATTATTATTATTATATTAACGACCCGCCCTGGCTTCCCACGGGTGCAATGTAGATACTAATGTGGGGCATATAATCCTCCCTCTTGAATCACTCTATCTATTGCTGAAAATTGCATTAAAATCCGTTGCGTAGTTTAAAAGATCTAAGCGTACAGATAGCTGGAGCGATTTTGTTTTATACTAAGTAAAGAAGATTAGGAAAATAAAAGGTATTCTGATAGCTTTACCTGCACACCTGAGAGGGCTCCATAAAGTTCTTTATGGTGTGTGTAGTCTACCAACCCGCACCAGGTCAGCGTGGTGGACTAAGGCCTAAACCCTTCTCATTCTGAGAAGAGACCCGTGCCCAGCAGTGTGGCAGTAATGAGTTGGCTTTAATATTTTAGGAAAAATAATCTTTTACATACATACATAAACTCACGCCTTTTTCCCATGGGGGTAGGCAGAAACTATAGAACGCCACATGCTACGACCCTTACATACCCCTTTCGCGTCATCTACACTCATACATCTTGTCATACACGCACACCGGTTGAGAGTACTACGCACCTGACCTTTGTGAAGAACATCACCAATAACATCGATGTATGTCCTTCTAGGAGGTCCTCTACCGGCGTTTCCATTGGCATCCGCCTTATAAATTCCTTTTGTTAATCGCCGTTCACTCATTCTCTCAACATGACCAAACCACCTAAGCATACTTCTTCCAATTTTTGTCACTACATCATCTTTTAAACCGCAACTTTGTCTAATCTCATCATTCCTCAATCTATCATTCAAAGTTACACCGCACATACTTGGCAAGGAACGCATTTCCACTGCATTTATTCTACTTTCATACCTCTTCTGCCAAGACCAATATTCACTTCCATACATAGGTAAGTGTAGGTACCAGCACACCATTATGGACAGCCAGCCGTGCCTTTTTGGACGTCGACTGGTTAGCCACAACCTCAATAATCTTTTAATTAGGAAATAATTTCTAATTAAATTATCTAGACAGTTCCGTATGATAAAAGCACGTGGTTATTGATTAGAGTTCACGCCTTGCCCATAAAGTGATGACCTGTGACATGATAGGGACACGTGACAGTAATCTTTAGTACCTACTTACTTATGTTTACATAGCTATGTCAATATAAACGAGAAGCAGTGATAGCCTATAGTCGTGTGACCGTCGGACTGCCAAGTCATAGGTCTCTAATATTGCATAGGAGAAATCAGTCCGAGATGCAGGTGTCTCTTTCGCGCTCAATTGGGAAGGTTTGCGGGAGGGGTGGGGCAGAAATAGATCGCAAAAACCTATTCAAATTATTAAGAGGAAATGCGGTCGGCATTTAGTCCATACAAACGTATTCCTCAGTTTCCTCCTTGGTAAATGTCACTAGAGCAAATATTTTTACCATATGATTTATAGTTACCACTACTATGTTCCTATGTTTTGTTTTAGTCAGCAAATTAATTATTAAAAGAACTAGAAACGTTTAAATTTTACAAAAATCGACCGGTTTTACCACCGTTATCAAACATCTGGCAAACAAATTTGACGAATATAAAAAATAAAAGAAAAACATACAGACATAACCAAAGTCTTCCTTAAATTATTACAGGAAAAAATATTAAAATCGGTCCTGATTTGAAGATGGAAACAGGGAAATACGAAAGTACGATTTCGCTAATATTGCACAGAAGAAATCAGTCCGAGATGCAGGTCTCTTTCGCGCTCAATTGGGAAGGTTTGCGGGAAGGGTGGGACAGAAACAGATCGCAAAAACCTATTCAAATTATGAATATTTTGCAGCCCGCGTTTCCTCTTAAAAATGTTCTTCATGTATTGGCGTTTCGAATTCCAAAATCACTACTATGACGTTTTGGTAAATAATTAAGTAATAGTCTTGACATTCACATCATTTTGATATCCGGCTAATTAATTTGCATTAATTACATATTCAATGTCAATCGATTATGTTCACTATTGAACAACGCGTAGATGTAATGACTTAATCACACATAAAACAGGTGATATTATTTGCTGTTCATCGTCCAAAACAAATTTCCGGACGCAGTTGACAGACGCGACTTTCGGACGCAGCTGACGGACGCGACTTTCGGACGCCGACGAGACTTAGCCCTCGTTCGCACGAACGCGCGCTATAGATAAGCTTCGTTAAAAAAGCGCTATCATGTGAACACACATACGGCTTGCCATTTGTTGTATTAGAACGCTTTTTTAATGCACGTTGAAAAAGCGTTCGTGCGAACGAGGGCTTACGGACGCTAGTGACATACATGACATACGGACGTACGTGACGGGCGCGACCGACGTTGTATCTGGTCGGTGTTGACAACTACGCGTGCGAACAACCAATAATAATTAGTCGCGGACGTAACCTTGAGTGCTCGGACGTCGGACGCAAATGTGGCGTGGACATACGATGGCAACCGTGCAGTGGAAAATCGTTACCGCCGCTTATTTACATCTACAACACCGAGAGAAATGCTTCCGCGTTGCCAACCTTAGAGACAAAGTTGTAGTGTCATGTGCCTGTAATGTCACCGGCACACACCCTTCAAACTGGAACAGAGTAGCGCTGGTTAGCGGTAGAAGTAGGTAATAGTATTTCTTTGGACGCACTTTATCTCAAGGATTTTTACTACTACTAAATAAATGTCGTATAATAATCTTCTTCTTTTCGTGTGGTTAGTGAATAACCTGGTGTCAGAGTTTATGCCGCCCATGAGCCTCTGACTTGGCTTCACATGTCGTCGAGAAATATCTCTCAGGCATACCGGTTTCCTCACGATGGTTTCATTCACCGTTTTTAAGCAAGTGATAATTATACAATACGCACATGAATCTGAAAATTTAGAAGTGCGTGCCTTGGGTTTTAACTCGAGACCTATGATTTGGCAGTCCGACGGTCACACCACTAGGCTATCACTTAATAACAATATGATATTGAAGTGTAAACGTGTTAATAAAATTGTTTTTAATCGTCCGTGTGTGTTTATACATTAGATCATCGATACATGTCTTTGTTGACTTATTATATCATTCTATTTGTTGTCGGTAACACTGGACAATGTTGATAAAGGAGGGTAGTCGTCAAGATGAATCAACGTACCTGACGTTATAAAAACAGTGGTCATTCGACGGAGCAGAGCTCACACCGTTTATTCAGCCCTGATCAAGCTGTCTCCCTCCCAGTCCTCTCGCAACCAACGCCTTAAGCCGAGATCCGAGTCCCATTAGGGGTCGCCCCTAATGTTGTTGTTGCTAGCTAGTCATGATGTTAGTAGTAGTAGTTAGCTTATTAAGTATTTTACTTTTGCTCTCGTCCCCATTGGTTGGAGACCCTTCAGGTCTCGCCAATAACTGCCCGGTTACGTAGAAACGGTCCGGAAGACCATCTACAAGCAGTCGAATAGAAAAAAAAACGGAGCAGAGGATTCTATATCGAACAGCCGAAGAAGTCTGACCTTTTATATCTGATTAGCTTGTCCTTATTTTCTGATCTTGAGTAAATTGTGTAAATTATTATATTGTGAACTAGCTTCTCAAACTAACCACTAACCTAAATATAATTACTCTCAGTGGTGGAGAGTCTATGTTGGTTTTACTTTACTTTTACATTATTCCAAAGCCAATCCAGCTCTGGATTCCAGTGAAATTGGATCCAACTACTGGATCCAATCTTAAGTCACAGGGGGATCAACTATTTACGTGTATGATTTTTTATTTCTGTAAATAAATCTGTTACAGACACTTTTACAAGTCAATGTTATGTTTTTTTTTAAGACTAGATGGCCCCGGCATTTTCTGTGACTAGCTCTGAGAAGAAAAGCCGATACAAACTCAGATATCAAGGTCTCTTAAAGTCCAGACATTGCAGATAAAAACTGTGCGAGTAAAACTATGTAGGGCAACGTCTGGAATGTCCTTTTGAGGAAAGTGCCATAGCAGGTTTGAGTTGACCTGTCCTAACTGACGGCACATCTGCATCAGTCATCGCGTAGCTCAAACCTTATTTTAGGGAGCTCAACAACCCGACTGCTGCACGATCAATCAGCTGGACATTTGCGTGGGTCACAAAAAATACTCAAGAACCGCCAAACGTTTACAAAATTCGTGTATAAAGCTAGCCTATGTACAGATATTATTGCTGTACAAATATTATGACCAATTTCGAACAAATAAGGTAATATTGACAGAAATTATTGAATAAACACGACTGGCGTGATGTATGGGACACACCCACTGATAATATTTGTGGTATTTATTAGGTATTATTAACAATGTTGGGTTTTTTGTTTGGGACAAGTCCGCCACAATTTCCCAACCACTGCAACTCCTGTAAGCCTGGACCTACAATGGCGACCAACTAGAAAAATACCGAAACAATGCAGGTCGGTGAGTCCCGGAAAAATTATTGAAATGTCTTGGGATGCAAAGAAATTATACAGAAAACACCATACATGAACCTGAACTGCCTGGTTGGTGATCGTGAGGTCCTGGGTTCCCCAGGTCGGGCAGTGTTTTTTCAGTGTGGAATTTCTCAGTAGCAGCCCGGAGCTTGGATTTGTGCCCGGTTGATCGCAACAGGTTCCTCCCCCCTATTACATGGGACTTAAACATATCGGCGCAATGAGGGTGTAACTATACACCTCTGCCCAATCCTTCGGGAAATACAGGCGTATGTTATGTTACATAAACCTTTCCCGAGAATCAATCTATCTAATCGTGAAAACTGGAACAAAATCGATTCAGTAGTTACGGAGATATTCACGCATAAACGGACATACAGCCGCGGCGGAGACTTGTCTTTACATAGTACTAGCTGTGTCCTCACGGCTCCGCCCGTAGCCTATGTTACTCAGTGATAATGGAGCTTTATAACGGCAAAAGAATTTTTAAAATCGGTCCAGTAGTTTTTAAGTTTATTCGTTACATACAAAAATACAAATCTTTCCTCTTTATAATATTAGTATAGATATAGATAGTATAGATAAAACGAAGTCGCTCCCGCTGTCTGTACGCTTAGATCTTTTAAACTACGCAACGGACTTTAATGCAGTTTTTAGCAATAGATAGACTGATTCAAGAGGAAGGTTTGTATGCCCCACATTAGTATCTACATTGTACCCGTGCGAAGCCGGGGCGGGTCGCTAGTGTTTTATAATAAGTGATTTTACATAGTAAAATCACTTATTATAAAACACTAGTCCTTGTATAGACAAAGGAATACTGCTGATCTATCGACTTATAATTTACGCAATCGGTCTTTTGCAAACTAGGACAATGTCAACAAGACAGGTTCATAAATTATTTATATTTTTTTTTTTATACAAATATACGTAAACGATAATATCACCCATATTCTAAGACGTTCCTCCAAAACTTACTCGACTCAGGACGGCCTCGAAGACACCTTCAAAATTGTATTCTTAGGCGCAATTTCGAGTGAACTTTGAGGTTCCTCGACGGAGTTATTACGTCATAATTTGAATTATCTGCATCGCGCAAATAACGCCGCGATAAATAGTTGTAAGGATTATCGTAAGCATATTCGATAAAGTCTTCAAAATTCATTTTTGTTATATACGAACTGTGACACTTCCTTCCTGAAGGTAGATTCCGAGGTACCTTGAGTTTGACAGATGATTCCTTACCTCGACTGAGGAAAAATCTCGAGTCGAGGACGTTTGTGTCAACTTGTTAGTGAGTCGAGGTGGAGTCGAGTCGAGTAAGTTTTGGAGAAACGTCTTAGAATATGGGTGTAAAAGTTATGTGATACGCGAAGTTGATTAACAAATATTACACATATTACACACTAAACTGGTTAGATTAGTGACCTTTTTGTATATTTTTATATTGTTCGACTGCTTGTAGATGGTCTTGCGGACCGTTTCTACGTAACCGGGCAGTTATTGGCGAAACCTCAAGGGTCTCTAACCAATGGGGACGAGAGTAAAATACTTAACCTAAGCTAACTACTACTACTACTAACATCATGACTACTAGCAACAACAGCACTAAGGGCAACCCCTAATGGGACTCGGACCTCGGCTTAGGGCGTTGCTGGTAGTTTAGGGACTGTGGTTCAGTTTTTAACCCCCGACGCAAAAAGAGGGGTGTTATAAGTTTGACCGTTATGTGTGTCTGTCTGTCTGTCTGTCTGTGTGTGTGTCTGTCTGTGGCACCGTAGCTCTTAAACGGGTGAACCGATTTGAGTGCGGTTTTTTTTATTTGAAAGCTGGTTTTCTAGCGAGTGATCTTAGACATGTTTTATTAAAATCGGTTCAGCCATTTCAAGGTTATCAGCTGTTTTGTTAGCTGCGGTAGGGTTCTTAGACGCATAATGTGTATTACTTTACTTTCAAACATACGTGTGAAATAAAATTTGAAACACTCATGTATGCTATATAACTATGCAAGATTATGAAATTCTTGGTCTGATGCTGCAGCCAGGATAACCAGTGCACTAGTACACTCTTGAAAAAATAATAGCAGATATGTCGTGTTTGGATTCGTTTTGATCAGTATTTGATTCTACATGCAATTCAATGGTGGCGCCAGGATGAGCTGATGCTGCAGCCAGGATATCCAGCACACTAGTACATTCTTGAAAAAATAATAGCAGATATATGTCGTGTTTGGATTCGTTTTGATCAGTATTTGTTAGCTATAATTTATGAAGATCTGTTCAGGCGTTTGAAGATCATCAGCTCATTTCCTATTTGACAAAAGGGTCTTACCAACTTTCACTGGTCCGATTGATTTGAAATTTGGTGTACTGTTACTTTGGTGGTATTTCCAAGACATGGCAACCTTGAGCTGATGCTGCAGTATCAAGTAGTCTGCAGGATACCCAACCCCTCAGCAACTTATAGCAGATATAGCATCTTTGGGCTCATAAGAATGGTCTCAATGAGTAGATGTTAGATAGATGATGGTGTCTACTAGTAATTTAAAAAGTATTAAATTAAAATTAAATTATAAATTTAAAAAACCCCCGACTCAAAAAAGAAGTTTTTACTTTTTAGGGGTTCTTTTTTGAGTCGGGGGTTTTTTAAATTTTTAATAACAAAAACTAATCGTCAAAAATACAGTTGAATGTATTTTAATTTTTTTAATATGTATTGACTGCCTTTTTGGTCTAGTGGTCGGAAGCGCGACTGCTGAGCATAGGGTCCTGGTTCGACTCCCAGGTCAGACAAGGTGATATTGGTTTTTTCAGTTAGGTATTTCACAGTAGCAGCCCGGAGTCTGGATTTGTGCCCGGTTGATGGCAATAGGCTCGCCCCCTATTACATGGGACTTTAAACATAACTAGTGGAACGAGGGTGTTACTAAAACACCTCTGCCGAACCCTTCGGGGGATACAAGGCGTGATGTTATGTAGAATAGTATTATTGAGTGGATGGGTGACCGTTCATTACACATCGAGACCCCTCCGTACCTCGGAGAGCACGTCAAACAGTCGTTCCCGGATGTCATACGAATACCTATGACAGCCGTTACGGGAAGTCAGAAGCACGAAAGTCTGACAACCGGTCAGGATATCGGCATTGCCCAGTAACTGGGTTGCAAAGGTCTGACGGCAGTCGCTCCGTGTAAAATACTGGTATTCAGCCGCATCTGGTTAGACTGGAAGCTGAACCCAATTTAGTTGGAAACTCGTTCCAAAATTGGAATTAATAAAGTTATAATGAAATGTATAATTTTCGTCTAAATCTTTTTCAATTAAAACAAATTACACAATTTTTTACTTATTCTGTGTACAACTGATGGCCACGGCCACGCGGTTCACAGCAGATACACGGGGCACGGCTGCATAGGTGTGACCGCGAATATATTATAGAAGTTTTGCCCCAACTTTTTTTCGCATACCGATTACATAAATATGATCACATATTGATTCTGAATATGACCTTAAAAGATCGGACAGTTTTTATTAAACGCTGTATAGTCAGGGTTCATGGCTAACTGGATAACTTGCAGAACAATCGATCTGCGAGGTTAAGCCACTCTCGCTGCGGTCATGTCTCGGATGCGACCGTGACGGGTGACCGAGACATCGAGACCCCACCATGACTGACACCACGTGTATGTCATCGATTTTTTCATTCGATACCTTACATCAATGGTAATCGATACAACCCGTTTGAGTTTTACAGATTTTCTTTATTTTGTTGATTCTCTTCTTTTCGTGTGGTTAGTAAGTAACCTGGTGTCACAGTTTATGCCGCCCATGGGCCTCTGACTTGGCTTCACATGCCGTCGAGAAATATCTCTCAGGCATGCCGGTATCCTCACGATGTTTTCCTTCACCGTTTTTAAGCAAGTGATAATTATACAATACGCACATGAATCCGAAATGTCAGATTTTGTCGATTGATGACTCCCGATGATTTTTTTAATGTAGGTTTACGGCTGACTCCTATAATTTACGGAACGTTATTGGTTAAAATTGAGATTCTTGTATCTTTAATGAAGCAAAGAATTCGTGGCTTTTGATAGTAGAACCTCCCATATGGAAGTATCTTCAGAATAATATGATCTTTCTAATATGATCTTCAGAACGAAACAAAAGAAATAGTATTTATTAGAAAATTAAAAACATATTCAATAGAAAAATGCTTCTACTCAATCAACGAATATTTTGAAAATAAATAAAGTTGAAAACACCCAATCTAAGCAAAAATAACATAAACCTAAATAAATAAAACATACAATTAATAATACACCTATACCAATACCTATTTACCTACTCAATAACATATCACTCGATATACTATGTTGTTTTGGTTCTAGTATCCTTAATTAAAAATATTGTGTATTAAGAATAACAATAGTCAAGAATTAGGCACTATGTGCCAAGTAGACACATAAGTAAATTTATAAATATACTTTCATATAATTAGAGCCCTCAAATATTGCAACACCTGGAAAAGGTTGCTAAGCTGTACCTACTCTATATAATAAGATCTGTATTATTTTACCTTAGTGTGCAAATAAATATTTTGAGTTTGAGTTTGAGTAGCTATAACAGGTAAAATTTGCTAACGAGTCTATTTATACAAGATTAGTCGGAAAGGGGGGTACTAGGCCACGGGCCACTTAATGTATCACTGATGATTGTCTTAACGAAAGGGTCAACAGTTCAAAATTCGATAAAAAAATATCCATGCAAAGTAATTTTTAATTTAGTTTTATCAAACAATGAAGCTTCTAATCCATGACCATAAATATGACTTAAAATGTAAACACAGCTGATCATAGCTGAGGATAGATGGAATTTAGCATATTTTTTATGAAATCTTTGAACAGCTATTTCTCTTAAACTAATGACTTTTGGGGAAAGTTGTAGAACAAAAGCTATCCACTATTATGGGTACTTTAACACCCTTTCGGCTCAGTACCCCCTTTCCAACTAACCTTGTATACCCAGTTTGTCAATAAAAAATGCTACCATTGGTAAGCAAAACGATTCGTCTTTGTTTATAGGGACTCGGCATTAACAAATAATCCGCTGCCTACCTGATGGTAACTGGTTACCGCCGCCTATATACACCTACAACGACAAGAAGATTTCTGATGCTTTGCCAAGTTTAGAGATAAAGTTGTAAAATCTCATGTGCCTGTAATATCACCGGCACCCATACCCTTCTAACTGGAACACAGCAATGCTTAGCGGCAGAAATAGGTATGGTGGGTAAAATCCGGGAGGGTATCGGGAGATTTTCAAAATTTGGTGGAGGATTCCGAGATAATTCCGGAATAACGGCAGGGTACGGGGTATTTTCAAAATTTGGTGGAGGATTCCGAGATAATGCCGGAAGTCTGCGAGGATTCGGGACCGTTTCAAAATTTAGTGGAGGATTCCGAGATAATTCCAGAACTCCGTGAGGGATCGGGGATTTTCAATATTTGGTGGAGGATTCCGAGATAGTTCCAGAACTCCGGCAGGGTCTGGGAGATTTCCAAAATTTAGTGGAAAGTTCCGAGATAATTCCGGAACGACTCGGGAGATTTTCAAAATTAGGTGGAGGATTCCGAGATAAATCAGGGAGGGACCGGGAGCTTCCCGAAATTTGGTGGAAGGTTCCGAGATAATTCCGGAAGGGTTCGGGAGATTTTCAAAAATTGGTGGTAGATTCCGAGAGAATTTCGGTATTACGGGAGGGTTCGGAATATTTTTTTAAAACTTGGTGAAGGATTCCGAGATAATTGCGGATATCCGGAAGGGTTCGGGAGATTTTCAAAATTTTGCGGAAGATTCCAAGAGAATGCCGCCTTAATTCTGGGGATGTTGGTAATCTGATGGCTACCCAATGTATTCACATGACAGCGCTTGTAGCGTTGTTCCAGTTTATTCCCCAATCGTTTCTAGATAGAAAATAGTTGATAATGACGTCCGTGCATTCTTAGAACACGTGTTTACGGAAAAATTTACAGAGATGATCTCGTTTTTACACTCGTGCGTGACACGAGCTTGTTATGTGCGACCTATGACCTACATATCTTTTATATCGTTACTAGCTGTTGCCCGCGATTCCACTTGCATTCTAGGACAACTACTTTATATACCCGGTGAAGTACATTAGGGAACGTACCCATACTACGTGACCCGTTCAGGGGGGGAGGGGGGTCTTCTAAATACCACGCTTGGTCACAGTGGCGGGGGGGGGGGGGCGTAGGTTTTCGTCACATGGTCAATATCCTCTTGGGAAATCTCGCGCTTTTTCGAGCTATATTCAGATATGGCGCGCAGCGTTTAGCGCTTTTTAAACTCACAGGTGGCAACATTGACGCACATTGAGCCAAATAATTTTCTTTTAGCAAAATAAATTTATTTACAACCATATTTATGAAATCGGTACTAGCTGCCCGTACAGACTTCGTTCTGTCAAAAGTTATTGGCCTGTAGTGGGAAAAGAAAAGTGTTGTTTTTACTATTTTCCACGCGATTTTTATGTTTTTTCTCTCCTTATAAACCTTCCTTGTGCCTTAAGGAATATATACTGGCCTGCAAAAATAAGTATCACACTTTTAAAATTGCAATAACTTTTTAGGTACACAAGATATATTTTCGAAACAAAACGGACTCAAAAAAGAGTTTAACTTTGTTACTATAGTTTCAAAGAAAGCTGGTAAAAATTGCTATAAAACGTTTTTTATTTTAAATCTCTAACTTCTATAGTTTAAAAAAAATTGAAATTTTAAAAGTGTGATACTTATTTTTGCAGGCCAGTGTATAAAAAAATACCGAATTGGTCGAGCCGTTCTCAAGTTTTGCGCTTAGCAACACATTTGGCGATTCATTTTTATTTATATAGACTACGTGAAGACTAGAGGAATAGAATAATAGATAGAGAATAGATTTCTGTTTTTTTTTTTTAAATTTTACGTCCCTGCTTTAGTAACACACTCAGAAAATGGAGCTTCTAATCCGTGACCCCAAATATGACCTAAAATTTAAACAAAGCTGATCATAGGTGAGGATAGATAGATATTAGCGTATTTTTTTATGAAATCTTTGGACAGCTATTTCTCTTAAACTATTGACTTTTGGGGAAAGTTGTAAAACAAAAGCTATCCATTATTATGGGTACTTTAACACCCTTTCGGATTAGTACCCCCTTTCCGACTAACCTTGTATACTAATATTATATTATAGAGATAAAGAGATATCATTAGCACAAAACAGATAGGTACAGAAGTCAATCACATGTATGTACTTCACTTTTCATACCTACGCTCGGCGGTCGCTCTATCTATATATATCTATCTCTCTCAAGCGCATGGCACTCGCGCTCTAGTCCCAAACAGTCTGAGATATCGTGTCCGTGAGCAGTGTCTATGTGTGCGTTGCTCGAGCACACTTGTATGTAGATTGACTTCTGTACCTATCTGTTTTGTGGCATTAGTAACACATTTACTGCATTAAAAAAAATGAAAGCGTTCAGGGTGAAGATTTATTGAGTTGTGAGTCTCGTAATTTCAACACAACACAACACGACAACTCATTTTACGTCGCCGTGTGAACGAAACAGTTTTTTATGACACCGCATTCGGTGGGTCCGTAACTTAACTTCGCGAGTCATATGTTCGATTAATGGAAAGTCGACTGAACGATTGATCGAATGGAATTTATTGCGAAACAACCTTTTACCGCCAAACGCTACTTCGACTGAACGATTCATCGAATATTTATTGCATGTTTCTAAATCTGCGGGAAGAACGTACGATATCCTGTGATAGTGTTTGATTTCCTCGATTACCTATGTATGAAATAATATGTGACGAAGTATCTTTTTTTATAATTTTATTTAAATTATTAAACTATATAATAACTATAATAACTAAAACTCATTCGAAAGAGTAGTCCATCGATTAATAAATATTCGATGAATCGTTCCGTCGAAGTAGCGTTTGGCGATAAAAGGTTGTTTCGCAATAAATTCCATTCGATCAATCGTTCAGTCGACTTTCCATTAATCGAACATATGACTCTCGATGTTAAGTTACGAACCCGCATTCGGTTTCATTTTATCGGCTACATTTAACAGAAATTACGCAACTCACAACTAGGGTTGCCACCCGTACTTTATAATAAAGTATTGTAGGTACGTTATTTCAGGTAATTGAACTCTGGAGGGCGCGTGATGATCTCCAGCCACCCTAGTGAGTGGCCTGCGGGCGGCGGGTTGGGGAACCCGTCGCCCGACCAGTAACGGGCCCAGGGAGGATGGCGCGTCTTGTCCTGCGCGCGCCTCTCGGACGGATGTGGGGCAGGGGAGCAACTGCCCCACCACAGGAGGGGTCCACCAGAAGAAGCTGGTGGACTGAGACCTGTCGGGGTCGCGGTGCATGCAACAGCGAATCCCGTGACCCCGGCCTTAGGTCAGAAGGAGGGACACCGTGGGGTTTTAGCCAGTAAGAGTCTGGCACACCCCCCCGTCTTCCCCAGACGGGGGATAGTCCATGAGGATTTCCCCACGTGAGAGAAAAAAAAAAAAAAAGGTAATTGTACTCTATACTTTATAAGAACAATAAAGTACACGAAAATATTTTATTTCGCATGATTTGATTTCTTTGGGATTTTGAAAAGTTTAGTCGTAAGTGAGCTGTGTTATGCAATAATGTGTCAACCCACAAAAATATTAGTTCTGTGTTAACGCCATCTAGTTAATGTGGTAGGCATACCCAACGCTAGAAAAAAAGCTAACTGCATTAAGAATTTTTTGATAGACGCTCTATTAAATTTACTACAGGTCTGGGTATTTTTCCAGCGTTGAGTATAGACCTCCCACAAGAACGAAATACGTTAACACAAAATTCATATTTTTGTGGGTTGACACATTATTGCATAACACGGCCCAAGTATTTTTTCGTTAAACGAAAATTATCGATTGGTGCTGAATCGATGTCGCCACTGGCCAGCGCCATATCATTACTAATTTGATACAAAATGCAAAAAGCAATAAAAAATATGTTTTTAAACATAATAATAAAGAAAAATAAATTTTACTTTATTTTGATACTCTCTTAGCCTTTTCCCAATTATCTTGGGGTCAGCTTCCAGTCTAACCAGATGCGGCTGAATACCAGTATTTTACACGGAGCGACTGCCATCAGACCTCCGCAACCCAGTAACTGGGCAATGCCGATATCCTAAGGTTAAACCGTTTGTCAGACTTTCGGGCTTCTGACTTCCCGTAACGACTGTCATAGGTATTCGTATGACACCCGGGACCGACTGTTTAACGTGCTCTCCGAGGCACGGAGGGGTCTCGAAGTGTAACGAATGGTCACCCATCCACAGACTGACCGCGGCAAGCGCAGCTTAACCTCGCAAATCGTACGATCGGTGCGGTTGTTATTTAGCCACGAGCCCCTCTATTTGATACTATGTACTTTTTTTTCTTACCTATAATAACGCTACACACAACTCAAAAAATTACGCTCGTCTGGCTTCAGCATTACGGCAAAAAAAAAAAAATAACTCGAAAATTTCTAAATTAATTTTGTGTTAATGTCTCAATAAGACAAATCAGTATATAGGCCGTTCTTGCTCTCGCGGCCTCACTTGGCATTAGGTTTGACAGCTGGTTTATTAATGACCCTTTAAAAACGAATCACAACCACAAAATAGATGGGTAGAGAAGTCAATCTACATACAAGTGCGCTCGAGCAACGCACACATAGACACTGCTCACGGACACGATATCTCGGACTGTTTGGGACTGAGTGCGAGCGCGAGTGCTATGCGCTTGAGAGAGATAGATATATAGATAGAGCGACCGCCAAACGTAGGTATGAAAAGTGAAGTACATACATGTGATTGACTTCTGTACCTATCTGTTTTGTGTCACAACACAGTCACAACTAATGGGTAATCTAAATAAAGATGGTAAAAATATAAGGTTATTCTTACAAGGCGGAAGAGGAGACAAAAAGGTGCAGTTGAGGAATTCACTCGTGTTAGGATGTTAGGGGGCGGGATGCCTGCGGAAGAGGATGAGGAATAATAAGTATATTATAGGATACACATCGTCACTGGAAAGCCAATACTACTTAACCGCCATTTTGGCTAAAATGAGTTGTCTACAAGGTTAGTCGGAAAGGGGGGTACTAACTCGCGGGCCACGGAAAGTATCACTGATGACTATTTTAAAGCAAGTGTTAAAATTTCAAAATTCGATAATTTTTATTTGCATGCAAAAAGATTTTTAATTTAGTTTTTTTAAAAAAAAAAACATACCTGCTTTAGTTTTGAATTCAGAAAATTAATTTTCTAATCCGTGACCCCAAATATGACCTAAATTGTAAAAACGGCTGATCATAGCTATGGACAGATAGATTTTAGCATATTTTTTACGAAATATTTGAAAAGCTTTTCTTATCTTAAACTATCGAGTTTTTGGGAAAGTTGTAGAACAAAAGTTATCCCTTATTATGGGTACTATAACACCCTTTCGGCTTAGTACCCCCTTTCCGACTAACCTTGTATACTAATATTATAAAGAGGAAAGAATTGGATTTTTGGATTTTTGTATGTAACGAATAAACTTAAAAACTACTGAACCGATTTCAAAAATTCTTTTGATTTTGGAAAGCTACATTATCACTGAGTAACATAGGCTACGGGCGGAGCCGTGAGGACACAGCTGGTACATTATATCGTTGGATTGGATTTTTTTTTCTGTGTCGATTAGTTGGGATTTCGTAATATAATAGAATAAAATACGAAATCCCAACTAATCGACGCAGAAAAAAAATCCAATCCAACGATATAATATATAACTCATTTGAGCCAAAATGGCGGTTAAGTAGTATTGGCTTTCCGGTGACGACATCATTTTACTCACAAAACTACACTATGATATGTGATTTTTATTTCTAAAAATAAATCTGTTACAGACACTTTTACAAGTCAATGTAATGTTTTTTTAAGACAAGATGGCGCCGGCATTTCCTATCTGACTAGCTCTGAGAAGAAAAGCAGAAACAAACTCAGAGATCAAGTTCTCTTTTAAAGTCCAGACATTGTGGTATAAAAACTATACGAGTGTAACAATGTAGGGCAACGTCTGGAATGGCCTTTTGAGGAAAGTGCCATAGCAGGTTTGAGTTGCCCTGTCCTAATTGACGTCACGCATGCATCAGTCATCGCGTAGCTCAAACCTTATTTTAGGGAGCTCAACAACCCGACTGCCGCACAACGCTACCAATCAGCCGGACATTTGCGTAGGTCACAAAAAATACCCAAAACCGCCAAGCTGTTACAAAATTCGTGTATAAAGCTAGCCTACATGGTACTCACATTCATAATTTGGTATGGCGTAATGGACTGTAGAGCTAGCAAGGATGCTGTGTAGATGTAAGGATGTGGAATAACTAACATAAATACCTACAAAGTGTTACAAAAATACCCCTAAACCATTTATTTTTGTCACACATACACAAGTTACATAATAAACACGCACCATCAAAAGACCAGAATGTGTAACAATGGACAATCTCAGTATTGGCTGTGCTGGTGCACAGCACTGATTTTCAGCTGGCCCCTGACATTTAAAATAACACATTGAATGATACGCGCCCGCGATAATCAAAAAAATAAATTAAATAATCTAAAAGACTAAACATAATCAAATTAAACTTTTAATTAAACAAAATTAAATTAAATTAAAACAAAATAAAATCAAAACCACCTATTAATAAAATGGAACGCGGCTGACACTATAAAGTACTGACACATTATCATTATATCAATCTGCTAAAGCCGAAAGGGGGTTAAAAGGTCCCTTGTAAAGAGTCTATTGGCAATATTTGAAAACCGTAGTATTGTGGCGGCATCTATCGCACCACATGCGAACTATCCTGCATCGCGATATCAGAGTTTGACACGCAGATAGTATATATACAAGTTCCCAACATCAACCGTTGGGCAGTGGCCCGCCAGGCACAAGGATCCTCCTTTTCGTAGGCGGAACACAATATTTCGTTCCCTTACAGTATGACACAAAAAAATAATTTGGATAAAATATAAAGTAATAATCATTAAAACGCAACCCTTCTTCTTTTCGTGTGGTTAGTAACTACCCTGGTGTCAGAGTTTATGCCGCCCATGGGCCTCTGATTTGGCTTCACATGCCGTCGAGAAATATCTCTCAGGCATGTCGGTTTCCTCACAATGTTTTCCTTCGCTGTTTTTAAGCAAGTGGTAATTATACAATACGCATACCTATGAATTCGAAAAGTCAGAGGTGCGTGCCTTGGGTTAGAACTCGAGACCTATGACTCGGCATTCAAACGGTCACACCACTAGGCTATCACTGCTAATTGCGATTGTCAATTAGCAACGCAACCCTGAAAACATAAACTAAAGAGTAGACTCCCCAGAAACTTATTTAATTACCTAATTTCCTCTGAGAGGTAAATGACGACAACCATAAAAGACTACTTGATTGTTTACATTTTTCATGGGGAATTATGTAACACGTTGTATAGGTATCTTTAATTGTGGGACTCAGTGCATAATATCAGCAAGGACATTGGGTCACACGCGCGACAGCGCAACGAGTATTCCCAAGGAGGGTTGATGCACAAAACAGATAGGTACAGAAGTCAATCACATATATGTACTTCACTTTTCATACCTACGCTCGGCGGTCGCTCTATCTATATATCTATCTCTCTCAAGCGCATGGCACTCGCGCTCGCACTCTAGTCCCAAACAGTCCAAGATATCATGTCCGTGAGCAGTGTCTATGTGTGCGTTGCTCGAGCGCACTTGTATGTAGATTGACTTCTGTACCTATCTATTTTGTGGTTGATGTTAGGCAGGCGGCCGGTCATAAAACAATAAGCCAAAACCTCTAACAACATGGATTTATGAAATACATGTTGTGCCGACCCCACCTAGTGTGGGATAAGGGCAGGAAGAAGAAGTTATATAACGCTAATGGTCAACGATAAGTCGACATGGCAATTTTCTAGTCATTTTCAATAAACAACTACAAAGGAACAATGTGAGCGAGATCGAAATCGATAAACGCGGTGACGAATCATTATTTTTAAAGTTAGAAGTATTAAAATTAAAGTGTAACTATTATTTTGTTGTGTTAAGCATTTAGTACCTGGATGGCAGAGCTTTGTTCGGTTTTTTTTTTTGGTAAATCGACGTTTTCTAAAAATGAAACCTAGCTAGATCGATTTATCGCCCCCGAAACCCCCTGCATACTAAATTTCATGAAAATCGTTGGAGCCATTTCCGAGATTCAGATTATATACATATACAAGGTTAGTCGGAAAGGGGGTACTAAGCCGCGGGCCACTTAAAGTATCACTGATGTCTATTTTAAAACAAATTACAAAATTCGATAATTTGTATTTTAGTTTCTTTTTTTTAAACATACCTGCTTAAGTTATGAATTCAGAAAATTAAGTTTCTAATCAGTGACCCCAAATATGACCGAAATAGTAAACACAGCTGATCATAGCTATGGACAGATAGATTTTAGCATATTTTTTACGAAATCTTTGAAAAGCTATTTCTCTTAAACTATCGAGTTTAGGGGAAGTTGTAGAACAAAAGTTATCCCTTATTATAGGTACTTTAACACCCTTTCGGCTTAGTACCCCCTTTCCGACTAACCTTGTATATATATATATATATATCAAATCAAATCAAATATCGTTTATTTGTCAATGTAGGTATATTACAATAGATGGTAAGTAAGAAATTAGTTCGCTACATTGTATCCATACAGATATACAAATTAGTTTGGGTTTTGTAATTCTATATATATACAACAATTGCTCGTACAAAGGTATTCGATTTATTTTTCATTTAAAAACAAACGCTCCCCTACATTAGGATTTCTCCTGTATCGTGGGTGCGTTTACAGACACAAATCTTCACATGCACAAACACCCAGACCCGGAACAACTATCTGTAGGCCATACAAATATTTTTGCCGTGCAGGAATCGACCACGACCCGCAGCGCAGAAGCCGATCGCTTAACCACTGCACCAAACGTGTCGTCATTATTTTTGAAGTGTGCATTATACATTTTCTTGTGTTATTTTCATTAATTTGAAAGTGCTTTTAAAATACATGGCGTAAAATAATCAAATCTTTTGTGAACATAAGTAAAAAATAGGTGGAAAAATATGTGAAATTCAGAGACTGTCTATGTTCCGCCGTTAAGCATACAAAATGTTAACAAAAAATTTAATTACATTAAAATCAACAATTCTTTAAATTACATAACATCAAAATGTCAGAAGGATAAAATGTCAGTACAAGTAAATTAAATCAAATATGCGAATAGAAATAATTAATAAAAAAATAAATGTCAACATTATAATTTGTCACTTAAAAAATCGCTAACAGAACAATACACTTTGTCAGTCAATAATTGTTTGTCTGCTTTTAAATTCATTGAGGTTGTTACAGTCTTTAATTTTTTTTGGTATTATAATGTACAACCTGGGTGCCATTGCAAATAATGTCATCTATTGTGAACTCCTAGCGCCATCTATCGTATCGTGATTGAACTAGTAGCTGACACACATACCGCAGCTCGACTTAAATCAATAAACAAATCATTATTTTACAACTGCCTCGTTGGTCTAGTGGTGGCAAGCGCGACTGCTGATCGGGAGGCCCTAGGTTCAATCCCCAGGTCGGGCAGTATTATTGGGTTTTTCTGTGTGGAATTCCTCAGTAGCAGCCCGGTGGTTCGATTTGTGCCCGGTTGATGGCAATAGGCTCGCCCCCTATTACATGGGACCTAAACATGACGGCGAAAAGAGGGTGTTACTATACACCTCTGCCCAACCCTTCGTGGAATAGGCGTGATGTTATTACAGTAGAATCTCATTAATCCAGTACTATTAAAAACCAGAGGGTGCCAGATTATGGGAATGTTCGGATTACTGGATTATAGAGAAAAAAATCATAATAATATTTGGGAAGCATGTTTACAAGAGATGGTAAGATTGACGAAGATGTGGAAAGGAGAGCAAATGCGGGAAATAAAGTAAATGGTGCTTTGCATGCGGTTGTGGCTAGCCGGTCGATGTCCAAAAAGGCACGACTGGCTGTCCATAATGGTGTGATGGTACCTACGCTTATGTATGGAAGTGAATGTTGGTCGTGGCAGAAGAGGCATGAAAGTAGAATAAATGCCGTGGAAATGCGTTCCTTGCGAAGTATGTGCGGTGTAACTTTGAATGATAGATTGAGAAATGAAGAGATTAGACAAAGTTGCGGTTTGAAAGATGATGTAGTGACAAAAATTGAAAGGAGTATGCTTAGGTGGTTTGGCCATGTTGAGAGAATGAGTGAACGGCGATTAACAAAAGAAATTTATAAGGCGGATGTTAATGGGAACGCCGGTAGAGGACGTCCTAGAAGGACATACATCGATGTTATTGGTGATGTTCTTCACAAAGGTCAGGTGCGTAGTACTCTCAACCGGCGTGCGTGTATGACAAGATGTATGAATGTGGATGAAGCGAAAGGGGTATGTAAGGATCGTAGCAAGTGGCGTTCTATAGTTTCTGCCTATCCCCATGGGAAAAAGGCGTGAGTTTATGTATGTATGTATGTAAATCATAATAATTAAAATAGCATAGGTGTAGACAGGGCGAAGGAGGCGTAGAGGGGCGAGGGAGGCGCGGGCGAAGGGTGCCGGATTATTGGACGTATCGGTCTATTGAAGTGCCGGATTAGTGAGATTCTACTGTATATTATAACTGTCAGTGCCGTCGCAGTCAGTGTTTTATGAGGCGATAAATATTAAGACGCTCATATTGATTTAAAATAAATAAGACTAGCCATTGTTCTACTAGCGATGTTAGTTTTAGAGTTAAAGTATTATAATGTACGACTAGTGGCGCCCCCACTTTTGGTATTCTTTTGTACATCGCTGTTTGTTATAACCCTATTCACGGAACGAAAAAATTAAATATAAACAACATTTGACTACTTTTAATAGAGATATTTTTTGTAAAATATTTCATAACATTAAATTACTAAGAAAAATGAAATTGTGTGATGTTCCTCCATACATAAACTCACGCCTTTTTCCCATGGGGGTAGGCAGAAACTATAGAACGCCACATGCTACGACCCTCACATACTCCTTTTAGTTCATCCAAATTCATACATCTTGTCATACACGCACGCCGGTTGAGAGTACTACGCACCTGACCTTTGTGAAGAACATCACCAATAACATCGATGTATGTCCTCCTAGGGCGTCCTCTACCGGCATTTCCATTGACATCCGCCTTATAAATTCCTTTTGTTAATTGCCGTTCACTCATTCTCTCAACATGACCAAACCACCTAAGCATACTTCTTTCAATTTTTGTCACTACATCATCTTTTAAACTGCAACTTTGTGTGATGTTAATCTAGTTGAAACACTTCTTATTCAAGTATGTATCGAATTTTTAATTCATTTTACATAAAATATCTCTATTAAGAGTAGTCAAATGTTGTTTACATTTCATTTTTTCGTTCCGTGAATAACATCGATCGCTATTGATCAGTTGTAACAACGCCATCTATGGGATTTGCGTGGAACTACAATATAGTTACACGTCGAAACTCTTAGTAATAGCAATAATATAAATTGTACCGATAAGAAGAATAGAGATAACATTACTATAAGTAGAATTGCATTCTTGAAAGTACATACCACGCCCGTAATCAGGCGGGGGGGGGGGGGTAGGGGGTTCACCGCCCCCTATTACATGGTACTTTAAACATAACTGACGAATCGAGGGTGTACTAAAACACCTCTGCCGAACCCTTCGGGTAATGTAAGGGAACGTACTCATACTACGTGACCCATTTTTTACCCCCCCCCCCTCCCCCATCGGTGACCACCAGTAGTATATGCCATTAACCCCCCCCCCCCCACCCCACCCCTCTAGTTTTCACGTAGTAATATATAAATCTGGTTATGTGCGACAGTGTTGCCACCTGTGAGTTCAAAAAGAGCTAAACTCTGCGCCCCATATTTGAATATAGCCCGAAAAAGCTCGAGATTTCCCTGGAGGATATTGACTACGTGACGAAAACCTAAGACCCCCCTCCCGCACCTTTGACCCAGCGTGGTATTTTGAAGACCCCCTCCCCCCCCCCCCCCTGAACGGGTCACGTAGTATGGGTAAGTTCCCTAAGCCGTGATGTTAAAAACTTATTGCCTAATATCTCTCCGTTGATTATGCATTGTTGATCAATTACTAGACTTTTCCACTAATCAAGTTATTTTGAACGCTAATCACAATGTAATTTAGCTACTTATCAGTTTATTATAAAACCGCCTCGTCGGTCTAGTGGTCGCAAGCGCGACTGCTGATCGTGAGGTCCTAGGTTCGATCTCCAAGTCAGGCAAAGTGTTATTGGGTTTTATCGTGTGGAATACCTATGCAGCCCAGAGTTTGGATTTGTCCTCGGTTGATGGCAATAGGCCCGCACTCTATTACATGGGACTTATACATAACGGCGAAATGAGGGTGTTACTATACACCTCTGCCCAACCCTTCGGGGTATACAGGCGTGATGTTATGTTGTTATGTTATAATAGGAATGAAACAACATTCCACTTAAGCCTGGCTATTTTTTCTCCAACATCTGCTACTTGCGTTACGGAGACACTAGTTCTTATTCAAAAAACAATATGTACTCACCTAACACCATGCCCGGTGTAGTCCGCCGCGGCAGACTATCCCTGAACAGGTTCTCATAGCACACAAACACCGGGTGTCAATGTCACCGAGTCGCTGCCATGCTGTGACCCTGCAGAAGAGAAGACGGTCATCATCACGGCGGAACAGCTTCCTAATACCTACACCAGTATACAGGATGTAAACGACATCATGTAATTCCTTCAACCCTCGTGATGTACTGCTGACACAGATTAGAGCCGCGTTTCCACTTTGCCGTGACGACAGATAGTCGTGTAGTTTTAAGTGTCGTGGCTTATTTTAATGGAGGTGTTCATATATAAGACGACACGATTAACTGTCGTTCACGACTTGTTTTTGCAGTGACGACGGATTGTCAAGTCAATGGGAACGGCTAGCGCGACAGTCTTAAACGATAAGTAAACGTCACGACATCGTGACGGCAAATCGTGTTTCGTTGTTACGACTATCTGTCATGGCAACGATAAAAATATCGTCTCGTCGTAGCTTGCTACTGATGTGCAAACGACAAAGCGACTGCCGTGAAAAGATAAAATGTCGTCGCTATCCAATGGGAACAGCTAGATACGATAGTCGTCCAACGATAAATTAATCGTCACGACATAGTAGGAACGCGCCCTAACCCTGCATGGGATACCCCCAACAAATGCGCTAAAATGCCTGACTTTGAAAACACATGTTTACTATTTATAGTTTTTTTTAAATCCCAAGGTATCCCGTGCAGAGTTAATCTATGCCAGCAGTACATCACGAGGATTGAAGTCATGGATGATTACGTTTTCACCGTGCATTGAATGGACAGAACTCATATGATTGAGGCATGGAAAGGCTCTTGGGTAATTAACAACTACGCGGATCATATGATTTGCAAGGTGAAGGTCTGCCGCGGTTAGTCTCTGACTGGGTCACCGTTCGTTACACATCGAGACCCCTCCGTGCCTCGGAGTGCACGTTAAACAGTCGGTCCCGGGTGTCATACGAATACCTACGACAGTCGTTACGGGTAGCCAGAAGCCCGAAAGTTTGACAACCGGTCTAACTTTAGGATATCGGCATTGCCCAGTAACTGCAATCGCACCTCAGACTTTTTGAATTCACACTCGCATTAACGGTGTAGGAAAACATCGTGAGGAAACCTGCACACTTGGGAGGGCTCTAAAAAGTTATCGATGGTGTGTGTAGTCCGCCAACCCGCACCAGGCCAGTGTGGTGGACTAAGGCGTAAACCCTTCTCATTCTGAGAAGAGGCCCGTGCCCAGCAGTGGGACAGTAATAGGCTGATTATGCTAAGATTGGTTTAGATGTCATATTCATTCAATCATTCTGCCTAGCTTTTCCCCAACTATGTCGGGGTCAGCGTCCAGTCTAACCAGATGCAGCAGAATACCAGTATTTTTAACCGACTTCCAAAAAAGGAGGAGGTCTGTATGTTTTTTTTTTAATGTTTGTTACCTCATATCTCCGCCATTTATAAACCGATTTAGATAAAAAAAAGTTATTTGAAAGGATATACTTCCAGATTGGTCCCATTTAAATTTGGTGAAGATCTGATGAAGAACTTCGGAGATAGACAATAGAACTCCTCAATGACGAACAGTACGCATAATGTGATGATGTGATTATGTTACGAGCAGCGTCTTTAGTAGATCCAACCATATTTTAATTAAGGCCACTAAAACGAAAAAAATAAAAAACATTTTAACAAAAATAAAACCGACTTCAAAAAAACGATGAAAAGAATAAAATAATTACCATATTATAAAATTAACAGTTTCAGAAGTCGGTGCCTTCAATTTGGTTCAGCGTGGCTTAGCACCGACTTCTAAAACTGTTAATTTTATAATATGGTAATTATTTTATTCTTTTCACCTATTTTTTGAAGTCGGTTTTATTTTTGTTAAAATGTTTTTTATAAACGGAGCGACTACCATCAGACCTCTGCAACCCAGTTACTGGGCCGATATCCTAAAATTAGACGAGTTGTCAGACTTTCGGGCTTCTGACTGCTCGTAACGGGTGTCATAGGTATGACACCCGGGACCGACTGTTTAACGTGTTCTCCGAGGCACGGAGGGGTCTCGATGTGTAACGAACGGTCATATCCACAGACTGACCGCGGCAAGCGCAACTTAACCTCGCAAATCATATGATCTGTGCGATTGGTAATTAGCGACAAGCTCCTCGAAGTGATCGTCTTTGATCATACAGCCAATACAAGAAACACTTACAATTAAAAAATTAAATATAGAACTGTTTTACGTTGGTATATTTTTTTTTAAATTACCACAACAAACACTAATATTCAGCCTAAACTTAGCCACGAGCACTTCGAAGTGATCGTCTTTGATCATACATACTAAGGAATACTTACAATTAAAAAAATAAAATATAGAACTATTTTACGTTGGTATATTTTTTTTAAATTACCACAACAAACAACAAACACTAGTATTCAGCCTAAAGTTCTAAACACAAATGGAAGCAAAAAAAAATACTAAAGTCTTGACAGCTCAAAAAAATATTCTTTTATGACACAAATATATTTAAATTTATTTGGAACACTGATTTAAAATTCTAATAACTTCCGTTGAGAGACGCGTACTTATTGATGGAATAACAACACAACAATGATTAACGATTCCATTGATTTCATGCATGTGATGCAGATAATATATCTGGAGCAAAGATTAAAAAATATCGCAATCATCCTGATTGCAGTTATTACGTTACAATATTAACGGAGGGGCCTGTGGTTAATTAATAACAGTCAGATGGGATAGGTGACCGTTCGTTACAATCGAGACCCTTCCATCCTTCATATCTCTGGTGGTTTTCGTTAGGAATAGGGTTACTATATGACAGGCATATGCTGCATTTGACAGGAATTTTAAGGTTTTGACAGGCGTGCGGCAACACTGTAAGACAGGCATAAGAGGGTGCATTCAAAAAGCCTCTATGTGTGACGATACTTAAGTATGTACGTACGGAGCACACTGTGTAGTCAGCCCCGCTACCAACCTTGCTAACTGCCTAATCTTTTCATGACACAGCATGAGCTTTTCTCTTGCCGACATGAGAGAGAGATCTACAGGCATTTTTTGTAAAATCAAACATTAAAGGCACTCTAGACAGCATTCCTCCATTTTGAAATGGTAACTCTAGTTAGGACATCATTTAACGCCAAAAAAATATTGTAAACTACCCTAGAACTGAAATTCAAAGACATGTCCCACCTGAATTGTTTCTTTGGTAATTCTATTTTAACTTCAGATAAAGTCATATGTCAAGAACAGCAGAGATTGTTTGATAAGATAATATATACCTACAAGTGATTGTGTTGTTTTTTACTATACAGAAACTACGCCTCACTTCGCCTTTTATATTTTTACTGCTTGACAAACAGCAGTGATAGCCTAGTGGTGTGACCGTCGCACTGCCAAGTCATAGGTCTCGAGTTAGCACCCAAGGCACGCATAGGCGTATTCGGGGTGGGGCAGACGGGGAGCTTGCCCCATCCTGGCACAGGAGAGAATAGGTAAATGGTCTAAATTCAGTCAACTCGCCACCCATGTCCACAGAACAACTATCCAAAATAGGCAGAACAATGCCCGACTCCGTCTATACTTATTTGGACCTTAAAAATAAGGTTATGGGGCAAAATTGCCCCATCATCCCATTCTGCACTTCCAGATTTATTGAAAAGACAAATATTTACTGTCTGACTGAGTTTGGCCCACCCTGGACAAAATCCTGGCTACGCCCATGAAGGCACGCACCTCTAACTTTTCGTATTCAAGTGCGTGTTGTATAGTTATCACTTGCTTAAAAACGGTGAAGGAAAACATCGTGAGGAAACCGGCATGCCTGAGAGATATTTCTCGACGGCATGTGAAGCCAAGTCAGAGGTCCATGGGCGGTATAAACTGTGACACCAGGTTAGTCACTTCTTCTTCTTCCTCCCCTTATCCCACACGAGATGGGGTCGGCACAACATGTATTTCATAAATCCATGTTGTTAGAGGTTTTGGCTTATTGTTTTATGACCGGCCGCCTGCCTGACATCACCTTCCTTGGGAATACTCGTTGCGCCGTCGCGCGGGTAACTCAATGTGTACGTCAGAGTTTATGCCGCCAATGGGCCTCTGACTTGGCCTCACATGAAGTCGTGAAATATCTCTCAGGCATGCCGGTTTTCTCACGATGTTTTCCTTCACCGTTTTTAAGCAAGTGATAACTATGCAATACGCACATGAATCCGAAAAGTCGGAGGTGCGTGCCTTGGGTTCGAGCTCGAGACATGACTTGGCAGTCCGACGGTCACACCGTGAAGCTATCACTGCTAAAACACATTCCCACTGTCCTATAACATTGTTTTATTTGTTTGCTACATACACAATAAGTATCATACATATAGATATGAATAGTTTCCAATTTAATTCAACAGTATGTGCGTAACGATCTCAAGATCTCAAAAAATTAAAAATTAATTTAGTAACTGCAAAAAAAACATCCTAGGTACGGCGCCCTCTTTGCAAGAGTACCTACGACTCGCACTTGGCCGGATTTTTTTTATTCCTTGTTCTTAGAACACATTACGACAATCTACAAGTTATTTTATTGTATGATAACGCGTTGTGTGACTAATATAATATTGATTTATGTTTTTAATTGATATGTTTCACGCGTTATCGAGTATTATTATGAAAAAAAACACAATTTGTGTAGATATAACATCGCATAATCGCACAAATACAGGCTGTGGGTGGCGCATTCTTTAAAACGCGTGCGTCACGTGCACGATCCAAATAATGCGTTACTAGCGCGAGCAGTGTGCTGTAGGATTAGGGGTCGATCGATCCACTATGGAACAGAGACCACGTACCAATAATCCCTTTTAAAAGGGTTTAGGGGTCGTGCAGCTCTCTATGGAACTGGGACCACGGCCAATAACCCCTTTTAAAAGGGTTAGGGGTCGTTCGCCCCACTATGGAACTGGGATCGCAGACCAGTTACCCCTATTATCAGGGTTAGGGTCGTTCGGCCCACTTTGGAACTAGGACCGGAGAACAGTTACCACTTTTAAAAGGGTTAGGGGTCGTTCGGCCCACTATGGAACAGAGCCCACGGAAAAATAACCACTTTTTAAAGGGTTAGGCGTCGTTCGCCCCACTATAAAACTGGGATCGCGGACTAGTTACCCCTTTTAAAGGGTTAGGGGTCGTTCGGCCCACTATGGAACTGGTACCGCAGACTAGTTACCTCTTTTAGAAGGGTTAGGGGTCATTCGGCCCAGTCGCGGTGCATGCAATAACGAATCCCACGACCCCGGCCTTAGGTCAGAAGGAGGGACACCGTGGTGGTTTTAGCCGGTAAGAGTCCGGCACACACCCCCGTCTTCCCCCGTCGGGGGATAGTCCATGAGGATTTCCCCACGATAAAAAAGGGGTTCATTCGGCCCACTATGGAACTGGGATTGCGGACCAGTTACCTCTTTTAAATGGGTTAGAGGTCGTTCGGCCCACTATGGAATTCGGACCGCAGACCAGTTGCCCCCTTTAGCAGGATTAGGGGTCGTTCGGCTCACTATGGAACTGGCACCGCGGACCATATACCCCTTTTAAAAATTGATAATGGTTAACTAGGCCCACATCTGTTTTGCTTTCAGTCGTAGACCTAGTACGGACGTTTGACGTACAGTATCGTAAAGGCTGTGGTAAAGGTATCGCTAATGTAAGCGAATTTTGAATCGAAAATACAAATGTCCTATAACATACATACAGAAACAATTGTTGTTATTACTGTCATACTGTTGGGCACGGGCCTCTACTCAGAATAAGAAGGGTTTAGGCCTTAGTCCACCTCGCTAGCCTGGTGCGGGTTGGCAGACTACACACACCATCGAGAACTTTATGAAGCCCTCTCAGCCTGAGAGGGCTTCATAAAGTTCAGGAGTTGAGAATCACAGTTGTGCAGGTTTCCTTTTGATTATCACTTGCGTTAACAGTGAAGGAAAACATTGTGAGGAAACCTGCACACCCGAGAGTGCTCCATAATGTTCTCGATGGTTTGTGTAGTCTGCCAACCCGCACCAAGCCAGCGTGATGGACTAAGGCCTAAGTATTCTCATTCTGAGAAGGGGCCCGTGCCTAGCAGTGGGACAGTAATGAGCTGACTGTGCTTGTTTTGTTCTGTCTAGCCTTTTTCCCAGCTGTTGTGGTCAACTTCCAGTCTAACCACATGCGGCTGAATACCAGTATTTTACATGGAGCGACTGCCATCAGACCTCCACAACCCAGTTACTGGGCAATGCCAATATCCTAGGCATAGACCGGTTGGCCTGCGGGCGGCGGGTTAGGGGATCCGCCGCCCGACCAGTAACAGGCCCGAGAAGGCGGCGCGCAGTGTTCCGTGCGCGTTTTTCAAGAGGATGTGGGGCAAGGCCCCACAGAGGAAAGGTCCGCCGAAGGTTGGCGGACCGGGACCTGCCGGGGTTGCGATGCATTTTTTTGCGAATCCCGCGACCCCTGCCGGACGGTCAGTAGGAGGGACACCGTTGGTTTTTAGCCGGTAAGACTGCGGCAGACCCCCTCGCCTTCCCCGTTTGAGGAGCATCCATGAGGATATTCCAACGAAAAAAGAAAGGCTTAGACCGGTTGTCACACTTTCGGGCTTCTGACTACCCGTAACAACTGTCATAGGTAATTCCTATGACACTCGGGACCGACTGTTTAACGTGCTCTCCAAGACACGGAGCGATCTCGATGTGTAACGAACGGTCACCCATCAACAGATTGATCGCGGTAAGTGCAGCTTAAACTCGCAAATTGTATAATCTGCGCGGTTGGTAATTAGCGACGAGCCCCTCCATGCTTATTAAGTTAAATTGAAATCAAAATTATGGAATCATGCCAACCCTGGCACGTGTCTTATCAAACCGCGCCGATCATATGATTTGCGAGGTTAAGCAGCGCTTGCCGCAGTCAGTCCATGGATTAGCGACTGTCCGTCATACATCGAGACCCCTGTGCCTCGGAGAGCACGTTAAACCATCGGTCCCGGTTGTCATAAAAATACCTATGACAGTTGTTACGGATAGTCAGAACCCCGAAAGTCTGACAACCGGTCTAACCTTAGGATATCAGTATTGCCCAGTAACTGTGTTGCAGAGTTCTCATGGCAGTCGCTCCGTGTAAAATAGTGGTACACAGCCGCATCTGGTTATACTGGAAGCTGACCCCAACATAGTTGGGAATAAGCTAGGAGGAAGGGGGGCTAAATCTGGCAAAGGGACCGTTGATTGGTTGATTTATTAAAGTTGTTAGTTTTTTTACCAAGGATACAGTATGGATAACGTACATCAAATTATGATTGATTATCTGACCTTTATTAAAAGGAGGTTAACGTTATCCACCTACTGATTACAAAAATGTCAAATTTGAAATGTTACTGTTATCTTTAACTAAGCACATAATATAATCAATACATTTAATGATATATCAGCATGATATATAAAATAATATATACAGGTTGTTCTGCGCAGAAGGCTGGATATGACTTTGAAATTGTTCATGTATATTAAACACTAGCTGTGTCCTCACGGCTCCGCCCGTAGCCTATGTTACTCAGTGATAATGTAGCTTTATAACAGCAAAAGAATTTTTGAAATCGGTTCGGTAGTTTTTATGTTTATTTGTTACATACAAAAATACAAATCTTTCCTCTTTATAATATTAGTATAGATATAGATAACAATCACAGCTGTATTTCTCAATAGAGTAGGCAGATGTTAATGTAACCTACAGCTTGCAGGTTCAATATGTAGGGATATCTCATTCATTACATTGAGCAAACATCCTACACCCTGTATATAGAAATTCATAATAAGAATTATTTACTATTCTTAATTCTAGTGTCAGGAGAAAACCTACTGTTGAATAATATTAAAAGAAGAATTTGTAATAATTAAATATTGTGTAAAAAAAATCTACTTCTGACTTCATGTACTCTGCCTATACAATTAAATTAACAAGGCTTGAACATACAAACCCATGCAAGTCAAATAAAAAAGGTAATAATAAACGAAGTTTTATTTTATTCTAGCAATTTCAACTACAAACAAGTCAAGGTAATATTCATTCAGCCTAATGTCGTTTTTTATTTGCGCACTAAAATAGCTAAGTAAATAACATGAGACCATAGCTCAAAGTAATTGCTGGAAGTACTTCATTCAAAAACCAGTTTCGCAACTTCCAGCAGACATAATTGCACAAATACACCGACAATTAAAGTTTTAACTCGCTAACATGATGTAATATGCCTATAAAAAACGACGAGTGAAATATTTAAGACCTGAAATTTCATTTAGCAGAGGAATTTACATTAAAAAATGATGCAAATTGGGTTATGTGTGTCGCGACCAACCAATTCTTATGTGATTATAACGGAAAACGTAGTCTATTATTTATTCAAAAACTTACCGGTGAAGAATAATAGGGTGTGTTCTTGGTTCACTTGTGAAAATTTAAGCGTAAAACAACAGGGAAAATGGGAAATACAGTTTCCCAATACAAGAACGCTATACGATCGTACGATTGTGCACCACACAGATTAAAAATGTCCAAATTTTGGAATGTTGCGAAAAAATTTGTTGACGTTTCACTTTGATGTTGCAAGCGATAAATAAAAAAGATATACGTTCAAAACCATGGTGAACGTCCAGTGTTATATTTCTCTTTGCTTTAGTTTCATTAGCAAAAGATTTGCAAGATTTACCTGAAGAGGTTGTCTACAACAAGCAAAGCTAAAGGAGTTTTGGGTTGGGATTACAAATGTTGCATTTAAAGCTCTGCAAAAAAGATTGCAATAAATGGTAGCACTACTAATCATAAAGTCTGGCCAACGAAAGCTGTCCACGGGAAACGGCGGCTGTTTAAATAAATCTTCAGCTAACACACTAAAAAGCTTTAAAAATAACTCTTTTAGTTTAACATTGAATAGGCTTATTAATTTTTAATCAATTTTACCGTCTTATGTCATTTATGATACAAACAATTGTGGCGTGTTGTCACCACAACGCAAACATTCGTCCAATCCAAACAGCGATACGCGCTTGATACTTTGCAACACATATCAAGAGAGAGTAGAGACGCACTCTAGAAGTGCATTCAATAATTCGTTCGATTATCTCACCTGGCCACCTGGCAAATATTTCTCTGACTGAGTCTGATTCTGGTATCCCCAAACGTCAAAAATTTTCGCACGCCATTGTGTGCGGAAGTCACCCATTTTTAAATTACAAAAATCACTGTTTTAGAACAACAAAACTCAAAATATAACCGTCAAAATAGATTTATTAATCGAAAATGGGCCTACCAGGTTGCGGCATACCGGAGGATGACCTCCCCCAGTGTTGGACTGACGACGTTCGTATGAACGCGCTATTTGCACCTTTTCGTTTAAAGGCAGCTAATCCCGAATCTTGGGATATGAAGATGAAATTCTGGTCTGATATGCTGCGGCAGTGGTGTAGGAGTAGGAAGGATCCCATAGTGTCTGCAGCGGACGCGAAGACTGCGTTTAATCGGAGAGGACGCAGTCCTGCTTGCATGGATATCGTCGTTGAAGAAATGTTTCGGTGAGCCATTATTTTTTTAATTTATAAGTTCACCTGCCCATCTACATACTTTACGTATGATATAAAACCATTTCCAGGCCTTTTGAGGCCATTTCAAGACATATTTTGTAAATGTAAACAAAAGTGGTATTTTTTTTTTTATTATTTGGTTGTGAGCTAACTATATGCAAATTATTTCTAATTAAATATGCTTGTTCTAGACTAACCTTAATTCTAGTTTTAAATGTTCCATAAATACATAAATGAATGGCATTTTATGACGGCACTGTCACAAGGTTTTGCATCAAATTTGTTGATTTTAGATTTTAAAAAGCATTGCAGTTTCCATAGACATTTTAAGCACTTTTTGTTTCAATATTTTGGTATATCAAACATAATATGAGCCAAGGTCATGGAGCTGTCTTTATTTCTGCCCAACAGTGGGATGTTACAGGCTCACAGGAATAGAAACATAGGCTAAAGATATTTTGGGACTGTATTTGAGCGATGGTATTATAGAAATATAATCACATGTTGTCTGTTGTCAAGTTTACCTTGTCTATATCAACTTTAATCTATACAAATTAATAAAATTGAAGTGTCTGTGTTTTATGTCCAAATAACAGCTTATTATTAAAAGCATATGAAAGTGAAAGTATAATTACAGTACATATAACAAAAAAAAAACAATTATTAATATTTTTGTTTGTCTGTTTGTTTCGGCTAATCTCCAAAACGGGTGGACCGATCTTGGCAGGACTTTCACTGGCAGATAGTTGATGTTATAAGGAGTAACTATGGCTACTTAATTTTAGGAAAGATAAAGATAAGGGTTTCGCTCAAAAAATTAAAACTCATTTGACTTCTACCAATGATATTATAAGTAAAAAGGTGTAGATAGGTTATAAGCGCTCAGCAAGCGACACATCAAAATGTGGCTAATTAGCCAGACTTGACCTCAGTGTTGCATTTCTACTACGTTAGACGACCCACTGTCGCAAATTACATTTGTCTCCTTTTCATTCGCGATAATCAAATCATGCCATCCTATTTTGACGTCTAATTGTAATGTAGTGTGCTATTGCAATATTTAGTTATTTATGTGTGCGTTAGTGTGCCGTTTTTGAAGATCGAATGTTGTTTAGGTAACCTATCTACACCTTTTTACTTATGATATCATTGACTTCTACGCAGACAAAGACAAAGTCACGGGCACAATCATCCTCCTGCCCTTATCCCAATTTATTATTATTAAGGGTCTAGTATTTAGGGGCAAGGCACATCTGATGGAAGATACGCCACCGATATTCTGCTGCATAATTTACTCAGACAATTTTAGTAACACTTCATGAGATGAGATGTTTATATCGCTGACTGAATTCAATAGTGTCACAAGACAAAATTCAACAATTTGAGAAAAAGCACAATTAAATGTTCGTTGACAAGTGCGCGCGCACATTCTAGCTCGTTTTGAGTGTACTGTATGGAATAAATAGTTGATGTTTAGTTTTTATATATCTACGTTAATGCTTCAGTAGCCAGCAGTAATAATATTGATGTTTTTTTTGTTATTTTGATTAATATGAGGACCAGAAGATGGTGACCTCGATTTATGCCAGTATTGCATTTTTTTTTTACTTTTTGGATTAATGCCATTACTAATCTTATGAAACTAACACGCTGGGTCTTTAATGCATAAAATAAAGTAGGTAATTTATGACAAGAATTCATCACTAACTCAAATTGTCAAAAATTTTACTTGTGCCACTAATGATGAATTCATTAGTGGCACAAGTAGTCAGCGATATGGAATTAAGTGTACTGGCGAAAAATAGGCGACGTATCTTCCGTCAGATGTGGCTTGTCCTTTATTTATGTATACTTCTATGCACTATGGTGGTATACAAGGTTAGTCGGAAAGTGGGAACTAAGCCGCAGGCCACTTAATATATCACTGATGATTGTTTTAAAGAAAGTGTTAAAAGGACATGTTATATTTTTGTATGGAAGCTGGGCTTTGGCTGTGAACAGAGAAGAGATATTTTTTTTATGAAAGTACATAAAATATGGAGCTTTCATATATATTTCTTATTTTTTTTAAAAACACCCTTTATTTTTTTTTAAATTTAAATAATTAGAATTAAAAAATAAAGTTGCAACCCACAGTTGTTAACCCATAATTATTAATTCTGGCAACACTTCTATTGGATGACATTTATTGTCATTGTCAACGTCAGTCATTGTCAACGTCAGTCATTGTCAAAAAGTCAAATTCAATTCAACTTATTCAACTGTTGTCTGTTATTGAAAGAAAGATAATAGCATAATAGAAAATAGATAGCGATTTTGTGTGACAACTTTGACATGATTAGACATTGATGACATTACTGACAATGACAAATGACAACCTTGCTGACATACAGTAAATATTTTCTTTTATTCTATTGAGACAAGGGAATCAATGCCATACATCCAAACCATTAAGTTAATTCATTAATTTTATTTTAATTTAAGCCTTTTAATATTATTTTAATATTAGGATAAATATAATGCTTTCAAAAATGGTATATATCATTTTTATTTCTAAGTTTTTTATCAGTTTATTAGTTTTTTAACAAAAAAAATATCAGGATTTTAAATGTTTTATAATTAAATAATGGTGCTTTTTAAAAAAGAAATGTTTTTGTAAGCACGTCCTAGACAGTTTTCCCTATCAGAAAAACCGCACATGTAAGCGGTTCAAAAATAAAATTATTTTAAGCCCATTTCATAACATGTCCTTTAAAAATTCCATTAATTTTTTTTCCACGAAAAATTATTTCTATTTTACTTTATTCAAAAATTCTTCACCCCTGCTTTAGTTATGAATTCAGAAAATGGAGTTTCTAACCCGTGACCCCAAATATGACGTAAAATGTAAACACGTCTGATCATAGCTGAGGATAGATAGAATTTCGCGTATTTTTTGTGAAATCTTTGAACAGCTATTTCTCTTGAACTTTGACTTTTGGGGAAGTTGTAGGACAAAATTATTATGAGTACTATAACATCCTTTCGGCGAAGCACCTCCTTTCCGACTAACCTTGTATATAGCAGATTTACTATCATGAGACATTCACTTTCAGTCAACCTTTGGGTTAGAAAGAAAACATTTTATTATTTGACCACCTCATTGTTTTCGTCGTTTACCTCGTAACTGCCTTGCTGGTCTAGTGGTGGTAAGTGTGACTGCTAACCATGAGGTCTTGGGTTCAATCCCCAAGTCGGGCAAAGTGAAATTGGGTTTTTTGGTGTGAAATTCCTCAGTAGCAGCCCGGAGTTTGGATTTGTGCCCGATTGGTGGCAATAGGCTCACCCCCTATTACAGAGACTTAAACATAACAACGAAATGAGGGTATGCTATACACCTCTACCCAACCCTTCGGGAAATACAGGCGTGATGTTATATTATTTACTCTTTTGTTGAACTCACTTAAACAAAACTGTGTTTTGTTTTGTTGCCGCATTTATTTATTTATTTATTTATTAGTATGGTACTTCAACGACTTACTCACTAAAACATACACAAGCAAGAATAATATACAGATTTATGTGTAGTGAACTCGTCACTTACAGAAGTGCACGGCACTAGCATCAAATTTATTTCTAGACGTGTAAGGTATCGTTAGTTAAATTAAAGCAAAAAAAAAATAATACCAATGTTTACAAAATTTCTTACAATGGGGAGTATTTAACAGAACTATTAACAAAATAACAAAAACAAAAAGGCTGAAAAAGAAAGAAATGGAAGTGGATACAATTATTATATTAATATTCGGCTCGTGTCGCACAGAGGTCTTGAGACTCAGAGCTGGTTAAAAGTCTCGTACGGAATTGACGGAAAGAGTTTGAGTAGATGTCTATGCTATTGGACCGTGTTGCGATTTTATTATAGTTTTCCATTAGACGATTCATGGGTGCGGTGCTACCGAGGTTAGTACGACTTGCAGTTGTGGCAAAGGTAATGGTATCGCGACCAGATCTGAATTTTGACTGTCGAGGTACAGCTATACTTAATTCCGCCAAAAGATCGGGAACATTTAGTAAACCGTTAACGATTTTGTAAAGAAGGATTTGGTCTGACACGTCTCTTCGGTGTTCCAGTGAACACATTTTAAAATGACTTAGTCTTTGGCCATATGAAGAAACACGTGGACAGCTAGGGCTTCTAAAACGAAGATATCTGGTGAAGTTTCTTTGGATACGTTCAATCCTGTTTACGTGAACACGGTAAATAGGGTTCCAAACTGGAGATGCATAGTCCAGTAGACTTCTGACAAGAGTGTTGAAGAGCACCATTACGGTAGAGATGGACTGGAAATCACGACATATTCTCTTTATAAAGCCAGACATTTTCGCAGCCTTGGCAGTGATATTGTCAATTTCCTGAAACATATTTCATTTAATATTAATCATAACTGCAGGTGTACTGCACATTCAGGCGACAGTTGTCACGTAGTTGCACAGACTACATCTTAACTGCATTAGGCAGTTGCATAGTTTACAGTTGTAACTGTATGTGCAGCTTACTTGCTGTTAAATTTCACTAAACGCTGCATTATTAACGTGCTTTTTTTTTTCTTTTTTCGTTGGGAAATCCTCATGGATGTCCCTCGCCCAGGGAAGGCGAGACGGGTCTGCCGGACTCTTACCGGCTAAAAACCAACGGTGTTCCTTCTCCTGACCGCTCGGTCGGGGTCGCGGGATTCGCAAAAGCATGCACCGCAACCCTGGATTATTATTAACGTCCTAAATGAGTTTTATTCATATGCAGAGTGCTTCCTCCAGTGAGAACAGCTACTTATCTCCACTACACAGCTACTATCTGGCATATAACTCCATTATATTGTGTCTTTTATAGCATACAGCTTTGTCAATAAGTCGGACTGTTAGTTCATTGGGGCCGTTTGAGTATTACGTAGGCAGAATTTTAGTAATTTTTGACCCACCCCTCCCTCTTGTCAGCAAAAGTAAGCAAAGCTTTTACCCCCCCCCTCCTATACTTACGTAAACATTGGTAATTATTTTTTTTTTAAACTGATCAGGTTTCTTTATTGTTATTCATGAGCAGCAGTTTTCAAGTCTAGAAAAATAAAGAAATAAATAAAAATTGCTGACGTAATCATCATCTAGACACCCCCGTCCCCCGTGTCATCAAAAATAAGCTAAGCAAAAACCCCCTCACCCCCCTTTCGTGCTTACGTAATACTTGAATCGCCCCATTCGGGCGAATACAGAGTCGCCATTTGTGTTTCCCTGCATTCAATGGAAACTCTTAAATAAAAAAAAAATTGTACACTTCAATAAAAAAATATGAACGATAAAATTATTTTAATATTATGTGTGTCAATGTGTCACTCAATTTGTAAGTTGGCCTAATACCATAATATTTTGATAACAATGCATTGTTTGAAATTCAGACAAATATGAAGTCAAAACAGTTTCATGGTTCTTTAGTTTAACGTTATATACAAAGTGTTACAAAAATACCCCTAAAGCCGAAAGGGGGTTAAAAGGTCCCTTGTAAAGAGTCTTATTGACAATATTTGAAAACCGTAGTTATGACACAAACAAAAGAATTTGGATAAAACATAAAATAATCACCATTGAAATGCAACCCTGAAAACATAAAACTAAAGAGTAGACTACCCAGAAAGTTATTTACATTCTTACGTAATATTTACATTTTTCATGGGGGATTATGTAACACGTTGTATACTAGCGTTTAAAGCCTGCGCAGACGAGGGATGGTGGCGGACAAAAAGGCCGCGGTGCGCTCTTATTAGTACTGCAATAAGGTTGCACCTTGTCCGCGCCAATACCTCTTGTCGCCATGAAGTATTGCGCGGACAAAGTGCAACCTTATTGCAGTACTAAAAAGAGCGCGCCGCGGGCTTTTTGTCCGCCATTGTCCTTCGTCTGCGCAGGCCCTTAAGGTGCATTTCCATAATGACAATACACACACATACACTCCCGGACTCTTAAATTGAGCCACCGTGCCATTTTTGATGTATAAAGATCCATTTCCTTCCCTTCCTCGGAGAGCACGTTAAACCGTCGGTCCCGGGTGTCGTACGAATATCTATGACAGTCGTTACGGGTAGTTTTGCACGCTTGCCTGCAGGTAGAATACAGTGACTCTTAGGCTGTAAGATCTTCCTATTTAAAATGTATTTCTGGCAAATAAACGATTTGATTTGATTTGAGTCAGAAGCTTGAAAGTCTGACATAACTCATACATAACATCATGCCTTGTATTCCCTGAAGGGTTGTGCAGACGTGTTTTTAGTACACCCTCGTTTCGTCAGTTATGTTTAAGTCCCATGATTACATCGCCTCCTATTAAGGAGGCGAGCCTATTGCCATTAACCGGGCGCAGATCTAGACTCCGGGCTGCTACTGAGAATTTTCTAATGAAAAAACCCAATAACACTGCCTGACATGGAGATCGAACCCAGGACCCCATGCTCAGCAGTCGCGCTTGCGACCGCTAGGCCAACAAGAAAGTCTGACAACCAGTCTAACCTTAGGGTATCGGCGTTGCCCAATAACTGGGTTGCGGAGGTCTGATGGCAGTCGCTCCGTGTAAAATACTGGTATTCAGCCGCATCTGGTTAGACTGGAAGTTGACCACAACATATTTGGGAAAAGGCTAGGCAGAACCGAACATAGACGTCATCCAGTAACCTGTCTTTTTCTGTTCACAGCAACGGTGACTTATGTCCTCTATCGAAATATCAGCAGATTCTCCACAATGGGCCCGAGGGCTGGGTTAAGTGGGGTGCCCGGCTAGCATTCAGACCGGCTGCCTTCGCATTGACAGCGGCCCTGTCGTTTATGCCAGGGAGGCAAACGCTGGATGGCGATGGACTGCCCAAAGCCAGCATCGATTCAACACAACGATTTGTGTTGGAAAGTGCTGTTAAAGTAAGTTGAACATCATAAACTTCCTCCTGCCCTTATCCCAACTTATTTGTGGTCGCCGCAGTGTCTTCTTCTTCCATACATATCTATTAGCCATCCTCTCTGTAGTCACCCCCTTTCTATCCACATCATCTTTCACACTATCCATCCATCGTTTCTTTGGTCTTCCTCTACACTTATAACCATCCACATTCATACTCAAAACTTTCCTCACGACATGTTCCTCGTTCCTCCACATCACATGCCCATACCATGACACCCGGTTTCCACACAACTTCTCTGTCACCGGCGCCACTTTCAAACTTCCTATTATACAGGATGTCCCTGGAAGTATGGATCAAATTGAATAGGGGCGTGGGCAAGGTCATTTCCAAACTTTTTAACCTTGAGAATGTTGGTGCAATTTTTTAACTTTTTCCCTTAAAAATCGCTCGAAAATTGAGTAAAATTTTTGCCAGACCGAAAGACTTTGCGGTAACTGTTTTTTTTTTATTAAACACGTGTTTTCTAGCTGCGTATAAGTATTACCAAAAGAAAGGCCCACTCTTCTACAACGTTAAAATTGCCCTGATAGTTTTTTTTTTAATGATTTTTTTCATTGAGCACTATGCGAAGTGATGGAAAAAAAAGAACAAAAATTGGTCATAACTTTTGAACCGTAAAAAATTGAAGCAACATTATCAGGGTATAAAAGTTTGGAAATGACCTTGCCTACACTCCTATTCGATTTGATCCATACTTCCAAGGACACCCTGTATACTGATTTCTAATTCTATCCATGCGACGGCCGATTGCAATGGTATCAACGAATGGTTGTTACTCGACAAATAATGGCACTATTTCCTCACAACACCCCCCTCCCTCCGAGAAGAGGCCCGTGCCCAAAAACGGGGCAGTAATGTGCTGATTCAGCTAATTCACCATCTATTTTCCAGGAGCAGGCCACAGAACTCTTGCAAAACTTCCCCCCCGGAGTCGAACGCATGGGCACCATTGAGGAGCTGATGCGTAACTGTGAGTGGACCAGAGGACGGGAGACGTTTGAGCTGCTGCTGGGGTACCTGGTGTCTCAGGGAGCCGCTGTCAAGAAGGGTGACGTTGTCAAACTAGGTTAGTATTAAGGATTCATGTGCGTATTATACAAGGTTAGTCGGAAAGGGGGTACTAAGCCGAAAGGGTGTTGAAGTATCCATAATAAGGGATAACTTTTGTTCTACAACTTTCCCCAAAACTCGATAGTTTAAGACAAATGGCTTTTCAAAGATTTCGTAAAAAATATGGTAAAATCTATCTATCCATAGCTATGATCAGCTGTTTTTACAATTTGGGTCATATTTGGGGTCACGAAAGAGAAAATTAATTTTCTGAATTCATAACTAAAGCAGGTATGATTTTTTTAAGAAAAAACAAATAAAAAAAATTTTCATGCTATTAAAAATTATCATATTTTGAAATTTTAACACTTGCTTTTAAAATAGTCATCAGTGACACTTTAGGTGGCCCGCGGCTTAGTACCCCCTTTCCGACTAACCTTGTATAATTATCACTTGCTTAAAAACGGCGAAGGAAAACATCGTGAGGAAACCGCCAATGCCTGAGAGATATTTCTCGACGGCATGTGAAGCAAAGTTAGAAGCCCATGGGTGGCATAAACTCTCACACCAGGTTAGTCACTAAACACACGAAAAAAGAAGATTGTGTAGTGCATTTTATTAAACGGAAACGAATAAGATGATTCAACGTGGTTTAATGTGGGTGGAACACAGTTGTTTAGTATTTGACCTAGAAAAACGGGACATCGCTAAATTAGTTTAATCCGTAGTCGTTGAATTATAAACACACTAGCCGTTGCCCGTGGTTTTACTCGTATTCTAGGAGAACTTCATTTAACTGGATATCAAGTATCGTATGTTCTCCCTAGCCTTTTCCCAACTATGTTGTGGTCAGCTTCCAGTCTAACCAGATGCGGCTGAATACCAGTATTTTACACGGAGCGACTGCCATCAGACCTCCGCAACTCAGTTACTTGGCAATGCCGATATCCTAAGGTTAGACTAGTTGTCAGACTTCCCGTAACGACTATCATAGGTATTCGTATGACACCCGGGACCGACTGTTTAACGTGCTCTCCGAGGCACGGACGGGTCTCGATGTGTAACGAACGGTCACCCGTCCACGGACTGACCGCTGCAAGAGCAGCTTAACCTCGCAAATCGTATGATCTGCGCGGTTGATTAGCCACAAGCCCCTTTTGGATATAAAGTATCCTATCACCCATATTCGAAGACGTTCCTCCAAAACTTACTCGACTAGACTCCACCTCGACTCAGCCTTTCTCACTACCATCGGTAGTTATAGTTGACATAAACGTCCTCGACTCGAGATTTTTCCTCAGTCGACGTAAGGAATCATCTGTCAAACTCAAGGTACCTCGGAACCTACCTTAAGGAAGAAAGTGTCAAAGTTCGTATGTAACAAAAATGAATTTTGAAGACTATCGAATATGCTTACGATAATCCCTACAACTATTTATCGCGGCGTTATTTGGGCGATGCAGATAATTCAAATTATGACGCAATGACTTCTCGAGGAACCTCGAAGTTCACTCGAAATTGCGACGAATACAATTTTGAAGGTGTTTTCGAGGCCGTCCTGAGTCGAGTAAGTTTTGGAGGAACGTCTTAGAATATGGGTGTAGGTGTGGGGTGGCGCGAATGGATAAAGTAAGAAATAAGTATATTAGAAGGAGTTTGAAAGTGGCACCAGTGACAGAAAAGTTAAAGGGAAAACGTTTATCTTGGTATGGGCATGTGATGAGGAGGGATGAAACACATGTGACTAAGAAAGTGATGAATATGAATGTTGATGAATGGAGGGGGAGAGGGAGACCTAAGAAAAGATAGATTGTGAAAGATAAGAGAGTAAATGATAATGAGACGGCTGACAGGGAAGAGTGGAAGAGAAAAACATGTTGCGCCGACCCCAAGTAACTTGGGACCAGGGCAGGAAGATGATGAATTGTTAATGAAGGACATGGATTACTTTGGATTCGTGTGCTCTATCTTAGACTTGACTTACCATCAGGTGAGACTAGGGTGATGTGAATAAGATAAAAAAAAAAGAATTGTCTGCCAAAGGCACAATATTGGACTATTCCCAGAAAAAAAAACACTTTAGTAGACTTAATAACACCACATCACGCCTGTATTCCCCGAAGGGTTGGGCAGAGGTGTATAGTAACACCCTCATTTCGCCGTTATGTTTTTAAATCCCATGTAATAGGAGGCGAGCCTATTGAAAGAAAAAAGATAAAATAATTTATTTGAGTCTCGTTACAGACATACAAACATATAATCACTTTTTAACAAAAATAAAACCGACTTCAAATGGTCTATCTCCGAAGTTCTTCATCAGATTTCACCAAATTTAAATGGGACCACTTCGAAAGAATACTCTTTCAAACAAAAAAATAATCATTAAAATCGGTTCACAATTAGCAAAGATATCGCGGAACAAACATACAAAAAAAAACAGTCGAATTGAGAACCTCCTCCTTTTTGGAAGTCGGTTAAAAATAAAAAATCTACTAAATACAAAAGTTATATGCCTCTACGAGACAAAAAAAGGAACCCATCTCAGCATAATGCTGCTACACCGAAGTATAGCAGCGCTGGTTTTCGGATGGGTCCTGTAGTGAAGCCACGGGCAGCCACGTGCAAATACAAAAAATAATAAATTAATAAAATAAATAAATGAATGAATTACAATAAATACATAGATATTTGTACTATTCGTGCCAAATAAGAATAGGATCGCGCTTGCTACAACTTCACACGATAGCTGTCAAATTAGTACGGACAGCAAAATAAAACTGTGAAAAGAAAAATGTTATATTTTTTTATTCATAGATTTCATTATTATTTATATTCATTGTTATAAAATGTTATTTCTTGAATTCCATAAATAGATAATATTGGATAAATTAATAATATTTGAAAACAGTATTCATTAAAGAAATGTAACCAATATATATAGTTAACTTCACGAAATGCTACTGGTCACCCTAATATGTCGCCATAATAATAATATAATTATTGTATAATTAATTTGGCGTAAATTGACTAGAAATACCAAAAAAGTGAACTAAAAATAATTAAATTGAGTATAATTTTTATTTATTTTTTTGCACACCTTACACTTTGGTAATGAAGTTCACGAGTGTTGCGGAACAAAATGGCGTCTTGACAGTACTATTCTTATTTGACACGCATATTAAGTAAATTAGTGAATATTTAAAGTGTGCCTACGTGTGCATCCGCCTTGACGTTTGACGTTTCACATGTGTCAGTGTCAATACTGTCAAACTGCCATGTGCCATGTGTGTATTGCCAGCCCTGCTACCCTGTAGTTACGCTACCGACCTAGGTGGTCTGAATGGACCTTATCACATTATCTAATTGGTTTGGCCACCATTAGTTTTATGGTAATTAACAATTAGAAATTTGAGGACCAATGGTTTCTGAATACAATAATATTCGTGGGTGGCATGACGTGAACTTGGTTTACTATTATGTTGCGGCCACACTACCGTGATATGGCAATAATTATGGCCATAATTGAAACAACAACTAGGTGTAGCCACGATTTATGACCATAATTTCAAAATGTCAATCAATATGGCATATGACGGTAGGCAATAGCTCCGGTGGCGGTCTTTTTTCGCATATCAAAGACTTTTACCGCGGTAATTTTTGCGTGAGTGGCCACACTACAGTTTGTTCAGTGTGCGACATGAGCTCAACGGAAACGCACGCGCCGCGCGCCGAGCTGCCGATAGACATAGAGTGGTAGAATGAAAAGGTATTCGAGTTTTTGGAAGCATTCCAATCAGAACCAAGTCTAAAGTCTAAGTTTTAAAATGTAAAAGATTCATATAATAGTAATTCACACTCATAAAGTACAACAACGCCGCAGCTTCAACTTCCATCTTGAAAATATGTGGACAGTAAGGTAGTGTGGCCGGGACATTACTGTGTGGGGACGAGAGGGACGGGTATCAGCACACATAACTAAACTCTCCGTCACGAGAAGCTATAAATTTTGTAAATAAGGAACTTCTACTAAGTTACGTAGCGACATTTCAATCAACAATAAATAATTCCAAATTCAATCAACTCAAAGTAATAATTATACGCGTAATACGAAACTAACGAACAATTTCACTTGTTCGGTTTATATTTTAGCGATATAAAGCGCTGTCGTCTTCGTCTAATGTTTTGTGGTACTGGAACGCGTTTGACTCATGGAACGTAAACATTTGGGCCGCAATTTTGAAGTAAGTTCACGCTGCAAAGAGCTAACAGTAGAAATATTTAGAAAGAAGTTAAAGGCCCTTCTAAGTGAAAAGTGCTATTATACTGTTACAGATTTTATTTTTGTTTGTTAGTTTTTGTACTCAAGTCTTTTAGTACTATATTACTCATTGGTCTGTGGTCAGGACCTCATTGTTCTCTCACTATCCTAAATCATTGTACTGTATCCACTGAAATTGTTAAAGGTATTATTTTTAAAAGAGTAACCATGGAGTTTCTTGCCGGCTCTTCTCCATAGGAAACGACTAATTGGAACCGTGCACCTAAATTCGACGTTTCATAAGCACCTGTATTGGTTTATGTGAAATAAAAATTTTTGATTTGATTTGATTTGATTATGAATGACACTTTGTAACAAATGTTAAATATAATAAAATATAATTTATTATAAATGTACTAAATTTTAAATGCCATTTTCTCCTATACGTGTTTGTTTTTTATTGTATTTAACTACTTATTTTGTTATTATTTGCATGCCATACATGGCAGAATATGATTGTTATCACAATAATGTATGTAAGATCTTATTTGTACCATGCTCATCCAAATAAAGATACTATTGACTATTGCTGACGCTGTCAATGCTGTCATTCGAGTTTCGAATGGGTCTCAGTTTATTTGTGCTTTTTGCGCGGATTTGGTTAGGTATATTGTTTTATTAGATGTACATATGTGTTAACATAATTATATCCCTATATAAAAATCATTACAAAACAGTTTTTTTATTTGATCCAAAGGTCGCGAACCCCTGAATTTGTGTTTACAAAATTTATAGCTTCTCGTGACGGGGACTTTAGATAGATAACTTATCACGATACATAACGTAAAATGGTTGATGTTCAACAGCGGAGCCAGACAAGAAAGCGTCTCCAGTCACAGAGACAGACGAAGCCCTAGTCAAGTTGATGTGTGCGGAGACGCGACTCGAGGGCGAAGCCCTACGGTTGGCGAGGGACGTCGCCACCGCACAGGCTGATGCGAAGGCTGCACTTAATGTTGGGAACAAACTTGCTGTAAGTATTCTTCTTCCTGCCCTAGGTGTGGTCGGCACAACATGTATTTCATAAATCCATGTTGTTAGAGGTTTTGGCTTATTGTTTTATGACCGGCCGCCTGCCTGACATCAACCCTCCTTGGGAATACTCGTTGCGCCGTCGCGCGGGTGACCCAATGTGCTTGCTGATATTATGCACTGGGTCCCAAAATGATATGCTTGTCAATCTTATAGCCGACAACTAAGCAGACTATGTTCTTCTTGGTGGAGTATACTTGAAGTTCCTCGACCCACTCATTCAGTCTTGCTAGGGACTTCGGTTCTGACACATCGTAAACTATTATGAATGAATGTATATAACTATATCTAATTATGTTGTGTACTTATGTATAATTATAAAAAAAATATTCATATATTTAATACAGGCTAAAAATCATCTTCGTCGCAAACACAAAACCGGCCAGCGGTTGGATCGTTGCAGCAACGCCTTAGAGAACGTCCGTCATTTGCTGCAACAGATGAGAGAAGTGCACGTCAACGTGGCGATCGTCGATACTTACAGGTACGCTATATCAAATCGTAAAGAGGAAATGCGGTCGGCATTTAGTCCATACAAACGTATTCCTCAGTTTCCTCCTTGGATAATGTCACTAGAGCAAATATTTTTTACCATAATTATGATATACAATATGTAACATAATTAACGCACATCCTGAAAGTAGTTTGCTCAGAATCGTTGACTGAATCGATTTCTATAATTTTTAATATAGGTCATTTTTTATCCCAAACATAATTAAAACTACGGATATTAGTCACATTACCCCTGTACAGTCAAAACAAGCTGAAATGGACAGTAAATCAAGGCAAAAAGACCATTTTTATTTGTATAATACAAATTCCGTCATTCAATACAAAATAAAGAAAAATAAACCTTATTTCAAGAACGTTAATTTAGTAAATAACAATGCAAAATTTCAGTGTATGTATTATGATTATAACATAATGTTCTAATTGGGGTGTTTGAAGGTGTGCGTTAATTACGTTACATGTTGTATATCTACCACCACTATGTCCCTATGGTATGTTTTTGTCAATAAATTAATTATGAAAAGAACTAGAAACGTTTAAATTTTACAAAAATCGACTGGTTTTATCACCGCTTTCAAACATCTGGCAAACAAATTTGACGAATATAAAAAAATAAAAGAAAAGCATACAGACATAACCGAAGTCTTTCTTAAATTATTACAGAAAAAAATATTAAAATCGGTCCAGATTTGAAGAAGGAAACAGGGAAATACGAAAGTACGATTTCGCTAATATTGCACAGGAGAAATCAGTCCGAGATGCAGTTGTCTCTTTCGCGCTCAATTGGGAAAGTTTGCGGGAGGGGTGGGACGGAAATAGATCGCAAAAACCTATTCAAATTATTAATATTTTGCTGCCCGCGTTTCCTCTTAACGTCCATCATTAGACATGACGCTATTAACAGATCACTACAAAGAACTACAGTGAGTGGATCGTGGCTACTTAACAACCACGCGGATCATATGATTAGCGAGGTTAAGCTGCGCTTGCCGCGGTCAGTCCGTAGATTGGTGAACTTTCGTTACACATCGAGACCCCTTCAAGCCTCGGAGAGCACGTTAAACCGTCGGTCCCGGGTGTCATACGAATACCTATGATAGTCGTTACGGGAAGTCAGAAGCCCGAAAGTCTGACAAACGGTTTAACCTTAGGATATCGGTATTGCCCAGTAACTGGGTTGCGGAGGTCTGATGGCAGTCGCTCCGTGTAAAGTACTGGTATTCAGCCGCATCTGGTTAGACTGGAAGCTGACCCTAACATAGTTTTACCCCATGTGGGGACGGGTTAGAATATAAAACTTCCTCACCGCACGCTGGGAATAGACGCGTGTTGTAAGATTATTACAAAACACACGACGTGGTAGGAGCTATACGGTCCGTCTGGCTAGCTGCCACCTGAACATTAAAGTCCGGCGCCAAGCAGTTTACTGTGTTCCGTCGTGTGTATGTGAGAGCCAGAGGGGTATATAGGGGGATCCCTCTATATCTCTGTTACTTGTATTCGTGTGCTCCATCTTAGACCCTGTCTGCGCTTACCATCGGGTGAGACGAGCCAAACGCGACCAAGTGAAGAATATAAAATATATAAAAATACACCACTGCCCCACCCTTCGGGGAATACAGCCGTGATGTTATGTTATAAATTCTAATATTAAAGGTTTTTATTTTTAACAGACTTCCAAAAAGAGGAGGAGGTTCTCAATTCGACTGAATGTTTTTTTTTGTATGTTTGTTCCGCGATATCTTTGTTAATTGTGAACCGATTTTATTTATTATTGTTTTGTTTGAAAGAGTATTCTTTCGAAGTGGTCCCATTTAAATTTGGTGAAGATCTGATGAAGAACTTCGGAGATAGACAATTTGAAGTTTGTTTTATTTTTGTTAAAAAGATTTTATTATTGTCATCAGGACGAGTTCTGATGCAATGAAACGCAACATGAAGGAGAATGGAATGGAAGAAGATACGGTTCACGATACCATGGACGATTTGAAAGAGGTTAGTTAATCAAATACATCATCCTTACTATCTATAGGCTGTAAACGAAATCATGTAATTCCTTCAAACTTCGTGATGTACTGCTGACATAGATTAACCCTTTTTTTATCGTTGGAAAATTCTCATGGATGTACCTCGCCCGGGGAAGGTGAGGGCGTCTGCCGGACTCTTACCAGCTAAAAATCAACGGTGTTCCTGGGTGAATATTCGAAATTTTTTAACATTATTTTAACAAATCATTCTTCTCCCGGGTTGTTAACGTTATAGTATTGTCAGATTGTTTTTATTCTTGTCTTATTGCTTGACGGCAGCGGTATAGTTTGAGTTTTCACTATCATAATTATAATATAAAACATCTGCATTCTTAACTTTGAGATGATGCTAATGACGTTCTCAATTTTTGTTAATATTTTTCGAAGAATGCCCCTCCTCCTCCTGACCGTACGGCCGGGGTCGCGGGAATCGCAAAAGCATGCACCGCAACCCCGGCAGGTCATAGATTAACCCTAGAAGGTATACATTTGGATTCAATAAAAAAAAAATTACCAGATGTAAACATGTGCTCTTAACGTGAGGCATTTTAGCGCCCCGAGTTAAATGACCGCGTGGCGATCGATAGCCGCGCAATTCGCGCAATGTTTAGTTCTAGTAATTATTTTTTTATTGAATTCAAATGTATCCCGTGCAGGGTTAATCTATGTCAGCAGTACATCACGAGGTTTGAAGGAATTACATGATTTCGTTTACACCCTGTATTCCATTTTCACCCACTTCTGAAGTGAACCTACTTAAAAACCGTTGGATGATAAAAAAAATGACCGCCGTGTCTTTACTCAGGTAATGGATCAATACAGCGAAGTAGAGAAAGCATTAGGTACCAACATTGAGGAGTTTGACGCGGCAGAGCTGGAGGAAGAGCTGCAGGAGTTACTGGCGGGACCTGGCGCGCCGGGCGGAGGCACTCCTGGGAAGGACAGGAGAGATGGTGAGTTATTATTATTTATTATGTTGGTTAGCAAATAATCCGAAGACCCACCTGATGGTAAGTGGTTACTGCCGCCTATATGTATACACTAAAGGACACGTTCCCACTTTGTCGTGACTACAGATGATCGTGTAGTTTTAAGTGTCGTCGTGGCTTATACAAGGTTAGTCGGAAAGGGTGTTAAAGTAACCATAATAAGGGATAACTTTTGTTCTACAACTTTCCCCAAAACTCGATAGTTTAAGAGAAATAGCTTTTCAAAGATTTCGTAAAAAATATACTAAAAGCTATCTGTCCGTAGCTATAATCAGCTGTGTTTGCAATTTAGGTCATATTTGGGGTCACTGATTAGAAACTTAATATTCTGAATTCATAACTAAAGCAGGTATGATATTTTTTGAAGAATCTAAATAAATAATAAATCTAAATAATAATAAAAATATTTTTGCATGCAAATAAAAAGTATCGAATTTTGAAATTTTAACACTTGCTTTAAAATAGTCATCAGTGATACTTTAAGTGGCCCGCGGCTTAGTACCCCCTTTCCGACTAACCTTGTATATTTAAATGGAGGTGTTCACATATAAGACGACACGATTAACTGTCGTCCACGACTTGTTTTTGCAGTGACGACAGATTGTCAAGTCAATGGGAACGGCTAGCACGACAGTCGTAAAACGATAACAAAACGTCACGACATCGTGACGGCAAATCATGTGTCGTTGTTACGACTATCTGTTGTTGCCACGATAAAAATATCGTCTCGTCTTGTAGCTTGCTACTGATGTGCAAACGATAAAATGTCGTCGCGATCCAATGGGAACAGCTAGATACGATAGTCGCTAAACGATAAAAAAAAATTGACGACAAACTGTCGACGGCAAAAATTGACGACAGTCGTCCAACGATAAATTAATCGTCACGACATAGTGGGAACGCGTCTTAAAACAGTAAGAGAATTGCTGATGCGTTGACGACTTTGGAGACAAAGTTGTAGTCTCATATGCCACACCTTTCAAACCAGAACAGCAATGCTGCTTGGCGGCAAGTATTATTACTTCCTGAGAACGTTTAACATGTTCTCCGAGGCACGGAGGGGGTGCCGGGATCGAACACAGACCCTCCTGCATGTAAAGCAAGCGCTCAACCGCTACGCCATCACTGCCAGTGTTGCCAGATCTAGCCCGATCTAGACGTCAGAAATTTGGCGCTAAGTAGCCTAAAATAATCCAATTTTTACTTCTATTGGGTAGTCTAATCGACATCTGCAAATGTTTCCCTACATACATTGTTGTTATATACATAAAATCACGCCTTTTTCCCATGGAAGTAGGCAGAAACTATAGAACGCCACATACTACGACCCTTACATACCCATTTCGCTTCATCCTCATTCATACATCTTGTCATACACGCACGCCGGTTGAGAGTACTACGCATCACTTAAAAAAAAAAATCTTTGGAAAATCCTCATGGATGTCCCTCGCCCGGGGAAGGCGAGCGGGTCTGCCGGACTCTTACCGGATAAAAACCAACGGTGTTCCTCCTTCTGACCGTTCGGCCGGGGGCGCGGGATTCGCAAAAGCATGCACCGCAACCCCGGCCAGCCAACCCTCGGCGGACCTCTCCTCTGTACAGTACTACGCACCTGTTCTTTGTGAAGAACATCACCAATAACATCGATGTATGTCCTTCTAGGTCGTCCTGTACCTATTATCGTCGCCTATACTTATTTATTATTATTATTCCAGCAACAAAGCTCCCGTCGCCGCCATCTTCTCAGCCACGCCGCAAGATTTCGGAACGCGACTTCGTGTTTGACGGAGAAGCACGAATGTTGGCGGAGTTAAACGAACTGGGGATCGATGACTCGAGCCCCCGAGTTAGAGAGAGAAGGGAGAAGGTCGCTGTGGCCGAGGAGGTTGAGATACGTAAGTATTATACTGGGTGTAAAAATAGCCGTAACGAAACCTAAGTCTACGCATACTGTACATAAAACTAAGTAACATACAGCAAACATAATTGCTGGGAAACGACTTTTATTTTTTGGTATTAAAAACAGCTTATAATTGTAGCGCGCAATGGAAGCGCGCGCGCAGCAGACTGTGCCTACATTTCAAAAATGTTGATTATGTTTGTATAGAAGAATGTTTAATAATAACATTTAAACTGAAAAATGTACAAAAATATGGTAACTTTGACCTTCAATATCTCCATAACCAGTCGGTTCCCAGGTATGGCTCAATACCAAAAAATCTTCGTAATGATGGGAAGAATACGTGGCTCTCGGCTTCGTAAAGGGTATTTTTACACCCGATGTACTGTACTCGATTTTTAAGAGGCCGTTTCAGTTTCACAGCCGTCTCACTCTAACGTAAGGTATTTTATAGAGATTTAAAGAGATTTTAGGCGATACTGAAAAATTATTCTATAAACATCTTTCAGAATAACATTATAATTAGAGATGTGCCGATTATGACTTTGGTCGACTAGCCGATTAGTCGGTTGTAAAGAGGCCGACTAGTCGGCCAAGCCGGTCACGGTTTCGGGGATTTCCGTGACGCTTCGTTTACAGCTGATTCGCGCGCAAGTGGCAACCACCGCGCTGCCTGCGAACGTGTCGGAACCTGTTTTGTTTACTTCGCATTTTTTTTCTTGATTTTTGCTTTTGTACGGGTCACAGCGGTGTTTTTGTGTAATAAATTCCCCCTACATACATTTTATTGAAAAATACATACAAAGTAAAAAGCCGGATAGTCGGCGCTCTTTGCCGAATAGTCGCCGACTACGATAGTGGCCGGATAGTCGGCTTTACCGACTAGTCGCCGACTAATCGGCACATCTCTAATTATAATACAATTATATTTGAAACATATTTTCGTCTTGATTTGTTGCCTAGAAAGAGGAGGAGAAAGATAATTTACGTCTTTTGTTTTTTCTATTGTATGGAAATAAAACTATTGTTTGAATATTTGTGATGACCAGAGATCGGATAATCGGATGCATATTTACCTAAAGTTCAGGTGTTGGTTAATATGGAATGCACTTTAGTATCGAAAAAACACGTTATTCCGGGATCGTCAAAAGTGTTCTGTAGAATAGAAACATATTTATCTAGAATTGGATGCATATTTCTTTATTTACATAGCTAAAGTTGTACCTTATTATTAACTAACACAGACATGCACTTTCTTACACCCTACATACACACATATTTGTATCGGAGGTTAAGAATTTACTTCAAGTAATTGTATGCATTCGATTAGTTATGCAGTCCCCGTGATACCGGGTTATTTTTTTTATAATAAATCATTTTCATAAGCCTTTTACATAGTTTTAGTTTAGTAGCCAGAAATTAACTTAGATAAATATGCATCCGATTATCCGATCTCTGGTGATGACACTCAGGAACACTGAACTTCTATAGATTACATTTTCAATATCTATGATGGAATCAGGCGTTACTTTGCGGAAATCCATGATCTATAAATATACAATAAAATATTCAGTGTTAATTCCGCGAAAAAACAGTTGATCAAGCCTGAATGCAGTATGCAGCACCGCCCTCCCGCCCGCAAATATATGCAAATGCAGAAGGTGCGATTAATAACGTGCAACACACAAGCAAAACAAACCGATATGACACGTGTTTCGCCCCTCCACGGGGCATCCTCAGGTGATGTTGACTCGTCGACCGCTTGGACGCGAATGGCACGACTGCGTAGCGCGCGCCCCTTTATACATCGCCTCGACCTGTTGTTTGTGTCGAACTACCCACACAAATACGTAATAATGGGGATGAAACTATATTAGTTTGGTCATTCAACAGTGTATATCTATCTGTATTATGTTTTAATATTTCCAACTGTTCCATTTTCAATATCACTTAAAATCTTTAAAAATGGCTTAAAGTTAGAGCGAGACGGCTGTGAAACGGGAAAGGCTTCTTATGTTGTTCTACTTAGCCTTTTCCCAACTATGTTGGGGTCACCTTCCAGTCTAACCAGATGCAGGTGAATACCAGTATTTTACACGGAGCGACTGCCATCAGACCTCCGCAACTCAGTTACTGAACAATGCCGGTATCTTAAGGTTAGACCGGTTGTCGGACTTTCGGGCGTCTGACTTAATGTAATGACCGTATTTTCTTCCATCCTCAGCTCCCGCTGCCAAGCCAAGTACACCAAAGACCTCCAAACCAAAACAGTCAAAGGCGTGGTATCCCCCCTCCGGAGAGTGTCTCCGCCTCGGCGTGTGGGCCTCCAACAATAACCCGTGCACGCTCGAAGACATCGCTGGAGGCTTCGGGGAGCTAAGACAGGATGATAGATTACACCCAGGTAAATAATATAATCAGCGCATTGCTGTCCCACTGCTTCTTCTTTTCGTGTGGTTAGTGACTAACCTGGTGTGAGAGTATATACCGCCCATGGGCCTCTGACTTGGCTTCACATGCCGTCGAGAAATATCTCTCAGGCATGCCGGTTTCTTCACGATGTTTTCCTTCACCGTTTTTAAGCAAGTGATAATTATACAATACGCACATGAATCCGAAAAGTCAGAGGTGCGTGCATTGGGTTCTAACTCGAGACCTATGACTTGGCAGTCTAACGGTCACACAACTAGGCTATCACTGCTATGGCTGTCCCACTGCTGGGCGTGGATTTATGCCTTAGTCCGCCACGCCGGACTGGTAAGGGTTGGCGGACTATACACACCATCGAGAACTTTATAGAGCCCTCTCAGGTGTGCAGGTTTCCTCACGATGTTTTCCTTCACCGTTAACGCAAGTGATAATCAAATTCTGATCCGCACATGAATTCGAAAAGTCAGAGGTACGGGCCGGGTTCTGTAGTAACAAAATCACACTTAGGAGGTAGCTCTCAAATGAGACAGCATTTTTTTAATGTTGGTCCACTCTAGGGTTTCTCCTGTATCGTGGATTCGTTTACAGACACAAATCTTCACACGCACACACATCCAGACCCAGAACAACTATCTGTAGGCCATACAAATATTTGTTCCGTACGAGAATCGAACCCACGACCCGTAGCGCAGAAGCCGATCGCTCAGCCACTGCACCAAACGTGTCGTCACACACATGTTATGTTTCACAATATTCTTTTTCAGGCCAACAGCTGAATGTAGACTTCACGACCCCCCCACGGTTATACAACACAGATTTCCAAGTCAGAGACCACAAGATGAGTGGTGGAGTTTGGCTCTACAACAATAAAGACAGCAACAGTAACGTTGACAGCGGTTTAGCAGCCAGCACAGAGTATTTTAGGTGAGAATACAAATTCCTCTAATTAGTCACTTCTTCCTGCCCTTATCCCACACTAGGTGGGGTCGGCACAACATGTATTTCATAAATCCATGTTGTTAGAGGTTTTGGCTTATTGTTTTATGACCGGCCGCCTGCCTGACATCAACCCTCCTTGGGAATACTCTTTGGGTGACCCAATGTGCTTGCTGATATTATGCACTGGGTCCCAAAACGATATGCTTGTCAATCTTATTGTCGACAACTAAGCAAACTATGTCCTTCTTGGTGGAGTGTACTTGAAGTTTCTCGACCCAACTCTATCCTTGAAGTTTATCATTTATCATTAATATGTACCTTATTGGTCTAGTGGTCGCAAGAGCGACTGCTGAGCATGGGGTCCTGGGTTCGATCCCCAGGTCGGGCAAAGTTATTGGGTTTCTACATTCAGAATTTCTCAGTAGCAGCCCGGAGCCTAGATTTGTGCCCGGTTAATAGCAATAGGCTCGCCCCCTATTACTTGGGACTTAAACATAACTAGTGAAACGAGGGTGTATTGAAACACTGCCGAACCCTTTAGGGAATACAGGTGTGATGTTATGTTTTCTGTTACCATGTAGGCTAGCTTTATACAAGAATTTTATAACTGTTTTGCGGTTTTGAGTATTTTTTTGTGACCTACGCAAATTTTCGGCTGATTGGTACCCTCGTGCGTCGTGTTGTTGAGCTCACTAAAATAAGGTTTGAGCTACGCGATGACTGATGCATGCGTGCCGTCAGTTAGGACAGGTCAACTCAAACCTGCTATGGCACTTTCCTCAAACGGCCATTCCAGACGTTACCCTACATTGTTACACTCGCATAGTTTTTATACCACAATGTCTGGACTTTAAAAGAGACCTTGATCTCTGAGTTTGTTTCGGCTTTTCTTCTCAGAGCTAGTCAGATAGGAAATGCCGGCGCCATCTAGTGTCAAAAAAACATTAAATTGACTTGTAAAATTGTCTGTGACAGATTTATTTACAGAAATAAAAATCGTTTAACTGCCTCCTTGGTCTAGTGGTGGCAAGCGCGACTGCTGATTGTCAGGTCCTGGGTTCGATCCCCGGGTCGAGCAAGATGTTATTGTATTTTCTGTATGGAACTCCTCAATAGCAGTCCGTAGTTTGGATTTGTGCCCGGTTGATGGCAAAAGGCTCGCCCCGTATTACATGGGACTTAAACATAACGGCGAAATGAGGGTGTTACTATACACCTCTGCCCAACCCTTCGGAGAATTTAGGCGTAATGTTATGTTAAAAAATCACTTACCATTTATGTATGTTTGTATAATTTTTTTACAGTACTGAAAGCCCAGGCAAGTCCATGACCGCCACTGGCTTCCAAATGGCTCCAGGAGGTGAACGGAGAAAGTCCACCTCAGAAACCTCCCCTCATCCTGAAGAACGGTCTCCGAAGGACACCGTGGACGATCTGCAGAGGAGGCTCGACAACCTGAGGGGGTTCAATTTATAATATTAACGATTTTAAGTCGCCATGACAACGTAAAAGGTATGGTCAACAAAAAAAATTATTAAAAAATTACGATAAAAAAAAACTTGTACGGTCAGCGTCAAAAATAGATGATTGCGTCTTTTCAGAATTGTTTTTTTTGAATGAAAACTTATCAATTTTTTTATAACAATATTTTTGTTGAAATTAATTTATTACCATAAATTCTAAAATCTAGTAATCTCAAAAACCTACATCAAATCAGTAGATTTTCGATTGAAATCGATTTAATATCGATCATAATTAATTTTATAATTCGATTATATTCATCGATTTTTGCTGTTGACGCTATAATGAAATGTAGTCGATTTTAGATCAAATACTTGACTAACAACCTTTTACGGTGTCGTCGTGTTGTTATTAGATTAAACCTTATAAAATAACCATAGATTATAAGGCCTTATTGAATAACCGTATTTTAAGTTAGTTATTTTATAAAAAACGAGTTAAAATCATTTTATGCTATGTCCTAGCTGAACAATGCAGATAGTATAGCATCACATATCTTCATATCTCCAGCTACAATTGATAGAAGAACTTTGACTATAAGAATAACTAATAATAGTATACAACGTGTTACAAAAATACCCCTAAAGCCGAAAGGGGGTTAAAAGGTCCTTTTAAAGAGTATTCGCAATATTTGGAAACCGTAGAGACCCAAAAAAAAAATTGGATAAAACATAAAATAATCATCATTGAAACGCAACCCTGAAAACAAAACTAAAGAGTAGACTACCCAGAAAGTTATTTACATTCTTACCTAATTTCCTCTGAGGGGTAAATGACAACAACCATAAAAGACTACTTGATTATTTACATTTTTCATGGGGAATTATGTAACACGTTGTAGAAGTGAAACGGACTGTCGGGAGACAGTTTTGTACTTCAAAATACACTTTTACGCTTTGAGACACTTAATGACTCGATACACAGTTTGAAGCCACAGGGCGGTCGTTTTAGCGATAAGTCTGTGGCCGCAGCTACAAACAAATAGCGATCAGCTGTGTCTAGAACAACTTAGGTCCGTATTACAGAACATTCCTCAAGTCCAGTTTGGACCTACTTATGCAAAAAGGAACCAATCCACACACACGCCAAAATCGAACTAAGTATGAAGAAAGTTTTCAAAATGCACCTTCTATCGACCCTGTAAAGATCAAAATGATCTGACAACTTTGGCACATATTTTGTCAAAGTTAAGGTCATTTTGATCCTTACAGGGTCGATAGAAGGTGCATTTCTAAAGCTTTCTACATACTCAACTCGATTTTGGCATGTGTGTGGATTGGTACCTTTTTGCATAAGTAGGTCCATTTGATCTTTAATCAGTTGATCAAGCGAAAGGGGTATGTAAGGGTCGTAGCATGTGGCGTTCTATAGTTTCTGCCTACCCCCATGGGAAAAAGGCGTGAGTTTATGTATGTATGTATGTATGATCACTGTTTAAGTATAGAATCAGTACTTGAGCAACGGTCTTATTCCAGAACGGCAATCAATCTATACTCAGATGAAACGAGACTCAAATCGAGCCGATCGATTGGTTGATTACAGATCAAATCACTGTTTGGGGTCGAATCTACGAGCTGAATAACAATCTAGAATAAAGTTAAACTCAGCTGAACTATGATCAATGAATCTATGCATGAGGAATGTTCTAAAATTATAAGTCGACTCAAAACTAGTTTTAAACCGAGATTAATGCTTGAGTTTCGTTCTGTAATACGGACCTTAGTGTCTATTCTGTGGTGAGTCTAAGAGTGCCTTTCCACCAGAAATGTGCTATGCAGCTATGCTGAAAGAAAGAAAGAAAGAAAGAAAATTATTTATTCCGGACTCACACAGGCAGTTACAGAAACAAAAACAATATAAAAAAAAAGAAAGAATAAGAATTTAGACTACCTGCACGAGGCCAAAAAGGGCTCCTATCTCAGCATAATGTTGCGACATTTAGAAAAAAAAAACAAAATGTCGCAACGCTGGTTTCGCTGCTGCGAGAATTTAAAAGCTAAGCTACTAAACTATGTGACCGTTTCCACTGACGCTAAGCTATATAACGGAGCGAGTAATATGTGCTATGAAAATGCGCCCCCGCAAGGCTGCTCTGCACGTCTACACCACTCGCGACCATCCACAGCACGCATACCTCCATATAAAAAAATGTAGCTTAGTTGAATCAGTTTCCACCAGTGCCATGCTATTCTCATTCTTTATTGTACACAAACAAAAATATATAATACAGTTTTGTTGGTAAATTCATGTACAAAGGCGAGCTTAACTCAAAAAATGAGTTTTCTAACAGCAAACCTTAGAGCGATAGAGAGATTTGATGTTGAGGAGAACAATTACTGCTATGCGGACCAATGAATATGATTGGTGGATATCAAACGCATCCATAGCAACGTTGCATAGTATATCTCTGGTGGAAAAGCAGCCTTATACAATCATATATCCAATTAATCCTAGCTGACTGCCTCCATCCAAAAACAATGTCGCCTCGCGCTGCCCAGGTAGGACGAACGGTTTAACTATGTAGTTCAATCTAATCATTTAAACTTAGCCATAACGACTAATAATTATTACCTAAATCTATCAAATTTCAGACCATGTCCATGATAAATGTTTGAAAAAAAAGTAATCCTATGCTTTCAATAGTTTAGAAGACGTAGTATTTTTGTAAATAACATACTGATATTCGGATGGACTTGCGAGGTTAAGCTACGCTTGCCGCGGTCAGTTCATGGATGGGTGACAGTTACAAATAGTAACCCCTCCGTGCCTCAGAGAGCACGTTGAACCGTCCCGGGTGTCATATATCGACTTTGGTATAAACGGTGTAAATAGACCCTTAACGAAGCCGAAAGGCACTTATTCTCCACGTCATTGCGATATTTTTTTTGTTCTGGATTATGCCTGGGAACCTTCTAGTTACGGAGATATTGGAGGTCAAAGTTCCAACTTTATCACAACATTTTTTTTAAATACTAGTTTTGAAGGTTGCAAATGTACTTGAAATACCTTCATTACCCGTTTACTACTCATTGCATCTATCAGCACAATGTTTTGAGTATGTTACATTGAGCTTTACAGTAAAAGGAAATTTTTCGCCCAAAAAAAATGTCGTTTCCCAGCGACAATTTTTGCGTAGGGTTACTTAGTTTGATGTACTGAATGCATGGTTGACGGCTTAGTGAAGGGTCTTTTTACACCTTGAATACTTAACAAAATAGCGTTGCATAACTTCGTTAGATGACATCAGAAATACTAGACTGCAATTAAATTAATTGTAAATAATATGTAATAATTAATGGAATTGATTATATTTTATCAGGAATCATGATAAAATGACAACAATGAATTTGAGTCCATACAATATTATTTCGCCTTAGATTTTGACATGTGAATCACACATTAAAAAAATTTAAAAGATTAACTTAAATCTACTCTTTAAAAAAACCTTGCCGGACTCTAGTCAATGTGAACGCACATTTGTCCATGCCGAAGTCAACGAAGTTTCTTAAGGCCTGATACACATAACCGCGCCGAAAGAATCTGTGACCCGCGTTGAAAGGATCTGTGACCCGCGTTGAAATGATCTGTGACCCGCGTTGAAATGACCTGTGACCCGCGTTGAAAGGATCTGTGACCCGCGTTGAAAGAATCTGTGACCCGCGTTGCCCATGTGTAACACACGCAACTGGGCAGAAATCCGCAAAATGCGGGGCGCACCGGCATTTTCAGCCGCAATGTCCGCACCGAATCTCATGACGTCGTCCGAATTTTCTTAGAATATTGGATACGTGTGGAATTTTTCCGACGATTCGCCCGATTCGGCGCGGATTGATGAGCGAGGTTTCATAGGATTTCATATAACATAATATCACGCCTAATACTCCTCGAAGGGTACGGCAGAGGTGTTTTTAATACACCCTCGTTTCGCCAGTTATGTTTAAGTCCAATGTAATATGAGGCGAGCCTATTACCATTAACCGGGCACAAATGCAGACTCCGAGCTGCTACTGAGAAATTCCTAATGGAAAAACCCAATAACACTTTTCCCGACCTGGGGATTGAACCCAGGACCCCAAGCTCAGCAGTCACACTCGCGACCACTAGATCAACAAGGCAGGCTTTCAGATATAGAATGCTAAAATTCGTATCGTTTGACGCGTTGCACGCAGACTAATGTGTGTTCACCTTTATATTTCTGTATCGTGATGCGTTTACAGACACAAATCTTGACATGCACAAACAACCAGTCCCGGAACGATTATATGTACGTCGTTCAAATACTTGCTCCATGCGGGAATCGCACCCCAGACCCTAGCAAAGCCAATCAACTTTATTAAAACATAACATCACTCCTGCATTCCCTGAAGGGTAGGGCAGAGGTGTATACTAACACCCTCATTTCGCTATGTTAAGTCCCATGTATAGCTGGCAAGCCTATTGCCATCAACTGGGCACAGATCCAAGCTCCGGGCTGCTACTGAGAAATTCCACACGGAAAACTCAATAACACTTTGCCCTGGTAATCGAACCCAGGACCTCGCACTTGCCACAGCTAGACCAACGAGACAGTTGAGGCATCAACTTTATTATTTTTAAGTAACTATTATTAATGAATATCTGTGGTTGTTCTAATTTTATATCTTAGTTATCGAGTCGTTGAAATACCCGCCATACTAGAATAATAAATTCATAAATAAATAATACTAAAAATAAAAAAAAAATTAAAGTTTTATAATAATAGCAGCGAGTTTAAAAAAAATATTGTTAATATTAAGTTTTGTAAATAATATGTAAAAAATAAATATTATAGTGATATTAGAAATGGCTGGTCCCATATGCATGTAACTTTTAATAATTGATAGATCGGTAACGAGATGCTTTGTAAATATTGTACAAACGTCATCTAGGTAGCTAGGGTATTTTTTTTTAATTTTACGGGATTTAGATAGGATATCAAAAATTTTTGGAAAAAAATACCAAAAAAAAAATTGTAATGTAAAAAAATTAAGCTTTTTTATTAGCTGTAATTGAGGTGAAGTGGCTGGTTGTCGGCCGAGTGATATTAATTTTTATTTTAAATATTTTTTCTAAAGGCACGTCTTTGTTTTATCTTACTTACATTATTTTTGCTAAGTAATCTATTTCATTCTAAATACTTTGTAGATCACCCACTGCTGAGCACGGGCCTCTTCTCAGAATGACCTTCTCACGACGATTTACACCTTAGTCCACCACGCTGGCCTGGTGCGGGTTGGCAAACGACACACGATCGAAAACTATTTTCTTTTAACTTTTGAAATAATTTCACTCGGTCGACAATTAGTACTGCAACCTTATTTTTCTAGTTTCGTCATAACCGACTAATATTCACAGTATTGTGTTGTGAATTTCTACGTATTTTTTTTTAATTTAGTGATTTTTTTATTGTTAAACTGTGGTCAGATAAAAGTATAGTTACAATATACCGTCGTAAGGTAACCGTTACGTTTAGTTTTCGACCGATGTGAACAAATTGATCAGTTAATTAAATTACTCTTGAATCCCCAACCAACTAGTTTGTTTTTAACTCAGATAATATTTGACCACGGAGCAATATTAAAACGGTTTTTTTTTTAATTTTTATGTGAACATTAAACTTAAGTATGTATATTATAATTATATACTCAAAATAGTGCCTTTTATGTGGCCTAGACTATGGTAGAATGAAATCTCTTGTACACACTGCCAAGCCAATACTGCCTTAAACTGTTGACACACCAAACGCGGGTCACGAGCTGACTGTCTAGTTGGCGGACCCGCGTAACTATTATCATGAAACACGACACACCAATTGACAGCGCGGGTCATCAGTGACGCGGGTCGTCGGCGAACCCGCACGCGCGTTTAAGCCCGTATTTATAAACAAGAAGGTTCCTAAAGGCGCTACCATAGAGTAGAATTTCATACATTAGACAACTTTTTTTTAAATCTGTCACTGATGTATCTAAACGACACTTAAGAGCTCTTAAACGATAGTCGTTTATTAATACGGGCCTTTTAATGTGACGTGGTTAAGAGTAGTCGCGCGGGTCCGTGACGCCCGTGACCCGCGTTTGGTGTGCTAAATGCTTTAAAACCATCATCAGCCGACGAAGTCTATTTTGCTAAATAAGTTTTTCTTATAATTCATCTCCCTTAGTGAAGATTTTAGGTGTTATCTTCCCTTTATATGACTGATAAAAAAATTCACGCCTTTTAGATTTAGAAATAGGTTTCTACTGTCATGTCTAGCCAGTCAGCGAGGTAGCAGAGATGATTGCATAGTCTAGTGCACCGGACGTACTAAGTGTCGTCAGGAGTGGAAGTTCTTTTATACCAATAAATTAATTGAACTGAGCTTTGATATTTCAGTTATGGTTTAATATTAATCAGTATAGCTTTTCGTCGAAATTTGACGATTTTTTTTATCCTTGGAGAATCCTTATTGATGTCCCTCGCCCGGGGAAGGCCTGCAGTCTCTTACCAGCTAAAAACCAACGGTGTTCCTCCTCTTGACCGTCCGGCCGGGGGCGCGGGATTCGCAAAAGCATGCCTTATCGGCAACATACACACACGTGTTTTTGTACACATCTATGTCACTACCTTTTGAATGATGTGAGATTCATTACCCTCTGCTTTTAATTATCATTCCCCTCCATTTATAAGTCATTCCCCTCCGTTTATAAGTCATTCCCCTCCCATTATAAATTTCATTCCCCTCCATTTATAATAAATAATAATAAAAAGTACGACAACAGTATAATGATTTTATTCTTGAGATTTCACACTACCATAGACGTAGGAACAATTTTTTTATAGATAACTAGTGTGATATATTATTAATTTTAAATTTATGAAAGGGTGGCTTTATGACCCTGTGTGATTGTCAACTAAAAGTATTAGGGCGTGCGTCCATTGGCGGCACGGCATAGCAAAGGAATTGTTAAGCTCTAATAATTTAGACATAGCATCACGCCTGTATTCCCCGAAGGGTTGGGCAGAGCTATATTAACACCTTAATTTCGCCGTTATGGGGGGCGAGCCTATTACCATCAACCGGGCGCAAATTCAAACTCCGGGCTGCTACTGAGGAATTCCACACGGAAAAACCCAATAACACTTTGCCCGACCTGGGGATCGAACCCAAGACCTCATGATAAGCAGTTGAGCTTGCCACCACTAGACCAAGGAGGCAGTTAATTAATTTTAAACCTTATTGTAATACCCTTTAGGACTCTTATTTACCGTACTGCGGGATGCTTCGCCATGCCGCGGTACGATTAAGCATCCCGCGGTATGCTAAGTAAATATGAGTGCTAACGATATTAACATGAGGTTGATAATTATTTGAGCTCAAAAAAATCTGCCATGCAGTGTCGCCTATGGGCGGAGGCCCTTAGTAGTGTCTCGTAGGTATCACGGCATGAGTGTGTTGCAACCTTCGTTACGTTACATGCTTTGGTTACACGTCGTGTTCTGTAGCGTGTTGCTGTAAAAACCGTCCTGATTGTATGATTTTAGAGAAAAAAAACCACTTTGATCTCGTTTTTTTTTGCATATACTGGGTGTAAAAATAGCCTTAACGAAGCCGAAGTCTACGCATACTGTACATCAAACTAAGTAACATACAGCAAACATAATTGCTGGGAAACGACTTTTATTTTTTTATATTAAAAACAGCTTTTAATTGTAGCGCGCAATCTAAGCGCGCGCGCAGCAGCCTGTGCCTACATTTCGAAAATGTTGATAATGTTTGTATAGAAGAATGTTTAGTAATAACATTTAAACTTAGTTTTCGTGAAAAACTTACAAAAATGTGGTGACTTTGACCTTCAATATCTCCGTAACTAGTCAGTTCCCAGGTATGGCCCAATATCAAAAAATCTTCGTAATGATGGGAAGAATACGTGCTCTCGGCTTCGTTAAGGGTATTTTTACACCCGATATAGATTATGTGTACCTACCGGCGGAAGGTTGGCGACGTATCTTCCATCAGATGTGGTTTAGCCCTTCAATGCACTTCATGTCTTGATATTAACGAGTATATGTGTGACTTGGTTAACATAATTATAATTAACATTAAGAATCTGTAAACGACCTCAAATGTAATATTTTTAACAGTTTTTTTTTACTTTGTTATTATAAAAAAATATTCTTTAAGGTTATTGTATCAAATTAAATGGTAATTATTTAGTATCTAATTTGCGTTATATGAACGGCAGCCATCTTTAATTTCATACAAGTTCCGTACACTTCTGTTTTAATAATATAAAATTATTTCATGGTAATAAATTCTTAGCTGCTTTAAAAAAAAATAAGAAAAAAAATGGCGGCTGATTTTCTACGAATATTAGTTTAGAATATCGGTATTACCCAGTAACTGGGTTGCGGAGGTCTGATGGCAGTCGCTCCGTGTAAAATACTGGTATTCGGCCGCATCTGGCAGCTGACCTCATTGGTTGGGAAAAGGCTCGGCTGAAACTTCGCTTTGTTTAAGATTATTTTTTATAAAGTAATTATTAATTTTGTACTGTATTGTTATTTATTAATGGACATTTTGTTACGATATACGAATATTTAATGTAAATACCTATGTAAATATATTGTACGGACGTGCCGAAATTGGTTTTTTTTTTTCACTTATTTCTTCCCAGCATAATGCACCCCCGTGTGTATGTGAGAGGCAGAGGGGTATAGGGGAGTCCCTCTTTATCAGGGGGTGGCCAACTTGATTCGATCCAAAATCTACTGTTTACTGAGTAGACTATGCGATCTACCAATTACATAAAAACTTTTTTACAAAAAATTTAAACCGACTTCAAAAAAGAACAAAATAATTACCATATAAAATTAACAGTTTCAGAAGTCGGTGCCTTCAATTTGGTTCAGCGTGGATCAGCACCGACTTCTGAAACTGTTAATTTTATATCGTAATTATTTTATTCTTTTTTGAAATCGGTTTTTCATACTTCGTTTCACACCACGAACTACAAGAGATAAGCTACGTCAGCGATACAAACGATGCGAACGAAATATCCGACGATGCCAGCGATGCAAAACTTCTTGTAGGTGTAACTTTTTTTTGGTTAATCGAAAAATATAAGAAAAACATAATATGTTGAGGTACTAAATTTCAACGAAAAGATGAACTAGTTATAACGCCTACAACTAGGTGAAACCGGCTTGATCCAGCCATTCTGAAGTCAGAATAGCTGGCCCCTTTCGTCGTAATAGTTTTCCCTCTTTAGCGAGGTACCAATTATTTGATGTCTGGTACCAAATACGTACTAAAACTTGGTATTGCTCAAACTTCCAAAATCTCTCTTGGTCCAGTCATCTTGACGCACACCGGTTTAGCGCCCCGAGAGAATTGCGTGGTATCACTCGCCGCGCACAATTAACTCGGGGCGCTAAAATGCTTCACGTTAAAAAAACATGTTTACTTGTAAAAAATTTTTATTGAATCCAAATGTTTTCCTTGCAGGGTTAATCTATGTCGGCAGTACATCACGAGGTTAAAAGGAATTACATGATTTTGTTTACACCCTGTAGGTATACTAAAAACTTATAAACTAACCCTTATAAAGCGTACCTAGGTAACTATCTTTGCTGCCTATACAAGGTTAGTCGGAAATTGGGTACTAAGCCGAAAGGGTGTTAAAGTACCCATAATAGTGGATAACTTTTGTTCAACAACTTTCCCCAAAAGTCATTAGTTTAAGAGAAATAACTGTTCAAAGATTTCATTAAAAAATACGCTAAATTCTATCTATGATCAGCTGTGTTTACATTTTTGGGGTCACGGATTAGAAGCTCCATTTTCTGAATTCGTAACTAAAGCAGGGATGAAAGATTTTTGAAAAAATAAAATAAAAATAATCTTGCATGAAAATATTCCTTATTGAATTTTTAAATTTTATCACTTTCTTTAAAACAATCATCAGTGATACATTAAGTGGCCCGCGGCTTAGTACCCCCTTTCCGACTAACCTTGTAGAAACACGTAACAACTTGTTGCACACTTGCTTCGCGACAAAATGCTGGGTGCGGCTGAACTATAAAAATCACGGATACAAACTAACTCGCTACCTTTCAAGAGCCATTCTACTATTGTGTCATATTTAGCTCATTACGTAAAATGTGTGAAAAATATACATGCAGCGTTTTTTTGGTAGCCAATTACTGGAGTATTTTGACAGTCGTTACAAAACTGTTTACTTTTTCAATATAATTGCTATTACGCCTTTTATATTCTTCGAACAGATAGACAGATTAGGTTTACATAACGACTAGGTACTTATATTTCGCGAAGGTACTTTAAAAGATAAAAGATTTAGATACTATCGTGAAACGTCAAAATATGTGCAACCGAGTTTTAAGCAGTGAACACATACGCCCCGCCGCAGCCGCGGAGCCGGCCGTCCTTTCTGACTCAGCAGTCACACCGTTAATTCAGCCCTCATCAACCTGTTTCCTTCCCAGTCCTATCCCCAACAACGCCCTAAGCCGAGGTCCGAGTCCCATTAGGGGTCGCCCTTAGTGATGTTGTTGCTAGTAGTAGTAGGTACCTAGTTAGCTTAGGTTAAGTATTTTACTCTCGTCCCCATTGGTTGGAGACCCTTCAGGTCTCGCCAATAACTACCCGTTTACGTAGAAATGGTCCGCAAGACCAACAAAAAAAAAACCGCAAGTCAAATTCTGCAAGTTTTAGTAACTAAGCGAGCAATGGAGGGTTATAACTTGCGCAATAAACCTTGCAAGTGTTTTGGGACTGAAGTATTTAAACTCAAGTACCGTCCGATGTCTAAAAGACCGTTAAGTGAGTAAACCTAATTTTGACTAATGAGCAAAAACTTGGAAAACGTCCTTAGCAATTCTGAAGATTTACAGGTATTTTTGTTATATCAAATTATGGACATTTGTCCCGTTTTTGCAACATTTTTCATTTATGCGCCGCTCCTGTTGGTCGTAGCGTGATGTTATATAGCCTATAACCTTCCTCGATAAATGGACTATCCAACACAAAAATATTTTTTCAATTCCAACCTGAGATTAGCGCGTTCAAACAGACAAACTCTTCAGTTTTATAATATTAGTATAGATTTTTTTTTAGTTAAGTACTTATTATTCACTAGCTTTTACCCGCGGCTTCGCTCACGTGGAATTAACATGATGTTTTTCCAGGACCAAAAGTACCCTATGTTACTCTCCATCCTTTCAACTAACTCTATGCCGAAAATCAAGTCGATTGGTTGCTTAGTTAGGGCGTGAAGGAAGGACAAACAAACAAACACTTTCGCATTTATAATATTAGTATGGATTTAATACAAGCATACCTAATGGTGACGTGTGCGGTGCCTGAGTTCCGCTTGTCCAAGCAAAACCCGCAAACCTTCACATACGTAGGTAAGTATAAAAGACATGATACTTTTTTACAACCATCTTTCTAGATTTTTACGTAGAACGGTAGAAATAAAAAGAAAAATGTCACCTTTCAATATAAATATATTTATTGTGGATCATAGGTAGGTACATAATACAGGTGTTAAATAATTTAATTGAGCTCAGCTATGTCCCGCCCATAGGGCATACAATAGTCACTTACATGAAAGTTAAATGAAATACATTAAAAACACATTATTAAATTAAAGTTACAAATTATTTAAAATTTCATACAGAATTTATAAAGATCTATTAGAATTATGAAATATTACACACATATTAGTTTCTACAAATACATACGAATTATGGTTTCGAATTGTTCTTAATTACAATCTATTCTCTTAAAGAAATTAGCTTTTTAAGTTCGCTATGTGTATATATATTATTGCACGTGACTGTACAACACCACGCCGCACACACCGTTATCGTGTGAACGCCGCCTTATAGCGTTTCATAGGGCTAATGTAGGTACGTTAGACTACTGTGGACATTCATTTTGGCCTGTATGTTTTAAAGTTACGTCGTTTATGTGGGGGGCTCATGGCTCCTTACCAACCGCTCTAATCATACCCAATCGGTGAATGGGTGACCGTTGGTTACACATCGAGACCCCTCCGTGCCTCACAGTCGGTCCCGGGTGTCATACGAATACCTATGACAGTCGTTACGGGCAGTCAGAAGCCCGAAAGTCTGACAACTGGTCTAACCTTAGAGCATCGGTATTGCCTAGTAACGGTTTGCAGATGTTTGATGGCGGTCGTTCCGTGTAAAATACTGGTATTCAGCCGCATCTGGTTAGACTGAAAGCTGACCCCAACATAATTGGGAAAAGGTTAAGTAGATCTATAGGTACTCATATTATAAAGCTGAAGAGTTTGTTTGTTTGTTTGAACGCGCTAATCTCAGGAAGTACTGGTTGGAATTGAAAAAATATTTTTGTGTTGGATAGTCCATTTATCGAGGAAGGTTATAGGCTATATAACATCACGCTACGACCAATAGGAGCGGAGCATAAATGAAAAATGTTGAAAAACGGGGAAAATGTCCACTCGTGCGAAGCCGGGACGGGCCGCTAGTTTATGATATGTATGTTCCAAAGTTAAACGATCAATCGAATTACATAATATATCAATCATAAATCTCGCATATTCATTTAAAACACTTACATAATGTAAAGTATTTCCCTTTCTAATAAAACAAACATTGAACAGCTGTATCCAATAGGTCGTAGGTCATATTAATTCTTAACAGTAATACAACCTCTTTGTCAGCTCAGTCGCCTTGCGCACGCCGCGGAAGAGTATCCATTTCCGAACGAAATATTAACTGTCAAAAATTGGCGGGAACTGAGTTGCGGTGTTATAATTTTCTAAATATTTTTTTAATTTGAGTTTTTGTGTCTCTGGTCTAGCCAGTTTTTTTTAAATTGTTTTTAAACATTGTGGACAGCAGAAAAACTTGTTTTATATTTTTTATTCTTACAAGAACGGTTTATTATCCTGGAAATGTATTTCGCGGCTACCCTTACATTGGTAAGTTTACTAATAGTAACATTCTGTTCTTGTGTGTAGGTACCTACTTGTACTTTTTTCAATGTTTGTAAATATGTGAGCATCAAGTATCTATCACATAGGTAATCAATTTGTCATTGCTTCATTTTTAATTCTTTGAACCTGTTGTAATATAGTACCTAATTTTATTCTAGGTGCATCATCTTCACATAGTATAATTGTATAATTAATGTAGGTACCTATATAAAATATTGTAAGACATTTTAAAAGAGTTAACGGTGGAGTTTCTTGCCCATTCTTCTCCATACGAAACTAGAATCAATTCTATTTTATTTGTAAATTTTAACGTTCAAAAGTGCCTGTTATGTGCCTAATTGAAATAAATACTTGGACTTTGCCTTTATTAGGTACTTAATTATGATCAATTATTAATTTACACCAACATCCATCGGCATTGATACGCGCAAGTTGTCAAGCGTGAGAGACTGTTTTATTCTAGATACGAAACAAAATATGTATGGGGTTTTTTGATAGAAAAATTACTGATACAATCATGAGGTTGGAAAATCTGTAACTGGCTCTAGACTCATATTGGACTTAATATAAATAAATGGATAAAAATTTTGGAGATTGCAGGTGTAATTAATAAAAGAATTCTAATTCTTTACATAGTATAAAACAAAGTCGCTCCCGCTGTCTGTACGCTTAGATCTTTTAAATTACGCAACGGATTTTAATGCAGTTTCAGCAATAGATAGAGTGATTCAAGAGGAAGGTTTATATGCCCCACATTAGTATCTGGGGCATTCTTCGAAAAATATTAACAAAAATTGAGAACGTCATTAGCATCATCCCAATGTTAAGAATGCAGATGTTTAATACTAAATTATGATAATGAAAACTGAAACTATACCGCTGTCGTCAAGCAATAAGACAAGAATAAAAACAATCTGACAATACTATAACGTTAACAACCCGGGAGAAGAATGATTTGTTAAAATAATGTTAAAAAATTTCGAAGAATCACCCATCTACTACATTGCACCCGTGCGAAGCCAGGTTGCTAGTAGATAATAAAACAGATTTTTTTTAATGAACTTGTATATTTACGTTGCCTGCATACATAATTAAGATACGCGATAAATTTGCTAACAACTGCTAAAGATCGCTACCTACTAAAGAGTGATCTTGAAAAACGAAAGGAAAAAACTTTGATCAAAAATACCTAACTAGTTAACTACTTTCCTATAAGTACACTGGCCTGCAAAAATAATTATCACACTTTTAAAATTTCAATTTTTTCTAAACTACAGAAGTTAGAGATTTAAAATAAAAAACGTTTCATAGCAATTTTTATCAGCTTTCTTTGAAACTATAGTAACAAAGTTAAACTCTTTTGAGTCCTTTTTGTTTCGATAATATATCTTGTGTACCTAAAAAGTTATTGCAATTTTAAAAGTATGATACTTATTTTTGCAGGCGAGGGGCTCATGGCTAAATAACAACCGCGCCGATCGTGCGATTTGCGAGGTTAAGCTGCGCTTGCCGCGGTCAGTCCGTGGATGGGTGACCATTTGTTACACATCGAGACCCCTCCGTGCCTCGGAGAGCACGTTAAGCTGTCGGTCCCGGGTGTCATACCAATACCTATGACAGTCGTTACGGGTAGTCAGAAGCCCGAAAGTCTGACAAACGGTTTAACCTTAGGATATCGGCATTGCCCAGTTACTGGGTTGCGGAGGTCTGATGGCAGTCGCTCCGTGTAAAATACTGGTATTCAGCCGCATCTGGTTAGACTGGAAGCTGACCCCAAGATAATTGGGAAAAGGCTAAGAGGACACTTATTTTTGCAGGCCAGTATAGATAAATTACCTTTATTTCTAAGAAAATAGCACCACTTTCAAAAAGCGAATAAGTTAACACAACATAACATAATAATAATATGTTTAAAACATTAAATTAAAAAGAATTTAAAATTCAATTATGTAAATGGCTCAATAATAATAATTTCTATAATATTAAGGATTTTCTAATTTGACATTCAATGTGATATAATTATTTCAATGTCATAATGTATTTTAGTAAGTTTGCATGCTTTAGATTTAAGCAAAACATGTTCGGTCTAATATTTATAATAACACCTTGTATACCATGTGTTATGCAAATAAAATATAATTTATCTTAGCCCATTACTGTCCCACTGCTGGGCATGGGCTTCTTCTCAGAATGAGAAGAGTTTAGGCCTTAGTTCACCACGCTGGCCTGGTGCGGTTTGACTGATTACACACGCCATCGAGAACTTTAAAGGGCCCTCTCAGTTGTGCAGGTTTCCTCACGATGTTTTTCTTCAAACGCAAGTGATAATCAAATTCTGATCCGCACATGAATTCGAAAAGTCAGAAGTACTGGCCGGGATCGAATTCAGACCCTTCTGCATGGAAGGCAAGCGGTAAACCGCTAGCTTATCACTGGTCAAAAAGTAAAAAATATTTTAATAAATAACTAATTAGGTATATTTGAAGTTGTCGCAAAACTACAATTGTTATTTATTTCGCCACAGGCGCCGCACTCAATAATAATATCGCCTGATGAGGGTTATCATTTCAAAATGGAGAAATGCCTCTCTAGAGTGCCTTAAATGCCTGATTTTACAGAAAAATGCCTGTAGATCTCTGTCTCATGTCGGCAAGAGAATAGCTCGTGCCATGTCGTGAAAAGATTAGGCAGTTAGCAAGGTTGGTAGCGGGGCTGACTACACAGCACACTGTGTGCACACTCCGTAAATGATAAATGATTTTTATTTCTGTAAATAAATCTGTTACAGACACTTTTACAAGTCAATGTAATGTTTTTTTTTTAAGACTAGATGGCGCCGGCATTTCCTATCTGACTAGCTCTGAGAAGAAAAGCCGAAACAAACTCAGAGGTCAAAGTCTAAAGTAAAGTCCAGACATTGTAGTATACAAACTATGCGAGTGAAACGATGTAGGGCAACGTCTGGAATGGCCTTTTGAGGAAAGTGCCATAGCAGGTTCGAGTTGACCTGTCCTAACTGACGGCACATCTGCATCAGTCATCGCGGAGCTCAAACCTTATTTTAGGGAGCTCAACAACCCGACCGCTGCACGACGCTATCATTCAGCTGGACATTTGTGTGGGTCTCAAAAAAAAACTCAAGAACCGCCAAACGTTTACAAAATTCGTGTATAAAGCTACCCTACATGGTACTCACATTCACAATTTATTAAAAAAGTAAAATAACAAATAAGGCGATGGTAAAATAATAATAATCATTGAAAAAAATAATTCAATTATAAATGTCAAAAGGATATAAAATAATAATGTTATGAAAAAATTTCAATAATTACAATGATGTGTCTGTGATAACAGCGAGCGGCTCAATTCCAAGCATTTTTATCGTCCATATAATCTTTAACGTTATAGAAACCCTTTTGCATAGTTTCTGCTTTACATAGGACTTAAATTTATTAAGACTTAAGTCTTGAATATTGCCTGGAATTTTGTTGTAGAAGCGTATACTTTGGCACCTAAAGGAGTTACTGATTTTCTGGAGCCTAGTCATTGGTAGGATGAGTTTATTTTTATTTCTAGTATTGACGTTATGGATGTCGCTGTTCTTAGAGAACAAACTGATATTTTTCTTTATATAAATCAAATTTTCATAAATATATTGTGATGCGACCGTCATTATATTAATTTCTTTAAATTTATCCCTCAGTGAATGCCTAAAACTAAGGTTATAAATTGCTCGAATAGCTCTCTTCTGCAAAACAAAGATAGTTTGGATGTCGGCAGCATTTCCCCACAACAAAATGCCGTACGACATAACACTATGGAAGTAACTAAAATATACCAATCTGGCTGTCTCTACATCAGTTAGCTGGCGTATCTTATAGACCGCGTAAGCTGCAGAACTGAGTCTTTTCGACAATTTATCTATATGTGGGCCCCACTGCAGTTTCGAATCTAAAGTTATACCCAAGAACACAGTGCTCCGTACGTACCTACTTAAGTATCGTCACTCAGAGGCTTTTTGAATGCACCCTTATGCCTGTCTCAGAGTAATGCCGGCCGCACGCCTGTCTAAACCTTAAAATGCGTGTCAAATGCAGCAAATACCTGTCATATTATGGTAACCCTAGTCGGGAGTCACTACAAGATGTAAACGAAATCATGTAATTCCTTCAAACCTCGTGATGTACTGCTGACATAGATTAACCCTGCACGGGATACTTTTAGATTAAATAAAAAAAATTACAAGAAGTAAACATGTGTTCTTAACGTGAGGCATTTTAGCATCCCGAGTTAAATGACCGCACGGCGAGCGATAGCCGTGCAATTCGCTCGGGGCGCTAAAATGCCTCACTTTAAGAACATAATGTTTACTTCTTTTATTTTTTATTTTATTGAATCCAAAACTATCCCATCCAGGGTTAATCTATGTCAGCAGTACATCACGAGGTTTGAAGGAATTACAGTGGAGTCCGCTTATAACGACAACATAGGGACGGCGATATTTGGTCGTACTGAACGGACGTCGTTATAAGCGTCAATAAATACCAGATAAGAGAACCTAACTAAAGGCTGTTCTTAAGTCGCTATAAGCGGCTGGTCTTTATAAGAGAAGCCACTGTACATGATTTCGTTCACACGCTGTATAATACAAATATATAAAACACGAATACGTGTAATCTGCGATATAGCAATCGATTGAAAAATCGCATAATTAAAAGTCATTCGCATTCGGCTCATATTATAAGTAAATCGTATGCAGAGATCGCGCTCATTATCAAAACAGTCGCGTAGTATCGTTGTCTGTTACTATCCCAATAAGATAATCTATCTTCTTCTATACAAGGTTAGTCGGAAAGGGGGTACCAAGCCGCGGGCCACCTAAAGTATCACTGATGACTATTTTAAAGCAAGTGCTAAAATTTCAAAATACGATATTTTTTATTTGAATGCTATAAGATTCTTATTTTAGTTTTTTTTTTAAAAAACACCTGCTATAGTGATGAATTCAGAAAATTAATTTTCTGATCCGTGACCTCAAATATGACCTAAATTGTAAAAACAGCTGATCATAGCTATGGACAGATAGATTTTAGCATATTTTTTATGAAATCTTTGAAAAGCTATTTCTCTTAAACTATCGAGTTTTGGGAAAAGTTGTAGAACAAAAGTTATCCCTTATTATGGGTACTTTAACACCCTTTCGGCTTAGTACCCCCTTTCCGACTAACCTTGTAGGTATATACTGGGTGTAAAAATAGCCTTAACGAAGCCGAAGTCTACGAATACTGTACATAAAACTAAGTAACATACAGCAAAAATAATTGCTGGGAAACGACTTTTATTTTTTGGTATTAAAAAACAGCTTTTCATTGTCACGCGCAATGTAAGCGCGGGAGCAGCAGTGCCTACATTTCTATAATGTTGATTATGTTTGTATAGAAGAATATTTAGTAAAACATTTAAACTTAGTTTTCGTGAAAAACGTACAAAAATATGGTGAATTTAACCTTCAATATCTCCATAACCAGTCGGTTCCCAGGTATGGCCCAATACCAAAAAATATTCGTAATGATGGGAAGAATACGTGGCTCTCGGCTTCATTAAGGGTATTTTTACACCCGATATACGAAGTGAAGCTAATTAAAAACGTTTAATAAAACAATGTAGTTTTGCAATCTGTCATTTGAAATTACGCCATTAGAATATAAAGATACCATTTCCACTAAATTAATTCTAATTTTATGCCTCTATGCCGCACCCAACATTCACTTCCATAAATGTTAAACTATTCTTAAGTAAACATTAATAGATAACAATTAATTTTGTCGTAAACTGTGACCACGGGTCCGCCCGCGTTTAATGCACTAAATTAATCCACTACCCCCGTCGCCAGGTAGTATTACCTTGCAAAAGGTCCGTCAGTTCTGATTTTTCGGATTCATGTGCGTATTGTATAATTATCACTAGCTTAAAAACGGTAAAGGAAAACATCGTGAGGAAACCGGCATGCCTGAGAGATATTTCTCGACGGCATGTGAAGCCAAGTCAGAGGCCCATGGGCGGCATAAACTCTGACACCAGGTTAGTCACTAACCATACGAAAAGAAGAAGATAACTTACAATATTTAGTTTGATTTGTCAACATTTATTTTAGAACCAGCGGCCCTTCCCGGCTACGCTCGGGTGGACATTAATCCCGTTTTTGCAACATTTTTCATTTATGCGCCGCCCCTATTGGTCGTAGCGTGATGTTATATAGCCTATAACCTTCCTCGATAAATGGACTATCCAACACAAAAATATTTTTTCAATTCCAACCAGTAGTTCCTGAGATTAGTGCGTTCAAACAAACAAACAAACTCTTCAGCTTTATAATATTAGTAGGTATAGATTTTCTTTTATATTTTACATTTTTTAAATTTGTTTGCCGGCTTACCGACAGCGGGCCGTTGCCTGTGCAACTCTGCATTAGACAATTACCTACATAGTCCGAGATAATTTGTTTATTCCTATGGTTAATGATATATTAAGTGATATGTATAGGGCTGTCATCACCAAAACTGCCAACACCGGACGATTTCAAAAACCCCAAACATTTAGTCAAAATCAGAATTGTTCCCCGGACGCCCTTGAAAATATGTTTTACTAGCGGCCCGTCCCGGCTTCGCACGGGTGCACATTTTTTTAAACATTTTGTGATAAATAAAGATGAAATATAGCCTATGTTACTCAGTGATAATGTAGCTTTCTAACAGCAAAAGAATTGTTGAAATCGGTCCAGTAGTTTTTAATTTTATTCGTTACATACAAAAATACAAATCTTTCCTCGTTACAATATTAGTATAGATATATTAAAATAGCTAAAAATATGGCTAATAACCAACCGCGCGGATCATAAGATTTGCAAAGTTAAGCTGCGCTTGTCGCGGTCAGTCTGTGGATGGGTGACCGTTTCGTTACAATCGAGACCATTCCGTGCCTCGGAGTGCACGTTAAACAGTCGGTCCCGGGTGTCATACGAATACCTATGACAGTCGTCACGGGTAGTCAGAAGCCCGAAAATCTAACAACTGGTATAACCTTAGGATATCGGCATTGTCCAGTAACTGGATTGCGGAGGTCTGATGGCAGTCGGTCCGTATAAAATATTGGTATTCAGCCGCATCTGGTTACTGGAAGCTGACCCCAACATAGTTGGGAAAAGATTAGACAGAACATTAAAATAATCAAAATAGAAATTTTCGTATTCAAGTCACACCTACGTGCATGTGTACTGCGTGCAACTAATTGTTGGAATAAAAAACGGATGAAACTGATAGAGCGACGGGCGTCCGGATTTTACCCGGACACTTTATGAAACACCCCGGACGTCCGGGGTAAACCCGGACGGATGACAACCCTAGCTATAAGATATATTAACTTGCTGCCCATGAGCCATAAAATCGTTTGACGTACTATGTTTGATATTTATCTGTGCTTAATCCACTTGTATAAACTTAGCTTATCGCAGTCCACTTCTGGGCAAAACGGTCTTCGAAGCTGGGACTGAATTGTAACCAAAATATTAAACGCAACGTTTCTGACTGTACTTTAAAGTAAAGAAAGAAAAAGCATTTATTTTACCGCCCAAGAAGACGCACACGCATACTTAAAAATTAAAAATATAATATTAGGTCCCCACCTATGAAATCAGCGTTTTGTGTGGAGAATTTTAAAGAAGTTGCATTTTTCATACTAACATTTTCTTAATTTATTTAACAACTATGAACACTGATGTTTTAAAACTTTTATGCACTAATGTTTAAAAACTAAGATAACGTATGCCACTTAGATTATGCGACAAAAATCAGTTTTGGCTGAGTTAAAACAAAAATAGTGTTCATTTCTGCTAACAAAAAGAGGAGGCATTTTTAAGTTATTTTTTATGTTTAGAAAACTATAAATAATAAGGTTTTTTTACTATTGGTAGTTGTCTATGATGGTCATTATTCGATATAATATCAAGCAATTGATTCATATTTTAAATCATAGAAGTGACGAGGTTCTCTATTTGTGAGAAAAAAACGCCAATTTCATAGGTAAGGACCTAATATTTCTTAAAATTAAATACTTATTAATCCAACAAAATTTTGCACTTTTAAACATATAATAACCTGGAAACCCAAACAAAAAATAAAATAAAAGTACCTAATCTATTAACAATCGGGGGCGATTTTGAGTACTTATCTAATGTTTAAGGGGGCGAGTATGTACACTTAGGCAATTAGGGGCGAATGTTGCGTACACCTTACTACGTGCAAGGTCTTCGCTAATTAGTTATAGTTATTATTTAGTGTTAAAATAACAGTAATTACTGACTCCAAACATCGAAGCAAATCATATATTATTCATAATTGATTTTGACTTAATAGGCAAAAAATTACCATCGTAAATATTAAATTATTAATATTGTGTAAACCTTAAATATTTGAAGTTCGAAGGCGCGTCATTCATAAATATATATTGATTGATAAATATATAATGAATTAATGAAGTATTTGGACATACTCGTATCATATCATACATAAAGTAGTAGTCGTCATACGCAATGTCATATTTAGTAGTTGTAGAACTCGCAGTTCATCTGAGGAATATAATTATTATAATACCATTTGAAAATGGAGGAATACCTGTCTAGTGTCTTAAATGCATGATTTTACAGAAAATTCCTGTAGATCTCTCTCTCATGTCGGCAAGAGAATAACTTATGCTGTGTCGTGAAAAGATTAGGCAGTTAGCAAGGTTGGTAGCGGGGCTGACTACACAGTGTGCTCCGTACGTACCTACTTAAGTATCGTCACTCATAGAGGCTTTTTGAATGCACCCTTATGCCTGTCTCAGAGTAATGCCGGCCGCACGCCTGTCTAAACCTTAAAATGCCTGTCAAATGCGGCAAATGGCTGTCCTATCAGGGGGCGAGTTCGTTCGGGGAAGTACTACCCCCAAAATCTATTGCTACCGCGAAACAGCAATGCTGTACATGATAAATGATTTTTATTTCTGTACATAAATCTGTTACAGTCACTTTTACAAGTCAATGTAATGTTTTTTTTAAGACTAGATGGCGCCGTCATTTCCTGACTAGCTCTGAGAAGAAAAGCCGAAACAAACTCAGAGGTCAAGGTCTCTTTTAAAGTCCAGATATTGTGGTATAAAAACTATGCGAGTGTAACAATGTAGGGTAACGTCGGGAATGGCCGTTTGAGGAAAGTGCCATGGCAGGTTTGAGTTGACCTGTCCTAACTGACGGCACGCATGCATCAGTCATCGCCAACTGTGAAAGTTAGAAGAGTAGAAAGGCGCAACGATACGTTCTATAGGATACAGGACATACTCCCCATTTGCTGTAGACGAGATCCGTGAGAAAAAATCTCACGTAGTACCGACCTCGACCTCACCCCTTTGCAAATTACGAAAACGACAATTAGCTTTCATCAGTATGCCAAACGTTGACAAGCATATCATTTTGGGACCCAGTGCATAATATCAGCGAGCACATTGGGTCACCCGCGCAGCGCAACGAGTGTTCCCAAGGAGGGTCGATGTCAGGCAGGCGGCCGGTCATAAAACAATAAGCCGAAACCTCTAACAACATGGATTTATGAAATACATGTTGTGTCGACCCCACCTAGTGTGGGATAAGGGCAGGAAGAAGAAGAAGAAACCCTTCTTCCTTACAAATCCTATTTCAAATCCCCGATTGTAAATTAATATTTCGCTGTCTGATTTTTTTGCGTGTTTTTAGTTATAATCGCAAATCCGACCGGTTTTTATTGTTAAGAAACCGTCTTCTTATCTATAGTGTCAATTTCCATTGAAAAAACAATAAAATATTATACTTTTTTAGTAATATAATCATGTACGGATATTCTAAAACTATTTTATATATGCTGAACTCATTGACCTCTTAGCCTCTGGTCTGAGCTTCAGAATATCAAATGTTGCCTTTACTATATAGCCTCAATTGCTTTTATAATTATGATCATAGGATTTGCGAGGTTAAGCTGCGCTTGCCGCGGTCAGTTTGTGGATATGGCCGTTCGTTACACATCGAGATCCCTTCGCGCCTCGGAGAGCACGTTAAGAGGAAACGCGGGCTGCAAAATATTAATAATTTGAATAGGTTTTTAAGCGATCTATTTCCGTGTTACACCTCACACACCTTCCCAATTGAACGCGAAAGAGACAACTGCATCGCGGACTGATTTCTCCTGTGCAATATTAGCGAAATCGTATTTTCGTATTTCCCTGTTTCCTTCTTCAAATCTGGACAGATTTTAATATTTTTTTCTGTAATCATTTAAGAAAGACTTTGGTTATGTCTGTATGTTTTTCTTTTATTTTTTATATTCGTCAAATTTGTTTGCCAGATGTTTGAAAAACGGCAGATTTTTGTAAAATTTAAACGTTTCTAGTTATTTTAATAATTAATTTATTGACAAAAACAAAACACAGGGACATAGTGGTGGTAGATATACATCATATATGGTAAAAAATATTAGCTCTAGTGATATTATCCAAGGAGGAAACTGAGGAATACGTTTGTATGGACTAACTGCCGACCGCATTTCCTCTTAAACAGTCGGTCCCGGGTGTTATACGAATACCTATGACAGTCGTTACGGGAAGGGTGAATATACGAAATTTTTTAACATTATTTTAACAAATCATTCTTCTCCCGGGTTGTTAACGTTATAGTATTGTCAGATTGTTTTTATTCTTGTCTTATTGCTTGACGGCAGCGGTATAGTTTGAGTTTTCATTATCATAATTATAGTATTAAACATCTGCATTCTTAACTTTGGGATGATGCTAATGACGTTCTCAATTTTTGTTAATTATTTTCGAAGAATGCCCCGGAAGTCAGACCCATTATTGGGAAGACTTGAGCCGGTCTAGATTTTTAATGGGTCCCGACTGTTAAAGTCGCTATGTTCCGCATTAGAATTCATTATTTTTACTGTACTTTATTTTTTCTTTTCAGTTTATATGTAAAGTTCTCTTTTTTCGTAGTCTGGGTTTTGTAATCACCTTTTAAATCCCTTTCTTTTTTATACCCCACTTGATACTTAGGTACGTTTGGGAGATTTTTTTTTTGAAAACATACATTTTGGCGCCCTAAGTCCGCTATTTTTTATTAGGGTTCCGTACCCAAAGGGTAAAACGGGACCCTATTACTAAGACTCCGCTGTCCGTCCGTCCGTCTGTCACCAGGCTGTATCTCATGAACCGTAATAGTTAGACAGTTGAAATATTCACAGATAATATATTTCTGTTGCCGCTTTAACAACAAATACTAAACAGAATAAAATAAATATTTAAGGGGGCTCCCATACAACAGACATGATTTTTTTGTCGTTTTTATAGATAATGGTACGGAACCTTTCGTGCGCGAGACCAAGTCGCACTTTGCGAGTTTTTTTTTATAATTTTAATATACCCAATGACACTCGCGCAATAAAGACGAATCTAACGACAATAATTTATCAATATCGGTTCAGCGGTTTAGTAGTTACGAGGAAACATAGGGTCGGACATACATACATACAGGTCAAACACATAACCCTCCTTTTTTGGCTTCGCCGCAGTCGGGTAAAAATAACTGGTTTTACATAAAAAAACTATTGTTAAAATTAAGAAATATTTGTATTATAAGTATAAAATTAATTTGCCGTTCACATTATGGTCCCAGCTAGTAATAATGTTGTATTTAATTATCTTCCAGTAATTTTGTTTGTTAATTAACCTCGTACGATCTTATCTGAAAATGAAACATCATTTTGACGGTCCCTACGTATATTATCGAAACTACAAAATCTCAGTTTTTATTTTATTATGTAGGTAAGTATGTACACCGATTACGCTGAGATTTATGATCCGATTTACGTGATTCTTCTTTAGTTTGATGCGGAATAGTTGCCATTTGGTCCCATTTTTTTTTAAATTTTATAACCTTTATGATAATAAAAACTGAGATTTAGTAGTTTCGATAGTATACGTAGGGACCGTCGATTTGATTTTGTGAAATAACCACAGACGTCTACCACGAATGTTGTCGAGTTACTTACGTAAACGTAATGATAATGTAATTGAATTTTGGATCGGAAATACTCGTTTCGCACATACTTCTTCTTCTTCATCTTCTTCCTGCCCTTATCCCACACTAGGTGGGGCCGGCACAGCATGTATTTCATAAATCCATGTTGTTAGAGGTTTTGGCTTATTGTTTTGTGGCCGGCCGTCTGCCTGACATCAACCCTCCTTGGGAATACTCGTACCGCGGCCGCGCCGCTCCGTCGCGCGGGTGACCCAAAGTGCTTACACTGGGTCCCAAAATGATATGCTTGTCAACCTTATAACCGACAACTAAGCAGACAGTGTTCTTCTTGGTAGAGTATACTTGCAGTTCCTCGACCCACTCATTCAGTTTCGCTAGGGACTTTGGATCTCTCTCGCTTCCGGCTGTGGTTCTGTCCATGGTCGGGAGCGAGACTGCGTGGGAAGCCATCGCCTCCTTTTGTGAGGGGGTGATGGCAACCAAAGAGGAAGCGGAGAGGGAGAGGGAGCGGTGTGCTCTTCTCCCTTCCCGCGCCAGACGCACCGGGCGCCGGAGGGCGCGTGTACGCGATGATCTCCAGCCACCCTAGTGTGTGGCCTGCGGGCGGCGGGTTTGGGGACTCGCAGCCCGACCAGTAACAGGCCAGAGAAGGCGGCGCGCCGTGTTCCGTGCGCGCTTCTCAGGAGGACGTGGGGCAAGGCGCCACAGAGGAGAGGTCCGCCATGGGTTGGCGGACCGGGACCTGCCGGGATTGCGGTGCATGCTTTTGCGAATCCCGCGACCCTGGCCGTACGGTCAGAAGAAGGAACACCGTTGGTTTTTAGCCGGTAAGAGTCCGGCAGACCCCCTCGCCTTCCCCGGGCGAGGGACATCCATGAGGATTTTCCAACGAGAGAAAAAAAAAAAAAAAAGGGGACTTTGGATCTAACACATCGTAAACTAATATATATAGTTAGTTTCCGTTTCGTACATACTATTTAATTAAATTGAAAACTTTATTCATATCTATGTATAATACAAATTGTGTATGCCCTAAAAAATTAACCAAAATGTTATAGGACAGTTGTATTTTCTATTCAAAACTCACTTGCATTAGCGATACGTTTAGATACTATACATCAAACGTTCTTACTAAGCCTACAGATATTATTATAATCTGTGGTAATAACGCTTTACTGCAAGATGTTCTACCTAGCCTTTTCCCAACTATGTTGAGGTTAGCTTCCTGTCTAACCAGATGCGGCTGAATACCAGTATTTCACACGGAGCGACTACCATCACACCTCCGCCACCCAGTTACTGGGCAATACCGATATCCTAAAATTAGACCAGTTGTCAGACTTTCAGGCTTCTGACTACTCGTATCAGGTGTCATAGGTATTCGTATGACACCCGGGACCGTGCTCTACGAGGCACGGAGGGGTCTCGATGTGTAACGAACGGTCACCCAACTACGGACTGACCGCGGCAAGCGCAGCTTAACCTCGCAAATCGTATGATTTGCGAGGTCGCTAATGAGCCACTTCTTCTTCTTCTTCCTGCCCTTATCCCACACTAGGTGGGGTCGGCACAACATGCATTTCTAAATCCATGTTGTTAGAGGTTTTGGCTTATTGTTTTATGACCGGCCGCCTGCCTGACATCAACCCTCCTTGGGAATACTCGTTGCGCCGTCTCGCGGATGACCCAATGTGCTTGCTGATATTATGCACTGGGTCCCAAAATTATATGCTTGTCAATCTTATTGCCGACAACTAATCAGACTATGTTCTTCTTGGTGGAGTATACTTCAAGTTCCTCGACCGACTCACTCAGTTTTGCTAGGGACTTTGGTCGCTAATAACCCACGAGACCCTATTATTTTTTGTAGTCTGTTAAAATAACTTCTCATAGCGAGCGAAGTCGTATGTGAAAGCTAGTGTCTCAGTAAAAAAAAACATCTCTATTAACTCTGACCTTCGTTAATTCAAGTTTTTTTCTTGTCATTATTTGAATATTATAATTTTTGTATTACAATAAAAATATTTAAACAAAAAATTTGTTCCTCCAATTAATTTCTTTGACAAAATAATAAAAAAAAAAAACATTATAAGTGAGAATTTGAAAAATACGTTTTTGATCAAAACTCTGGTTATTGTTTTACAAATTATATAACATACCAGACGCGGTCGCAGCCAGACTAGTACTAGACTTTGGGATTAACAGTAATAGTATATTATGATATAAGTGTGCTATGTATGTTGGTCATTGACATCGGATTATATGCACTAAAAAAGGGCCAAATATGCACGAAATATGCACAATCAAAAAACCATTTATTATTCGAATCTACGTTTATTTTCACATCATATCTACAAGGTTAGTCGGAAAGGGGGTACTAAGCCGCGGGCCACTTAATGTATCACTGGAGATTGTTTTAAAGAACGTGTTAAAATTTAAAAATTGTTTGTAACTGCTTTTTTTCATTTGGCGGCCTTTAACTTAAGGAATATACCTACCCCAGGCTAGCTAGTAATAGAACATGGCGTAAATTAAGGATAAAAAGAGATTTAAAAAAAACTCATACGAGGTTATGTATTGAAAGTACGAGATACTTGGCAGCCCTGGTACAAGAAAAAAAGTTCGCCATCTGGCAACCCTAAGTAGATAGGATTCAGTGCGCTCGCTGAGTTTGTGCGAGGTGGACGTGTCGACGGCATAATACAACACGTATAACTACTGAAATAAGCACTGTCGATGAAAAAGTACCAAAATATGCAATAACGCTATAAAAATAGAATTATATGCATTTGCATATACAAGGTTAGTCGGAAAGGGGGTACTAACCCGAAAGCCACTTATAGTATCACTGATGACTGTTTTATTGCAGGTGTTAAAGTTTCTAAATACGCATATTTTTATTTCCATACAAAAGTAAATAAATATTATTTATTTCAAAAACTCCACAACCCTGACTTTTTTATCTATTCAAAAATGGCCGCGCACGTGGTCGTCGGTGCCTAGCCGCCCGGCGGTAAAACACAAAGCACCGGTAGGTGCCTACGAACGCCGCGCCGCCGGCGCCGAAATCGTAGGTTACTATGGTACTGTGTATGAGGGTGTGTGCATGTGTGTCGTGTGTCGGAACATATCATTATCATCTAGGAACTTACCATTTCTGATGTTGACGCTGTTCTCGGCCAACGAAAACGTCACACACGTGTCGTCTTAATATCAAATAGGTACTTAAAAACACAAGAAGCACTTTTGTTTATTAACTACTACTGTATGTACGTAGGTAACCTACCTACGAATGAAACAATCACCAGTTTTATGTACTTATGTTAACACTTAATTAATCTATCACCACGGACACTACAAGAAAGGTTAATTTCGAATTGAAACACAAGAAGCACTTGATATCACTGTTTCAAGGCATAGCCACCACAAATGGATCTCCACCGCTACAAAAAAGGTTCAATCTGCCACACTTATCGCTCGATTTACAAGGTCGCGCGCCGATGTACCTACGAATGCGATCGCGTTATCTACCATAACATCTACGGATTGCTCATGATGCTCTCAAACGGAGATGCTACTCTTAGCCGCATCTAGTCTTCATTGTTCGTCAGCGTAAACCATAGTAATTATCCTTAACGTGACTCCACAAGCAAAAGTCCAGCGGAGTCAAGTCCGGTGAGCGAGGTCTGGCTACAGGATCGCCACGACCGATCCACACGGGGAATCGCTCATCCCAGTACGCTCTGCAGCTGCTGCTGCGAGCATAATGAGCCGGAGCGCCACGCGGCCCGTCGTACTGGAACACAGTCCTCGAACTCGATCAAAGGGAGGACGGTTACAATCATCACGGTACAAATCACGGCCCGCCAAGAGCACACCATCACGACAACCAATAAACATCACCATGTCGTAATACTTCGTACCTATCCCTATACGTACTCAGTCGATATTTTAGAAACAACAAGAAATAATACCACGACTCGCGTAAACAATCAAAACATCGACTGTTTCCCGGGAAGCGTTGCAAGCGACTAAAAAATCTTAGAATAATAAATAACGGAAATAAAATGTTTAGGCTAACATTGCATTTTAGAGATGCGCAATGTTAATCCCCTAAATTAAATCCCGGAGAATTTAACAACTGATTTGAATTTAGTAACTTTTTGGGATTTACCCCTACGTCATACGGGATTCGAACACACATAAGCGTTGGGTCTTGGGTTAGCAATAGGAAGCTGATGAAACTGGTTTACTTTAAGTTTGAGAGGATGAAACCTCAAATGGTCGCAATGTTTTTCTTTTGTAGTACTCCATAACTGTAAGCAGCATCTTACATGTCAAAATGTAAACAAAGTTATGAAATACGATACCACAAATTAATAAATCTATCTCGTTGAGTTCATGTGTTTTCAAAACTTAGTGCATACATTTCTTAGTACCTACACGCAAACTAAGTACGTACCTACGTTAATAATCATTAACTTGTTAGTCTTGTGGCGGCATCTATCACCTCTATCTTCCATAGTCTAACTAAATGACTGACATACATGTTACAATAAACTTACAATATTCACGCATTTCCAAAAAAAAACAATGTATTGAACCCACCTCTAAAGCGGCAAGCAGACGAAATACAACAGACAAGCCTAGTACGTACTTTAATAATCATTACCTTGTTAGTCTAACTAAATGACTGACATACATTTTACAATAAACTTACAATATTCACGTATTTCCAAAAAAACAATGTACTGAACCCACCTCTAAAGCGGCAAACAGCCGAAATACAAAAGAGTCTAAGCAAAAGCGCGCCGCGTGCCGCGCTGTCTCGGCGGCATCTCTTTGACAATGTTTTCACTACATTTCGGCGAATTGTGACGTCATATGATTATTTATTGCAGAAGCGACATCGTGCTGTAAGTTTATTTTTGACAGTTTGTTTGTGATAATAACTAACTTATTGTACTGCAAGGCTGTAATTAATCGGGATAGTTTTCAGTGTAGGATAGATCATATGGAATTACGTGCTTTAGTGATCAAAACCTTTGATATCCAAGTTGAAAGTTTTTTATTGCCTGTTATTACGAACATTCTAGGTAGGTAGGTAGGTACAGGGAACTAAAATATCAGGTCAATTCAATTTACACAAAAATATGCCGATAAAATTAGTCTAACAGAGAAATGCAAAATACTTTGAGGTGCAAAAGATTTTTAGGTACCTACCTTATAATACGCGATTGCGAATCGTCGTGTCTGCGCTTTATTTAGTCACGATTACCTATAATTCTGAGAAATGCTTCGAAAATGCGAGGGGAAAAGTCGGCCTTTTTGTATTTAAAATATGACCTCAAATGTAAACACAGCTGATGATAGGGTTGGCGTAGCGTATTTTTAATGAAATCTTTGAACAGCTATATCTCTAAATTTATTGACTTTTGGGAAAAGTTGTAGAACAAAAGTTATCCCTTATTATGGGTACTTTAACACCCTTTCGGCTTAGTACCCCCTTTCCGACTAACCTTGTATATGCAAACATGCAAATGCATATAATCCGATGTCTAGTCATTACGGTCGAGGCGGTATTGTGCGCGCGATCCGCAGGCGAGTGCGATAAGTGAGCCGAGACTGTAATGATCAATGCACATTCGTATGACGTTGTTCAACACTTTTGCGAGGAAAATAACAGACTAAGTTTTTAATACAAAAGTAGTTACGCACATCCTAAAAGTAGTTTGTTCAGAATCGTTTACTGAATCGATTTCTATAATTTTTAATATAGGTATTTTTTTATCCCAAAAATAATTAAAACTACGGAAATTAGTCACATTACCCCTGTACAGTCAAAACAAACTGAAATGGACCGTAAATCAAGGCAAAAAGACTTATAAAAGTGCATTTTTAGTTGTATTAATACAAATTCCGTCATTCAATATAAAATAAAGAAAAATAAACCTTATTTCAAGAACGTTAATTTAGTAAATAACAATGCATATACATGTTAAACTAAAATTTCAGTGCATGTATTCTAATTGGGGTGTTTGAGGGTGTGCGTTAATTACGTTACATGTTGTATATATAATTAATCTATGGTGCCCGTGGCCGAGTTAACTATGCGCGTGCAGGTGAAAGAACACAGGGCAAACTGACTAATATTTAAAAAAAAAAAGATTATTTTTGTGTTTATAACACAAATAATTTGTAAGCGAGGGATAAGGAAAACAACAGGATGCAGTGAATGGTAGAAAATAGGCGAGCGGAAGAAAAGATGCTCACAAAAAAAGAACTGTGTTCCAAATGTGACAACAATGCCGCGGGGTGGCGCGTCGGTCGGCCATCGTCACTTAATAAACAATATAAGTTTATGTGTCTCCTACATTAATTAATGTTAATTTGATGACGAAAATAAATAATTTAATTAAATGAAATGTTTATTTATGATATTTTAATTAACACAGTTTATTTATTATATTTTTATAATAAAAAATGTTAATTAACTATTTTTAGGGGTAAATACACTTTGGTAAAATTAAAAAAAAGGAACGTGAAATTCGAAGACATACCTATGTCATTAATCTGTGGCACATTTTACCGGACTGGTCCGTAATAAGCTACATTACGAAACTAAAAGCGGTCCAATAAGAGCCACTTTACGAGCGTGTTGAAAAATAAGTTGAGCATTTATGAATTTATTGCACATTTTTTTTTGTAAATTATTTATTTTTAGGAAGTGTGTCAGTTTGACCCTCCTCCCAATTTAATTGGGGGGGGGGGGGGGGCTCATGACCCCTACGACACTCACCCCTTCAGAACGCCACTGTAACATAAAATAATCAGCCAATTACTGTCCCACTGCTGTGCACGGGCCTCTTCTCAGAATGAGAAGAGTTTAGGCCTTAGTCCACCACGCTTGCCTGCTACCTAGCTACACACACCATTGAAAACATTTTTGTACCCCTCTCAGGTGTGCAGGTTGCCTCACGATGTTTACCTTCACCGTTAACACAAGTGATAATCAAATTATCCGCACATGAATTCGAAAAGTCAGAGGTACGAGTGGCGATTAGGGTCACCACATAAGTCTATCCACATATATCAGGGCCGGGACCGAGCAGGAGATCAACATCGCATACATTTTGTACCGAAGCAAGACCTCAGTCGCTCCGTGCTGGTTTCTTAGCGTCAGTGACCAGCCCGGAAGCGACGGAGCTCTTGCTTCGGTACAAAATGTATGCAATGGTGATCTCCGGCCCGCTCCCGGCCATGATATGTGTGAGTAGAACTTTAGGCAGCCATTTGCCGCATTTGACAGGCATTTTAAGGTTTAGACAGGCGTGCGGCCGGCATCACTCTGAGACAGGCATAAGGGTGCATTCAAAAAGCCGCTATGAGTGACGATACTTAAGTATGTACGTACGGAGCACACTGTGTAGTCAGCCCCGCTACCAACCTTGCTAACTGCCTAATCTTTTCACGACACGGCATGAGCTATTCTCTTGCCGACATGAGAGAGAGATCTACAGCCATTTTTTTGGGATCGATCTCAGACGCTCCTGTATGGAAGACAATCGTTCAACCGCTGGGCTAGAGATTTGATTGACGACACGTTTGGTGTAGTGGCTGAGCGATTGGCTTCTGCGCTACGGGTCGTGGTTTCGATTCCCGCACGGAACAAATATTTATATTGCCTACAAAGAGTATTTTTTAATTTATTTTTTAAGAAAAGCATTGCCCCACACTAGGATTTCTCCTGTATCGTGGGTGCGTTTACAGACACAAATCTTCACATGCACAAACATCCAGACCCGGAACAACTATCTGTAGGCCATAGAAATATTTGTTCCGTGCGGGAATCGAACCCACGACCCGCAGCGCAGAAGTCAATCGCTTAGCCACTACACCAAACGTGTTGTTTCGGGTCTGAGCGTTTGTGCATGTGAAGATTTGTGTCTGTAAGGGTTTGTTCACAAAACTGCGATGCGACGTTGCATCATAGAAATATACGAGCTCGCACGACGCATCGCAAGAACTTGCGAATTGATTCGCGTAATTGATTTTTCTTATATCTTCTTATTAGTAACAGCAGTGCGCAAATCATTTAACGCAAATTTATTCTACCTAGTATAAAATACAGTTGACGATCGTCGAGGGATTGGTCACCCGAACCTTGGAAGGAAGACGCCTTGCCGCACGAAATCGCATCGCAGCAGTTTGCGTCGCAGTTTTCTGCGTTGCGAATTCGCATCGCGCCGATTCGCAGTTTTGTGTACAAGCCCTAAACGCACCCACGATACAGGAGAAATCCTAGTGTGGGGCAATGCTTTTCTTAAAAAAGGATCAAAAATAACTGTGATGAAATTTGAAACATAATTTTAATATGATAAGGGAACGTACCCATACTACGTGACCCATTTTTTACTATTTTTACACCCCCCCCCCCTCGGTGACCACCCGTAGTATATGCCAATACCCCCCCTCCCCCTCTAGTTTTCACGTAGTAATATATAAATATGGTTTCAAATCATTTTTTGCAAACAGAAAGTTAAAAAGAAATTGACTCGTATGTGCGACAGTGTTGCCACATGTGAGTTCAAAAACCGCTAAACTCTGCGCGTCACATTTGAATATAGCTCGAAAAAGCTCGAGATTTCCCTAGAGGATATTGACTACGTGACGAAAACCTAAGAAACCCCCCCCCCCCCCCCCTCTGTGACCAAGCGTGGTATTTTGTAGACCCCCCCCCCCCCCTCCCTGAACGGGTCACTTAGTATGGGTACATTCCCTAAGTAGATATTTGCGGTTCTTATCATATAATATCTGCATAGAAATTATATGTAAGAATGCATACGTATTAAAATACATTATGTATGATCAAATATTAATTTGTTTTCGCCTTGGAAACTAAAGAATTCGTTGGTATTTACATTAGTAATCGTTCTACCTAGCCGTTTCCCAACTATGTTGGGGTCAGCTTCCAATAAAATGAGATGCGGCTGAATACCAGTATTTTACACGGAGCGACTGCCGTCAGACCGCCGCGCTGCGCCGCAACCCAGTCGGCATAGGTATTTCAGTCGTTACGGGTACCTACTTAGGCCGTGGCCGCACCGGTACGGTGACAGCGACGCGACGGCGATTTCGACAAAACAATCTCATATAAACATGTTCGTGGCCGCACTACAGAAGCGTCAAGCGAAATTTATTTGTTCATGAAATCGCCGTCGCGTCGCTGTCGCCGTACCAGTGCGGCCACGGCCTTAGTCAGAAGCCCGAAAGGCTGACAGCCGGTCTAACCTTAGGATATCGGTATTACCGAGTAACTGGGTAGCGGAGGTCTGATGGCAGTCGCTCCGTGTAAAATACTGGTATTCAGCCGCATCTCGTTAGACTGGAAGCCGACCCCAAAATAGTTGGGTAAGACGAGTAACAAAATAATATAAATACAAGTCAGGTTTTAGTTGCTTAATTTCCTCGATTATTGAATATTTTATTTATAATAATACCAAAAATATAATATGGTGGTGACCTCTGACCCATAATGCTACAATACCAATGTCCGCCTTCTCAAGTCAAGTTAGCAAGTTGAATCCTAGATCTTACAGAAATCTTATCTACAACGTGTTACAAAATTACCCCTAAAGCCGAAAGGGGGTTAAAAGGTCCCTTGTAAAGAGTCTATTGGCAATATTTGAAAACCGTAGCATGACCAAAAAAAAAAAGAATTTGGATAAAACATAAAATAATCATCATTGAAACGCAACCCTGAAAACATAAAACTAAAGAGTAGAGAAAGTTATTTACATTCTTACCTAATTTCCTCTGAGAGGTAAATGACAACAACCATAAAAGACTACTTGATTATTTACATTTTTCATGGGGAATTATGTAACACGTTGTATATCTTCTTTATCTTTACACAGTATAAAACAAAGTCGCTCCCGCTGTCTGTACGCTTAGATCTTTTAAACTACGCAACGGATTTTAATGCAGTTTTTAGCAATAGATAGAGTGATTCAAGAGGAAGGTTTATATGCCCCACATTAGTATCTACATTGCACCCGTGCGAATTATCGCTAGTATTATTATAAAAAGAAATGTTCTGACTAACAGATTGATTCATCAACGCAGAGCCTAAATCACTGAAGCTGGAAACATGAAATTTGGACAGTAGGTTCCTTTTGTGACGTAGGAATCCACTAAGGAAGGGCTTTTTGAAAATTCTACCCTTAAAGGGGTAAAATAGGGGGTGAAATTTTGTATGAAAATTCACGCGGTCGAAGATCAAGATAGGGGCCGTCCAATTATCACGTGATGTTTTTTTTTTTTTTTTTTTTTGCATTTTTTAACCCCCCCCCTCCCCCTTGGTGATACGTGGTGTGGTTTAAGACTAACCCCCCCCGCCCCCACCCAAAATCACGTGTATTTTTTAGTACCTTCAAAGAATCTTAAAATTTTTAGAATATTATCTTTTAATACAGGTATAAAGTATAATCTATTTTTGGAAAAATAAATACACGTGCTATCTTACTACACCCCCCTCCCCCCTTAGGATATTTCGTGATTTTTGCTAAACCCCCTCCCCCCTCCTTTCAAGCCTCACGTGATTAATGGACGGTCCCATAACATCACGCCTCGTATTCCGCAAAGGGTTCGGCAGAGGTTTTTTAGTAACACCCTCCTTTCGCCAGTTATGTTTAAGTCCCATGTAATAGGGGGCGAGCCTATTGCCATTAATCGGGCACAAATACAGACTCCGAGCTGCTACTGAGAAATTCCTAATGGAAAAACCCAATGTCTCTTTCGCCCGACCTGGGGATCGAACCCAGGACCCCATGCTCAGTAGTCGCGCTTGCGACCACTAGACCAACAAGGCAGTAAGTACCTAATAATTCTTAGTGTTAGAAGTACTTAGCAAATACTTAATGTTTTAAATTAATTCTAAGTTAACCTTGTTTTTTTATTCATGGTAACACTTACACCCATATTCTAAGACGTTCCTCCAAAACTTACTCGATTCAGGACGGCCTCGAAAACACCATCAAAATTGTATTCTTAGTCGCAATTTAGAGTGAACTTTGAGGTTCCTCGACGGAGTCATTACGTCATAATTTGAATTATCTGCATCGCGAAAATAACACCGCGATAAATAATTGTAAGGATTATCGTAAGCATATTCGATAAAGTCTTCAAAATTCATTTTTGTTACATACGAACTTTGACATTTCCTTCCTTAAGGTAGGTTCCGAGGTACCTTGAGTTTGACAGATGATTCCTGATCTCGACTGAGGAAAAATCTCGAGTCGAGGACGATTATGTCAATTATAGGCTGAGTCGAGGTGGAGTCGAGTCGAGTAAGTTTTGAAGGAACGTTTTAGAATATGGGTGTTATTTTTACATAATCACTTAGTACAGCAACACTTGACATCGGTTAGCGGTAAGTTATTTGCGAAATCGACAAATAGGTAACTAGTGGAACTCATTTGAACTTAAGTGGATAGTCTAAAGGCCGATTTCTATAAATTACGGAACGTTATTGGTTGAAACCGAGACTTTCGTATCTTATCTATACTAATATTATAAAGAGGAAAGATTTGTATTTTTGTATGTAACGAATAAACTTAAAAACTAACTGAACCGATTTCAAAAATTCTTTTGCCGTTAGAAAGCTACATTATCACTGAGTAACATAGGCTATATTTATTACTGGAATAAAACTTCTTACGCGGGCGGGCCGTGAGGACACAGCTAGTTATCAATATAGAAGCAATGACCTCATAGATTTGCATAGTAGACCCTCCCATATGGAAGTAAATATAACATAACATCGCGCCTGTTATCCCTGAAGGGTTGGGCAGAGGTGTACAGTAACACCCTCATTTCGCAGTTATGTTTAAGTCCCATGTAATAGTGGGCGAGCCTATTGCCATCAAGCGGACACAAATCCAAACTCCGGGCTCTTAGTGAGGAATTTCACACGGAAAAACCCAATATCACTTTGCCCGACCTGGGGATCGAACTCAGGACCTCACGATCAGCCACTAGACCAACGAGGTAGGAAGTAAATAACTATCTTAGGTAGCATTAGCTTACAAGTCTGTTTACATGCCCAGTTTGGTAATAAAAAATGCTACCATTGGTAGGGAAAACGGTTAGTTTTTAACCAATTTCCAAAAAGGAGGAGGTTACTATGTTCGTCTGTATGTATTTTTTTTTGTATGTTCATCGATATTTTCGCCAATTGTGAACCGATTTTGATGATTCTTTTTCTAATGGATAGGGTATACTTCGAAGTTGGTCCCATTTAGATTTGGTGAAGATCTGATGAAGAACTTCGGAGATAGACAATGGAACTCCTCAATGACGAACAATACGCATATTGTGATGATGTGATTATGTTACGAGCAGCGTCTTTAGTAGGTCCAACCAAGTTTTAATAAAGGCCACTAAAATGAAAAAAATAGAAAAAAAAATTACAAAAAATTTAAACCGACTTTAAAAAAGAATAAAATAATTACCATATAAAATTAACAGTTTCAGAAGTCGGTGCCTTCAATTTGGTTCAGCGTGGATCAGCACCGACTTTTGAAACTGTTAATTTTATATGGTAATTATTTTATTCTTTTTTGAAGTCGGTTTAAATTTTTTGTAAAAAATGTTTTATTGTGTATAGATACAGGGCATAAATAGGCTTACTACACACGACCATTATTTATTGATAAACTAGCGACTCGTCCCGGCTTGGCACGGGTACAATGTAGATGTGGGGCATATAAACCCTCCTCTTGAATCACTCTATCTATTAAAAAAAACCGCATCAAAATCCGTTGCGTAGTTTTAAAGATCTAAGCATACACATGGACAGACGGACAGCGGGAGCGACTTTGTTTTATACTATGTAAAGATGATTTTTATTTCTGTAAATAAATCTGTTACAGACACTTTTAAAAGTCAGTGTAATGTTTTTTAAGGTATTTCCTATCAGGTACCGCACTGCCAATTTGTTGAGCTCCCTAAAATAAGGTTTGAGCTACACGATGACTGATGCATGCGTGCCGTCAGTTAGGACAGGCCAACTCAAACCTGCTATGGCACTTTCCTCAAAAGGCCATTCCAGACGTTGCCCTACATTGTTACACTCGCAAGGTTTTTATACCACAATGTCTGAACTTTAAAAGAGACCTTGATCTCTGAGTTTGTTTCGGCTTTTCTTCTCAGAGCTAGTCAGATAGGAAATGCTGGCGACATTTAGTCTTAAAAATACATAACATTGACTTGTAAAAGTGTCTGTAACAGATTTATTTACAGAAATAAAAATAATTTATCATTTATGAATAGTGGCAAGTGGTTCAACAAGCGATGTACTTGACCGTACGGGCAAACTGTCGGTTCTGACTGAACGTGTAAACGCCCCTTACGATGCGTACTACGCAACTAACTTAAGCAAACATAAATAACATCTAACGAGCCAACTACTCATATTGACAGATCACCTTGTTGAAACACTAAGGAACTATTTAATAATCTAATAGCACTTATCTCGCGACTCGGGACAGGTGCGACAGAACATTGACACCAAGTTTTTACAGAGACGCTCATGGTGCTATATTAGTTTACGATGTGTCAGAACCAAAGTCCCTAGCATAACTGAACGAGTGGGTCGAGGAACTTCATGTATACTCCACCAAGAAGAACGTAGTCTGCTTAGTTGTTGGCTATAAGATTGACAAGCATATCATTTTGGGACCCAGTGCATAATATCCACAAGCAATTGGGTCACCCACGCGACGGCGCAACGCGTATTCCCAAGGTGGGTTGATGTCAAGCAGGCGGCCGGTCATAAAACAATAAGCCAAAACCTCTAACAGCATGGATTCACGAAATACATGTTGTGCCGACCCCACATAGTGTGAGATCAGGGCAGGAAGAAGAAGAAGAAGATAGCTCGCGATTTCATCCACGTGAATTTTCATACAAACTTCCATCGCCTATTTTACCCCTTTAGTGGTAGAAATTCCAAAAATCCTTTTTTAGTGGATGCCTACGTCACAAAAGGAAACTACTGTCCAAATTTCATGATTCCAGCTTCAGTGGTTTAGGCTCTGCGTGAGATCCGTAACACAGGGTTTCCCTAGACAGACTCGACAGACTCCAGTCTCTCACAAAGGTGCTTTTGTTATCTTCTTTACATAGTATTTAAAACAAAGTTGCTCCCGTTGTCTGTACGCTTAGATCTTTTAAACTACGCAACGGATTTTAATGCAGTTTTCAGCAATAGATAGACTGATTCAAGAGGAAGGTTTATTTATGCCCCACATTTGTATCTACATTGCACCCGTGCGAAGCCGGGGCGAGTCGCTAGTAGGTTATAAGCCAATCATTGTGGAAAAAAAAGCGAACTATCTGAAATATGCTTTCAATCTGAAAATATTCACATGAAACCACAAGTCATGATCAGCCCATTATTGTCCCACTCGTTAACTGCCTCGTTGGTTTAGTGGTGGCAAGCGCGACTGCTGATCGAGAGGTCCTGGGTTCGATCCCCATATCGGGCAAAGTGATATTGGGTTTTCCATGTGGAATTCTTCAGTAGCAGCCAGTAGCAGCCAGTATGAATTTGTGCCCGGTTGAGGGGAGGCTCGTCCCCTATTACATGGGACTTAAATATAACGGCGAAATGAGGGTGTTACTATACACCTCTGCCCAACCCTTCGGGGAATACCGGCGTGATGTTATGGGGTTATGTTACTGTCTCACTGCTAGGAATAGGCCTCTTCTCAGAATGAGAAGGGTTTAAGCCTTAGTCCACCACGCTGGCCTGGTGCGGGTTGGCAGACTACACACACCATCGAGAACTTTATGGAGCCTTCTCAGGTGTGCAGGTTTCCTCACGATGTTTTCCTTCACCGTTAACGCAAGTGATAATCAAATTATCATTTCTGTACGTTGGACTGTCTATCTGCCTATCCTTCTCCCAACTATGTTGGGGTCAGCTTCCAGTCTAACCAGATGCGGCTGAATACCAGTATTATATATTATATATGAAGGTACTATTTATAATACCTACAGTGTTTCAAGTAAGGACCCCTGATCCACCATGCTCACCCACAGCCGCGGAGCCGGTCGTCGTTTCTGACTCTGCAGTCATACCGTTAATTCAGCCCTCATCAAGCTGTCTCCCTCCCAGTCCTCTCGCAAGCAACGCCCTAAGCCGAGGTCCGAGTCTCCCCTAGGGGTCGGCCTTAGTGCTGTTGTTGCTAGCTAGTCATGATGTTAGTAGTAGTAGTTAGCTTAGGTTAAGTATTTTACTCTCGTCCCCATTGGTTGGAGACCCTCCAGGTCTCGCCAATAACTGCCCGGTTACGTAGAAACGGTCCGCAAGACAATCTAGACGAAAGTCGATTAGAAAAAAAAGCATGTCACAGTAAAATGGAGTTGGTACTATTTATTATACCTACTGTGTGTCAGGTGACATATTGTGAGAATACCGACGAGTTTAATAATTTAAGTTTAACATGTGTGTTCTGGGAACGAAGTGAACTTCAGATGTGACCTGAAAACGTCGTGTTTAAAGATATTCGTTCATAGATTAACTATTGAGTAATCCCGCTGGTAGTAGTGATAGCCTACTGGTGTGACCGTCGGACTGCCAAGTCATAGGTCCCGAGTTAGAACCTCTGACTTTTCGGATTCATGTGCGTATTGTATAGATTATAATAATATATAATTTATTGTACACCAAAATTGTAACACAGCTCTTATACAATAACAAACATTAAAGGATACAATGGCGGTCTTATCGCTGATAGCGATATCTACCAGACAACCTTTGGATGAACAGGAAGTCAATGAATAAGATACGGGGGTAGTCCGTGGTTTATGTAGGTGGATGGGGAAAACAAGGTAGATTGATGATGAGGTACTGATTTATGAGGAATTAGAAACGTGTTGAGAGAAGAAAATTATCTTTAACTAATTTTTTAAAAGAATCGAGTGACTGAGCTTGTCTTACTGGCATCGGCATCGCATTCCACAAACGTACAGCTTGGACTGTGAACGATTTGTCATAGAATTTGGTAGAATGCGAATGTATAATTATCATTTGCTTAAAAATTGTGAAGGTAAACATCGTGAGGAAACCGGCATGCCTGAGAGAAATTTCTCGACGGCATGTGAAGCCAAGTCAGAGGCCCATGGGCGGCATAAATTGTGGAACCAGGTTAGTCACTAACCACACGAAAAGAAAAACCCTCTGGGCTTGACATCGTTACGAGTACTTGTGAGATTTGCTCTCGTGTTTCGGGGTTGCCTGAATGTAACCGCAGTGATAGCGTACCAGTTCAACTGCCTCGTTGGTCTAGTGGTGGCAAGCGCGACTGCTGATCGTGAGGTCCTGCGTTCGATCCCCAGTTCGGGCAAAGTTTTATTGGGTTTTCTGTGTGGAATTCCTCAGTGGCAGCCCGGAGTTTGCATTTGTGCCCGATTGATGGGAGGCTGGCCCCTTATTACATGGGACTTAAACATGACGTTGAAATGAGGGTGTAATAAAAACATCTCTGCCGCACCCTTCGGGGAATATAAGGCGTGATGTTGTTTGTTTGTATTTTTAAACATGTCTGAAGAAAGAAAGAAAGAAAGGAGAGGAATTCTCTTCTCTACTTTTGCCAAGTTACGCGCCGGCGACTATACCTACCTTGTGAATAGTTACCGTTGTTGAGCTCCCTAAAATAAGGTTTGAGCTACGCGATGACTGATGCATGCGTGCCGTCAATTAGGACAGGTCAACTCAAACCTGCTACGGAACTTTCCTCAAACGGCCATTCCAGACCTTGCCCTACATTGTTACACTCACATAGTTTTTATACCACAATGTCTGGACTTTAAAAGAGACCTTAATCTCCGAGTTCGTTTAGGCTTTTCTTCTCAGAGCTAGTCAGATAGGAAAAGCCGGCGCCATCTACATACCTACTTACATAAACTCACGCCTTTTTCCCATGGGGGTAGGTAGAAACTATATAACGCCACATGCTACGACCCTTACATACTCCTTTCGCTTCATCCACATTCATACATCTTGTCATACACGCACGCCGGTTGTGAGTACTACGCACCTGACCTTTGTGAAGAACATCACCAATAACATCGATGTATATACTTCTAGGACGTCCTCTACCGTTTCCACTGACATCCGCCATAGAAATTCCTTATGTTAATCGCCGTTCACTCATTCTCTCAACATGACCAAACCACCTAAGCTTACTCCTTTCATTTTTCGTCACGCGCCATCTAGTATTAAAAAAACATTACATTGACTTGTAAAAGTGTCTGTAACAGATTTATTTACAGAAATAAAAATCATTTATCATTTATGCATATTATAGAGTTGCTTACAGGCCGTTATTTCTATAATTTACGCCAACTACCTTTCTAAACAGGTACTTAAAACCCCTGGGCTATCAGCTCATATGAAGCCTTTATTTATTTACCAATTTCCGTGATAGTTCAGCTTGTGAGTGAGTATTTAGGTATTTAGAAATATCTATGTTTAAAAATTTGCGTAAAAACAATTTGTAATGTTGCAATTCTTAATTATAATTGTTTGGTTTCGAAAATATAGGAATGCGGTAGTGCCTCTATCTTAGTCACTTGTCCCAGATAATAGATAGTGCTTAGTTGTCGGCAATAAGATTGATAAGCATATCATTTTGGGACCCAGTGCATAATATCAGCAGCACATTGGGTCACCCGCGCGACGGCGCAACGAGTATTCCCAAGGAGGGTTGATGTCAGGCAGGCGGCCGGTCATAAAACAATAAGCCCAAACCTCTAACAACATGGATTTATGAAATACATGTTGTGCCGACCCCACCTAGTGTGGGATAAGGGCAGGAAGAAGAAGAATAACCGATCCCAGTTAAAAATATCTGCAATAGGCATAAACTGCATAAAGACATAAATGTAGGTTTTAGACAGGAATTCAGCAGAAGTAATATCAAAAACGTACGTCAATCAGATTTAAGATTGAAATCGTAATTTGACTGTATTTTTGCCTATATGACAAAATAAATTTTGTATTTTTAGTATATCATGTTTGACAAAATGAAAGCAAAATGTATTGTTTTAAAAAGTGAACAAATACACATCTATACTAATAATATAAAGCTGAAGAGTTTGTTTGTTTGTTTGAACGCGCTAATCTCAGGAACTACTGGTTGGAATTGAAAAAATATTTTTGTGTTGGATAGTCCATTTATCGAGGAAGGTTATAGGCTATATAAAATCACGCTACGACCAATAGGAGCGGAGCATACATGAAAATTGTTGCAAAAACGGGAAAAATGTCCACCCGTGCGAAGCCGGGATGGGCCGCTAGTTTTTGATACAATGAAATATTTTGTTTCTGCAAAAATGTTCTTTTTGTACGTAAAATAATTATAATAATACAGGGTGTTCAAAAATAACTCTACGAATTTTGTGGGGTTATTCGGTATTGGAAATAGAACAACTATCATAGAATAACTTTTTTAAATTCGCGTAATGTTCTTATTGTTTTCCATACAAATCAAATACTTATAATGATGGTTTTCGATACTTTTTCTGCCACCAGACGGCGCTTCGTATGCGTCAGGTCCCAACAGCTGTCAGATAGCACAGACTCTTACCGAACGTATAATTTTTTTAGTGAAATTCTACGTATTTGGAAGTGTTATTGATTTTATTATGGATTACGGCCAGAGAAAGGTTGCCGAACTGAAGATTGAGCTCAAAAAGAGAGGCGCAAAAGTCACCCTCCTGTTTTATTTGCACACATAGGCACTGCACAACACTGTGGCATTTTAGAAAACAATATTCCTTTTGTAACGTTTTTAAGAATAAATAAAACAAAAAAATGATTGAAAAATACAAATCGTGTGTGTTTTGACGGTGTGTGTTGGACATGACGCTACAGTACTGCCATCTCACGTAGAACATTTTTTCAGAAAACCCTCATTATTTGTATGCAGCACAACTTACACCCATATTCTAAGACGTTCCTCCAAAACTTACTCGACTCGACTCCACCTCGAGTTGAAATAAACGTCTTCGACTCGAGATTTTTCCTCAGTCGAGGTAAGGAATCATCTGTCAAACTCAAGGTACCTCGGAACCTACCTTAAGGAAAGAAGTGTCAAAGTACGTATGTAACAAAAATTAATTTTGAAGACTTCAAAATTAATTTTTGTTACATACGTACTTTGACACTTCTTTCCTTAAATAAAAATAATAAAGACTTTATCGAATATGCTTACGATAATCCTTACAAGTATTTATCGCGGCGTTATTTTCGCGATGCAGATAATTCAAATTATGACGTAATGACTTCGTCGAGGAACCTCAAAGTTCACTCGAAATTGCGACTAACAATACAATTTTGAAGGTGTTTTCGAGGCCGTTCTGAGTCGAGTAAGTTTTGGAGGAACGTCTTAGAATATGGGTGTTAATCTCGCAAATCGTATGACCCTCGCTGTTATTAATTAGAGCCCCTCTGGTTCGAGTGTTCACTAAACATGTTTTATTAGTTTGTTCTGTTAGATTTATGTCTCAACAGACCCGGCTTTGCCGTTTGCGAGTGTGTAACAAGTCGGTAAGTGTACGAATTCAGTTTTTCTGATTGAATTGGTACATTCTCTTACTCGATGCCTGAAATCGTTTGCATAACCCGAAACAAATACCTTTCCCACGTGCAAACCTGTTTAATAATAATTATTAGTTGCCCAACAATAGTGAAAGGCGTGGAATCTAGCCGTTTTGACAATAGGAACTAATAATTTGAGTTATGTCACTGCACACATGTGAATTAAGTAAATGTTGAAATACCTAGTTATTGGTATACACGGTGTAAACGAAATCATGTAATTCTTTCAAACCTCGTGATGTACTGCTGACATAGATTAACACTGCACGGGGTAATTTTGGATACAATAAAAAAAAAAAAAAGTAAACATGTGTTCTTAACGTGAGGCTTTTTAGCGCTCCGAGCGAATAGCGCGGCTATCGCTCGCCGCGCGGTCATTTAACTCAGGGCGCTACAATTCGTTCTCGGTCGTCTTCACGTTAAGAACACATGTTTACTTCTTGTAATACAAGGTTAGTCGGAAAGGGGGTACTAAGCCGAAAGGGTGTCAAAGTACCCATAATAAGGGATAACTTTTGTTCTACAACTTTCCCCAAAACTCGATAGTTTAAGAGAAATGGCTTTTCAAAGATTTCGTAAAAAATATGCTAAAATCTATCTGTCCATAGCTATGATCAGCTGTTTTTACAATTTAGGTCATATATGGGGTCACGGATTAGAAAACTAATTTTCAGAATTCATAACTAAAGCAGGTATGATCTTTTTTTGAAAAAACTAAAATAAAAATCTTTTTGCATGCAAATAAAAATGATCGAATTTTGAAATTTGAACACTTGCTTTAAAATAGTCGTCAGTGATACTTTACGTGGCCCGCGGCTTAGTAGGTACCCCCTTTCCGACTAACCTTTTATATTTTTTCGCGAAAACCGCTCACGTTGTGAGCGCTGATTGGCTGATATAATCGTTATCACTTTTCTATGTCGATAGATCTTTGTGAAGAGCCATGTTCTGACCAAACAGAATAAAGGTGATGTAAATGGACTCTTACACCCATATTCTAAGACGTTCCTCCAAAACTTACTCGACTCGACTCCACCTCGACTTGACATAAACGTCCTCGACTCGAGATTTTTCCTCAGTCAAGGTAAGGAATAGTGTCAAAGTTCGTATGTGTAACAAAAATGAATTTTGAAGAGTTTATCGAATATGGTTACGATAATCCTTACAATTATTTATCGCGGCGTTAGGTATTTTCGCGATGCAGTTAATTCAAATTATGACGTAATGACTCCGTCGAGGAACCTCAAAGTACACTCAAAATTGAGACTAAGAATACAATTTTGAAGGTGTTTTCGAGGCCGTTCTGAGTCGAGTAAGTTTTGGAGGAACGTCTTAGAATATGGGTGTTAGATTAGCCAATCAGTGTTCATGTTTCCAATCCTCAATCCAATCCAATCCTTCTTTCTCGTTACTATACAACTCTGCCCAACCCTTCGCGGAATACAGGCATAATGTTATGAGGTTATGTTATGTAACTGTCTCACTGTTAGGAACGGGCCTCTTCTCAAAATGAGAAGGGTTTAGGCCTTAGTCCCCCACGCTGGTCTGGTGCGAGTTGGGAACTAAACACACCATCAATAACTTTTGAAGCCCTCTCAGGTGTCCAGGTTTCATCACGATGTTTTCCTTCACCGTTAACGCAAGTAATACCAAGTCACACATACAAGGTCAGTCGGAAAGGGGGTACTAAGCCGTGGGCCTCTTAATGTATCACTAATGATTGTTTTAAAGAAAGTGTTAAAATTTCAAGATTCGATAAAAAAGAACATGCAAAATGATTTTAATAGAATATAATATACTTTATTGTACACCAAAATTGTAACACAGCTCTTATAAAATAACAAACATTAAAGGGTACAATGGCGGTCTTATCGCTGATAGCGATATCTACCAGACAACCTTTGGATGAACATGAAGTCAATGAATAAGATAGGCGGGGTAGTCCATGGTGTACTGCTACAAAAAAATATACTACACACATTTAATACATTAGATTAATACATACATTTAATTTTAGTTTTGTCAAAATTTCTTCATCCCTGCTTTAGTTACAAATTCAGAAAATGGAGCTTCTAATCCGTGACTCCAAATATGACCTAAAATGTAAACACAGCTGATCATAGCTGAGGATAGATAGAATTTAGCGTATTTTTTATGAAATCTTTGAACAGCTATTTCTTTTAAACTATTGACTTTTGGGGAAAGTTGTAGAACAAAAGTTATCCATTATTATGGGTACTTTAACACCCTTTCGGTTTAGCACCCCCTTTCCGACTAACCTTGTATATCAAACCGCGCGTTTACCATTTAGCCATGATCCACTCGAAAAAGAATACCCTAAACACTAATATGTCCAACCTTTTAGTAAATAATGCCATCTTGATGCTTTGTTACGATACCAATGAATATAACTGTTCTTAAATTTTGTAAGCGCCATCACTTTGACAGATGAACGTCAGGAATCCCGCCAAAATGTCGTCAGTTCGGATACGTTGACAAAACAATGGTTTTTTTTTTTTTTTTTTTAAATCTTTATTTGATAATAAGGCTTTAATCGCTAAGCGATTATGTCAGCCTCATAAATTCACAAAATTAGCTTAGGTTACTAAATTAACTTGCCTAGTTTTAATTAATTTAACAATCAAGTAATATAACTTAATAGCTAATTTGGACGTAGGATCAGACAAGAGTGTATTACAAATACCAACTTCCCTCAACCGAAGTCCAGCCTCTGCTTCTAAAGCTCTGCGCTCGGTCCCAATCCGGGCACACTCCACCAAAGCGTGGTAGGTGTCCTCCCTTATATTACAAATCATACAGTTTGGAGTATCGACAACCTTCATGAGATGCCCGAACGCATTCAATGGAATGTGTCCGGATCGCAGTCGCATGCTTGTTACTAGCAATTGTCGGTTCATCTGCGTTACTGCAAACCAAGGAATCTTTAAAGGTTCAGACTGAATTGTCTTGTACCATATACCTTTCTCTACGGATCTTTGATCAAAATATTCTTTCCATATCTTAAAGCACACTATTTTAACATCTCTTAATATATCCGTGAAGAAAGGCATATGGGCGACAGATATTCCATCATAGATTCCTGTTTTAGCCAACCTATCAGCTTGTTCGTTTCCTATCAGATTTACATGTGATGGAATCCACTGAAACTTAACAATTTTACCAATCTTTCTTACTCTTAAATATAAATCCAAAATGCCATAAGCTACGGGCAGACCTCGTATGCCCGAGGTGCACCGAGCTAGATGCTGCAGAGCACTTTTAGAATCACAAAGTACCACATATTTTGTATATTGGCATGACAATATGTACGACAAAGCTTCCGAAATCGCATATAATTCTGCTGCCATTATAGATATTTTGCAGTTCAACTTGAAACCGGCTGTCGTGTTAGACTGAGGATCAAAAAAAGCTGCTCCAGTTCCATTGTCATCCTTGGACCCATCACTGTAAATCTGATAGAATCCATTATATTGTTGTGTTATAGTTTGTACAGATTTTCTTAAAAGTGTTAAAGAAGTATAAGATCTTCTAGGTTCTATTATATCATGGATACTTAGGTTAATGTGCGATTTAATATCAATATTGGTCATCCATGTTGACAAAGAGAACATCTCCAGCTTTTGGGAGCGATGTACCGCTTCATCTGATACCTCACCATGTGCGATAGCTAGCAACGGTTTTTTCTTATTGCTCCAATATGATGACTGCTCGCATATTGACGCTAATTTACTTATAGTGGAGATGGTATCTCCGTCAACAATAGACAAAGCTTTTAAACAAAATTTAGTAGCTAAATATTTACGCCTAACAAACAAAGGCGGCAGAGATAACTCTGATTCCATAGCATGTATTGGGCAACTCTTTATAAAACCCCCAACCACTCTCATGGCTTGATTTTGAATTTTGTCCAATTTCGAAATGTTGTTCTTAGCGCTATTGTCAAACAAAAAACTTGCAAAATCCAACCTACTTCGAATTACTGCAATGTATAATCTTCTTAAATGCAAAGGATGGACTCCCCATGACGACCCTGCTAGCACTTTAAAAACATTTAAGAATTTCATACTTTTTTCACAAGTTTCATTAATCTGTTTTCCCCATCTCAAAGACAAATCCAGCCAAAGCCCCAAATATTTGATTACAGGAACATTTTCCAAACAGAAATTGTTAATGCTGATATTGACCGGTTGTAATGACCTTCCCCTAGAAAATAAACACAGTTTGCTTTTAGTAGGTGAGAGTTCAAGACCCAAGTCTCCTAGTAATCTTGACAAACTGTCTATGGCTTCCTGAAGAGTGATTGTCATAAATCTTATATTTACTCCAGAAATATAAAGAACAAAATCATCAGCGTATTGAGATACATATACATTCACAATTTCTTTACAAATATCACTCGTTACTATGTTAAACAAAATTGGAGACATAGGGTCGCCTTGAGCCAAGCCCTTGCATGTCCATCTAACAATCGAAACACTGCTACCTGCTTGTAATACACCTAAACGTCTCTCCTTCAGAAATTCCCATACATATCTGCATATAGAAGCCCCCACACCCATCTCATCTAGCTTAGATACTACTTTCAAAATATTGACATTGTTATATGCATTATCTATGTCAACGAAACATCCTAGCGTTTTTTGTTTAGTCGTAAACCCTATTTGTATTTGCGATATCAGTCGTACCAGATTGTCTAAACATGATTGAGACCTTCTAAATCCCATTGTATTTTTAGAAAAAAGACCTTTGCTTTCAAAGTACCATTCAAGACGTCTTGTTATAATGTTATGTAAGGTTTTGCAAAGACAAGATATGAGCGAGATAGGTCTCAATGAAGAAATACTGCTCGGATCACGCCCAGGTTTCGGTACAGGCACTACTTTAACATTCCTCCATTGTGTTGGTACCTCACCTTCAGACAAACATTTATTAAACATATCCACCAACAATCGTTTACCAGGAAAATGGTAAATCATAGAATACGAAATATCGTCCTCTCCGGGCGCGGTATCTTTCTTCTTCAAGGTATTAATGAGTTCCTGTTCCGAAATGTGGGCTTCCAGCTGAAAATTACTTGACCTAAAGACAGGAAGTGGTGGAAGAGCATAATCAGGCGTCAACTGTCTTAAAAACTCACTAGCCCTCTCTGTATCCAAACTAATTTTACTAATACGATATCCCTTGAGCCATCTCATTTTGCCCCACAGTTCCCTACTGGAAACCGTCTCTCCTATACTGTCACAAAATTGATGAAAAGATTCCGCCCTAGCTTTACGAATAAGTCGCTGTGCTGTGGCAACTTTCTGCTTAAAATGAGTCAAATTTGTGGGTATGGGATTCTTCCTAAGCTGAGCTAATGCCAATCTACGTTCCGCCACCACCCTAGATAAATCCGGGGACCAATATGATTTTGGGATAAACTTACTAGTGGGATCTTCACAAACCTTAACAAATGGAATCGATTTATCGGCACCAAAATTAATTAAATCTATTATAACATCATACATTTGTTGGGCATTACCTGTTAGATAAATATTACTAATTTTATTTATAAGTATTTCCTTATATTTCTGCCAATCTGCATTTTTAAAGTTACGCTTCGTATTTAACATTTTATTACATGTAATTTCTGTTGATATAAGAACCATTAAATGATCACTGGCCAAATTTTCATTCAAAACACTCCAACTGAAATTAAGTGCAATATCTGATGACGCAAACGTTACGTCAGGTGAACTTTTTTGTAACTGATTTAATACTAACTTAATCCTAGTAGAATCTCCGGTATTTAGTGAAACATAATGCCAATCAGCAGCTGCATCATGTATATGTAAACCCCTATAATCGTTTTTATATGACCAATTTGTATGATGCCCGTTAAAATCCCCCGCTATAAGTGTTTTACTTGGCCATTTAGAAAATAACATTTTCCAATCTTCATCTACAGTATGAACATTAGGAGGACAATATACCGCAACAACATTTTCCAAAAAGTTACAATTAAATATTTTGATATGCAATACCTGAATGTTTCGATTACGTAAGTTAAAATTACTAATTTGCGCTTTTATTGATTTATGAACTACAATTGCAATTCCGCCGTATGAATCGTTTCGGTCTTGTCTAAAAATGTCATAACATCCTATTTTCAAGTAACTATCTGGCTCAAGCCATGTCTCTGAAATAATGCATATATGAATTTTTTCTACTAATAACATGTTTTCCAAAGCTACAACTTTTGACCTCAAACTTTGCGCATTCCACTGCAATAACTTTAATTTAACAACTTTGTTTTTATTAGGATCCATTACTAAATCCAATCAGTTCTAAAATATTATTCAAAATAGGCCATTCAGACATATTATCCACTACAACTAGTACTAGCCACTCAATACAACACTTGACTGAGTCCTTAAACCTTTCCTGTATACTCATATTTCTCTTAAATATAATATCTTTTAATTTCGCTAATAACTCGTTAAAATGTATCTGCCGCTTATTGTTTATGTGACCACCGACATCGTTATCAGTTGATCGCTCTGGAATGCGGTCCGGTGGCTCACGATCACGATGTCCCCACTCCGATTTGCGTATACTACTTGGTCGTTTGTTTTTATTAATTACTTCTTGCGGTGATTTTGATCGCTTCGGCGTAAACAACGGCGGGAACTCTGATAGTATAGGTGTGTATTTATACTGATTTTCTGACTCTTCCAATAATAAACCACTAAAGATGTTGTTGGTGTCGATCGTGGGCTTTTCGTTCTCCTTTACTACACGTGAGCCCGATTTTGACTGGGGTGTAACATACATATTGCAGGCAGTGCGATATGTACAATTGTATTCCGCCATAAGCTGTCTCAATCGTTTCTCCCTCGCATAAACTGGACACATTCTATTTAAAGCCATATGATCTTCCTGACAGTTAACACATTTAAAAATTGTAACTTCACAGTTATCATGAGCTCCTGTACACTTGGGGCATACAGTTTTCTTTGACGTACACCTGGTCTTAGAATGTCCATATTTCCAACATTTTGAACACTGTGTTACTGGGAAAATAAAGGGTTCCACCTTAGTGCGTAAGCAGTCCACGTATACAAAGGCTGGAAGGTATGAGCCGCTGAAGGCCACGCGAGCAACCTCACTAGGGACCCAGTTACCATCCTCATCTCGCCGTTTCATACGTTTTATAGATATGACCGCAATATCATTAGGACACTTGACCGCATTTTGTGCTTCTTCGTCGGACAGCTCGAGATCTACATCCCGTATAATGCCATAAGAAACGTTTACGTCCAATGCACTCTGAACTCGCCATTCTCTGGCTTGGAACTCTAGACAGTTAAACAATTTATTGGCACACTCTTCATTTGATACCTCTATCCTCAACTTGTAAGGATTAATATACTTAACGTTGTTAATATCGGTCAAACCCAAACTAGCAAACAATTTTGCGATAGCAAACTGTTTAGGTAGCTTATCTTTGCTCAAAATAAAAACCTCGGTTTTAATTTGTTTTTGTTTCTTGCCTTTATTCTCAATTGTAGTCCATTCCAGTTCATCCTCTTCTCTTTCTCGTTTTGACTGTCTTTCAACTATATTGCCTACTTCACAGCAGCCCGGTTTATTCGTATTTCCTACCAATTTACTCCCTGTCTCTTCACATTTGTCTGTCGTTGGTGACATCCATCCAACTAACTCACTCTCTTCATTCATATCGATCTGATCCATGTTCGTCTCTCCCAGCTCACGCTCACCCGATGCCATTATGAGGTAATATCCTGCATCACAGGTTGGCGCGCCAAGGTAAATAAATAGATAACTCTAAACACAGTAATCGATAGTCGCGGGCGATCTACACGAGTGCCGTGACAGAACTGGAAACAATGGTACAATTGAATCGTGAAGGGCATGTGTTGGCATTTTTGATGGAAGACAACTCGTATTGTTGTTATTTATGTCATTACATTTAACATTGTTTGTATTGTGACGCTAAATGTTAGGTAGTTGCTTATTTTGGGTGCCGCCTTGAAAAGGAGAATGGCAAGAATTCATGTAATTTGGCAGCCATTGATAGGGGTAGTGTACATAATGGAAACAAACAAAAAGTAAATGGAAAGTAAGTTATAGAAATTGGGAGAAAAAAGATATGCAAGGTAGAAAATTATAACCTAAAATTAATCCAAAAGTAAGTACTTAAAGGATATTATTTAATAGTGGAATGTTTCGGCATTAAAAGAAAACCTGTATAATCCTTTTTTTTTCCGCCATTTTTTATGAATTACCATATCGAGCGGTGCGAGGTACAAACCCAATAACTATTAAAAAGTTTATATTCAGAAAATTGAGTTCGAAATTTTGATGACGTGAAAGTGTCATTATGTTAAATTAGATGCAAATTCTTAATAATTTAACAGTTTGATGCAAATTCTTAATAATTTAACAGTTAAATTATTAAGAATTTGCATCTAATGTAACAATGTTAATAATGACACTTACTTTCACGTCATCAAAATTTCAAACTCAATTTTCTGAATAGGGACATTTTAGTAGTTATTGGGTTTTACCTTGCAACCCTCGATATATTTTTTTGATCTGTTGTCCCCTTTGTTGACATAAATTATCTGAATGCAACTATACCCCATTCAAAGAAGTCAAAGTCAAGTCAAAGAAATCAGTTGGAAGTAGTAGAATCTATCAAGTATCTGGGTTTAATTATTGATAATAGATTTAATTGGAAGCCACAAGTTAACGCAGTGTGTAATAAACTACGAACAGTTCTTAGTAAATTCTATAACCTTAAGAAAGTAATAGACAGGCGAACATTGTTTATTGTGTATCACGCGCTAGCAGAGTCATTGGTTAGTTATGGGTTAAGTTGCTATGGCTTAACATTCAAAACATAATTAGAAGAAGTTAAAAAAATACAAATAAGATTGTTAAAAATAATAATGGATAAGAAAACCAAAGATGCATGTAAAGACGATTACAATCAGTTATTTAAAGAATGTAGCATGATTCCTGTTGATAAAAAAGTAAATTATTTAATAGCGTTAGAAAACATACGACATAGATAAATATAAAAATAATAAAACTTACAAGTACAGTGTTAGATCTGTTAAAAAGGGAAGACTAGTACAACATAAAGTTAGTAACTATTATGGTGAGAGAACACGTAAATATCTAGTACCAAAGTTGTGTAATAAATACCCGTTGTTAAGAGATGGTGATAGAATTAAATGTAAAATGAAGCTGAAAAGAGTTATTAAGGAGATGATGACCTCTTAATTACTTTTTACAGATTATTAAAATAATGTAGATGTAATTAGTTAAGGTGATGGGTAAAAATAAGATAATGTGTTGATTAGGTAGTATAAGTTTAAAGTGTAAAGAAGCAGAACGCCTACAAACTGCTTAGCAGTTTGGCGATGAAAAGTTGTGTTGAAAATGTATTACTTACCTATGATTAAATAAAAAAAAGAACGAAAAAATTAAATTTGACCTGAAATGTAAACACAGCTAATCATAGCTGAGGATAGATAGAATTTAGCGTATTTTTTATGAATTCTTTGAACAGCTATTTCTCTTAAACTAATAACTTTTGGGGAAAGTTGTAGAACAAAAGTAAACTATTATTATGGGTACTTTGACACCCTTTCGGCTTAGTACCCCCTTTCCGACTAACCTTGAATTGTGGTTTTATTTGATTGTTGTTAAAAAACCAATGGCAATTAACTATGTCGCGGTGTCAAGCAATGTAGTGGCCCATGTGTGGTCGGCATTAGTTTAGTTTATCTATGCCCTATATACAAGGTTAGTCGTAAAGGGGGTACTAAGCCGAAACGGTGTTAAAGTACCCATAATAATGGATAACTTTTGTTCTACAACTTTACCTAAAACTCGATAGTTTATGAGAAATAGCTGAACAAAGATTTCATAGAAAATACGCTAAATTCTATCTATCCTCAGCTATGATCAGCTGTGTTTACATTTTAGGTCATATTTGGGGTCACGGATTAGAAACCCCATTTTCTGAATTCATAACTAAAGCAGGGATGAAGAATTTTCGAAAAAACTAAAGTAAAAAATATTTATGATGGTTTTTTTTATCGAATTTTGAAATTTTAACACTTGCTTTGAAATAGTCATCAGTGATACTTTAAGTGGCCCGCGGCTTAGTACCCCCTTTCCGACTAACCATGTAGAATCAACAACTATACGTACCATAACATTACGCCTGTATTCCCCGAAGGGTTAGGCAGAGGTGTATAGTAACACCCACATTTCGCCGTTATGTTCAAGTCCCATGTAATAGGGGGCAAGCGTATTGCCATCAACCGGGCACAAATCCAAACTCCGAACTGCTACTGAGGAATTGCACACGAAAAAACCCAATAACACTGCCCGACCTGGGGATCGAACCCAGGACCTTACGATCAGCAGTCGCGCTTCCCACCACTAGATCAATGAGGCATACGTAAGTTAAGAAATAGGTACATAACAGAACTAGTTCATTACCTACTGTCCCACTGCTGGGCACGGGCCTCTTCTCAGAAAGAGAACGGTTTAGGCCTTAGTCCACCACGCTAGCCTGGTGCGGGTTGGCGGACTACACACACCATCGAGAACTTTATGGAGCCCTCTCAGGTGTGCAGGTTTCCTCACGATGTTTTCCTTCACCGTTAACGCAAGTGAAAATCAAATTTTAATCCGCACGTGAATTCGAAAAGTCAGCGGTCGAACTCAGATCCTCTTGCATGTAATACACGTTCACACGGTTCGACTTTAGTTGATCAACATTTGTTGTTCAACAAAAGTTGAAACGTTTTGTTCCATCAAATTGATTCAATTTGATGGGAAGTCTGTTCAGACGGTTCAAATCGCATGCGATTTGGCAGTTGATCAACTAGAATCGAATCGTGTGAACCTGGTATAAGGCAAGCGTCAACCGGTAGGCTATCACTGCTACACAAAAATAGATACATTACATAATAAGCGACTGTTTTTTGGTCATAGAAATATTAGAACAGGTACATAGTTAATTAATAAATTCAATTTTTTATTGCATCGATATTATTCCTTAATTTTGTGTTACTGTCATACTATAAATACAACGAAACCAAGAATTTTCTACTTTTTTTTTAAAAAAAACCTTGCCCCACACTAGGATTTCTCCTGTATCGTGGATGCGTTTACAGAAACAAATCTTCACACGCACAAATATCCAGACCCGGAATAACAATCTGTAGGCCATAGGTACAAATATTTGTTCCGTGCGGGAATCGCACCCACGACCCGTAGCGCAGAAGCCGATCGCTCAGCCACTGCACCAAACGTGTCGTCACTCATCGTCTATTTATAACATACCTACCCTTTGTATATTATTACCTGCAAACTTCAACTGCACACAATGAACATGATGAAATATTACTACAATCGACAGGTCTGCAGGATTCTGCTGCCCATCTGCTTGCTAATGCTAGTCGCCTTAAGCAATGTCATTTAAATGTAGATCTAAGATCATGGACGTAGCCAAGATTTTGTCCAGCGTGAGGCAGACAGTAAATATTTGTCTTTTCAATAAATCTGGAAGTGCAGAATGGGATTATGGGACAATTTTGCCCCGTAACCTTATTTTTATAGGTCCAAGTAAGTATAGACGGAGTCGGGCATTGGTCTGCCTATTTTGGGTAATTATTCTGTGGACATGGGTGGCGAGTTGACTGAATCTAGACCATTTACCTATTCCTTCCTTTTTTTTTTTTTTTTTTTTTTTTTTTTTTTTTTTTTTTTTTTTTTATCGTGGGGAAATCCTCATGGACTATCCCCCGTCTGGGTAAGACGGGGGGGTGTGCCGGACTCTTACCGGCTAAAACCACCACGGTGTCCCTCCTTCTGACCTAAGGCCGGGGTCGCGGGATTCGCTATTGCATGCACCGCAACCCCGGCAGGTCCCGGTCCACCAATTGCTGGTGGACCTCTCCACTGTAGGGCCCCACCCCACGACCTCCTGAGAGGCGCGGGGGGCACCCCACATCACCGGCGCACCAGAACACATGGTACGCCGTGACCACCCCGGGGACCAAACAAGTACATGGGCGCCAGACTACCCCGTGTCTGGGCACCCCTGGTCCCCCTGCGACGGGTCAGATTAGTGGCCCCGCCGCCTACCACTTTTCGGCCGCAGAGGATAGGGAGAGCGGCCAACTAAACACCGACACTCCTCTCCCCCTGCGGCCCCACCGCGTCCGCCATCTGACGGTGGCGGCCCCGTCAGGCCGCGGAAGGTAGGGAGAACGGCGCACCGTAATACCGGCACTCCTCTCCCGCCGCGGCCTTCACCCTTCAGCCGCAATGCCTCCCATAAGACATCGCGGCCCTCCTCAGTTGCGATGTCGCTCAGGCGACACCGCAACCTACTTGGCCGCTACGTCGAGGGCTTCCAGGCCCAAGCCCCGACGAGCAGCCCCTCCTCGGGTTCCTCTTCGCTTCACCGTGGGGCTCCAAGCCACGGCTACTAAGCCCCCCCGCAACGACAATGCGGGAACCCACCGGGGGGGACCTATTCCTTCCTGTGCCAAGGTGGGGCAAGCGCCCTTTCTGCCCCACCCTGCATACGCCCATGCCTCAGATAGTTAATTTTATAATAGAAATAATATCAAACACATTTTAGTCACTGCTCCTTACTAGTTGCGTGTTTAAAGTATTTTTGTTTTAAATTTAAAATTACTTTTATATAAGTAATGTTATCCATACTAATATTATAAAGAGGAAAGATTTGTATTTTTGTATGTTATGAATAAACTTAAAAACTACTGGACCGATTTCAAAAATTATTTTTGCCGTTAGAAAGCTACATTGTCACTGAGTAACATAGGCTATATTTATTACTGGAATAAAACTTCTTACGTGGGCGGAGCCGTGAGGACACAGCTAGTAATTTATGAAAAGATGGTACCTACTTATAAGGCTTGTATAGTCACTTTAAGTGCACTAAAGCCTCAACAAAAACCTAGAACAAAATGAAACAAACTATTGTCGCCAATAGTAGTCTCTATTTTACACTTTTACGGTAACATAGTCATAAAATCTAATATAATATGTTAATATAAATTTTAATTCTTGAAGACCTTTTTACGACGATAATAAAACGACGAAAAGAAACTATTTTGTTTTTGATAACGAATTCTTTTTATTTTTATTGTCATCCAATTATAATGTTTATTTTAAATAATAATTATTTTTTAGAATACAGTGCGTATTAGAAATAGCATTTGACCTCAGACCCCAATAAGAATATTAATTTAGAAGCATTTAACAGCTAAAGAAAATAGGTATCTACTAGATACTAATTAACATATTACACAAGCAATTAATTACGTGCGTATGAACTAAGCGACCACACTAGTATTTCGCAAAATAAAAATCGTAGGATTTAGTAGTAGACTTAAAACAATTGTAGAACTTCCTCTTAGCCTTTTCCCAATTATCTTGGGGTCAGCTTCCAGTCTAACCAGATGCGGCTGAATACCAGTATTTTACACGGAGCGACTGCCATCAGACCTCCGCAACCCAGTAACTGGGCAATGCCGATATCTTAGGGTTAAACCGTTTGTCAAACTTTCGGGCTTCTGACTACCCGTAACGACTGTAATAGGTATTCGTATGACACCCGGGACCGACGGCTTAACGTGCTCTCCGAGGCACGGAGGGGAATTGTAAAACAAAAACAATTGTAGAACAAATATGGGAATTTGTAAACAAATATATTAAAAACTACAGCCCATAAGTGCGGTCCCTCAGTCCTCACAGACCATCAGCCAGATCTCGGAAAGTATCTGAAACATGAAGGTATTGTGACTACAGACATTTAGTAAAGAATTTGTAAAGATATTTACTTACTGAATAACAGACCACAAAGCATTAAAGATAAAAAAATATATAACGGCTAAACTGTGGTCCCTCAATCCACACAAAAAAGATAAATATTTTAGTCAATATTACCGAATTAAATAAATAAAATCTTTCTGTTTCTACATGAAGTTTTAATAAGACTCTTAAAACATTTTGTAAAAAAGAAATGCAAAAAAAACATTTTAACAAAAATAAAACCTACTTCAAAAAAACTATGAAAAGAATAAAATAATTACCATATTATAAAATTAACAGTTTTAGAAGTCGGTGCTAATCCACGCTGAACCAAATTGAAGGCACCGACGTCTGAAACTGTTAATTTTATAATATGGTAATTATTGTATTCTTTTCATCGTTTTTTTGAAGTGGGTTCATTTTTGTTATTTTTTTTTTTTATTTTTTTCGTTTTAGTGGCCTTAATTAAAATATGATTGGACCTACTAAAGACGCTGCTCGTAACATAATCATATCATCACATTATACCTACTGTTCGTCATTGAAGAGTTCTATTGTCTATCTCCGAAGTTCTTCATCAGATCTTCACCAAATTTAAATGGGACCAATCTGAAAGTATATCCTTTCAATTTTTTTTTATCTAAATCGATTTATTAATGGCGGAGTTATGAGGTAACAAACATTTAAAAAAAAAGCATACAGACGAATTGAGAACCTCCTCCTTTTTTGGAAGTCGGTTAAAAACAAATATCGACGCAATTAGAAGATAGAGATAGCGATACAAAAAGCATACTACAAGACTAAGGACTACGTTGACGACAGGGATGTTTGGCATTAGTTCTTGCACATGTGGCTTCCCTGGAACCTCATTAACAACATATGTGTATGTCTATTAACCATCCTCAATTATGTTTTTTTTATTGCTATCATTATTCTCAAGATATCTTTATCTTATTTTACAATGATTTTCTATCTATGTTTTGATGACATTTAATTATGTCAATTGCTATAAATAGTTTAGCTTCCTTTTTCCCTTTTGTAAATGTGAGAACTTTGTGGACCTGCATCTATAAATTTGTAAATTACTATTATTCATATTGTTTTTTATATTATTTTTGTTAATTTTTTTTGTACTCTAGTCGTCATTGTATTAGACTGTTTTTTTATGTATGTACACCGTTTACGCTGAGATTTATGATCCGATTTACGTAATTCTTCTTTAGTTTGATGCGGAATAGTTGCCATTTGGTCCCATAACAATTCTACATAGTTTGGCCCAGTAGTTTTCATTTTATGAACATTTTTATTTTTTTATGAACATTTTAGTTTACGTGGACGATGTAATTATTCTACCTGATGTAATCTAGAAAAATCCTACTGTAGTTTACAGAACAACCTATTACAGACACTAAAAATTAAAAAAAAACTACGTTTAAAAAAACCGACTTCAAAAACTAAAAAGCATAAAATAACTTAATATAAAATTAACAGTTTCAGAAGTCGGTGCCTTCAATTTGGTTCAGCGTGGATTAGCACCGACTTCTGAAACTGTTAATTTTATATTAAGTTATTTTATGCTTTTTAGTTTTTGAAGTCGGTTTTTTTTATTGTAAATACCTTGTCGGTGTCTGTGAGAGTTTCACTCACTTACAAACTATTAAAAGTCAAGAGGAGTCACGGGTGCAATGTAGATACTAATGTGGGGCATATAAACCTTCCTCTTGAATCTCTTGAATCTATTGGTGAAATCTGCATTAAAATCCGTTGCGTAGTTTAAAAGATCTAAGCGTACAGACAGCGGGAGCGACTTTGTAATATGTAAAGAAGAAGATTGGAAGTAGTTATACACTTATTTTAATATCGAATATGATTAGATACATTCACTTGACTTAAAAAGTTTACATTCAATTAATTATAATGAAATTGAAAGGTCATTCTCATAATATATTTATATCAGCTATTATTATTGGCTGATTGATGATCGATCATTGGATTAAGGCTTCTTTTACACGAAGCGGTCGACGCGTGTTGAAAGTTGGGTAGTCTATTAATAATACCTGGTAACACTGAAGTTTCGTCAGTTAATTTGAAGTTGGTAACCCCCATGAAGGTATAGGTAATAAAACTTTTTAACAAAAATAAAACCGACTTCAAATTGTCTATCTCAGAAGTTCTTCATCAGATCTTCACTAAATTTAAATGGGACCACTTCGAAAGAATACTCTTTCAAACAAAAAAATAATCATTAAAATCGGTTCACAATTAGCAAAGATATCGCGGAACAATCATACAAAAAAAAACATGCAGTCGAATTAAGAAACTCCTCCTTTTTTGGAAGTCGGTTAAAAATGGTGACCACACTACGAATACCTACCTACTGAAAGTCAAAACATTTTGACTTTGAATATTAACTTTAGAGTTGTCTCTTTCTAAATACCCTCTTAGAAAAAGATAGTATATTTCGTTTGGAAATGTATCATTTTCTAAATACCCTAGTTTTTGAGACCCCTCCGAACCTCGAAGAGCACGTTAAACAGTGCATCCCGGGTGTCATACGAATACCTATGACAGTCGTTACGGGTAATCAGAAGGCCGAAAGTGTGACAACCGGTTGAAACTTAGAACATCAGCATTGCCCTATAACTGGGTTGCGGAGGTCTGTTAGCAGTCGCTCCGTGTAAAATACTGGTATTCAGCCGCATCTGGTTAGACTGGAAGCTGACCCCAACATAGTTGGGAAAAGGCTAGATAGATATATTTTTGCCGAAAATCACTGCGACTCTCGCCATACAGCACGGCATCAGCATGGTTGTTGGATCTGTCATCGCTAGACATTGTTTTTATTGTTTCGCGATTAACACCCATATTCTAAGACGTTCCTCCTAAACTTACTCGACTCGACTCCACCTCGAGTTGACATAAACGTCTTCGACTCGAGATTTTTCCTCAGTCGAGGTAAGGAATCATCTGTCAAACTCAAGGTACCTCGGAACCTACCTTAAGGAAAGAAGTGTCAAAGTTCGTATGTAATAAAAATGAATTTTGAAGACTTTATCGAATATGCTTACGATAAACCTTACAATTATTTATCGCGGCGTTGTAATGACTCCGTCGAGGAACCTCAAATTTCACTCGAAATTGCGACTAAGAATACAATTTTGAAGGTGTTTTCGAGGCCGTTCTGAGTCGAGTATGAGTCGAGTAAGTTTTGGAGGAACGTCTTAGAATATAGGTGTTAGATTTAGTTTAGTCCTGTCAAAGTGTGCAAGAGAATTCTACATCATTAGCTGTCATTTTGCTATACAGACAGCGCCACCATGAACAGCGATAATATAATAGGCAGGTCACGTTATATCGACCTTCTGAATTAATTAAATATACCTATAAACGTTTTGTCAGATTAGTTAATATTACATAAACTCAGCAGAAGCTTTAAAAAGCTGCGCCTTTGCGCTTATTATGCGAGCGGTTGTCGCAACCGGTTGCTTTGATATTTCTCACGGCTTAAATAAGTAGGTTACGAAGTTCTCTTCGATTTGGGATCGTCTAATTTACCAATAGATAGTGTGTCAATTCACAATAAACAAACATCGGTAGAAAGGCTTGTTGCCAAATCAGCATTTTTTATTATTATTGAATCTATTGATGAATGACTTTTTTCCCACAGTGATTGGAGACTTGCCGCTGTAGGGGAACGAGATATTGTGTTCCACCTACGAAAAGGAGGATCCTCTTACCAGGCGGAGTCTTGTGCCTGGCGGGCCACTGCCCAACTGTTGATGTTGGGAACTTGTATATATACTATCTGCGTGTCCAACTCTGATATCGCGATGCAGGATAGTTCGCATGTGGCGTGATAGATGCCGCCACACCGCCATAGTAAAAGTTGTAGAATATAAAAAAACCTTTCAAACGACATATGGCTTAACGCTCATATAGGCTGGGGTCCATACATTTTTGCCGGTCCTCCTTTAATTTAATTTATTTTTAATAATTTTAATTATTATCTATATAAATAAAAATGTATCGCCAAATGTGTTGCTAAGCGCAAAACTTGAGAACGGCTCGACCAATTCGGTATTTTTTTTAATATATTCCTTAAGGCACAGGGAAGGTTCTTATGGAGAGACAAAACATAAAAAATTGCGTGGAAAATAGTAAAAACAACACTTTTCTTTTCCCACTACAGGCCAATAACTTTTGTACAGAAAGAAGTCTGTCCGGGCAGCTAGTGACAAATAAAAAATGTAGTCGTCGCGGGTCGCCTGGCAGATGCGAAACATCGAAACTCATTTTGTAAAAAACAAAAAAAACTAGCCGAATCAAACCGAAGAGAGCCGACGAGATACGAAGGTCTGCCGTCGTGTGTCTGCCATCGCGAGCATCGCCACGCAACAGCCGTTCTAACACCCGTATCGCCGCATTAGAACTGTTTCACGTCAGAATGTTTTTAAATGCTCTCTGATCAATAATAAATAAATAAATCGTTAAAAGTATGAAATTTAGATGACGTTTACATTTTAACACCTCCTCTTGAGGGCTAGTCTCTCAACCCACTCCAGTCGGATATCTTTGGACTAAAATAATCATCATCATCATCCTCCAGCCCTTATCCCAACTTATTTCTGGTCGGCGCAGTATGTCTTCTTCTTCCATACATCTCTATTAGCCGTCATTTCAGTAGTCACCCCCTTTCTAGCCATATCATCTTTCACACTATCCATCCATCGCTTCTTTGGTCTTCCTCTATTCTTATAACCATCCACATTCATACTCAAAACTTTCTTTACGACATGTTCCTCGTTTCTCCGCATCACATGCCCATACCATGACAACCGGTTTCCACACAACTTCTCAGTCACCGGCGCCACTTTCAGGCTTCCTCTTATGTACTCCATTTCTAATTCTATCCATTCGCGTATAGGTCTACCGGAATCTGATGGCAAATAGAGAAATTAAATTTTTTTGTGGGTAACACAAGAGTAATTTGAATAAAAAGTCTTGATACTTATTTTTTTTTTCTTTAATTTCGTCTTCATTTCTTCCTGCCCTTATCCCATACTAGATGGGGTCGGCACAACATGTATTTCATAAATCCATGTTATTAGAGGTTTTGGCTTATTGTTTTATGACCGGCTGCCTGCCTGACATAAACCCTCCTTGGGCATACTCGTTGCGCTGTCGCGCGGGTGACCCAATGTGCTTACTGATATTATGCACTGGGTCCCAAAATGATATGCTTGTCAATCTTATTGCTGACAACTAAGCAGACTATGTTCTTCTTGGTGGAGTATACTTGAAGTTCCTTGACCCACTCATTCAGTTTTGCTAGGGACATTGGTTTTGCCACATCGTAACCTAATATAGCACCGTGAGCTTCTTTCATTTCTGTAATTATTATTGGTTTTTATTCACTTCCTGTAGTAATATATTATTTACTATAGACTGCAATATTGTATCATGTTCTTCTTAAGTGAATTAAGAGACAGACAGGGTACAGCAGAGCTGACTACTTACAACCTGTCTTATTTATTTCTCACAACAAAATGCAGTTTATGCAATTTTATTGTAATGGAAAAGGAAACCTTGTTAAAATAAGTATGTTTATTAAAAATGTTTGAACAAGAAAACATTAAGTTGAAAATGTATCAACTACAGTCATACTCGTTTTGACAAGTGACATGTTGACATTGCCATATGAAAACCACTATTTGTTATTAATTTTTAATGCCATGAGATTCCGGTAGACCTATAATACCACACATCCTTCTTAGCATTCTCATCTCAGCTGCTTGCAATTGCCTTTCATTTATCCTTTTTGTGGCCCAACATTCCGATCCATACAAGATAGCAGGTCTAACCATGGTTTTATAGATCTTTGGACTAAAATATTAAAAACATTATTAACCCATTACTGTCCCACTGCTGGGTACGGGCCTTTTCTCAGAATGAGAAGGGTGTAGGCCTTAGTCCACCACGCTGGCCTGGTGCGGGTTGGCGGATTACACACACCATCAAAACTTTATGAAGCCCTCTCAGGTGTGCAGGTTTCCTCACGATGTTTTTCCTTCACCGTTAACGCAAGTGATAATCAAATTCTGATCCGCACATGAATTCGAAAAGTCAGAGGTACGGGCTGGGTTCTGTAGTAACAAAATCACACTTAGGAGGTAGCTCTCAAATGAGACTGCATTTTTTTAACGTTGGTCCACTCTAGGTTTTCTTCTGTATCGTGGGTGCGTTTACAGACACAAATCTTCACATACACAAACACCCAAACCCGGAACAACTATCAGTAGGCCATACAAATATTTGATTCGAGCGGGAATCGAACCCACGACCCGTAGCGCAGAAGCCAATCGCTCAGCCAATGCACCAAACTGTACATAATTATGGGCTTTTAACTCCCATTTCTCAAATAAAATGGTAGATTGCAATTGATTTGCAATTGGAACTACGCGCGATTGCCTTTACACGCCCTCATAAACTGTCAATTAAAGATTTTTTTTCTTCCTTTGTCAACTGAGTCGATGATGTCGACTATTCTGCCAGCTTTCAATTAACTTTATTAATCTGTCAAGTTGACACATTTGACATTCGCTGTCATTTCAAGCCGCTCACATATTTTATTGGACATCAGGAACATTCAATTCGACGACCGGGCGACCACTTTGCAATGATTGCATAACTGTATACTTTCCTAAAGTTGCAAGATAGGGCTATAAAGACTTGCTAATCATATTTATAAATAAATTATCAGATGATAATGAATAAAAACTGTTTTAAGCAATATTTTAGGCGTTGGAAGGTCATGTCGACATAGTATAGTTATTATATGTAAAATGCAATATTGCCTAATACGTTATTATGAAACAGATGTATGATAAAATTATTTTGTAATAATCTATATACAAGGTTAGACGGAAAGGGGGTACCTACTAAGCTGTAAGCAGTTCCGTCTTTACCATAAGGGCACGTGGGGCACGAGCCTAGGGCCTCCAGCCTGATATGGGACTCGAATCGTATGTATTTTTACTCTAATAAATCATTTAAAAAAAACACACTGGTTTCTTAATTCAACGCATCATTAAAAGCACCCAGATAACCAGGATTGCACAGCAAAACTTTGCTCAGCAGAAGTTTTTTTTAAATTTGAGACAAATTGCTGCCAACTTCAGACTTTGTAACTTTTCACTACCATATGAAAACAAGTTAAACTACAAGTGTCAATGTAAGTAATAAGTATAACCAATAGTGTCACTGAACAAAAGTAGGTACATTCTGATGTTATTATTTACGTTTTTTTAGCATTCTAAAAGGGGCCCATACTCTGTGTGCCTTAGGGCCCCTGCGTGGAATAGGACGGCCCTGGCTGTAAGGGTGTTAAAGTACTCATAATAATGGATAACCTTTTTTCTACAACTTTCCCCAAAAATCATTAGTTTAAGAGAAATAACTGTAGGTACAAAGATTTCATAAAAAATACGCTAAATTCTATCCTATCTCAACAATTGAGTTACATTACATATCAATGTCCTTAGCTATGATCAGCTGTGTTTACATTTAAGGTCATATTTGGGGTCACGGATTAGAAGCTCCATTTTTATATTCGTAACTAATGCAGGGATGAAGAATTTTTGAAAAGACCAAAATATAAATATTTTGCATACAATTTTTTTTTATCGAATTTTGCAATTTTAACACTTTCTTTAAAACAATCATCAGTGATACATTAAGTGGCCCGCGGCTTAGTACCCCCTTTCTGACTAACTTTGTTAAAAAAAATGAATCCCTATTACCCTTGGTCACGCTATAACTTGAGAACGACTGTAGGGGAGACCGGGGCCAGTTCTAACAAATTTTGTATTTTGGTTTATATTTCCTAACACAATAGACTTTTCGACATTGCTTTCGATTAATAGCATACGTTAGTTATTCAGCTATTATTATAGTTACAAAAAACGTCAATAAGACAGATACTTTCAGAATAAAATGCATTTTTAAAGAAAAAGTCAGTTGTTAATACTTACCCCGTATCGGGGGTAAGTTTTAACAGGGCTAAGGTAAGTATTAACGGAAGGGGCTAGATGTAACATGGGACTTTTTCAATTAAATAATTCCAAGAAAACACCGTTTTTATTCGTAGATATCTTTAATCAACTAAGGTTCTATCAAATTAACCTATTTTCATTCACATATCAAAATGTAACGTGCACTATCTATTCCGTTAAGGCTGCTCCAACATATTACGTCTCCATACAAACTTTGACATTAAATTTCCTAAAAACGAAAAGGCGGATAGTAATGAAACTTTACATGCATGAGCAAGATACATTTATTAAGATATTAAATTACGAACGTTTTCAATAAACACTAATGTAACTAATTTAGAGTGATTTTTAGTTTGTATGAAGAACAAAATCCTGGAGCAGCCTTAAGTGCTAATTAACAATAATTAAACAACTAATAAAACAACCTTTGTCTCGTCAAGTAACTGACATTTTAACAAATATAACGTATTCGTCTCATATTATTGATTGATTGATTGATATTATTAGTCTTAAGTTACTTATGTCTTTAGGAAGTTGCCTCAATCAGTCAAAGTAAAACTAATTTGTGTAAAAATAAAAATAATACAAGAATTTGTGCATAACGAGTTGGCAATATCTGTCGATGATTCCTATCACCTATGCCTCCTAATCATCGTCGGAGAAACAATTTAGGCACACGTAACTTCTGGTGTCACCTCTGATACAAGTGATGTGACCCCATCTCTTGCACTGTATCCAATCAAATCCAGTTGTCTCTCCTTTATAGAGTTCGCTACAAACTAAGCAGAAACAGTCTTCTTCTGTATCACTATCCTCTTGCAGAATTTTCTTCTTCACCTTTTCTGCTGCTACTCTTCCAGTATTTTTCCCCTTTATTTCCCCCTTTCCTTTGCATTTATCCTTACTCTTCATTTCTTCCGGACTACTTTTCTTCTTTTTGGATAACTTAAATCTAGTTTGCTTCTCTAAAGCCAATTTCTCAGGTGTATCAGTAAGAATAGTGGACTTTCTTAGACGTTTTCATTTGGATTCAACACGTGGTGGAGCTTTTGGATGCGTTCTTACAGATTCTGGGTTGCAATTTCTTTTAGACTTTGGTTTTAGTGGTCCTGCTTCTTCTGGGCGTGGTTCTTGGGACATTTGCTCAATAACCTCCGATACACTTATGTCAATATCAGGCATGACATTTACAATTTCTGGGAAGATTCCTCATTTTATAAAAAAAGACACGATTTTAGGTACTTATTACGCTCGTTAATCATCTGTTAATCCTTGCCCCACAATCGGGGTATATATTAACATGTTAATATTTACCCCGTTCAATTTGTTACTTTTAGCCTCAAGGACAGTTTTTTTACAAAATTAATCACATAAAATCAATCAATAAGAATAATAAAAAACGCATTGCACAGTTATATTATCAATAAAATTAAGCTTCTTTCTGGGCAATACTATATCCGGTTGAGTAAATAACAACGTCTTGAGTCAAATTATTGCAAACCACGAAAAGTTCGTTTACCTGTCAATCCAGGCTCGCTGTGCACAACTCCCACATGAGGCGATTGGCTGTGGACTGACGAGTCGGGATACGTTTGGCGTCGTAAATAGTGCTCGGAAACGGAGTATCATGATTGTAACGCGTTCCGTTTAGCGGGAATATTCAAGTTAATTCTTACCCCCGTTAGAATCAGCCCCGGTCTCCCCTACCGAATGAGGTCATATTTACACAATACAAGGTTAGTCGGAAAGGGGGTACTAAGCCGAAAGGGTGTTAAAGTACCCATAATAAGGGATAACTTTTGTTCTACAACTTTCCCCAAAACTCGATAGTTTAAGAGAAATAGCTTTTTAAAGATTTCGTAAAAAATATGCTAAAATCTATCTGTCCATAGCTATGATCAGCTGTTTTTACAATTTAGGTCATATTTGGGGTCACGGATTAGAAAAATAATTTTCTGAATTCATAACTAAAGCAGGTATGTTTTTTTTATGAAAAAACTAAAATAAAAATTATTTTTCATGCAAATAAAAATTATCGAATTTTGAAATTTTAACAATTGCTTTGTAATAGTCATCAGTGATACTTTAAGTGGCCCGCGGCTTAGTACCCCCTTTCCGACTAACCTTGTATATTTGTTTTATCGAGACGATGGTTCGTAGCTAAGCTGGGATCCGATAGGTGGCGCTGTAGTCAAATTATTTACGCCGGCATAGCCGTGGGAGAACAGCTAATATCTTAATTAGTTTTTTTAATTTAAGTGATTTTTTCTTGTAGTTCCCTTGCAGTATCGTGATTTGAGGATTCAAGGTTCAAATTATTATAATGTTTAGTATTGTCATGGGAACTGAATTTGTGTGCGAAGTTTCAGGAGAATCGGTTAAGCAAAAGTAGTTGAAAAATCTGTCGCAAGATTTGAATCTAACAAATAAACAAACAAGGAAATTACGAAGTGACATAGAACAATGTTCGAACCCCTTTGACATTACTTCTATGGGGTTTATATTATTACTAGCTTTTGCCCGCAGCTTCGCTTGCGTGCTTTTTTTTCACCCCCTTAGGGGTTGAATTTCGAGAAATCCCTTCTTAGTGGATGTTTACTTCACAAAATGAACCTACTGTCAAAATTTCAAGTTTCTAACCCCAGCCGTTTAGGCTGTGCGTTGATAGATCAGTCAGTCAGTCAGCTTCTCCTTTTATATATATAGATTAGTTTTCTAATTGTATACAAGGGAAAGCAGACGATATATAGGATGTAAATAAAATCATGTAATTCCTTCAAACCTCGTGATGTACTGCTGACATAGATTAACACTGCACGGCATACTTAAGGATTAAATAAAAAGAAAAAACATGAAGTAAACATTTCTGCTGATATAAAACCTTCATAGAAATATGTAATCAACTTTTCTTCTTATTTTTGCAGATCCTGGCAGCAGCTTCCCTGTCTTCATGCCAGAAGGACGACGAGATTATTCGGCAGGACTTCGACGGACCCCATGAAGATGGGTCATACAAATGGGCTTTACAGACATGTGAGAGAATAATATAAATTATAATGAGAATAAGCTAAACCCTTCTGTTTGTGAGAAGAGGCCCGTGCCCAACAGTGGGACAGTAATGGGCTTATCGTCGTTTAAGTTCTAACACCGCGTAACTCAAAAAATAGTAGTTTTCGATAGGGAATCTAAAAACGCATCGTTTGACCAATCACAATCAATGGTTAGATCCAATAGCAACGCGTTATTTCAAAAATAAAATCCATCGCGTATGTAATATTTTTCCATCAAGCTATGTAAACAGCTAAAACAGCGTGTAAGTCAGGTGAGTTCCATACTGGATCGTGTCGCGAAAGTGCTCCGTCAAAAAAACCAAAATAAAATAGAATATTGTAGATTAAAAACAATTGTATGATAAGTAAAGAAAGAAAAGTTATTTATTCGCGCCAACATGACGCACAAAATAGAATAAAAGTAACAAACTGAATAGAACCTTGGGGAAAAATATGCGTCACATCCGCGCAAAACGGCCATCGCTCAGCATAATGCTGTGTCTCACGTGCGAGACAAAGCCACAGCGCTGGTTTTCAGCGACAGCCGGAAGTAAAAAATATTCAATTTTTTGCTCTCCTGAAAAGTTAACTATTTTGAGTCACGCGATGTTAGAACTTACGCGAAGATATTGTAGTTGTAGCAGGGCCAGACTGGGACCAGAAATCGGCCCGGGCATTTGAGAGACGGTCGGCCAGTGCTGGCAAAAAAAAAATCATTCCCAAGCGATTAGACGGACGTTTTTCTTTTTTTAGACGCTCCCCTCACTCTTTCTCTTGTATCTTGGGTGCATTTACCCTTTGGCCAGACTGAAAACGCGGGCGTGGGGCGGGCGCGGTGTGGCGAGTTCAAACAGAAGAACTTCATTTGAGTGTCCATAGTGGGCACGCGGGTGCGGGAAGTGGCGCGGGCTACTTGGCGCGGGGAGCGCGCGGGTAGCTCCCGCCATAGGTCGTTCATACAAGTGGCCGCAGTGAGAGCGCGGGCGGCAAGTGACAACGCACGCGGGAGCGGGGGATCTCAAACTAGTTCGAGCTGACCACGCGCGTTGTTGTGATGGCGTCTTCAAAATTAAATGTTGAAGAATTAATAAGTGCTATTCAAGCACGATCTGCACTGTGGATGTCGAAACATCGTTTTTTAGTAAGAATTTTCCAGTAAAAATAAGTCTTCTTCATCCATATGATATTTTGACAAACACTGGACACGACAACGCTCAGAACGAAGCCGCGCTCCACTGCGGACAGGTAAATCGCGCGCGTTCCCGCACCCGCGCCGCTCCCCGCACCGCGCTGCCAGTCTGGCCAAGCACTTACAAACACAAACAACTTGCGACCTCTTTTTCAAGCGATAGGCGATAGTTGGACGACCTTTTTTTTGTCGTTCCCCTCGCTCTTTCGATTTCTTCGACTGTGTGACCGGCCCATCAGGTCACACCCGCCCATCGGGCTTTTACCCGATTTGCCCGCATAGCCAGTTCGGGACTGAGTTGTAGTAATGACAACGCTAAGCAAAAAGTGTGGTTGCAGTTGAGACAGTTAGTGCTTGGCCAGACAGGCAGCGCGGTGCGGGGAGCGGCGCGGACGTGGGAACGCGCGCGATTTGCCTGTCCGCAGTGGAGCGCGGCGTCGTTCTGAGCGTTGTCGTGTCCAGTGTTTGTCAAAATATCATATGGATGAAGAAGACTTATTTTTACTGGAAAATTCTTACCAATAAACGATGTTTCGACATCCACAGTGCAGATCGTGCTTGAATAGCACTTTTAATTCTTCAACATTTAGTTTATGAAGACGCCATCACAACAACGCGCGTGGTCAGCTCGAACTAGTTTGAGATCCCCCGCTCCCGCGCGGGTTGTCACTTGCCGCCCGCGCTATCACTGCGGCCAATTGTATGAACGACCTATGGCGGGAGCTACCCGCGCGCTCCCCGCGCCAAGTAGCCCGCGCCCGCGTGCCCACTATGGACACTCAAATGAAGTTCTTCTGTTTGAAATCGCCGCACCGCGCCCGCCCCGCACCCTCGTTTGCAGTCTGGCCAAAGGCATAGTGTTTGTCAATTTAACGTAGGTAAACATAATATCGTTATCGTTCTACTCAGCTTTTTTCCAACTATTTTGGGGTCAGCTTCCAGTCTAACTAGAAGCAGCTGAATACCAGTATTTTACACGGAGCGACTGCCATCAGACCTCCGCAACCCAGTTACTGGGCAATGCCGATATCCTAAGGTTAGACCTGTTGTCAGACTTTCGGGCTTCCGACTTCCAGTAACGACTGTCGTAGGTAATGACACTCGGGACCGACTGTTTAACGTGCTTTCCGAGGCACGGTGGAGTTTCGAGGTGTAACGAACGGTCACCCATCCACGGACTGTTTGCAGCAAGCGCAGATTAACCTCGCAAATCATATGATCCGCGCGGTTGGTAACTAGCCAAGAACCCCTCCGTGTTTGCCAACATATGATTCGATTTTCTACTGCCTCTAATGATAAATGATTTTTATTTCTGTAAATAAATCTGTTACAGACACTTTTACAAGTCAATGTAATGTTTTTTTTAAACTAGATGGGGCTTCATTTCCTATTTGACTAGCTCTGAGAAGAAAAGTTGGAAGAAACTCAGAGATCAAAGTCTCTTTTAATGTCCAGACATTCGTTCATCTTTACATAGTATAAAACAAAGTCGCTCCCGCTGTCTCTACGCTTAGATCTTTTAAACTACGCAACAGATTTTAATGCAGTTTTCAGCAATAGATAAGAGTGTTTCAAGAGGAAGGTTTATATGCCCCACATTAGTATCTACATTGCATCCGTGCGAAGCCGGGGTCGCTAGTATATTATAAAAACTCGTTCCTCTCTACAGCTGGTGGTATCTTCCATGAACAAAAAGGCAACTTGCAGCCAGGCAGTTCGGGGGACCCAAGTCTGATGGTGCAAGGGCAGTATCAGTACACCGCTCCAGATGGACAGGTAAACTACCAATAATCTACACCACTAACTGGTTCGTTGGTCGTGTGGCGCCACACATTCAAGGGTAAAATAGAAAAATTAGAAGCACAACAATCAGTCATGGCAGTTGGGAGCGTCACTCGTCTCTAGTCTTTGGCTAGGGGCGCGTCGAAATGTTGCCACTTAATTTTAATTTAATTAATTTATTATTATATCTGTATTTTTCATTGCTCTATATAACTTTTTGATACTTATTAATTATTATTTTTTATCTCTGTCTAACTATTTATTGCCGAACAGCGTCCTTTTGTGTCCACAGCGACCGCAGAACAGTGCTACTGTCTGTGCCTCGGAACTTTATGTGATGTTTTTTAATTAGTAGTTCCGAGACAGCGACACGCCGGCTTACGCTGAAAACCAGCGCCGTGGTTCCGTGCCTTCGTGCACGGGCCACGGCATTATGCTGAGCGTCGGCCGTTTCGCGCGGTAGTGGCGCATAATATATTTCTGTGCCAGTTATTTTATTTTTATAAAAAGCTATGTTATGGCGTCACTCTCACGTGAATAAACGGTTTTTCTTTTTTTCTTTCTTTCTTTCTTTCAGTTACCCATAACCACACAACCAGGATAGTATCAGCAGGTAAATTTGATGTACTTATAATAAGGAATTATTTTGGCGACCGAACGCTTGATAAAAGAGTACCTTACCTTCTCAACCAATTGCCTGCTGATATCAGAAGTCAGAAAACAAAAGGCAAATTCGCCAAATTACTTAAGCTGTTCTTTCTCAGGAGTTTGTGAACTATGTTCTTAGGAAAATGAATGAAGAAGTTAAATGGTTTAATATAAGATATATATATTCCTATATACCACTTGTTATGGGATATTTTCCTTTATTTACTTTTTTTATTTTTGTTTACTGTCCATACATACATAAGATTATAATATATTTTTGTTAGTTATTTATAAGCCAAATAAGTGCAGTGTCCGCACTAGTAAACCTAATTTGTAATACTGTCTGTACCGTTCTCACAGACAAACCGTGCAAACGGTTTTGTGGGGCATCGTTCTTAGGTTAAGATTTTTTTGTAAACTTCCTTTAATAAATAAATAATAAATCTATCACGCCACGTACCTAAGAACTACGCAGCACGACCTTCGTCTAGTAGACTACAGCGACAACAATGAAACAGACTCAATCAAATTGAATCAATTTGCAGTGATGGGCCGAATAACGGTTTCACCGAATACGAATAATCGACCGAATGTTCGGTTAAAAGTTTACCGAACCGAACATTCGGCCGAATATTCGGCAGATTTGGCGCGCTTTATCGTGCATTGCAAAGATTCAAGTCTGTACCTGTCGAACGTTTTGAATCGCGCGACCATTCCGACCGCTGACGCCGCTACCCCCAGACTGTTGGGTCATCTAGTTAGCGACAAAACATTGGTACGTGCATTTGTTTTTCTGTAAAAAATCGTTAAATCTCAGTAAATAGCCAAAAAAAAACAATGAAATAAGTGGAAGGAAGAGGTCGAACATTTGGGCATTTTGCTGTAAAACTGACGAATGATAAGACACTTGATATGGATAAAATTATGTAATTAGACTACTTCATACAAGCATAGAGGCAACTTTTTAACGCAAAATTATTCGGTATAATATTCGGCATTTTTGCCGAATAATCGGTAAACCTGCCGAATATGCCGAATACCAAACGTGAAACGAATATTTGGCCCATCCCTATCAATTTGAATGAACAAAACGTTTCAACCTTTGTTAATCAACTAAAATCGGACCGTGTGAACCCGCTAAGACACACGTCTCTGTAGTACACACGTCGTTGTTGTCGCACCCGACTTGCGTTACCATGGGGACACTGATTTAAGAAATGCACTGTTGCTGATCTGTACCTATTTGGCACAGCCGCTAGACACACAGCTAGAGTGCGCGCAAGATAACTCTGCGCGCGGCCAAAATCGGAACTAATCATGTTCCGCCATAATGTTGCCGTTTTATTAACTTTGTCACTACATCTACCTGATTCTATGTATAAAAGAAAATATAATAATAAAGATTATAATAGACCTCATCAGCTGATAATAATCATACTGCATTCTTATTCACTCACGGCACCTTTATAACCTTAGTTCTTTTCCTTTGCAAATTACGTAAAAATACGAATTAATTTAATTGATAGGTAGTAAATTTAAACGTACATAACTTAGCTCAATTAAAATATAATAAACAGCAAGAGGGCTGCCCAATTTTAATGCTAACGAATATACTACTTTTCCTTGAAAAGTAGGACTTTATATTTTTGCGATCATGGCAACATTTAGCACGCCCTCCGTCGCGCGCACAGTTATCTTGCGCGCACTCTACTCTATTTTTGTTTTTTTTTGTTTTCTCTCTTATAATTTTTTGTCTGTGTCTGACTGCTTTCGTGCCAAATAAATTTATTTCTTTCTTTCTTTGTTCATACTTTCTTATTTCTTTTTTTAACAAAAAAGCATTGCCCCACACTAACACCCATATTCTAAGACGTTCCTCCAAAACTTACTCGACTCAGGATGGCCTAGAAAACACCCTCAAGATTGTATTCTTAGTCGCAATTTCGAGTGAACGTTGAGGTTTTTCAACTGAGGGGTCCTCAAATGAGTCGAGGTAGAGTGGAGTCATTACGTCATAATTTTATTTATCTGCATCGCGCAAATAACGCCGTGATAAATAGTTGTAAGGATTATTGTAAGCATGCACTGCACCAAACGTAAACTACTAAATCTTTGGTTCCAGGTGATCAACGTCCTCTACACGGCCGGTGAAAACGGTTTTGAAGCTCACGGTGATCACATCCCGACGCCCCCACCAATCCCGCCGGCGATACAGAGAGCGCTCGACTATCTCGCGACAAAACCGCCCTCTACCGACTACTAAGTATAATAACTAAATAATCATTATAGGACCATAGTTTGTCGGCCATTTTGAATAACCTATCTATTGACAGTTTGCCCTACTATACAGGGTGTAAACAAAATCATGTAATTCCTTCAAACCTCGCATCACGAGGTTTGAAGGAATTACATGATTTTGTGCAGGTTTAATCTATGTCAGCCGTGCAGGGTTAATCTATGTCAGCAGTACATCACGAGGTTTGAAGGAATTACATGATATTGTTTACAGCCTGTAGACAGGTTATTGAAAACGACCGATAATAATACAAGGTAGTCTCTTCCCGTGACAGTTAGATCATGGGACTGTACGTTATTACGTCATAGGTATATTAGGCCTAGAACAAAATGCTGTCGAGTTACTATAAACGTAATGTTGATATAAGTGAATTTTGAATCGGAAATACTCGTTTCGCACACACTCATCATCATCTTCCTGCCCTTATCCCACACTAGGTGGGTACGGCACAACATGTTCCGTCAATCCATGTTGTTATAGGTCTACCGGAATCTGATGGCAAATAGGGAAATTAAATTTTTTTGTGGGTAACACAAGAGTAATTTGAATAAAAAGTCTTGATACTTATAATTTTTTTTCTTTAATTTCGTCTTCATTTCTTCCTGCCCTTATCCCATACTAGATGGGGTCGGCACAACATGTATTTCATAAATCCATGTTATTAGAGGTTTTGGCTTATTGTTTTATGACCGGCCGTCTGCCTGACATCAACCCTCCTTGGGAATACTCGTTGCGGTTACGTACGTACGGGTCCCAAAATGATATGCTTGTCAATCTTATTGCCGACAACTAAGCAGACTATGTTCTTCTTGGTGGAGTATACTTGAAGTTCCTCGACATTCAGTTTTGCTAGGGACTTTGATTCTGACACATCGTAAACTAATATAGTACCGTGAGCTTCCCTGTAAAAACGGATACAGAATATTAACAGCAAGTTTTTACAGAGAAGCTAACGGTGCTACGATTTACGATGTGTCAGAACCGAAGTCCCTAGCAAAACTGAATGAGTGGGTCAAGGAACCGCAAGTATACTCCACCAAGAAGAACATAGTCTGTTTTGTTGTTGGCAATAAGATTGACATGCATATCATTTTGGGACCCAGTGCATAATAATATCAGCAAGCACATTGGGTCACCCGCGCGACGGCGCAACGAGTATTCCCAAGAAGGGTTGATGTCAGGCAGGCGGCTGGTCATAAAACAATAAGCCAAAACCTCTAACAACATGGATTTATGAAATACATGTTGCGCCGACCCCACCTAGTGTGGGATAAGGGCAGGAAGAAGAAGAAGCTTCTCTGTAAAAACTTGATGTCAATGTCGTTTCGCACACACTATTTAATTAAAATGAAAACTTATTCAGCTCTATGTGTGATACCAATGGGCATGTCGCAAAAAAATAAACCATAATGTTATAGGACAGTTGTATTTTCGATTCAAAATTCGCTTACATTAGCGATATTTTTACGATACTTAACGTCAAACGTTCGTGCTAGATGTACTGATGAACTAAAAAGCTTCGGCTTCTATTGTCAACTTTCAAATATCATAAATCATGACGTAATGCGGGTCGCCGTTGGAAAAGAATATCTTGTATTATTATACTATGGTTTGACTACATCCCATTTCAAAAGTAGTCAATAAAAGCATCACTAGAGCTTGGTATTAAGATTGGATCCCTGTATCTGGACCAACCAAATATAGAAGCCGGCACATCGAACGCGGGTCATGAGCGGTACGTTTCGGCGGACCCGCGTGAGTTGTGTACAAGGAACTATTATTGTACACGACATAAAATATATGCGCGGGTCGTGTGAAGTGGACAGCGCGGGTCGTCAGTAAGGCGGGTCATCAGCAACGCGGATCATTGCCCCGCCGATGAAACTTACCTCTCACGACCCACGTTTGATGTGCAGAAATTTTACTGTTGTCGCGCTGCTGTTCTAAAAGGGTTCAATCTTAATAGCAATACTACCTACTCCATTTAATAATAATTATGGCCAGTAAGAAAAAGTACAAAATAAGAATATGTTTAATTATAAGTCTAACATTTTAGCGTTTTTCTGGAAATGGCATCGATAAGATACATTACGCAACAAATTTACCAGTTACCCAATTTAGAATTTACCTAATTTCTGTTTTAATATTTTGGAAGAAAAATATTGCTTTACGATATAGTGTTTTAGGGTAATTACGAATATGGGATTATTCCGAAAATTACGAATTTCTACTGAACCAGGCAATATTTTTTCCTCTGGCAACGTAATAATGCTTGAATGTATAATGTAATGTTATGTTGCCAGAGCAAAAAGTATTGCCTGGTTTAGTAGAGATTCGTAATTTTCTGAATATGGTACCCTAAAGCACTATACCGTTTTATTTAAAATTTTAACGCAAATATTAGAAGATTTCTTATTTATTTATTATCTAAAATGCTCTAAATATGCCATTTTCATAGAAACGCTCATTGGCCCCGCACTATCATGTTAAATATTATTTGTTATACACAATAGAAAAACTTACGCACCCCTAGACACAGTCACAGTCTAATTGCACTTTAATTCGAAGAAGTAACTTGACAATTCAAAGTTAATAAAGTAACTATACCAAAGTCCCAATTTATCGAAAATCCAATTTACATTAAAAAAGCAGTCGTTTCTATACGTTACGTCGATTTTGAAAATCGACAAAACGCATTGTATCAACTGATTGTTCGATAGTTTTTCAATCCCCAGTTTATAATCTTATTTCGTTTATTAATTAAAAGTTAAATGAACTAAAACACAAGATGTAAAAAGACCCTTCACTAAGCCGTCAACCATGCATTCAGTACATCAAACTAAGTAACCCTACGCAAAAATTGTCGCTGGGAGACGACTTTTTTTTTGGGTGAAAAATTTCGTTTTACTGTATAGCTCAATGTAACGCACTCAAAACACTGTGATGATAGATGCAATGAGTAGTAAACGGGTAATGGAGGTATTTCAAGTAGGTACATTTGCAACCTTCAAAACTAGTATTTTTTAATAAAGTTGTGAAAAAGTTGGAACTTTGACCTCCAATATCTCCGTAACTAGAAGGTTCCTAGGCATAGTGCGGAAAAAAAATCGCAATGACGTGGAGAATAAGTGAATTTCGGCTTCGTTAAGGGTCTATTTACACCGTTTATTATTATCTATTATTATTTTTACACTTCAGTTGATTTCATTCTTTAATTAGTAAACGAAATAAGAATGTCGATCTTAAAATTGATAGTCCGTAAGCCAGAAACTAACACTAATTTTATAAAACTGTATTTTAAACAGTGTGAAATAAAACAAATTGAAAAAAGTAATATTCTTTTATTTATTGAAATAAAAATATTTAAAAAAAAAACATACAACAATATCAATCAATTCTTACGTATTTTACTTTTGTAGGTACATAAAAATCTGTTATGCGAATAAAGGAGATGTTTCATTTTCGGCCATAAGATGTACATTTATCGAAAAAGGGGAAAAAAATCCAAGAATTGAGGAAAAATATTCTTTCGTGAATTTAAACCTGATTTGATGTGCACAAAATATAATAAGTTTTCAATTATTGCCATATTCTATTCAACATGGCGTCCTATAGTTTGCATAGCCTGCTTTCGTTCTGAAAACATGTCAAATCAAAACATAATTCACGTAGACGTTAAATATGAAAGGTATGTGTTCTTGTACAATTAATAATAATTATTATTCTCTTAGCCATCTTTTTCGACTAATTCTAAGTTAGTGTGACGATTTCATCGTTTGAAAAATATTTATTCTTCTTTTTTGACGTGTACTTCTGAACGAAAAATTCAAAATGTCAGGTCACAGTCAGTCAGTAATTAACAAATATCAATTTCTAGGTTAGGTAAACGTCATCTTTACAACCTCTCACGGCTGTCATAACTCTCACGACAAACGTCAAACATTTTTAACTTTTATTTTGTGCATAAAAAACATTTGATATTATGAAAAAAATGTTACTGTAAGCTATTCAGGGTTCAGTTTCCCAGCTTTTCTAAAAGGTACACCTTATGGCCGGAGTCCCATACAAAAATGAAACATCTCCTTTGAACAAAAAAATACTATTTTATTTAATCGTATGTTATATTTCAATATACAACGTGTTACATAATTCCCTATGAAAAATGTAAATAATCAAGTAGTCTTTTATGGTTGTTGTCATTTACCTCTCAGAGGAAATTGGGTAAGAATGTAAATAACTTTCTGGGTAGTCTACTCTTTAGTTTTATGTTTTCAGGGTTGCGTTTTAATGATGATTATTTTGTTTTACCCAAATTCTATTATTTTGTGTCATACTACGGTATTCAAATATTGCCAATAGACTCTTTAAAAGGGACCTTTTACCCCCTTTAAGCTTTAGGGGTATTTTTGTATCACGTTGTATTTACAAGTAATTTCAGTCAAAAAATCTAATTTATAAATTCAACACATATTTCATAAACAATAGTTTTCTTTTTCAGAGTACAACTTTTTAATGCAAATGTCAAAAAAAAAACAAATTTTATACCTACCCAATTTACCACAGGCCAAGATATACTTGGCGCTCTGTTAACTACTCTGCATTTTATATTACTTTTATATTGCTCTGTATTTTATAGAATTAAGGTTTCTTTTTCTAAAGCAAGTTATTTGGCTGTTGTATACAATATTAACTAGACTAGGCATTGACTGACTCCATTGAAAATGTCAACGTGCGAGTATTTCGATGGCAGCAAAGTAGATACGGATATCAAAATTTTTGCGAAATTGTTTTTTTTTTTACAAAAATGACCTTAAATCGCCCCTATCTACAAGTCTGTATTAAAATAATTTCAAAGTAATGATTAAAATTTGGACATATACATAACGACATCTACACTCGATTTTTAAGAAACATCGCAGCAAAATGTCCTCTGTTTTTTACTAAATGTGCTCTCCTGTAAAATTGCGATTTTGTAGATGTTTTCTTTTACTTTGCTGCCATCGATTTAATGATACACAAAATACATACCTACATAATCCTAAGCCTCTATACAAAGTTAAAAAAACACCCTGTATTTGTTTACATAAATATTTAAAAGAATTAATAAAACATTGGCAACATTCATCAGTCATTTCATTAAAAAGGTGAATTTACAAATATCATTTAAATAACTAAACGAGGTTTTCTGAAACACGGAGTAGATAACAAATGTATTGCTAACAACAATATTTGTCGTGTAAAGGATGATTACCACCAAACGGCTCGCATCGCATCGGATCGGAACGGATTTTACAATCTTTAAACGACATTAAATCGTGTACACAGTATTTAAAGTCTATATTACCAAGCCGCGCACAGCAGCTTGACCGCGGGCGTCTTCCGCGACACGCGATCGTAGCCGAAAGTATGCTGCGCTCGGCTCCGTTCGCCTGTCGTCGTATTAGAACACGTCAACACTGTAGGAATGAAACTATTTGACTAGGCGCGGAAACGGATACGTTCGCAAGCGACGGTACGGAGCCGTCGTTGTATGCGTCGACATCCTGCCAGACGCGATCGGCTGTCGCTGCATCCGTTTGTATCCTTTCCGATCCGATGCGATGCAAGCCGTTTGGTCGCGATGTCAATAGGCCAAGCGCTGTGTCAACTTTCGCAGTAAATCTAATGGATTTGGCGCTTTAAAGAAGTCACTAATTATTGAGTGTCTAGCTTTATTGGCAAGTAGTATACTTATAAGAATTCCATTATTAACTACTCCGTGTTCCTATAAAATAAAATGATTTCATAAAGTTAATTGCAGTTTGTACTAATTAAATGATTAAATAACCATTTTTATTAATATTAACGTTCATATTCCAAAAAAATGGCACAATTATTACAATATCTAATGACAAAGTGTAACCACAGATATAGAGTTTTAGCCGGTAAGAGTCCGGTAGACCCCCCTCGCCTTCCCCGGGCGAGCGATATTCACGAGGATTTTCCCACGATAAAAATACAGGCTGTAAACAAAATCATCTAATTCCTTCAAACTTCGTGATGTACTGCTGACATAGATTAACCCTGCAAGGGAAAGTTTGAAATAAAACAGTAAACATGTGCTCTTAACGTGAGGCATTTTAGCGCCCCGAGTTAAATGACCGCGCGGCAAGTGACAGCCGCACAATTCGCTCGGGGCGCTAAAATTCCTCACGTTAAGAACACTTGTTTAATTTTTGTACTTTTTTTTATTGAATCTAAAAGTATCCCGCGCAGGTTTAATCCTTGTCAGCAGTACATCACGAGGTGTGAAGGAATTACATGATTTCATTTACACCCTCTGTAGGAGCAATCCTCCTACTTGTTACGCTGCTAAGTCAGTTCCCTCTCTACCGCTTCAGTTTCCACACGTATGTTTGCAGTGACCTCTCACAGCTCTACGCACGAGGAGTGCACAATGGTTACTTCCCAGCACTAAATTACCCTCGTTGCGTTGGTAGTGGGAACTGTGGCGGCATCTATCACGCCACATGGGAACTACGCAGCATGACGATTGTCTAGCAGACTACAGCGACAACAATGACAGCTGTCAAATGAAATGTCACAAGTCCTGCATCGCGATATCAAGATCTGACACGGAGTTAGTATATACAAGGTGTAAAAAGACCCTTCACGAAGCCGTCAACCATGCATTCAGTACATCAATCTAAGTAACCCTATGCAAAAATTGTCGCTGGGAAACGACTTTTTTTTTGGGTGAAAAATATCGTTTTACAGTAAAGCTCAATGAAACGCACACAAAACATTGTGCTGATAGATGCAATGAGTAGTAAACGGGTAATGGAGGTATTTCAAGTACATTTGCAACCTTCAAAATTAGTATTTAAAAAAAAGTTGTGAAAAAGTTGGAACTTTGACCTCCAATATCTCCATAACTAGAAGGTTCCCAGGCATAGTCCAGAACAAAAAAATTATCGCAATGACGTGGAGAATAAGTGCCTTTCGGCTTCGTTAAGGGTCTATTTACCGTTTATACAACTTCCCAATATCAACCGTTGGGCAGTAGCCCGCCAGGTGTAAGACCCACCTGGTTGGAGCATCCTCCCTTTTCGATGGAGAAACACCATACCTCATACCACCACAGAACAAAACATGACACTCTTCTTTTCATACAATTTGACGAACTTGCAATATCTACACAACTCAATATCTGAGGGTGGAATTAAAGCTATTTAAATTTTTTACGGGAAATATTGATCACGCCTGTATTCCCAGAAGGGTTGGGCAGAGGTGTATAGTAACACCCTCATTTCGCCGTTATGTTTAAGTCCCTTGTAATAGGGGGGCGAGCCTGTTGCCAATCGGGCACAAATACAAACTCCGGGCTGCTACTGAGGAATCCACACTGTTAATTCAGCCCTCATCAAGCTGTCTCCCTCCCAGTCCTCTCGCAAGCAACGCCCTAAGCCGAGGTCCGTCATTAGGGGTCGCCCTTAGTGCTGTTGTTGTTAGCTAGTCATGATGTTAGTAGTAAACGTAGTTAGCTTAGGTTAAGTATTTTACTCTCGTCCCCATTGGTTGGAGACCGTTCAGGTCTCGCCAATAACTGCCCGGTTACGTAGAAACGGTCCGCAAGACCATCTACAAGCAGTCGAATAGGAAAAAAAGCTACTGAGGAATTCCACACAGAAAAATCCAATAACACTATGCCCGACCTGGGGATCGAACCCAGGACCTCACGATCAGCAGTCGCGCTTGCCACCACTAGACCAACGTAGTAGTTTTTGAGAGATAATTTTGTTAATCGCGCCTACTACATATTGCATTGTATTTTAGTATTAACTCGTTAAAATTTTAAATGGTGTCATTTCTCTCTAAAGGTCAAAGCACACATATCAACTCGGAAAGGGATCGTCACCGTATCGCCTTTCGCCTCGCCGTCAAACAGGCGTCAACCTAACGTAAGCACGTAACCAAAGCGGATCAGCAGCTCCGATACGTCGACTCGGCTACGGCTAGGCGACGCCGCGCTTACGGCTCGCAGTAACAGTAGTGTGCTGCAGGCAGCCGCGGAAAGGGTGAGGGGGGCAAGGGTGGACGAAGAGACGTAAGCGCGGGAACTGCAAGTTGACCACGCACCGCACCGCGGTTCGTGAGCTTGTCCCGAGGCGAGGCGATTACGTTACGATTCCGATTAGTGTGCGTTGCAGTAGGGAGTTTCATACAAAGAATACTGAACGGCTTGAGTTGATACGGTGACGATCCCTTTCTGATTTGATATGTGTGCTTTGACCTTTAAGGTATAATTTAAGATTATAGGTATTACAATGAAAATTTAATTTAATTTAATTTATAGCTCAACTAGCTAGTCGTTATAATAACATCAACAATCACATTGGGTCACTCGCGCGACGGCGCAACGAGTATTCCCATGGAGAGTCGATGTCAGGCAGGCGGCCGGTCATAAAACAATAAGCCAAAACCTCTAACAACATGGATTTATGAAATACATGTTGTGCAAACTTGCGAACTGAGTCATAAATCATTACGTTAAAGGAATGTGACAATGCTGCGCAAGTCGTTATCGTTTTGTCCTACGCAATGCCCGTGATTTCAATAATCCTATTGTCATCAAATTATTATTTAACTGTCTAGTTAGAAGTAAGTTAGAATTTGCTGCAGCCGTCTGGAATCCCCATGAATCCACATATGAATTATTGATTGAAAAAGTTCAGAAAGCCTTCCTGCGTTTTTTATATAAAAAGATTTACGGATATTATCCATTTATGTATCCTACTCATTTCCTGCTGGGAATGTTAGGATACCCTTTCAGTGCGTAGAGCCAGAGATCAGATACTAATAGCCATACAAATTTTAAGGAACATGGTAGAATCCCCAGAGCTACACAATACCTTGTGTACACTTTATGTACCTGATAACTACCTGCGTCATAGGCCTACTCGACGACACCGACTGTTCGCCACATCCCATTGCCGCACTGTGTCGCGCGCGCAATCCCCGTTGTGTCGCATGCATAGTGCTATAAACTCTTTAATGGAGACTGTCCCGGAATGTGACATTTTTAATGACACACTCAGGGTGATAATGTCAAATTATCTTATGTTTTGTGAAAGTTATGTTTGTTAGGTAAATAAGTTATATGTTGTTGTTATCACTTTACTCGATTTTTTCTTCTCTTCTTAAAGTTGTTTTTAAGTATGTTTGATCTCTGACTTGTTATTTGTTTCTGAATTATGTAATATGTTTAGTTTTATGTGTGTGTAGTGTTACCGGTTAATTACTGTTATTGGCGCAAGCCGTTGTAATTAATTATGAATAAATAAATAAATAAAGGGATGCCGCTCGGACGCAGGTGGGCGACGCGGTACGTCGATGACTAATTAACGCAATTAGGTGAAAGGTAGGTATTAATTTAAGTTTTATAGCATTTAATATAGTATGTTTTTAGAAGCAGAAATAAAAAAACACATCCTAAACAATATTTGCATTATTTCCTTAACCTCTCTCTCATTACCTTTTATCGACTATCGACTAAAGCCTTTTTTACTGTTACACACAACACTAGGGCAGTTCCATAAGGCCTATAAGTGCGAGCGAGAGGTCCGATAAAATGATTTATGACTTAATTCGCACGTTTGTAATGGCCCGAGTATAGCGTGGGAAAACGTTTTTCTATAAAAAAAAATAAGTACACTCATATTGCGAACGTTATCGCTCAAGTGTAATGAAGTTAATTTTCTGATAACTTGTGACGTCAGAGAGGTGTAAATACAGTGATAATGATGTTATTACACCATCGATAATGTGGCGGGAAACGACAGCTGACACTGTAACTATGTACGGTCACTTGTTTATAAAAGGTAAAGTACTAGTTATTATTGCGACGAAAAGTAAATAGTATTGAGTTTTGTACCACTGTAATGGGGTGTCCTGCGTAAGCGACAAACGCGACGCGGTGCGACGCGACGCGACACGATGTGGAACAAATATGCGTTACGTCGCGTCTCGCTACATTGGCCGCTAGTAGGGAATACCGTTGTCTTGATCGCATTTGTCGCGTTCGTCGCGGCGTCGCTTACGCAGGACAACCCATTAAAGAAATTCGAAATTATATAAGAGGTATTTTTTGTAATACGGGTCACTCACATTCGCACGAATACGCGAACCCACAAGTGTGGGAAGACATTCGCGAATGATTATGTAAAGTTTTCACTGCATTCGTGCTTTTCCAAACTGTCAAAGCGTACGAACCTCTGTCTCCCACACATTCGTGCGAACATTTGCGCATACAATCGCGAAGGTAACGGTGGCAACTACGAATGTTGAATATTGGTCTTTTATTGAGAACAGCGCCATCTATCCCATAAAGAAGAGGACTAAAATTGCTGTGTTGCTGCATACAATCAAATTAATGACCCTTGAGTATAAATAGAAAAAAATAAAAGAATGGATAAAACTAAATATAATGAAGATTTTAGTATCTGTACAACGAAAAAATGAATATTTCGTATTTAAAACGAGCAAAGTTTAATTTTTTTTATGGGCATACTTTTATTGCAAGTGGCTATGGCTCTGCGTTCATGATTCTTGAAATGACATGCAAGAGACAAATTCGCAATGACTATGCGAACATTTTCCATACGAATGGAAAACATTCGCGCAATGTACGAATGTTTGCGCGAATGTGAGTGACCGGGGTAGAAGGATGCGCATATGGGTTCGCACATCAATATGCGAACCCATTTGCATATCTGCTGAGTTTGCGAATGTATGTCTGACGGCATGTGAGTGACCCGGGTGACACGTTGTATACAGGTTGTTAGTGTAAACACCGTTATCACTTGAAACCAGTGGTTTGGTTTCATTTTAGAACGTAAAATCAATGAAAAATAGCAACCATTTTTTTATAAAAGTCCCAATTTCAACACGAAAGCATTTCACCCTATGCGCAAGGGCAACAAACCCACATCTGACCACGGGAGAGGGGCGCGGGGGTGGCGCCACACTGCCGGCGCCCGCGCCCGCGCGGCAGCAGTCAGTCATCCGCTGTTACGTTAGTGACCGCACGTCACGTCGTTGCGTATGTACTCGTGTCGTGTTAGCAGGGCGCCGACCATATTTCACGCGTAAATTGTGTAACCTACTCAGTGCTATGTCGTTGTGCTACCCATGGTTTGAGTGATAACGGAGTTTATCTTTACATCCTGTAGAACGTTAAACCAATGAAAAATAACATGCTTTCTCGAGTGTGAAACAACCTACGGATACGTGCGGAAGCATGCGTGGCCGTAAATGGATCCCATTTTTAACCGACTTCCAAAAAGGAGGAAGTTCTTAATTTGACTGTATGTTTTTTGTATGTTTGTTCCGCGATATCTTTGCTAAATGTGAACCGATTTTAATGATTATTTTTTTGTTTGAAAGAGTATTCTTTCGAAGTGGTCCCATTTAAATTTGGTGAAGATCTGATGAAGAACTTCGGAGATAGACGATTTGAAGTCGGTTCTTTTTTGTTAAAAAGTTTAATTATGAAGATTTGTTAAGATTAATTTAGGTAAGTGCTAGTTATTTAATCATTGTAATTTTAACCGATAGTTTTTAATCAATCTGTACGTAAAATTGTGATGAACTTTTTAAATTCTTACACTAAAAATACCTACCCAATGGTTTGGTTTCTTTTTTTCATTTTCTGTATTGTTAAAAGACTCGTCACACAACACCTAGGGTAGGTATTTTTGCCTGTCCTAAGTCAGGAAAAGTATGAAGGGAAAGTTGCATCACAGTTTATGTGTACCTATTGTGTAGGTAAACGTACGTGGGCGGGTGAACCGAGCGGGAAGACGGTCGTTGCAGTGATCACCTGACTCGGGCGCGTATTATCCATTAATTGGCGTACGGTGTCGGACAAAAACATTTCAAAATCTTTTTTAAAAAAACTACGTACTTTTTTTTTTAAAACGGTCATGTGTTTTTATTTTTAAGTTACCTACCCATGGTTTGAGTGATAACCGTGTTTACCCTTACACTTGTATAAAATTAATCCCTATTTCTCTTGGTCACGCCATAACTTGAGAAAGACTTTACCGATTGAGGTCATATTTACACAATAACACCCATATTCTAAGACGTTCCTCCAAAACTTACTCGACTCAGGACGGCCTCGAAAACACCTTCAAAATTGTATTCTTAGTCGCAATTTCGAGCAAACTTTGAGGTTCCTCGACGGAGTCATTACGTAATAATTTGAATTATCTGCATCGCACAAATAACGCCGCGATAAATAATTGTAAGAATTATCGTAAGCATATTCGATAGTCTTCAAAATTCATTTTTGTTACATACGAACTTTGACACTTCCTTCCTTAAGGTAGGTTCCGAGGTACCTTGAGTTTGACAGATGATTCCTTACCTCGACTGAGGAAAAATCTCGAAACGACGACGATTATGTCAAGTCTAGGTGGAGTCGAGTAAGTTTTGGGTGTATATTTATTTTGTCGAGACGAAGGTTCGTAACTATGCTGGGATCCGATACGTGGCGCTGTAATCAAATTATTAACGCGGGCACGCTAGTCAAATATAAATTTTATTTTTGTTATTTTATTTTGAACGAGAATCGAATTCTAAATTCCTTGAACACGTCATTTTAGTTGTCAGTTCTGGCGTTGCTTGCAAAGGCCATTTTGACATAAATATGTCAAAATTAGTACATTAAAAATTAATACCCTACATTCGGATGGTAACGCGGCCGTGTTATTTGCGTGTTACGTTTTGTACATACGGCTGCTTTGTTAAAAAAAACACAAGATGATATAAAAAGACGCAGTTCCATTGATTATTGACTATAACAACTAACGCCATCTATGTTGGTTACCTGTCAACTTTCGTTTCACTGTTCAGAGGTACTACGGTATCTTTATAGATGGCGCTGCTGTGTTCTTGTAGCATCTTCTCTCCTTCCTCTGGGGTCGCTTCTGTCGACTTCTGCTTTTCGGCTGTAAAAAGAAATAAATAAATAAGAAAAACCGGTAAGAGAGTCTGCCTCGTTGGTCTAGTGGTAGCAAGCGTGACTGTTGATCGTGAGGTCTTGGGTCTCATCCCCAGGTCGGGCAGTGTTATTGGGTTTTTCGATGTGGAATTCCTCAATAGTTTCAGTAGTCTTTGGGATGTCTATAACGCGCTGTTGTTAGCTCCTGTTCTTGTCGCTGATCAAATATCATTTTGCTGATCAAACATTAAGTCAGCTGATCAAATATTAATTTAGCTGGTCAAATGTTGTTTTACTGATCAAATATTATTATGCCGATCAAACATTAAGTCAGCTGATCAAATATTAATTTAGCTGGTCAAATGTTGTTTTACTGATCAAATATTATTATGCCGATCAAATTTGAATTTCACTTATCAAATATTTTGCTGATCAGATATGAGTTCCACTAATCAAATATTTTGCTCATCAATTATGAATTTCGCTGATCAAACATTAATTTCGCTGATCAAATATTATTTTGCTGATGAAATATAAGTTTCGTTATGTTTACTCTCATTATTTATTACAAACATATTTTTTAATTTAATCTATTAAATTAACGGTGTATAAAAAAAAATTACAAACCTGCCCGGCTGTCGCTCCTTGAAACTATGAAAAATAATATGGCATGGAGCGCTGACCCCAGTACTGCGGTCACGGCGAGGACCCTGAAGGAGGTTCTACCTCCTAACCAGGTGTACAGTACACCTCCCACCAACGAGCCTATGGCGAAACCTGGGGAAAAAAAATAAAAAGTTTACTGTGTTCCGTCGTGTGTATGTGAGAGCCAGAGGGGTATAGAGCTGGGGTCGGCAACCTGCGGCTCTCCAGTTCCATACGCAAAAAAAATATATTTTACTATAAAATCCCTTAAAATCGTGCAATAGATCTATAATTGAGTACTATAATATAGTATGACTGAAATATACTGACTATGACTGAGAGATAGATACAGTAACTATATCTAAATGTATTTTCGTTTTGTATTTTTTTAAAGGTAATTATTTTTGCTAAACGCAATTTCAAGGTTATCCATTAATTACAGGACACCAGTATAAGCAAATACTATAATATTGAAACTAGATTTTTTTGTGGCTCTTGTAAAACTGTAAAATTTCGTAAATTGCAACTTTTGGCTCTTCCGTCTCAAAAGGTTGCCGACCCCTGGTATAGTGGAATCCCTCTATATCTCTGTTACTTGGATTCGTGTGCTTCATCTTAGATTCGTCTGCGCTTACTATCAGGTGCGACTAACGGGGTGTCCTGCGTAAGCGACGAACGCGATCAAGACAACGGCATTTTCTACTAGCATACTTTGATCATGAAGGTATTATAAAAAAATGGAGACCCCACAACGAGCAAAAAAACGTAAACTTAAAATGTTTATCTCTTGCTAAATAGGGTATTTAGAAACAGGTAGAAATTTTCAAGGTTAAATTTTTCGACTTTTTTAAATACTCCTAGTGTGGTCTCCATTTTTACATATACTTTGATCGTATATTTATAAGTTCAATGTTTGTCGCTTCGTTCCGGTCCGAAATATCGGTGTTCGTTTTTCGGAGTAGGCTCCCAGATTCGATCCATAATGTACTTACCGACTCCGTCGTCCATTCCGGCGACAATGCCTTGCACCGTGGCCGAGTACCCCTCGGGGGCCACGTGGGCCGCATAGCCTACTATAGTAGCATAGCAAAGTGCGTAAGTTGGGCCTTGCATTACACCCTGTGAAAAAAATATTAAATACTCATAGTTAAAAAAACAGTAGAAATAAATAAGACAATTGTACACTGGATTTTGCCCTCAACCACATAATCAATCTCTCTCTATCACTCAAAGGTTTGCTGGTAAGAAAACTCATTTTTGGATTAAGCTCGCCTTTGTACATAACTTCACTTAATTGTAGTTTCATTCCTGTAATTTTTCTAGTGTACAATAAAGAATAAGAATAAGTTAAAGAAAAAAATATATAAAAAAAGATCAAGTGCGATTTGGACTCGCGCACAAAGGGTTCCGTACCATTATCTATAAAAACGGCAAAAAAAATCACGTTTGTTGTATGGGAGCCCCGTCATTTTTATTTTATTTTAATTTAATTATTTATTGTTAAAGTGAACAAATATTCTGTGAATATTTCAAGCGTCTACCTGTTGCAGTTATCAATATCGAGCAAAAAGGAGCAAAAAGATCACGTTTGTTGTATGGGAGCCCACTTAAATATTTATTTTCTTGTGTTTTTTAGTATTTGTTGTTATAGCGGCAACAGAAATACATCATCTGTGAAAATTTCAACTGTCTAACTATCACGGTTCATGAGATACAGCCTGGTGACAGACGGACGGATGGACGGACGGACGAATCAATTTGAAAAGCATTAAATAATGATCATATACGAGTTGAAAATTTGACATGATTACATCAACTTTCAAACAGAAAAAACCGCATCAAAATCGGTCCATTCGTTTGGGAGCTACGATGAAAAAGACAGACACACGTTAAACTTATAACACCCCTCTTTTTTCGGGGCTAAAAACGTTGTTAGGAGAGTATCCATGATTTTTGATAATATTTAGAACTCTTCTTCTTCCTGCCCTTGTCCCACACTAGGTGGGGTCGGCACAACATGTATTTCATAAATCCATGTTGTTAGAGGTTTTGGCTTATTGTTTTATGACCGGTCGCCTGCCTGACATCAACCCTCCTTGGGAATACTCGTTGCGCTGCGCGGAGAAAATATTTAGAACTGCATTTAGAGATTTTAAAAAATGGTACAGTCAGCGAGAGAAAGGTTATTCTCACAAAACATTTTTATGATAAATTATTTTTATTTCTGTATTTAAATAAATCTGTTACAGACACTTTTACAAGTCAATGCAATTTTTTTTTTTTAATTGTTGTCGCCGTCATTTTCTCTCTAGCTCTGAGAAGAAAAGCCGAAACTCAAAGATCAAGGTCTCTTTTAAAGTCCAGACATCTATATAAATAAAAATGAATCGCCAAATGTGTTGCTAAGCGCAAAACTTGAGAACGGCTCGACCAATTCGGCTATTTTTTTTTATATATTCCTTAAGGCACAAGGAAGGTTCTTATGGAGAGAAAAAGCATAAAAATCGAGTGGAAAATAGTAAAAACCACACTTTTCTTTTCCCACTACAGGCCAATAACTTTTGACAGAACGAAGTCTGTCCGGGAACCTAGTTGTTGTATAAAAACTATGCGAGTGTAACAATGTAGGGCAACGTCTGGAATGGCCTTTTGAGGAAAGTGCCATAGCAGGTTTGAGTTGACCTGTCTCAACTTACCTCAATAAACACGAGATGCCACGGGTTCTCTATGAAGGATATACACATCATCCTGATGCCATAACAGAGTAGCGACACGGTCAATGTGGTTCCGTAGCCAAAGCGTTTTATTATTTTACCTAAAAAAGAAAAAAACACAATTCTTAAAATGTGTCGGATAAATGCAACTGTCTCGTTGATCTAGTGCTGGCAAGCGCGACTGCTGATCGTGAGGTCTTGGGTTCGATGCGCCCGGTTGTCACCACTGCGACTGCCCCGAGGACACGGTGCTGCACAGGCTGCAGGCGTGTCCAGCTTGGGAGTCGCAGCGCAGCGGTGACCTCTCGCTTCCGGTCGTGGTTCTGTCCATGGTGGGGAGCGAGAGTGCGAGGGAGGCTGTCGCTTCCTTTTGTGAGGAGGTGATGGTCGCCAAGCAGGAAGCGGAGAGGGAGAGGGAGGCGTCTTCCTCCCTCCCTTCACGCGCTAGTCGCACCGGGCGCCGGAGGGCGCGTGACGATCTCCGGCCATCCTAGTGAGTGGCCTGCGGGCGGCGGGTTAGGGGACTCACCGCCCGACGAATAACAGGCCCGGGAGGATGGCGCGCCGTGTTCCGCGCGCGCCTCTCAGCAGGAAGTGGGGCAGGGGAACAACTGCCACACCACTGGAGAGGTCCACCAGAAGAAGCTGGTGGACCAAGACCTGCCGGGGTTGCGGTGCATGCAATAGCGAATCCCGTGATCCCGGCCTTAGGTCAGAAGGAGGGACACCGTTGGTTTTTAGCCGGTAAGAGTCCGGCAGACCCCCTCGTCTTCCCAGGGCGAGGGACATCCATGAGGATTTTCCAACGAAAAAAAATAAAACAGTAGCAGCCCGGAGTTCAGATTTGGGCCCGGTCGATGGCAATAGGCTCGCCTCCTATTATATGGGACTTAAACATAGAGGCGAAATGAAGGTTTTAATATACACATCTGCCCAACGCTTCAGGGAATACATGCGTGATGTTATGTTATACATGTGTTAACATGAAGGTTTTATGGGAAAAGTTTGAAATCACGATCTGGCAACATCTATCTGTCTAGCCTTTTTTATGTTGGGGTCAGCTTCCAGTCTAACCAGATGCGGCTGAATACCAGTATTTTACACGGAGCGACTGCCATCAGACTTCCGCAACCCAGTTACAGGGCAATGCCGATACTCTAAGATTAGACAGGTTTTCAGACTTTCAGGCTTCTGACTACCCGTAACGACTGTCATAGATATTCGTATGACACCCGGGACCGACTGTTTAACGTGTTCTCCGAGGCACGGAGGGTCTCGATGTGTAACGAACGGTCACACATCCACGGATTGACCGCAGCATAACCTCGCCTCGCTAATCGTATGATCCGCGCGGTTGGTAAGTAGCCATGAGCAGGGGCCCGGCAGGGGCCGGGTACCGCAAAATGGGGTGAATAGGGATACAGGGGTGAATCGGGACGAAACTTTAAAAGGCATTTTATATACATACATACATAAACTCACGCCTTTTTCCCATGGGGGTAGGCAGAAACTATAGAACGCCACATGCTACGACCCTTACATACCCCTTTCGCTTCATCCGCATTCATACATCTTGTCATACACGCACGCCGGTTGAGAGTACTACGCACCTGACCTTTGTGAAGAACATCACCAATAACATCGATGTATGTCCTTCTAGGACGTCCTCTACCGGCGTAAAAGGCATGAAAGTAGAATAAATGCCGTGGAAATGAGTTCCTTGCGAAGTATGTGCGGTGTAACTTTGAATGATAGATTGAGAAATGATGAGATTAGACAAAGTTGCGGTTTAAAAGATGATGTAGTGACAAAAATTTAAAGGAGTGTGCTTAGGTTTGGTCATGTTGAGAGAATGAGTGAACGGCGATTAACAAAAGGAATTTATAAGGCGGATGTCAATGGGATTTTAACATTGAAATAATATATTTTATTGCCAAAAAGGACTCCTAATATGTTTACTGTATTATAATTAACGATTAAGTGTCTCTGTTGGCTACAAACTATATTATTTCAACGTTAAAATCCATTTTAAAGTTCGTCCCGATTCACCCCTGTATCACTATTCACCCCTTTATATAGTACTAGCCAGACAAGAAGATATTATTATCACATACTTTTTTTTTCTTTTTTTTATTGTTGGAATATCCTCATGGATGTCGCCCGGGGAAGGCGAGGGTGTCTGTCGGACTCTTACCGGCTAAAAACCAACGGTGTTCCTCCTCCTGACCATACGGCCGGGGTCGTGGGATTCGCAAAAGCATGCACCGCAACCCCGGCAGGTCCCGGTCCGCTACCCTCTGGCGGACCTCTCCTCTGTGGGGCCTTGCCCCACCTCCTCCTGAGAGGCGCGCACGGTACACTGCGCGCCGCCTTCTCGGGCCTGTTACTGGCCGGGCAGCGGATCAGCCCCTGCCAGGTACTAACCAGACAAGAAGATAATATTATTACATACCCGAGAAGAAGAAGAATAGTAGTTCTCCAATAAAACTCTGTGCGGCGACCACAACACCTTCTATCAGTTTGATCTTAGCTGTGTGCCCTGTTTCATCTGCCAATTCTTCTAAAAACCTGATAAAAAAGAAATACAACACTGAATGAGTGGGTCGAGCCACTTCAAGTATACCTAGTCTGGCCATAAATACTGTTACAATTAAAAATAAGAAAGATATTATATTTGAATTTGGAATCTGTCATTTTTATACGATTGTTCATCGAGTTTTCTAATTTTGGCGCCAATACATTGTACAATATTTTGCGATATTAAAATTGAGTGGGGTGATAAAGAGAACCGAATCGCTGTGATTGCCTTACACAAAGTTGGTATGGAGCCAAATGCAATTTTTAAAATTTTCCATACGCTTGGTATTAGCCAAATATTTGTGTACCGGGCTATTAATAGGTACAATGAGACCTCCTCTGTTTGTGACAGAAAAAGATCTGGCCGTCCACGTAGTGTTCGTACGAAAAAGGTGGTCAAAGCAGTAAGGGAAAGAATTCGAAGAAATCCTGTCCGAAAGCAAAAAAAATTATCTCGGGAGATGAAGATAGCACCCAGAACCATGTCGCGTATTTTAAAAGATGACTTAGGACTTGCAGCCTATAAGAGACGCACTGGTCATTTTTTAACTGATAATTTAAAAAAGAATAGGGTGGTAAAATCGAAACAACTACTGAAGCGGTACGCAAAGGGAGGTCACAGAAAAATTTTGTTTACGGATGAGAAAATCTTTACAATTGAGCAACATTTTAACAAACAAAATGACCGTATTTATGCTCAAAGCTCTAAGGAAGCTTCCCAATTAGTCGACAGAGTACAACGTGGGCGTCATCCGACTTCAGTGATGGTTTGGTGGGGTGTTAGCTATGAAGGAGTGACTGAGCCATATTTTTGTGAAAAAGGTATCAAAACATCGGCACAAGTGTATCAAGATACCATTCTTGAGAAGGTAGTTAAGCCCCTTAACAACACCATGTTCAATAACCAAGTATGGTCCTTCCAACAAGACTCGGCGCCGGGTCATAAAGCTCGGTCCACGCAGTCTTGGTTGGAAGTGAACGTTTCGGACTTCATCCGAGCTGAAGACTGGCCGTCGTCTAGTCCCGATCTTAATCCGCTGGATTATGATTTATGGTCAGTTTTAGAGAGTACGGCTTGCTCTAAACGCCATGATAATTTGGAGTCCCTAAAACAATCCATACGATTGGTAGTGAAGAATTTTCCCATGGAAAGAGTGCGTGCTTCTATTGATAACTGACCTCAACGTTTAAAGGACTGTATTGCAGCCAATGGAGACCACTTCGAATAAGCTTTTTATATTTTAAATTGTTTTATATTTATGTATTAAAAGTAATCAATAATATTTGCAATAAAAAAATTATTTTTTTCTTCCATACAATATTTATGGCAAGACTAGGTACTCCACCAAGAAGAACATAGTCTGCTTAGTTGTCGGCAGTAAGATTGATAAGCATATCATTTTGGGACCCACTGCATAATATCAGCTAGCACATTGGGTCACCCGCGCGACGGCGCAACGAGTATTCCCAAGGAGGGTTGATGTCAGGCAGGCGGCCGGTCATAAAACAATAAGCCAACACCTCTAACAACATGGATTTATGAAATACATGTTGTTCCGACCCCACCTAATGTGGGATAAGGGCAGGAAGAAGAAGAAGATACAACACGATTGACGCTGTGGCTGATCACTTGACTGCTGCACAACATGACGAGGATTCGATTCTCGCGCGGAACTAGTTGTTTTATGGCCTGCGGATAATGGCAATGTTATTGGTGATGTTCTTCACAAAGGTCAGGTGCGTAGTACTCTCAACCGGCGTGCGTGTATGACAAGATGTATGAATGTGGATGAAGCGAAAGGGGTATGTAAGGATCGTAGCAAGTGGCGTTCTATAGTTTCTGCCTACCCCGATGGGAAAAAGGCGTGAGTTTATGTATGTATGTATGAATTTTGATTTTGATTTTGAATGGCATTGTTGTTACGTAGACCTATCAATGTCAAATACTCAATCAAAATGTCAATGTCTAATACATTAGTCAGTAATTTATGGTATGTTGTAAAGTTAATTAAATAACAATGTACCTAATATTGTAATTCAATTGCATTCATTCAGCCACTCCTGTTGCCGACTGTACAAAGCAAAGTTTTGACAGGTCTACATTCACAGTGGCGCCAACTGATGTCGATTTTAGAACTAATTAAAAAAATGCTTTTTTACTCACCAAAACATGTAATAAATGATGAAGCTATCGAATGTACCAGCGACCACAGCGAACACTATGAATAGCATCACCTTAGGTATCCGAAGTACTTGAAGTAAGGCCTTGCCCGAATCGTCAGGACTTGACAGTGAAGGCAACTGATAAAAAAAAGAATAATTAGTTTTACCGGTGCAATAAAATAGTCTTCACGAGCAAGAGCGGATTCAAGGAGGGGGGCACGGGGGGCACGTGACCTCCACGAGCAAAAGGGAATTCAAGGAGGGGGGCATGGAGCACGTGACCTGCACGAGCAAGACCGGATTCAAGGAGGGGGCACGGGGGGGGGGGCACATGTCCTACGCTAGCAAGAGTGGTAACAAGGAAGGGAGCACGGGGGCACATGTTCTGCGCGAGCAAGAGCGGGTTCCAGGAGGGGGGCACTGGGGGCACATGCCCCCCCTCCCGACCGTCACACGACGATATCAAGAGAGGTTAGGTCACAGTAACGTTGAGCAAATTCGCTGCCCATCGGAACCTCGTGCCCCCCCTCATCTTGACGTAGGTAATTCTATATTCGCTTCGCTTAAGACGCCTATAGATGGAGAGGAAGTGGGCCTTAGCATAATCACCCCAATGCTGGGCCAGGCCTCTTAGAATGAGAAGTATTTAATCCTTAGTCCAACACGCTGATCTTGCTCGGGTTGGCGGAATACACACCTACCAGTGGAGATCTTCTTAGATCCCTCTCAGGTGTGCAGGTTTCCTCACGACATTATCCTTCACCGTTAACGCATATTCAAATTCTAATCCGCAGGTGAATTCGAAAAGTCAACGGAGCGGACCTGGTTTGAGCTCAGATCCTTCTGCATGGAAGGCAAGCGTGGAACTTCTAGGCCAGGGGAGGGCAACGCTGTGACCGCGGGCGCACGTGCACCTGCAACAGCTTCTTGATGCGCCCTCCATGAAAACACGCCGTTTCTTTGAGTATGCCTACGTTCGGCTTTCAGCACAAGTCGGCAAGCCCTTTGTGACGGCACGGCGTAATAAAGCGTGCAAACTACTTGAGTGGCGGGCGGGGGAGCGGCAGGGGGAGCCCCACCCTTATTTTATTTGCATCAACCATTCATGCGCCCTTCAGGAGTTAATTATTTTAGAATGAGCCCTTAGACTAGATAAGGTTGCCGACCCTTGCGCTAGGCTGTCTAGTTTTCCCGCCGACCGACCAGTAACAGGCCCGAAAAGGCGGCGCGCAGTGTTCCGTGCGCGCTTCTCAGGAGGAGGTGGAGAAACGCCCCAGAGAGGAGAAGTCCTGGGACGTGCCGGGGTTGCGGTGCATGCTTTTGCGATTCCCGCGACCCCGGCCGAACGGTCAGGAGGAGGAACACCGTTTGTTTTTAGCCGGTAAGAGTTCGGCAGGCAGTCTCGCCTTCCCCGGGCGAGGGACATCCATGAAGACTTTAAAACGAAAAAAAAAGAAATACTCTCTGGTTATTTGGCTCCAAAGTCGCCAAGAACTCACCGTCAGCGCCCTACAGCTGTACAAATCGATGGCGGTCGCTATTAATGCCACCACGAACGCTGGCGTGAAGTCCTTGTACTCGTGCGAGACGCTGTCGATCAACCATCCCCCCAGTAAGGCGGTGAGGCCGTACCCAGCTGTACCCCACGCCCTTTGGGCACCATATTTGGAACCACGGTTGGGACCTGATAGGAAATATACAAAAATAATACTGCGCAAAAATATATAAATTCATTTACGCACTAAAAATTCTACGCATAATAGCTACAGAAAGTACAGCAATTTAGCTTACCATGGCTATGTTGGATCAGTTTTGCCATATGTTTTATTATTGAGGGGTAACTCAACGTTCACCAACGGAGTTTTTCTATCTCAAAAGAAATGTTTAAGAGCAATATGCAATGCCGAGCCTTTAAATTTTTGCAGATCAATTTTGAAAACTAAAATATTAGGTCCCCACCTATGAAATTGGCGTTTTTTTCTCACAAATAGAGATCCTCGTCACTTCTATGATTTAAAAGATTCATTAATTGCTTGATATTATATCGAATAATGACCATCATAAACAACTATCAATAGTAAAAAAATCTTATTACTTATAGTTTTCTAAACACAAAAAATACCTTAAAAATGACTCCTCTTTTTGTTAGCAGAAATGGCCACTATTTTTGTGTTAACTTAGCCAAAACTTATTTTTGTCGCATATTCTAAGTCGCATACTTTATCTTAGTTTTTAAACAATAGTGCATAAAAGTTTTACAACATTAGTGTTCATAGTTGTTAAATAAATTAAGAAAATGTTAGTATGAAAAATGCAACTTCTTTAAAATTCTCCATACAAAACGCCAATTTCATAGGTGGGGACCTAATATTAACCTTAAGCTCTCTCTATATCCTCGAAATTGGACTATTTGACAGGAAACACCCACTAATGTTTGAAAAAAAATATGATAATAGTCTGTTCATCGAGATCCTACAAAGATAGTTATACCAGAATGTAGAACTACCCTCAGTGGCTGGCCTGATTTTCAAAAAGCTGGAAAAACGAAGATAAAGAAAAATCTTACCCAGAACATCAAAGCAGACAGCATCTCCAATGCAATTGGCAACATTGAACGCGACTGTACCAATACACATCAGCACAACGAACGCCCAAAACGGGGCCGTCATATAAAAGCTATCACTTTTCTCATCGACTGTCTCTGAGGCATTCATAACTCGACTACCGTTCTTAATAGAATCGATTACAGAATTATCTGCATTAGTCGATTTCTCGATACTCCGTTTAGTCTTGTTCCCGTGCATATGATCGTCATTTTCATAGCATATTAAATTACAATCTTCATTGGGAATACAAGTTACATCACCGTCTCTAAAGTCATCGAAATCCATAGACAATGTTAAACAGGACCCATTTGACACATCATTGTCTATGTACACTGTGTTTATGAACGGCGCGCTTGACAGGTAAACGTCAAATTTTCCCGCCAAGGAGCAATTCCAGTGACATTTATATTTTTCTAAAATAGTTTCGTTCGTGTAAGATTTTAGATATATTGTGTCGTTCAATTGATAAACGGACTCGGTTAACTTTGTGTTTTGCAGTTCAGGCATTGGTAGAAACCAGAGACAACAATATGAAGTTGTCATTACTGTTATAAGTATCATGAAGACGAATTTCCTGTGAGCCTGAAAAAGAAATGAACATCATCTTTATATTAATACATAACATCACGCCTTCTACTCCCCGAAGGGTTAGGCAGAGGTGTTTTAGTAACACCCTCGTCACAAAACAGATAGGTACAGAAGTCAATAACATGTATGTACTTCACTTTTCATATCTACGCTCGGCGGTCGCTCTATCTATATATCTATCTCTCTCAAGCGCATGGCACTCGCGCTCGCACTCACTCGCACTCTAGTCCCAAGCAGTCCGAGATATCGTGTCCGTGAGCAGTGTCTATGTGTGCGTTGCTCGAGCGCACTTGTATGTAGATTGACTTCTGTACCTATCTGTTTTGTGACCTCGTTTCGCCAGTTATGTTTAAGTCCCATAAGGGCGAGCGTATTGCCATTAACCGGGCACAAATCCAGACTCCGGGCTGGTACTGAGAAACTTCTAATGGAAAAACCCAATATCACTTTGCCCGACCTGGGGATCGAACCCAGGACCCTATGCTCAGCAGTCGCACTTGTGACCACTAGACCAACATGGCAGTCAGTCAAATTAACATCATCTTTATATTAATACTAGCGGCCCGTCCCGGCTTCGCACGGGTGGACATTGAAAAATATGACTTACCGGCCAATAGTCGACGACGTAGCCAAAGAGGGGTTTCGCCGCCGCCCACAATAATGGGAGGACGGCTGTGACCATCCCCATGACCACTGGGGATACCCCCATCTGACGCCCAAACACATTGAGTTGAGGTAGAATCGGTCCCAGTGCTGCGGAAAAAAATAATACCATTAATTAATTTACCTGCAACAATTTTTTAACGGGTAGTATTTAAACGAGAAACTGTAAATTTAAGTTTTAAGTGACAAAAATAATTAATTTACGTTATAGTATTACTAAGTGAGCGACTGACTGCGAGTGACGAGAAATTAACAGAACAGCAACTTACAAACACTAATTTGAGTTACTTAAAATACAAAATGAGAAGCCTCATAATATGTGAGCGACCTAATATTTGCTTGAGTGTCAACGTTACGTCCTGCATTTTTTTCAATATTTGCCTTTACAAAAGAGGAAATCTGGCGCTTGGCGGCCGCTGCCACGGCACGCTCGCTTCGCTCGCTCGCCTTCGCGCGTTGCGTGGTCGCAGTTCTAACCTAACCTAACCTAGACGTTACGAATTTGACAAACTGTTTATAATATTGAAGTTGCCCTCTCTGTATTTCTAGTCGCTCACTTACTAATTCAGTCGCACGGCTAGAATTTTAATATCTGAAATGGATTAATCACAACCCACTTTTTGTAAGGTCGTTCCGGATTTTATTATTAATCAATATTCGTCGTTAGTTTAGTTAATTTTTCGCTTACTCAAATTCATACCGCTCAAGTTATTGAAACAGTATCTCATCATCAGTCGCCAAGTTTTTTTTTATTCGATCTTTTTATAATTCCCCTTTTTTAACCCTGACGCAAAAACTGTTGTCTGTATGGTTACCATATGACAGGCATTTGCCGAATTTTAAGGTTTGGACAAGCGTGCGGCCGGCTTTAGGCTGGTTTTAGAGTCACGCTGACCGTCCGCGCTGACAGCCTAAACGTATAACTTCCCCGTCAGCACTGACCACCGTACGCGCGAACTATTCTAAAACGCTTCAAGACAATCAAAGCTGACGAAAGCAGCACTGTAAAACATGCCTAAGTGTTTGGCCAGACTGGCAGCGCGGTGCGGGGAGCGGCGCGGGTGCGGGAACGCGGGCGATTTACCTGTCCGCAGTGGAGCGTGGCTTCGTTCTGAGCGTTGTCGTGTCCAGTGTTTGTCAAAATATCATATGGATGAAGAAGACTTATTTTTACTGGAAAATTCTTACTAAAAAACGATGTTTTGACATCCACAGTGCAGGTCGTGCTTGAATAGCACTTATTAATTCTTCAACATTGAATTGTGAAGACGCCATCACAACAACGCGCGTGGTCAGCTCGAACTAGTTTGAGATCCCCCGCTCCCGCGCGGGTTGTCGCTTGCCGCCCGCGCTCTCACTGCGGCCACTTGTATGAACGACCTATGGCGTGAGCTACCCGCGCGCTCCCCGCGCCAAGTAGCCCGCGCCGCTTCCCGCGCCCGCGTGCCCACTATGGACACTCAAATAAAGTTCTTCTGTTTGAACTCGCCGCACCGCGCCCGCGTTTGCAGTCTGGCCAAAGGCTTAGGGTGCACTTAAAACGCTTTTACGATACTTAAGCAGGCAAGTACATACGTACGGAGCACACTGTGTAGTCAGCCCCGCTACCAACCTTGCTAACTGCCTAATGTTTTCACGACACGGCATGAGCTATTCTCTTGCCGACATGAGAGAGATCTACGAGAGACTATGGGGCAAAATTGTCAAATAATCCCATTCAGCACTTCCAGATTTATTGAAAAGACAAATATTTACTGTCTGACTGAGTTTGCCTCCACCCTGGACAAAATCCTAATAGCGTCGTGCGTCGGTTTGTTGAGCTCCCTAAAATAAGGTTTGAGTTACACGATGGCTGATGCATGCGTGCCGTCAGTTGGGACAGGTCAACTCAAACCTGCTATGGCACTTTCCTCAAAAGGCCATTCCAGACGTTGCCCTACATTGTTACACTCGCATGGTTTTGAAACCACAATGTTTGGACTTTAAAAGAGACCTTGATCTCTGAGTTTGTTTCGGCTTTTCTTCTCAGAGCTAGTCAGATAGGAAATGCCGGCGCCATCTAGTCTCAAAAAAACATTACATTGACTTGTAAAAGTGTCTGTAACAGATTTATTTACACAAATAAAAAATCGTTTATCATTTAACTGCTGCTCGTGAGGTCCAGGGTTCGATCCCCAGGTCGGGCAGTGTTATTGGATTTTTCCGTGTGAAATTCCTCAGTAACAGCCCGGAGTTTGAAATTGTACCCGGTTCATGGCAATAGGCTCGCCCCCTATTACATGAGACTTAAACTTAACGGCGAAATGAGGGTGTTACTATACACCTCTGCCCAACCCTTCGGAGAATACAGGCGTAATGTTATGTTTATCTTTACATAGTATAAAACAAAGTCGCTCCCGCTGTCTGTACGATTAGATCTTTTAAATTACGCAACAGATTTTAATGCAGTTTTCAGCAATAGATAGAGTGATTCAAGAGGAAGGTTTATACGCCCCACATTAGAATCTACATTGCACCCGTGCGAAGCCGGGGCGGGTCGCTAGTGAAGTATAAAAGCAAGAGCGTTAATCCCATTTTATTTTTACGATGGTTATAAAAAAGTGTCAACAATATGCCAGTTTATTGCAGCTATTATCTATGTATTAAACGTATGTATGTATATAGGTAATTATGTTTGTAATCGTATAAAGAAATGGACTTTTACGTTTGGATATGATAATTATGTTTTGACAAATTGCCAGCACGTTATATATCTATTAATAAATGTATTATCTAATTTAGTATCTTCCTTGTCAATGTGGTTGTCGTGAAATAATTTATCTACAGGGTGTAAACAAAATCATGTAATTCCTTCAAACCTTGTGATGTAGCTGACATAAGTTAACCCTTTTTGTTTTTTTTCTCGTTGGAAATTCCTCATGGATGTCCCTCGCCCGGGGAAGGCGAGGGGTCTGCCGGACTCTTACCGGCTAAAAACCAACGGTGTTCCTTCTCCTGACCGTACGGCCGGGGTCGCGGGATTCGCAAAAGCATGCACCGCAACCCCGGCAGGTCCCGGTCCGCCAACCCATGGCGGACCTCTCCTCTGTGGGGCCTTGCCCCACGTCCTCCTGAGAAGCGCGCACGGAACACGGCGCGCCGCCTTCTCGGGCCTGTTACTGGTCGGGCGGTGAGTCCCCAAACCCGCCGCCCGCAGGCCACACACTAGGGTGGCTGGAGGTCATCGCGTACACGCGCCCTCCAGCGCCCGGTGCATCTGGCGCGGGAAGGAAGAAGAGCACACCGCTCCCTCTCCCTCTCCGCTTCCACTTTGGTCGCCATCACCCCCTCACAAAAGGAGGCGATGGCTTCCCACGCAGTCTCGCTCCCGACCATGGACAGAACCACGGCCGGAAGCGAGAGGTCACCGCCGACCACCGCGACTAATTCGCGGCGCTGCGACCCCCAAGCTAGACACGCCTGCAAAGTGTGCAGCGCCGTGTCCTCGGGGCAGTCGCAGTGGTGACAACCGGGCGTCTGCTCCCGGCCTATGCGACACAGGTACTTCCCGAAACAACCATGTTCCGAGAGCACCTGCGTCAGCCGGAAGCTGAGGGCGCCATGCCGCCTCTCCAGCCACTCCTCCATCACGACATAAGTTAACCCTGCACGGGATATATTTGGATTCAATAAAAAAATAATCCGGCCAAGTGCGAGTCGGACTCGCGCACGAAGGGTTCCGTACCATTATCTATAAAAACGGCAAAAAAAAAAAAACGTTTGTTGTATGGGAGCCTCCCTTAAATATTTCTTTTATTTTAATTTAATTATTTATTTTTAAATATATAACTAGGTAAATATTCTGTGAATATTTCAAGCGTCTACCTGTTGCCGTTATCAATGTCGAGCAAAAACGAACAAAAATATCACGTTTGTTGTATGGGAGCCCCCTTAAATATTTATTTTATTCTGTTTTTTAGTATTTGTTGTTATAGCGGCAATAAAAATACATCATCTGTGAAAATTTCAACTGTGTAACTATCACGGTTCATGAGATACAGCCTGGTGACAGACGGACGGACAGCGGAGTCTTAGTAATAGGGTCCCGTTTTACCCTTTGGGTACGGAACCTTAAAAACACAAGAAGTAAACATGTGTTTTTAACGTGAGGCATTTTAGCGCCCCGAGCGATTTGCGCGGCCATTTAACTCGGGACGCTAAAATGCCTCACGTTAAGAATACACGTTTCCTCTTGTATTTTTTTTTTATTGAATCCAAAAGTATCTGGTACATGTTTAATCTATGTCAGCAGTACATCACGAGGTTTGAAGGAATTACATGATCGGGGGGCACGGCAGTGCCCCCGCCAAGTCGAGCGCGAAGCAAACACTGCCGTACCATCCTTTACTGGAACCATTTCGCCGCATTTTCAGGCCCCTATTTGAGAACCTCTGGATAAGACCAGAACGCAGTAATTTTCGTCATCCAGTAAGCTATAATCACATACTTAAAATACAAAATTTCAAGTCTGTAGGTCATTTAGTTCCGAAGTTAAGGGAAAGCAAAGTTTCGCATTTATGATACTCACTCACTCATGATCATCAGAATAGAACTAGTACTTCCCATAAACTCAGAGAGCTAAATTTGATACAGAGTTAGCGTTTAATGGCCACATAAAGGGAAAACTATAAAAACTAGGATAATCGAAGATCTGGAGTACCTGGTGACCCTGATTAGAAAACACAAGAGCCCAACCAAACTATTAGAGATCGACATACCGCCTTTACAAAAAATATTCAACATGGTAGGCCGCTTCATTTGACAAAAAAAAAAAAAGTGCCCCACGTTTCTACAAAAAGAAGTGAAATCCCACCAAAAACATTCTGTAAAAAACTAGCCAGTCTCTATGGAGCTGCTTGTTTATCTCTAAAAAGTAATGAAATCTAGACAATGTCGTGCCCAGTCTAAGGTTCCTTACTGCGATTTCTTTATTATTATAGTTAATGTTGTGTGACTTGGCCGTTGAACATTCTTTATACGTTAGTGGGTACAAGTCAACGGGACAGGTACAGACGGACTTCTATCAATGATTAGAAGTCCGTCTGTACTGGTTTTTTTTTATACTGTTTGTTTTAGGCTCGCCTATACATAAGTATTATTGAAATACGCAGCTTTATCAAGCCTACAATTGACTGGTTATTGAATCAACGTTTTCCAAGTGGCAATTTTCCATCGTCAATGGGTAGCGGTTCTGTCGACAGATTGGTGCAATGGTGTCATGGAGCACCTGGTTTTGTACCCTTGTGTACCCTTCAACGGCCAAGTCACACAACATTAACTATAATAATAAAGAAATCGCAGTAAGGAACCTTAGACTGGGCACGACTTTGTCTAGATTTCATTACTTTTTAGAGATAAACAAGCACCTCCATAGAGACTTGGCTAGTTTTTTACAGAATGTTTTTGGTGGGATTTAGTTTACAATCTGTATATGTACATGTCGTTATATACGTTTCTTGTCTTTTAACGACTGTTGGTTATGACTTGTCAATTTAAATTTGTCGTAAAATAAAAGAATATTCTTTGTTATCATTACAACTATGCAATAATAGTTATATGGCGGTTCTAAAGTAATATATATATAATAATAAGTTCTTCAGTAATAGTAAGATTAGTCAAATTAAACTCCAAACTCGTGCAAAAAAAATATCAATTGTTCCATAGATTAGGGAACGTACCCATACTACGTGACCCATTTTTTACCTTCCTCCCCCCTTTCGGTGACCACCCGTAGTATATGCCAATCCACCCCCCTTTCCCCCACTAGTTTTCACGTGGTAATATATATATAAATATGGTTTTAAATATTGTTTTGCAACTGAAAATTAAAAAAAGAAATATTTGACTCAAATGTGCAAGTGTTGCCACCTGTGAGTTCAAAAAGCGCTAAACTCTGCATGTCATATTTGAATATAGCTCGAATAAGCTCGAGATTTCCCTAGAGGATATTGACTACGTGACGAGAAGCTAAGCCCTCCTCCCCCCCGCTCCTGTGATCAAGCGTGGTATTTTGAAGACCCCCCTCCCCCCCCTGAACGGGTCACGTAGTATGGGTACGTTCCCTTAACAAAAATAAAACCAACTTCAAAAAAAACGAAAAAAAGAATCAAATAAATACAATGTTATAAAATTAACAGTTTCAGAAGTCGGTGCTAATCCACGCTGAACCAAATTAAAGGTATTTTATTTTTTTCATTTTAGTGGCCTAAATTAAAACATGGTTGGACCTACTAAAGACGCTGCTCGTAACATAATCACATCATCACAATATGCGTACTGTTCGTCATTGAGGAGTTCCATTGTCTATCTCCGAAGTTCTTCATCAGATCTTCACCAAATTTAAATGGGGCAAAAAAATAATTTTCCGAATCGGTTTATAAAGGACGGCGTCGTGAAGTAAAAATAACAAAAAAAATACAGATGAATTCACAACCTACTCCTTTTTGGAAGTCGGTTAAAAATTAATTATCAACGTTGCTTAACATAATGTATGGAACAGCTGTTTTTTTCGCGAATTTGTTGTTATCACATACTAAAAGTTGTATATGTTGCAGTCAAAACTCTTAACCAGTCAAAAGTACTATTGACTAGCAAAAACAGTCAAAAGTACTTTTGACTGAATAGGTTGGTCAAAAGTGGTTTTGACTGAAAATTATTGGTTATTAGTACTTTTGACTGCAAATTTGCGGTTAAAAGTACTTTTGACTGACGCTCTTCGTCAAAAGTAGTTTTAACTGCAATAAAGCATCAGTCAAAAGCATTATTAACTCGTTAGGTGTGAACAAAATAGATATTTATTAAATGTGAAATCGTTTATTACGAAAAATTTGGCATTACAATCAATACAAAGAAAACATACACTTAAAAAGTTTATACGTGCGTTTGTCGTTATTTTTATCGACCACCTTAACTTTTTAAGAGTTTTGACTGATACGACCAGTCAAAACCACTTTTGACGGAATCACTTAGTCAAATGTACTTTTAACCAGCTCCATTGGGCAAAAGTACTTTTAACTGTTATTTTAGTCAAAACTATTATTGACTAAAGTATACGGTCAAAAGTACTTTTGACTGATTTTGCTAGTCAATAGTATTTTTGACTGGTTAAGAGTTTTGACAGCAACATATACATAGAATGATGAGCAGAGTTCATGGTTTTCGGATGTAAAGCGATTAATCTAGCCACTCTATCGCATTGGATCGCAGATCTGACTTGATAGGCTTGAGCGTCTTCAAAATTTCTGTATACGATTTATATTTGGTCTACGCAAGTATGATCATGTGTCTGAGTTTCGTACTAAGCTCAAGTGGCTTCCAATACGCTATCGCCGGAATTCACATATTCTTCACCTTCTATACAATATCTTGTACAATCCTTCTACTCCCTCCTACCTTAAAGAACGTTTCGAGTTCCTCCATGACACACACTCGAGATCATTAAGGTCATCAGAGAATCTGACGTTAAAAATGCCAATGCATTCTACCAACTTCTTTGGTAAATCATTCACAGTCCAGGCTGTTCGGCTTTGGAATGCTTTGCCAGTTACAGTTAGACGTGCGCAATCCTTGGTCACTTTCAAAAGACTCGTCAAGGATCACTACCTATCAATATAGTTAATTTTGCATCTTTATGTATAGTTATTTATTGTCTGTTTATATTATGTATTACATACACATTACACTATATATATTTATTTCATATTTATTGTATATAATATTTATTTATTTGTGTTTTTAGGTTTATTTAACGTACATAATTTAATGTCTCCTAATTAATTGTTACACTGTGAACTACCTCTCTCTTTTTTTTTTTTTTCTTGCACTTCATGTCCATCCAAAGGTTGTCTGGAAGAAATCGCCTAGTGCGATAAGACCGCCCATTGTACATCTCTATTTTTATAGTAATGTTTCTTGTTTGTTTTGTGTACAATAAAGAGTATTGTATTGTATTGTATCTGTAATGGTAGTTGTAGGTAAGATTTGCGTAAATAAATAAATAAAATCTTACAGGCTGTATAAACTATCAAATATTTTCAGCATGCTATTTACCCCTTATAAGGCAGGAGATTTTAGGAAAAATAAATAAAAAATCAATTTAACAATTTTTTTATAATCTATATGTCGCAGCAAGGAGACCGTAGATTAAGAAACTTCTAAACGTCATTTATGAACAAAGAAGCGATTGTTTGACAAGTGCCAGTGGGAGTGTCATTCATTGCTCAGCCGGAAAAAGGTGCTGGTGACCGGAAGACCTCACGACCTTCATCCATCATTTTCCATCGCGAATACTAATGTACGAGGAGGAACGCGTGCCTGGAAGTAGCCCTTTTGCTCCCTCGCCGTTATATACAAGGTTAGTCGGAAAGGGGGTACTAAGCCGAAAGGATGTTAAAGTACCCATAATAAGGGATAACTTTTGTTCTACAACTTTCCCCAAAACTCGATAGTTTAAGAGAAATAGCTTTTCAAAGATTTCGTAAAAAATATGCTAAAATCTATCTGTCCATAGCTGTGATCAGCTGTGTTTACTATTTAGGTCATATTTGTGGTCACGGATTAGAAACTTAATTTTCTGAATTCATAACTAAAGCAGATATGATTTTTTAAAAAAAAACTAATATAATAATCTTTTCGCATGCAAAAAAAATTAATCGAGTTTTAAAATTTTAACACTTGCTTTAAAATAGTCATCAGTGATACTTTATGTGGCCCGCGGCTTAGTACCCCCTTTCCGACTAACCTTGTATAAATAAAAATGAATCGCCAAATGTGTTGCTAAGCGCAAAACTTGAGAACGGCTCGACCAATGCGGCTATTTTTTTCTAATATATATTCCTTAAGGCGCAAGGAAGGTTCATGGAGAGAAAAAACATAAAAATTGCGTGGAAAATAGTAAAAACAACACTTTTCTTTTCCAACTACAGGCCAATAACTTTTGACAGAACGAAGTCTGTCCGGGCAGCTAGTCAATAATAATAAAAAAAAATTTGTTCTAAAAACAGTCTCTTCTTTCCATTGATTAGTGACTAACCTGTGTCAGAATTTATACCGCCCATGGGCCTCTGACTTGGCTTCACATGCCGTCGAGAAATATCTCTCAGGCATGCGGTTTCCTCACGATGTTTTCCTTCACCGTTTTTAAGCAAGTGATAATTATACAATACGCACATGAATCATAAAAGTCTAAGGTGCGTGCCTATGGTTCAAACTCGAGACCTATAACTTGGCAGTCCGACGGTCACAGTAAGAAAAAATATATTGCCAGATTTCAAAATCGACATCTTCCAAAAAGGTGGTGACGAAAATATTGTCACTGCCTTATAATGGGGTAACGTGCTACTAATGAGCATTATAACTACACCTTAATAATGCATAATAATATATTTGATTACGAGATGTCACTGTATCAAGTGTGTTGCCAATACGTCGACAGCGCACGCATACGCAGCGTGACACGCGCGTGTACTATCGCGTAACGCGTTGCTGCACACGTCATTCGGCGTAATGCGTTGATGAGAAATATTGACACGGAAAACTCAAACCTGCTATGTAGTGGCGTGCATTGCATATAGACAATTAAGCAGTGCCTACCTCATAAGATTTAATTAACTACTCCATCTTTAACTATTACTATAAATAAAATAAGCGTGTTTGGCTATTTCTTTTGGTCTGAATCGTATTGAAATGGGCTGAAGCGTACAATTGAAAAGCGACATCGTTAGTGCCTGCCTACCTAGTCCAAAAACCAATGCACGCCACTGCTGCTATGGCACTTTCCTCAAAAGGCCATCCCAGACGTTGCCCTACGTAGTCGGTAAAATAGGTTTTTTCTTGCACTGTGCAAGCCAAAAGCCCTTTTCATTCACCTACTGTACATTTTTTATATATATAGTGTGTTGACCAAAACACACCAAATTTTAATTTTACCTGCATGGAAAAGTCATTATCTAAGGCTATTCTTGATCGAAGATCTAAGGCGATGAACCTTTTTATGACGTAGGTAGTACACTCGGGTACTTATCTATACTAATATTATGAAGCTGAAGAGTTTGTTTGTTTGAACGCGCTAATCTCAGGAACTACGAGTTAGAATTGAAAAATTATTTTTGTGTTGGATAGTCCATTTATCGAGGAAGGTTATAGGCTATATAACATCACGCTACGACCAATAGGAGCGGAGCATAAATGAAAAATGTTGCAAAAACGGGAAAAATGTCCACCCGTGCGAAGCTGGGAAGGGCCGCTAGTTTTAAGATAAGTATAAAATGCAGATACAAATCTTAAAATTATTTACATTTGAGGATAAATTCATGATAATAAACTTGATAACTTGTAACGACCGTTCACAGGGCCAATTAAGAATTTAAAAATAGAATGAGGCAATCCGGTTTTTCTTCGGACACTATGGCCATAACTAACTAACTAGCTTAATTGCGTCGTTGGTCTAGTGGGGGCTAGCGCGACTCCTGGTCGTGAGGTCCTGGGTCCAACCCCCAGGTCGGGCAAAGTGTTATTGGGTTTTTCCGTGTGGAATTTCTCAGTAGCAGCCCGGTGTTTGGATTTGTGTTCGGTTGATAGCAATAGGCTCGCCCCCTATTACATAGCATTTATACCTAACGGCGAAATGAGGGTGTTACTAATTCACCTCTCCCCAACCCTTTGGGGAATACAGGCGTGATGTTATTTTACTATGGCCATACTCAAGCGATACTCACTTTTAAGTTGCCGTTAGTTTCGTGCTGTCTCTGTCACACCCGTGTCTCTTCCCCTGAAAGTGACAGTGACAGCAAACTTAACGGATAATAACGTCAAAGGAGGACCGGCAAAAATGTATGGAACTCATTGTAACTGCAAGTACACTGCAAATTCATCCGGGAGTAGCACTGGATGCCTTCAAACTGCATTTGGCAGTTGCAGTTGCGGTCGGGACACAGTCCGTCTGTGTGGGCCCTTACCAATCCATTTCTGATATGAAAGAAATATCATTCACCAAAGGAGGACCGGCATAAATGTATGGACCTCAGCCTATATGAGCAATAACGATAAGCGATATGTCGTTTGAAAGGGTTTTTTATAATCTACAACTTTCACTATGGCGGCAAGTCTCGAATCGCTGTGGGAAAAAAGTTATGGCCAAAAAAATGAAACTTCATATTAACGTTTTTATTGCTTTTCAATGGTTATTACCAAATATTACTATGGATTGTAAACGTATTAATAATGTACCTATTAATACATAAAAAACTAACCTAACCTAACACTTTTTTCCCACAGTGATTCGAGACTTGCCGCCACAGTACAAGTTTTAGAATATAAAAAAAACCTTTCAAACGACATATCGCTTATCGTTATTGCTCATATAGACTGGGGTCCATACATTTATGCCGGTCCTCCTTTGGTGAATGATATTTCTTTCATATCAGAAATGGATTGGTAAGGGCCCACACAGACGGACGGTGTCCCGACCGCAACTGCAACTGCCAAATGCAGTTTGAAGGCATCCGGTGCTACTCCCGAATGAATATGCAGTCTACTTGCAGTTACGATGAGTTGTTGAGCTCCCTAAAATAAGGTTTGAGCTTCGCGATGACTGATGCATGCGTGCCGTCAGTTAGGACAGGTCAACTCAAACCTGCTATGGCACTTTCCTCAAAAGGCCATTCCAGACGTTGCCCTACATTGTTACACTCGCAGTTTTTATACCATAATGTCTGGACTTTAAAAGAGACCTTGATCTCCGAGTTTGTTTCGGCTTTTCTTCTCAGAGCTAGTCAGATAGGAAATGCCGGCGCCATCTAGTCTCAAAAAATGTACATTGACCTGTATAAATGTCTGTTATAGATATAAAAATCATTTATCAGTTGATATGGTATCAGAGAACGAATTATGATTTATCAAAAATACCTATCGTTTTTTTCTTTTTGTCTACTGAGCCGATGTAAGACCTTCATTACCCGGTATAAAAAAATAAAGTGATGTCCTAAATGACGTTTTGAGACAACGTGACTTGCTGATTCGATAACTCAAAAAAAATCGACAACATCGACTCATTTGTCAAAAGAAGAGAAAAAAAAACTAAAAAAAAATTAAGTTGTCAAATGTATAAAATTCAAATGACGTTTTAATTTTGACAGTTCCCCATTGGGAAACTTGAGAGAGTTTTATTAATTAACTAGCGAACAGCCCCGGCTTCGCACGGGTGCAATGTAGATACTAATGTGGGGTATATAAACCTTCCTCTTGAATCACTCTATCTATTGCTGAAAACTGCATTAAAATCCGTTGCGTAGTTTAAAAGATCTAAGCGTACAGACAGCGGGAGAGACTTTGTTTTATACTATGTAAAGAAGATATGAACCTTAGCCCCTGCAATAAGGAATATGGTATATTCCTCACGTTAACTTTACAACCGAGCCTAAGATCTAAACAATTGTTTGATAACATGACAAGCTGATAAGGATAATTACAACAGTCGCTATGTGTACGCTTGATAAGAAAACATAATCTGCACAGATAATTATGAAAATCAACTTCAATTGTTCAAACTCAAAAAACTCAAAATATTTATTTGCACACTAAGGTAAAATAATACAGGTCTTATTACATAGAGTAGGTACAGCTTAGCAACCTTTTCCAGGTGTTGCAATATTTGAGGGCTCTAATTACATAAAAGTATATTTATAAATTAACTTAAGTGTCTACTTGGTACATAGTGCCTAATTCTTGACTATTGTTATTCTTAATACACAATATTTTTAATTAAGGATACTAGAACCAAAACAACATAGTATATCGAGTGATATGTTATTGAGTAGGTAAATAGGTATTGGTATAGGTGTATTATTAATTGTATGTTTTATTTATTTAGGTTTATGTTATTTTTGCTTATATTGGGTGTTTTTAACTTTATTTATTTTCAAAATATTCGTTGATTGAGTAGAAGCATTTTTCTATTAAATATGTTTTTAATTTTCTAATAAATACTATTTCTTTTGTTTCGTTCTGAAGATCATTTGGTAATTTATTAAATATTTTTACTGGCATGTAGTAGGGACTTTGGTTGAGCATTTTAATCCTAGATGGTGGTAAATATAGCCTATTTTTATGCCTTGTGTTTATATTGTTATTATAAAACTGAAATAAAATTTAAATGGTTGAAGTTATTCATCAAACATAACTAAGAATTAGACGACACGATTGGTGTAGTGGCTGAGCGATTGGCTTCTGCGCTACGGGTCGTGGGTTCGATTCCCACACGGAACAAATATTTGTATGGCCTACAGATAGTTGTTCCGGGTCTGGGCGTTTGTGCATGTGAAGATTTGTGTCTGTAAAGTGTAAACGCATCCACGATACAGAAGAAATCCTAGTCTGGGGCAACGTTTTTTTTAAAAAAAAAAGAAAAAAAAGTCATCCAGATTAAACAAACAAAAAAACGCTGACCGCGTGTAAAGAAAACTGAATAGATACTAATAAGACGTTTTTTAGGGTTCCGTACCCAAAGGGTAAAACGGGACCCTATTACCAAGACTCCGCTGTCCGTCCGTCCGTCCGTCCGTCTGTCTGTCACCAGGCTGTATCTCATGAACCGTGATAGTTACACAGTTGAAATTTTCACAGATGATGTATTTCTGTTGCCGCTATAATAAAAAATACTAAAAAACAGAATAAAATAAATATTTAAGGGGGCTCCCATACAACAAACGTGACTTTTTTTGCTCGTTTTTGCTCGTAATTGATAACGGCAACAGATAGACACTTGAAATATTCACAGAATATTTAATTATATATTCACTTTAAAAATAATTAAATTCAAATAAAACAAATATTTAAGGGGGGCTCCCATACAACAAACGTTCTTTTTTTGCCGTTTTTATAGATAATGGTACGGAGCCCTTCGTGCGCGAGTCCGACTCGCACTTAGCCGGTTTTGTATTCTTTTTCTATTCGACTGCTTGCAGACTGATGGTCTTGCGGACCGTTTCTACGTAACCGGGCAGTTATTGGCGAGACCTGAAGGGTCTCCAACCAATGGGGACGAGAGTAAAATACTTAACCTAAGCTAACTACTACTACTAACGTCATGACTAGCAAGCAACAAAAGCAAGGGCGACCCCTAATGGGACTCGGACCTCGGCTAGGGCGTTGCTGGCGGGAGGACTGGGAGGGGGGCAGCTTGATGAGGGCTGAATTAACGGTGTGACTGCGGAGTCAGGAAAGACAACCGGCTCCGCGGTTGCGGTGAGTGAGCTTGGTGGATCAGGGAGCAACTGAACCACGATTTTGACTGTTATCGTTCTTTTTTTTTCTGTTCAGTTATAAACTGAATTATCATTTGTGGGACGGCTTGACGTTGAGTTTCGGGATACCATGTATAGATATGAATAAAGTTTTCAATTTAATTAAATAGTGTGTGCGAAACGAGTTTTTCCTATTCAAAATTTACTTACGTTGTTTACTTTGGTAGCTCGATAGCATAGCCCCTACGCAATGTCAATAAAAATATATAATAAGTTACCTGCATTAATAAAAAAAGAAGAAAAAAAAAATATTTATAAGAAAACTTAAACAATTATTATTAAAAAAATGCTATTATACTATAAATGAATATCTAAATGACAAATTTTAGCTGCAACATTATTTAACAATAATACTAAGAACAGAAATTATATTTATTTAAAAATTAGAAAATTACGTTAACACTAGAAATAGGTATAGACTGATAAGCTAAAGCTTCCTCTCTCCTAATATTCCGCTATTTTGCTGTGCCCGACAGGGTCCATAATGATCTCATTTTCTTTAAGTTACCACCATTTTTTTTTTCTTTGGAAAATCCTCATGGTTATCCCGCGCCCGGGAAGGCGAGGAGGTCCGCCAGACTCTTACCGGCTAAAAACCAACGGTGTTCCTCCTCCTGACCGTACGGCCGGGGTCGCGGGATTCGCAAAAGCATGCACCGCAACCCCGGCAGGTCCCGGTCCGCCAATCCATGGCAGACCTCTCCTCTGTGGGGCCTTGCCCCACGTCCTCCTGAGAAGCGCGCACGGAACACGGCGCGCCGCCCTCTCGGGCCTGTTACCACCTAAGTACACATTGTGGAATGCAGTAAATGATTGAGTATTGAGTATTGAGCATTCGTGGTAGGCGTATTGATTTAGGCCAGGGGTCGGCAACCTTTTGAGACGGAAGAGCCAAAGTTGCAATTCGCGAAATTTTACAGCTTTTAAAGAGCCACAAAAAAATTTCGTTTCAATATTATAGTATTTGCTTATACAGGGTGTCCTGTAATTAATGGATAACCTTGAAATGGCGTTTAGCAGAACTAATAACCTTTAAAAATAAATACTAAACGAAATTACATTTAGACATAGTTACTATATCTATTTCTCAGTCATAGTCAGTATATTTCAGTCATACTATATTATAGTACTTAAGTATGGATCGATTGCACGATTTTAAGGGCATTGATAGTAAAATAATTATTTTGTGTATGGAACTGGAGAGCCGCAACTTTACATCGAAAGAGCCGCATGCGGCTCGCGAGCCTGCAGGTTGCCGACCCCTGGTTTAGACTAAAGGTAGTCACCTAGATTTCATAGTTGGCATTATTTGCGCTTCTAGATAGGCAAATGACAAAGTAAATATTACAATTTGCTAATAACTTGCCGTGTTCGTACTTACAGACTTAAAATAAATACAATGTATGAGTGTAAAGTCAGACAATGCTGTCGATTCTGTTGCGCACTTTGACAGGACTAAACTAATGGTGTTCGTCTCTTTCTGTTTAAATAGAACAAGAAAGTGACAGTTGCGTTTAGTCTAGTTTAGTACTGTCAAAATGTGCTACAGAATACCATTACCGATATTACCAGACAGAATTTCTGCGACTGTTTTTACACGCCTTATATTAGCTTCACTTGTAACTAACTAACAATGTAGGTAATCAAATCTTGGAAGTCAATTTTAACCAACTTCTAATTGTCGTATCGAAATGAAACTTTGTATTTATATGTAGTTCGGATGACAATACTATAATCTTGTATCTTGGAGCTGATCTGATGATGGAGCCAAGAGGTGGATAATGGAACTCTTCATTTATAATTTTTAGTGCGTGATAAAAGCGTGTTTTTTAGTTTTTTAAACTACTTACCATCTACTACCTTTCGGCTTAGTACCCCCTTTCCGACTAACCTTGTGTAGTAACACCCCCTTTTCGCCGTTATGGTTAAGTCCCACGTAATAGGGGGCGAGCCTACCATCAACCGGGCATACATCCAAACTCCGGGCTGCTACTGAGGAATTCCACTAAAAAAAACCCAATAGCACTTTGCCCGACCTGGGGATCGAACCCAGGACCTCACGATCAGCAGTCGCGCTTGCCACCACCAGACCAAAGAGACAGTTTAGGTATAATCAGTCAGTTTATTAACATAACTAGCTACCTGCCCTGACTTCGCACGGGTGCAATGTAGATACTAATGTGGGGCATATAAACCTTCCTCTTGAATCACTCTATCTATTGCTGAAAACTGCATTAAATTCCGTTGCGTAGTTTAAAAGATCTAAGCGTACAGACAGCGGGAGCGACTTTGTTTTATACTATGTAAAGAAGATAATTAATTGCGTGACAGTTATTGTTCCGATAGTCGTTACGGCCAATGGTTTAATAGCAGAGTGGCTCAATTAGCATGTCAAGGCGCGACTGGATCAAGGACTTAATTGAGGGGGGTTCGTGGCTAAGTACCAACCGCGCGGATCATACAACAAGGTTAAATTACACTTTCCGCGATCAGTCTGTGGATGAGTGACCACATCGAGACCCCTCCGTGTCTCGGAGAGCACGTTAAATAGTCGGTCCCGGGTGCCATACGAATACCTATGACAGTCGTTACGGGGAGTCAGAAGCCCGAAAATGTGACAACCGCTCTAAGATATCGGCATTGCCCAGTAACTGGGTTGCGGAGTTTTGATGGCAGTCGCTCCGTGTAAAGTACTGGTATTCAGCCGCATCCGGTTAGACTGGAAGCTGATCACAACATACATACATAAACTCACGCCTTTTTCCTATGGGGGTAGGCAGAAACTATAGAACGCCACATGCTACGACCCTTACATACCCCTTTCGCTTCATCCACATTCATACATCTCATACACGCACGCCGGTTGAGAGTACTACGCACCTGACCTTTGTGAAGAACATCACCAATAACATCGATGTATGTCCTTCTAGGACGTCCTCTACCGGCGTTCCCATTGACATCCGCCTTATAAATTCCTTTTGTTAATCGCCGTTCACTCATTCTCTCAACATGACCAAACCACCTAAGCATACTCCTTTAAATGTTTGTCACTACATCATCTTTTAAACCGCAACTTTGTCTAATCTCTTCATTTCTCAATCTATCATTCAAAGTTACACCGCACATACTTCGCAAGGAACGCATTTCCACGGCATTTATTCTGCTGATCACAACATAGTTGGGAAAAGGTTATATAGAACAATTTCTATTCATTTAGAATTCATCATCATCTTCCTGCCCTTGTCCCAAGTTACTTGTGGTCGGCGCAATATGTTTTTCTCTTCCACTCTTCCCTGTCAGCCGTCTCATTATCATTTACTTCCTTATCTTTCATATCCTCCCTCGCACAATCCATCCATATTTTCTTAGGTCTCCCTCTCCCCCTCCATCCATCAACATTCATATTCATCACTCTCTTAGTCACATGTGTTTCATCCCTCCTCATCACATGCCCATACCAAGATAAACGCTTTCCTTTCAACTTTTCTGTCACTGGTGCCACTTTCAAACTCCCTCTAATATACTCATTTCTTACTTTATCCATTCGCGTCACTCCACACATCCATCTCAACATTCTCATCTCCGCTACGTGTAATCTTCTTTCATCCGTCTTCTTCAGGGCCTAACACTCTGATCCGTACCGTACGTACTATTCATTTGCAATTATTATTGCTAATAGCAATACGCGAATCACAAATCAGTTAGTCATAATGGCAAATTTCAATGACCTAGTGGCGTAAATGACGTTTTAATATCACAATTGTTCTGTAGAATTTTATTTTGAATCCTTTTGCAATCAACAGAGTATCACAGAATTTCTACCGATTTTTTACTTAGTTGTGAAAATAGGGTTGGGGGGCGGCAAATTTAATGTTGGCCGCGGGTTGAAGAAATACACGCTAGCCACTGCGATGTGACGATAAATCGACACAAAAATAGTTAACCTATGAGTCATCGGGAACGCTTACTGTGTCGGATATCCACGACGGCCATTATGTTATTATAGACGGAAGGATATTACTGTCAAACTGAGGGGCCTTGAAAGCAGGGTCATGATCAGTGGTGAAGTCAAACACGGTATAAATTGATGCCGCGAGCGCAAAAATGGGCTAACTACATTTTTTTAAATAGCCTATCTGCGTCAAAACTTTTTTTTAAAGACGCAAAATGTACACCTACTTCCCCAAAATGATTGCTGATTCGTTACCAACTCAGAGACAAAGTTAAGAAGTCTCATGTGCCTGTAATGTCACCTGCATCCATACCCGTCAAACCAGAACACAGCAATGCTGTTTGGCGGCAGAAATATGAAATATGGTGGTAGTACTTCTCCGTACTTTGACTTCTCGAGTACGAACCCAAGGCACGCACCTCTGACTTTTCTGATTCACGTGCGTATTGTATAATTATCACTTGCTTAAAAACGGTGAAGGAAAACCTCGTGAAGAAACTGGCATGCCTGAGAGATATGTCTCAACGGCATCTGAAGCCAAGTCCGAGGTCCATGGGCGGCATGAACTGTGACACCAGGTTAGTCACTAATCCCACGAAAAGAAGAAGAAGACTTCCCCGGACCAACTCAGTGCTAAGGAGCTCGTAGTAGTAGTAGAATTTCGAGTGCTGATCATAATTTTATCACTTGCGTTAACGGTGAAGGAAAGCATCGTGAGGAAACCTGCCCACTTGACAGGGTTAAAAAAGTTCTCGATGGTGTGTGTAGTCCCCAATTCGCACCAGGCCAGCGTGGTGGACTAAAGTTGGACAGTAATTACCTACCTACCTACCTATGTTATGTTGTATTTATTGCAAAGCGCTACAATTAAATTGGTAAATACACCATAAATAAAGAGCAGTAGTGGCCCAGTGGTAATGACCCCGACTTACGAGTTGTATGTCGTGGGTTCGAACCCAGCCAGTCGCATTACTTTGTGTAATTTATTTCATCACCACTGCTCTCAAAACGGTGAAGGAAAACATCGTGAGGAAACCGGCATGTCCTAGAACCAAAAATTCGAAGACATGTGACATTACCAACCCGCACTGGGCCCGCGTGGAGGATTACGGCCCATTCCCTCTCACAGAGAGGAGGCCTGTGTCCCAGCAGTGGGAACATTATAGGCTGAAATTCAAATTAATTTATTCATTTTGTGAACATAGGGTAAAAAATATACAGATGTTATATAAATAAATGTTGGTTCATACTATGCCCCGCCGAAAGGCATACAAAATAGTGTCACTGGTAAAATCAAAAAATTAAGTTAATTATAAAACTACAAAATCTCACAAAATACAATGTCTGCAATATTATAGTTGTCAAAATTAAATTAATTTAAATATAGAACAAAATGTCATGAAAAAATACAATGTTAGCGAAATTAAAATTATCAGAATTAAATTAATTATAACCTTACCAAAACAATAATGGAATGTCACCAAAATTAAATAAATTATAAAAAAAATGATCAAAATTTGTCATCCAGATACTCCTTGGCTGAATAATATACCTTGTCATTTAGTAGCATAAAGAGATTACTTTTAAATTCATTATTATTCTTACTATTTCTAATATGACAGGGTAGTTTGTTATACAATTTTGGTGCCATTGCACAGACACTTTTATAATCAAAAGCAGTTCTGGTGATGATAACTATCAAATTAGCTTTAATGAAATATGGATACAAAAATAAGCGCGTCGCGTTCCGATCACGTCGGTGTCACCAATGTAGGAGAACGAGATATTGGTGTTCCGCCTACGAAAAGGGAGGATCCTCCTACCAGGCGGGTCTAATGCCTGGCGGGCTATTGCCCAACGGTTGTTTTTTCTTTTTTCCTATTCGACTGCTTGTAGATGGTCTTGCGGACCGTTTCTACGTAACCGGGCAGTTATTGGTGAGACCTGAAGGGTCTCCAACCAATCCCGACGAGAGTAAAATACTTAACCTAAGCTAACTATTATTACTACGTCTACTACTAACATCATGACTAGATAGCAACAACACCATTAAGGGCGTCCCCTAGGGGGGCCTTGAACCTTGGCTTAGGACGTTGCTTGCGAGAGGACTGGGAGGGAGAAGACAGCTTGATGAGGGCTGAATTAACGGTGTGACTGCGGAGTTAGAAAAGACGACCGGCTCCGCGGCTGCGGCGGGTGAGCACGGACCAACGGTTGAAAGAAAGAAAAAGAAAGAAAATGAATTTATTCAGCCAAGAACACAATGACAACATAAATAAAATAAAAAGAAAGAACAATATAAAAATAATTAAACATACACATTTTATGTTGTCAAGCATGTCTATGCCGAAAAGGTCACCAACTCAGCATATTGTTGATGTTGGGAAGTTGTATATATACTAACTCCGTGTCAAATCTAGATACCGCGATGCAGGATTTGTGAAGTTTCATCTGACAGCTGTCATTGTTGTCACTCATCTGTCATTATTGTCACTCAGCTGTCATTGTTGTCACTGTAGTTCGCATGTGGCGTGATAGATGCCGCCACAGAGCTGATACATGCGGGCGAAACTGTGGCACCTCGTTATTTATTAATAAATTACAGTAGGAAGCGATAATTTATTGAAGAGGTCCTTGACAATGTGTTGGGCGTAAAGGTTACAACTGATGGCTGCCCGTCCACTGGAGCGAAGAGGAGCGGAGCTAGGAAAATATCGTTCTGCCTAACCTTTTCCCGACTATGTTAGGGTCAGCTTCCAGTCTAACCAGATGCGGCTGAATACCAGTATTTTACATCAGACCTCCGCAACCCAGTTATTGGTCAATGCCGATATTAAAGTTAGACCTGTTGTCAGACTTTCGGGCTTCTGACTACCCGTAACGACTGTCATGGGTATTCGTATGACACCCGGGACCGACGGTTTAACGTGCTCTCCGAGGCACGGAGGGGTCTCGATGGGTACGACGTATGCACGGAACGGTCACCCATCCATAGACTGACCGCGGCAAGCGCAGCTTAACCTTGCAAATCGTTTTTCTTTTTACAACAGAATTTTGCCATTAAATTTATAAACATCACGCCTATATTCCCCGAAGGATTGGCAGAGGTGTATTGTAACACCTTCATTTCGCCAGTTATGTTTAAGTCTCATGTAGTAGGGGGCGAGCCTATTGCCAATTACCAAGCACAAATCTAGACTCCGTGCTGCTACGAAGAAATTCCTAATTGAAAAACCCAGTAACACTGCCCGACCCTATGCTCAGCACTGCTTGCAACCGCTATCTCAACAAAGCAGTCAATATCAGTCAGTTATTTTAATATTTACAACAGAACTTATACAATTTAACTTATCAATCAATAACTTGTGTCGATACGTTTGGTGCAGTGGCTGAGCGATTGGTTCCTTTGCTACGGGTCGTGAGTTCGATTCCCGCACGGAGTAAATATTTGTATGGCCTACAGATGGTTAATCCAGAACTGGATGTTTGTGCATGTGAAGATTTGTGTCTGCAAACGCACCCACGATACAGGAGAAATCCCAGTGTGGGGCAACGTTTATTAAAAAAAGTAAAAAAACATATCAATACATAAAAATATAATTGACTACGTAATATGAACAACCCATTGGTCTAGATGAGTGTATTGGCTAGGCAAAGTGATGAATTGGAATTTTCTGTTAGGAATTCTCAATCCTATAAAATAGCATGACAATGTGTTACATGTATAAAATAATGCAAATATACCATTATCAGTATTATAATTATTGTCTATTGCTTTTAATCAAACTTAGGTATAATAATTATATTCCGGGAATGAAAGTGGTTACAGAATACGGTTACAATACCTTTTAAATATAAAGATACCGTTTTGTTATAAAGTTTAGTATATACCTCTATTTAACCTTTCTACGATTTTGGTACCGAAAACCATTGAGTGATGAATGAATCATACTATTGAAACATTGATGCTATCTGGGGCCTCATAGCGAAGGACAGGCTGGCGCGACGGTTCATCAAAGAAAACCCTTATTTATAAAGCTTTAGGTACCGATACTGAAATATACGGTTTTGCATTTTCAAACTCTACTGTACTGAAATATATTTGAGTACCGAAATATTCCGGTAACCGGAATTTGCAGATATGACGTCATATCGAAAGTACATTTTAATTTTCAAATTATTCAGTCCTCGATTATATTCAATCAAATAAATAACAAAGCGTCATGGAGAGTCAGTGAAATAAATTGGTAAACAACTGGGCAGAGACAAATTAAGATCAGCAAAGTAAATGATTATTCCAAAAAAATATAATTAAGTTGTCAAGTTGTAAAAGATATTTTTTTTATTTAATACTAGCCGTGTCCTCACGGCTCCGCCCGCAGCCTATATTACTCAGTGATAATGTAGCTTTCTAACAACAAAATAATTTTTGAAATTGGTCCAGTAGTTTTTATGTTTATTCGTTACATACAAAAATACAAATCTTTCCTCTTTATAATATTAATATAGAACAATTACTTTTTCAATTAATGTGGGGATTAAAAACTCTAACCACAGTAATTAGTAGGTATTTAATTAACTAAATGACATGTAGACTAAATGACAGATTTTAAAAATACATTGTCATACAAAGGAATTGTTTACTTCTAAAAAAATGAAGAAAGGAGGTCAAGATTATACTTATTACTTGCTTAACTAGCTTTCATTCTAATAACTGAGGTGGATATTGCGAAAAATAATGACGATTAATGTTTTACTAAATAATTCAGTGGAAATTTATTTGGCAGTATGACGGAAACTGCAGTATTTTAATATCAAACTATAAAAAAAATACAAAAACAAAATATTGATGAATAAACATAGAAGGAATAATTTTAAAAAAGTAACTTACCCGCGAAAAAAAAGAAAAAGTGGGCCTTTATAGGCAAAAGCCCTTTGTCAATCTTCAATTTCATTTTATTTTGGTCAAAAATTTCACATACAGCCTAGTATTTTTTTTTAATAATCGGGTTATTTTTTCACCAATATTATCTAGGGTCATTGAACGCGTACGGCATATTTTTGTACTACAGACAGGTTTTATTATTGCACCAGTGACAACTTTCTCCGACTAATAACTTCACTGATTATGATAAAAATCTAAACACTAGTATCATTGTGCACGCAACGGATGATGCGACGGATAAAGATAATACTTATTACTTGTTTATTCAGTAATTGCGCGAAGACTTTGTAACAAGATTATTATTGTCTGAATATTATAAACAGATAGTCGTTGTCATAACAAATTGAAAATACTACTGACTGACGTTTGCTACGTTTTTTTTACAACCAGCTGACTGGTGTTGCTAGTGTAAGACTCCAAAATTGCTTCTTTGTTTTGATTTTAAAGGACTTCGTTTATTATTCTTGTTGAAGTTGCAATCACTATTGGCATCAAATCAAATAACTTTCAATAAGATGCCAATCAATATATATTATATTATATTCAGATTGAATTATACTGAACCGCAGAATATATTGAAGTAACTTTGACTTTAAGATTTTGTATGAAAATTTATCGTATTCTTTTGCTTCTTGTTTTAAACATACCTACCTAAGTTCTATCAAATTGTTATTAAAGAAACAAGTTAAATTCCCAAATTCAAAGGTAAGTAATTAATATGGGCAACATTGCAATTAGGTGTCAGTGTGTGTCGTCTGCTGTCATTCTTTTAATATTTTTTTAGAATTCGATAGCGCTATCTCTTTTTGGTAAATAGATATTTTAGTACGGCATCTCGCTTACATGCTAAACTGTACCATAAACCATACTGAAATGGGAAACTCACTAGTTATGTGACTTAGCAATGATGGAGTTTCGGTTACAATCGAGAATTTAAAGTCTATTATTTGTCAATGATTCTATACACATCAAAGTCATTAATTACGAATAATTTATTTAATGTAGGTAATAAATTCGTAAATACGCTATTCATTCACTGCTGAATATAAACTGTTTAACCCTAATTTATCCAGTCTTGAGCCTAAGTAAGCCGCACACCCTAAGATGATCCTCGCTATCTCATCATCAGCGCATCAGCATCTGAATCTCGTCGTAGCCTTTCACGTGACCACCACATCAATGTTCTGCCCATCTCCATTTTAGGCTTGTAATGCGGTTACCTTGCCACTTCCGTGCTAAATTATACCATAACTCATGGCGCGGTCCATGGCTGGATTAAAATACTGTCATATAATTATTATGTATTATGTAAGGGTTACCTTAAACCATTTACATCATCTTCCTCCTACCCTTATCACATAATTATAATATTTATGTATGGAGAGGCCTGCGGCCTATTTGATGTAATTACTCTGCAATCTGCAAGTCTGCATGCATGTTTTGATTAATTATTTTTAATAGTATTTCAGAATCTGTAGATTTCTAAGAAGCTAATGTGATAATAAGAGAATAACAGTAATTCACGAATTATCATCGTATCGATTCTGTAGCACATTTTGACAATACTAAACTAAACTAAACGCAACTTTCACTATCTTTTTCTATTGAAACAGAAAGAGACAAACACCTTTAGTTTAGTTTAGTCCTGTCAAAATGCGCAACAGAATCGACACCATTGTTTTATTTATTTTGCCGTAAGTACCTATCACAAACTGTATAGGGATGGTACCTATCGAGAAAGTAGTGGGTTAAGGGACATTTTGCATTTGCAAGCAGTGCTGCTATAAACTAAATTGATAAAATATACTGTGTCCTATTCCTGTACTTAATGTAGGTTTTATTTTCATAGATTGCAAAAAATATATATTAGGTACGTAACGAAGACAAAATTTATTTTTAATAACTTCAATTAAAATCGATCGATTGAACAATACATGAGAAGCAGCATCACTAAAACCCGCGATTTTCAATTGTTCGATTCAGTGTTCACTTTTTTTCATTTGTATTTTAAAACATGGCCGGCCTCCTTAGTTTGTAAATAAATAAAAATATACCAAGTAAAATGGAGGACGACGAGTTTGTAGGTTGCATGAGTTGCATGAACACCAACGATTTATGCGACCTATTTGCTTTGTACTCGGAAAACACGGAGACTTACGCGAAAATGTTTGAAACCTGTTTTGATTTGAAGGTTATAGAAGCTTTTTTCTTGTTATCATAAATAGATTTAATTGAAAAAGTACATAAGCTTATTTTAATTTAAACTTTTTTTACAACATTATTAGATAACTTGGTAGAAACGTAGTTAGCACTAGAAATCATGTCATATTAATTATGTAGTAGTATCTAAGTATGTTTTTTCGTATTAAATCATTCTAAAATCCTCTTAGTCGAAAATATAATAATTATTATCAAAAACGTTCAATAGTACCTATATTATTATATATTAATTTTCATATGTAAGTAGGTAAATTAATTAATTAATTAGTGATGTAGGTTAATACATTTAGTTAATCCTATTATTAATATTATAATACCATTCCAAGTCAAGCAAACAATTTACGATTTTATTTCTAATTTTAAAATGACGGGTCTCAATTTTCAAAACCTTCGAATGTAAAGGCTCTCCCACACATGTGCGGAATACGAACCGATAATTCCGTACCCCTAGCACGAGTTTGCAAATTACGGAATCGGCAAGTTTTCGTGACTTCGCTAAACTCTATCCTTCTTACACACTGGCAAGAAAAAGAGACAAATATAATTCACAGCATCAATATTTCAGAACACGTACAGTGTTAGTAACAAAATTTTTACAAGTGAATGTATAGTCACTGATAGGTCGACATGGTAATCGGGTATGAGGTGTGTCGTGGAGGGGGGGACGCCCCGCACACCCGCACAGCGCCCGCGTCATCATAAGGATGATTTCCAACAAACGTTTCGCATCGCATCGGATCGGAACGGATTTTACAATCTTTAAACGATATTAAATCGTGTACACAGTATTTCAAGTCTATATTACCAAGCCGCGCACAGCAGCTTGACCGCGGGCCTCTTCCGCGACACGCGATCGTAGCCGAAAGTACGCTGCAACGCGCGATCGTCTCCGTTCGCCTATCGTCGTATCCGATCGGATCCTTTCGGCTGTCAATACGGTAGGAATGAAACTATTTGACTAGGCGCAGAATCGGATACGTTCGCAAGCGATGATACGGAGCCGATCGTACCCCGGCCGAACGGTCAAGAGGTGGAACACCGTTGGTTTTTAGCCGGTTAGAGTCCGGCAGACCTCCTCGCCTTCCCCGGGCGAGGGATATCCGCGAGGATTTACCAACGATGCCAAAAAAGAAATGGTTAAATATTTTACTCTTGTCCCCATTGGTTGGAGACCCTTCAGGTCTCGCCAATAACTGCCCGGTTACGTAGAAACAGTCCGCAAGACCACCTACAAGCAGTCGAAAATAAAAAAAACCGTTGGGCAGTAGCCCGCCAGGCGCAAGACCCTTCTGGTTGGAAGATCCTCCCATTCCATCGTTCCTCCACAGGCTGGTAATGCTATACATTCTATTTCGTAGGTTCCAAACCACTTGAAGTACATATGTGCGGAGTGCGTTGACCACCTCGAAAAGGCGCTCAAGTTCAAGGGTCAAACTATTAAGAGTCTCACAGTACTGCAGAACGTGAAAGGTAGGTCATTTAAAGGTCAAAGCATACATATCAATTCGGAAAGGGATCGTCTATCGTACTACCACGACTTACCGTATTGCCCTTTCGCCTCGCCGTCAAACAGGCGTCAACCTAACGTAAGCACGTAATTAAAGCGGATCAGCAGCTCCGATACGTCGACTCGGCTACGGCTAGGCGGCGCCTCGCTTACGGCTCGCAGTAACAGTAGTGTGCTGCAGGCAGGCCGCGGGAGGGGTGAGAGGGGCAAAGGTGGACGAAGAAACGTAAGCTCGGGTACGGAGAGACGTAGGCGCGGGAACTGCAAGTTGACCCGTACCGCACCGTGGTTCTTGAGCTTGTCCCAAGGCGAGGCGTTACGATTCCGATTAGTGTGCGTTGCACTAGGGAGTTACATACAAAGAATATTGAATGGCTCAAGTTGATACGGTGGCGATCCCTTTCAAAGTTGATATTTGTGTGCTTTGACCATAAATCAGCAAATGGCTAGTGCCAGGACACTTTTTAGCGACTTAATAAAAGGAGGAGATACAGCAGTGATAGCCTAGTAGTGTGACCGTCGGACTGCCAAGTCATAGGTCTTGAAACACCTCTGACTTTTCGGATTTATGTGCGTATTGTATAATTATCACTTGCTTAAAAACGGTGAAGGAAAACATCGTGAGGAAACCGGCATGCCTGAGAGATATTTCTCGACGGCGTGTGAAGCCAAGTCAGAGGCCTATGGGCGGCATAAACTGTTACACCAGGTTAGTCACTAACCACACGAAAAGTAGAAAGGAGTAGGTTCTCTATTCGGCGCGTATGTTTTTTTTACAGACTTCAAAGGAGGAGTTTAGAGTTCCGTAGTTAAATTAAGACCTCTTACAGTTTTACCAAGTTCATCTGTCTATCCGTCTGTATGTCACAACCACTTTACTCGCACACTATTAGTGCTGTGAGGCTGAAAATTGACATGTTGTTCTGCCTAGCCCTTTCCCAACAATGTCGTGGTCACTGGTCAGCTTCCAGTGTAACCAGATGCGGCTGAATACCAGTGATTTACACGGAGCGACTGCCATCAGACCTCCGCAATCCAGTTACTGGGCAATGCTGATATCCTAAGGTTAGACCGGTTGTCAGACTTTCGGGTAGTTGACTTTCCGTAACGACTGTTATATATATTCATATGATACACAGGACCGACTGTTTAAAGTGCTCTGTGAGACACGGAGGGGTCTCGATGTGTAACGAACGGTCACCCATCCACCGACTGACTCGCCAATCGTATGATCCGGGCAATTGGTAATTTTTCACGAGCCCCTCGTATAAAACCTACAAAGTTATGCAATGGAATGGTTTAAATACGTTCAGATCACCTTGTGCAGCCAGTCACCGTTAATTCAGCCCTCATCAAGCTATCTCCCTCCCAGTCCTCCCAGCAGCAACGCCCTAAGCCGAGGTCCGAGTCCCATTAGGGGTCGCCCTTAGTGCTGTTGTTGCTAGTAGCCATGATGTTAGTAGTAGTAGTAGTAAGCTTAGATTAACTACACTGGCCTGCAAAAATAAGTATCACACTTTTAAAATTGCAATAACTTTTTAAGTACACAAGATATATTTTCGAAACAAAAAGGACTCAAAAAAGAGTTTAACTTTGTTACTATAGTTTCAAAGAAAGCTGATAAAAATTGCTATAAAACGTTTTTTATTTTAAATCTCTAACTTCTATAGTTTAGAAAAAATTGAAATTTTAAAAGTGTGATACTTATTTTTGCAGGCCAGTGTATTTTACTCTCGTCTCCATTGGTTGGAGACCCTTCAGGTCTCGTCAATAACTGCCCAGTTACGTAGAAACGGTCCGGAAGACCATCTACAAAAAGTCGAATAGAAAATAATAATAATTATGCAGTCATCTACCAGCCTCACTGACTGACGAATCGTTTCACGACGGCATGAGTTATTCTTGTACAGTGAGTGCCGACACAAGATACGAAGCTAGGTGGTGACTTCAGGTCTTCCTGCACCAGCGATGCTGCTACCTTTCTCTGTCACACTTTTGGGGTCAATGGTGGCTTTATGAGACAACCCTCAACAAGCATGTGCACATAAAATTTAGCAGGCGTGTACTTACGGGAGGATAAAGAATAACACTTGTCAAACAAATAGATCAACAGAGCGTGGTTCGTAGCAATGCGAGGAGTCCAGGGTCTTCTTGAGAAGGTGTAGCACTTAACTTGGCAACTGCAGCGGCGCGAGAGGGCCGATCTTTTTATTTTTTCCTATTCGACTGCTTGTAGATGGTCTTGCGGACCATTTCTACGTAACCGGGCAGTTATTGGTGAGACCTGAACGGTCTCCAACTAATCCCGATGAGAATAAAAATACTTAACCTAAGCTAACTACTACTACTATGTCTACTACTAAAATCATGACTAGATAGCAACAACACCACTAAGGGCGTTCCCTAGGGGGGCCTCGAACCTTGACTTAGGGCGTTGCTTGCGAGAGGATTGGGAGGGAGAAGACAGCTTGATGAGGGCTGAATTAACGGTGTGACTGCGGAGTCAGAAAAGACGACCGGCTCCGCGGCTGTGGCAGGAGAGCACGGTGGATCAGGGACGGCGGCGGTGGGACGTCGCGATGGGTCTCGTCGGCGAGGAAGAAATGCCGAGCGGCGAGGGACGATGTGTAGTGTGCTGGTCGATTTACTCGCCTCCTGAAGGAGGGTAATATCGTCGTCGGGCTAGGGCCGATCTGTAGTATGCCCGACCTTTTATAGGCCTGGACCCCCGCCAGTCAGCCACCCCCCTCTCACACCCTGACCTTGGGTATTCCAGAATCTAAGCATGTTAATCAACCAGCTTCTGTGTGATGGTTTTTTCAGACGAAGAGTATTTAGACGAGTCGATTTTGGAAGAAGCTGAATGCATAACTCCTGATGATCCAAAGAAGATGGTGATATTCAAAACCCCAGCATCTGATGGTGATGATGATGAACTGGACGGTAAGGAACGAGTCACCTCTGTCAAAGTTTTGGCCTTTAGTTAAACAGATAAATACTATGTCTCGTTAGTCTAGTGGTGGCAAGCGCGACTGCTGATCATGAGGTCTTGGGTTCGATCCCCAGGTCGGGCAAAGTGTTATTTGGTTTTTCCGTGTGGAGTTCCTCAGTAGCAGCCCGGAGTTTGGCTTTGTGTCCGGTTGATGGCAATGGCTTTATTTAACACGTGCAAACTAAGCAACAACAAAACATTAACTAACGAGCGGTTAGCCGTATGCCACCGCGGTGCACCGTACACGGCACCGTGCACGACGCCGTGCCGTCTCCCGGTAGCGGCGTCCTGCCGTTACACGGTGGCCGGTGCCGCACCGTAGACATGTGTCCACGCCCTTACATGGGACTTAAACATAACAGCGAAATGAAGGTGTTACTACTATACACCTCTGCCCAACCCTTCCAGGAATACCGGCGTGATGTTATGTTATAAGCCATGCATTTTAATTAGTAATACCTAATTTTAGTTTCAATTTCTTACTTCACTAGCTGTGTCCTCACGGCTCCGCTCTCGTACTAAGTTTTATTCCAGTAATAAATATAACCTATGTTACTCAGTGATAATGTAGCTTTCTAACGGCAAAAGATTATTTGAAATCGGTCCAGTAGTTTTTAAGTTTATTCGTTACATACAAAAATACAATACTTTCCTCTTTATAATATTAGTACAGATAGAAACATTCATGTCATGGCCAGTGTGACGACAGAGTACCTTGGGGGTGACGGACACTGATAGCCTTCTTCTTCTTCCTGCCCTTATCCCACACTAGGTGTGGTCGGCACAACATGTTTTTCATAAATCCATGTTGTTAGAGGTTTTGGCTTATTGTTTTATGGCCGGCCGCCTGCCTGACATCAACCCTCCTTGGTAATACTCGTTGGGTGACCCAATGTGCTTACACTGGTAGCCTTATTTACTATCTAGCAGCCCATCCCGGCTTCACACGGGTGGACATTTTCCCCGTTTTTGCAACATTTTTCATTTATGCTCCGCTCTTATTAGTCGTAGCGTGATGTTCTATAGCCTATAACCTTCCTCGATAAATGGACTATCCAACACAACAATATTTTTTCAATTCCAACCAGTAGTTCCTGAGATTAGCGCGTTCAAACAAACAACCTCTTCAGCTTTATAATATTAGTATATAGGTAGATAATAGCCATCTTATTTATGCAGAAGAACTGGACGATGAGCATGCCATCCAGGCTCTAGATGAAACTACTTGCATATACTGCGACCTTCAGCTCCCAACAGTGGAAGATGTCCACGACCATATTAGAACGGTTCACGAGTTGGAACCGAGAACGGGCTTGCCTTTAAGAGAGTGCTCTCTCTGCGGCGTCGCTTTACGAGATCCTACTGATCACCATAACAGGTTAGAACATCATGTTATGCGCTAAATCGTTAATCCTCGTTAGGGCGATGCCTCATTAGTGCGTTGCGTTGCGTCGTCGCAACGGATCAACGCATTGTATGCCACACCTGCGTTGCAATGACGCACGACGTCGCAGCGCAAGAGGACGACGCACGCACCTCTAGCAGTGGAACACTGTCCGTCGTCGCACCGGAGCTCCGACAGCGCAGCGGCTCACCCTCCCCCCGCTTCGTCTCTTGTCCGCCGATCTGTTGAAACGTCGCGTGCGACGACGCAACGCTTTAATGTGGCATGTCATTTAAAATATATGGAAAACGACGCAGCGTTGACGCTGCGACGACGCAACGCATCGCACTAATGAGGCAGAGCTCTTACTACCCCACTGGGTTAAGACCTTGGTCCACCACGCAAGCCGTGTGGAAACGGGTTAGAATATAAAACTTCTTCAGCGCACTTTGGGAATAGACGCGTGTTGTAAGATTATAGAAAACACAGTACGCGACGTGGTAGGAGCTATACGGTCCGCCTGGGTAGCTACCAACCTCACATTAAAGTCAAGCAGCTTGCTGTGTTCCGTCGTGTGTATGTGAGAGCCAGAGGGGTATTGGGGAATCTCTCTATATCTCTGTTCCTTAGATTCGTGTGCTCCATCTTAGATCCTGTCTGCGCATACCACCAGGTGAGACTACGTTGGCAGACTACACACACCATCGAGAACTTTTGCAAGAGTTCTCAGGTGTGCAGATTTCCACACGATGTTTTCCTTCACCGTTAACGCAAGCTGTAATCAAATTCTGATCCTCTACCATAGTATGAGTTTGCAAATTTTCGAAATAGGTACCTAGCTTCGTCAAGTCGCTAATCTGAATAATATACAATACATACAGGATGTAAAAATAGCCTTAACGAAGCCGAAGTCTACGCATACTGTACATGAAACTAAGTAAAATACAGCAAAAATAATTGCTGGGAAACGACTTTCATTTTTTGGTATTAAATAAAAAACATTTTAACAAAAATAAAACCGACTTCAAAAAAACGATAAAAAGAATAAAATAATTACCATATTATAAAATTAACAGTTTTAGAAGTCGGTGCTAATCCACGCTGAACCAAATTGAAGGCACCGACTTCTGAAACTGTTAATTTTATAATATGGTAATTATTTTATTCTTTTTATCGTTTTTTTGAAGTCGGTTTTATTTTTGTTACAATGTTTTTTATTTTTTTCGTTTTAGTGGCCTTAATTATAAAATATGGTGGGACCTACTAAAGACGCTGCTCGTAACATAATCACATCATCACATTATGCGTACTGTTCGTCATTGAGGAGTTCTATTGTCTATCTCCGAAGTTCTTCATCAGATCTTCACCAAATTTAAATGGGACCAATCTGGAAGTATATCCTTTCAAACAAAAAAAAATTATCTAAATCTGTTTATAAATGGCGGAGTTATGAGGTAACAAACATTTAAAAAAAAAAACACATACAGACGAATTGAGAACCTCCTCCTTTTTTGGAAGTCGGTTAAAAATAGCTTTTAATTGTAGCGCACAATGGAAGCGCGCGCGCAACAGACTGTACCTACATTTCAAAAATATTGATAATGTATGTATAGAAGAATGTTTAGTAATAACATTTATACTTAGTATTCGTGAAAAACGTACAAAAATATGGCGACTTTGACCTTAAATATCTCCATAACCAGTCGGTTCCCAGGTATGGCTCAATACCAAAAAATCTTCGTAATGATAGGAAGAATACATGGCTCTCGGCTTCGTTAAGGGTATTTTTACACCCAATATACAACATGACTGGTTAGTTAGTCACTTTTCGTCCGAAAACTATAAATTCTGCTCATCATTCTGTGTGTTCCATACATTTTGTTAAGCGACAATGATTATTTTGTATACAACAGCTGATTTTTTTTCACGATTTCATAGTTTGTTCCATAGTAAAAGTTGTTAAGCGTGTGACCGTCGGACTGCCAAATCGTAGGTCTCGAGTTAGAACCACGCACGCACCTCTGGCTTTTCGATTTCATGTGCGTATTGTATAATTATCTACTACTAACCTAGTTTTAGAGTTTTTGTAACCAGTCAGAATAAAAATAGATGTCTTCGTTGGCCCTACTATATGGCCAGATGATCTGAGTGAAGGTCGCGGGGAGCTGCTGGAAGGAACCAGCCCAAACTGACCAAGAAGACTTTATAGGGTAGGACTATGTATAGTCAGTCGTCTTCTTTTCGTGTGGTTAGTGACTAACCTGGTGTCAGATTTTATGCCGCCCATGGGACCCTGACTTGGCTTCACATGCCGTCGAGGAATATCTCTCAGGCATGCCGGTTTCCTCACGCTGTTTTCCTTCACTGTTTTTAAGCAAGTGATAATTATACAATACGCACATGAATCCGAAAAGTCAGAGGTGCATGTCTTGGGTTCTAACTCAAGACCTATGACTTGGCAGTCTGACGGTCACTAGGCTATCACTGCTGCCTTGGTATTTTATGAGTCTGGTTCACTTCCCAGGTGTCATGGCGTGAAATCGGACATGGAAGGCAGAAAGTATCCATGTCACTTCTGCGATAATATATACGTCAGCAAGAAGGCTTGTTTCACACATCTACGGATGAAGCATAGATGTAAGTATAAAAGTGAACGCGCACTTGTCCGCACCGTACGCGCCGCAGTCGCCGTAGTCGTCACACGCACCGAATTGCTTTCATCCAGCTCTCATCAACCTGTCTCCCTCCCAGTGCTCGCCAGCAACGACCGACGAACGTCCCATTAGGAGTCGCCCTTACTGCTGTCGTTGCTAGTAGTCATGATGTTACTACTACTAAGCTAACTAGCTTAGGTTAAGTATTTTACTCTCGTCCCCATTGGTTGGAGACCCTTCAGGTCTCGCCAATACCTGTCCGCTTACGTAGAAACAGTGCGCAAGACCATCTACAAGCGGCAGAATAGAAAAAAAAACTGCGGATGATGACGTCATCCATAGTATACTCTGCGGGCATATACAAGGCGCACGCCGTTGGTTGACGTCATCAGCTGCAGCTGGGAGAATTCGGCCACTTCGGTACTGCGGGGAGCGCGGCTCGAATATGTGTACGAGGTTGCATAGAACTTCACCGTCGCTGTGCAGTGAAAACCTCGTAAAGCACAAATTTATTTTTTGTTATGCATTTGTTGGGTAGGAAACCTCGTAATGCATATTTAAAATGAACGTGCACAGCTCTAAAGAAAGAAAGAAAGAGAAGGAAAGAAATTTATTTGGCACAAAAGCAGTCAGACACAGACAAAAAAATCATAAGAGACAAAAACAAAAGAAAAATAAACAAAAATAAGAAGAAGCTCTAATGGTGCGTCCAGACCTGACGAACGCGCCGCGAATGCGCCGCTCGCGAGCGGCTCGCGAACGGCTCGCGCGCTGCGCGCGATCGGCGCGCGAGCGGCGCGTTCGTCAGGTCTGGACGCACCATAAGATGAAATAGATTGATTAATCTTTACCTAGTATAAAACAAAGTCGCTCCCGCTGTCTGTCTGCTATCCCTACGTATGCTTAGATCTTTTAAAACTACGCAACGGATTTTGATGCGGTTTTTTTTAATAGATAAAGTGATTCAAGAGGGAGGTTTATATGCCCCACATTAGTATCTACATTGCACCCGTGCGGAGCCGGGGCGGGTCGCTAGTAAATAATAAGACAAGAACCTTACATTTACACTTTAACAGACATTTATTATCTTCTCCTATTAAACTACGTTCATGGCAATTACGAGGTTTTCATTGCACAGCGATGATACAAATAATTCAAATGCGGCGACTAAGGCGCGCACGGTGCTTACGGCAATAAATGGTGGTGGGGATTTTATCATAAACCCCACGTGTCGTAAAACGATTGGTGGTCATTACTATGTTGTGATTCACAAGATGGGCCAATTCTAACAACAGGCAGAACAGTTGTTACGGGAAGTCAGAAGCCTTAGTCAGAAGCCTTAGTCTGACAACTGGTCTAACCTTAGGATATCGTCATTGCCCAGTAATTGGGTTGCGGAGGTCTGATGGAAGTCGCTCCGTGTAAAATACTGGTATTCAGCCGCATCTGGTTAGACTGGAAGCTGACTCCAACTTAGGAAAAAGCTAAGCAGAACAGAAATGCGATTATCAATTTGTCTGCCAAGTGATGGAAATAGTGGTAAAAGCCATGTTTAGAAGTGGAAGATTACTGTGTTCTAAATAAAATTAACGAATCTCCTTTTCTTAGTAAAACTGTGCAATGAACAAACACCAAAATATGTTCCAAGGGAACGAAAAAAATGTCACATGTGTAACAGAGACTTTAGTCAGAAGCAGATTCTCAACAAACATCTTTGGAAGGCTCATGGATTCGAGGTAAGAAAGTAATATGATTTATTGACCACAGTCAATTAAACGAAATCATGTAATTCCTTCAAACCTCGTGATGTACTGCTGACATAGAGATTAACCCTGCACGGGATACTATTGAATTCAATAAAAAAAAAATACAAGAAGTAAACATGTAGTCTTAACGTGAGGCATTTTAGCGCCCCGAGCGAATTGCGCGGCTGTCATTTAACTCGGGTCGCTAAAATGCCTCACGTTTAGAACACACATGTTTACTTCTTATATTTTTGTTTTTATTGAATCCAAAAGTGTACTGTGCTGGGTTAATCTATGTCAGCAGTACATCACGAGGTTTGAAGGAATTACATGATTTCGTTTACACCCTGTATACAATTTTAACACTAAAGCTAGCCGCCCAAGTCCGATAGTATAATCGGTGACCGATTTTTTGTAGGGAAAAAAAGAACGTACTGTACAACAGTGCAACGCGCACATCCTACAAAAAGTCGGTCAGAAATAACAGGCATTACAAAAATCGGCCCGATTATCGGTCCTACAAAGTCTGACGTGGACGTAGGGTTGCCAACTCTCGAAAGGACCAGGCCGGGAGAATTTAAGAAGGCTAGGGGGTTGCTAGGTGGCGGTATAGTGCGCGTGAGGCATGGCGAGCGAGTAGCGACTTGCGAGCGACGACTGATGCGCATAATTTTTCAAAAACCGGGGAAATTATTGTACCCCGGGAGGTCGGGAGATCAACCATTATTACCGGAGTCTCTCGGGCAGTCCGGCAGGGTTGGGAACCCTACGTGGACGGGCAGCCTAAGATAAGGTATAACGAGCTGGTGTCCCCCAACTCCACGTCTGAACGCGTATTTTGCGTCACGGGTGGTAAGTGTAGTCACCTAACTCCTCGAAAAAGGCCAGCACACCCTTGATGTTGCTGACGATCTCTCGGAGAGTACCTGGGTTTCCGGAGTACTTGGCCCTGTATGTGGCGACCTCAGGGCAGTTTAGTAGCACGTGGGTTGCCGTCTCGTCCTCCTCCATGCATGCTCTGCAGTGGGCTGTCTGTAACTCCAATGACAAGGAGGTGTTTGTTAAACGAACCATGGCCAGTGTTGGCTGCCGTGACTGTACGCAGTTGTTGCTTTGACAGTCGGAGAGCTTTCTTAGATAGGCGGCCGTCAATTGCGCGAAGCGCCGCCTTGGCCTGCCTGCACTCGCCATGGTTTATCCATGATTCGTTGCAGCCTAAGATACAGGGGCGGCCTCAGCCATTGCGAGGCTCCGGATGGGTAGATATTTGCGAGTCTCTTCTTTGTGGAATTAGTTTTAATGACAATGCTTGACAAGTAATAACCCTAGCTGCGATTGATGGACGTTTCTATGAAGGTGGGTTTAGACCAAACGAACATTGAGCTAGTGCTAGAACAAGAGCACAGAGCGTCGTTGTTTGTTGCGTTTTTGGTGCAAACGATAATTGTGTAATGTACCTAGCTTTAAGAAATTTTAAGTGAATAAATAATTAATTCATTCATTCATGCAAGGTGGAGAAACGTAAAGCCTTTATCTGCCCACTCTGTAATGAGAGAGTAAGCTATGGATCCAACTTCAGCGCACATTTGTTGCATGCCCATCGTGTCCACGAACAAGTTGAACAATTGGAGTTCCATAATATGGATGGTAAGTAAATTCTATGGTTTATTCTAGAGCGGCTCGTGACCAACCGCGCGGATCATACGATTTGCGAGGTTAAGCTGTGCTTGCCGCGGTCAGTCGGTGGATGGGTGAGCGTTCGTTACACATCGAGACCCCTTCGTGCCTCAAAGAGCACGTTAAACAGTCGGTCCCGGGTGTCATACGAATACCTATGACAGTCGTTACGGGAAGTCAGAAGCCCGAAAGTCTGACAACTGGTCTAATAGGATATCGGGATTGCCCTATAACTGGGTTGTGGAAGTCTGATGGCAGTCGTTCCGTGTAAAATACTGGTATTAAGCTGCATCTGGTTAGACTGGAAGCTGACCACAACATAGTTGGGAAAAGGATAGGCAGAACAAGTAAACTCTATGCTCAATAGATACAGAATTCTTTATGTGAGTGTTCACGTGAAAAAGAAAATATTTATTAATTCGAAAAAAAGTGCCATCTCTAATAACCTGTCACGAAATTAGGTAAGAATGCAAATAACTTTCTGGGTAGTCTACTCATTAGTGTTATGTTTTCAGGGTTGCGTTTTAATGATGAATATTTTATGTTCTATCTAATATTTTGTTTTGGTCATTCTACGGTTTTTAAAATATTGCCAATAGACTCTTTACAAGGGACCTTTTAACCCTCTTTCGGCTTTAGGGATATTTTTGTAACACGTTGTATAGGGAAAGTTGCTGAAAATGGGCCTCGCAACAGACCACTGCAGTAAACGGTCATAAGGTATGACCGTAGCAACAACGAGCATATGAGGGCCCTCGAGCGTAGGGCCCCTGAGCAATGGTCCCCCAAGTATAGGGTCCCCGCACAAACTTTCCCCGAATATAAGGACTCGTCAAGTATAGGGCCCAGAGCATAAGGGCCCCAATAATTAAATTGGGGCCCCTCGTTATTTTGATGCTCCGAGGCTCTTGCTACGACTAGGCTTATTTTTTACAGATTTCATGTTATTTAAAAGCGCGATACAGGAAGAAACGAAGTATCGCTTCAGAAAAACGACTGCTAGCAAGCAGACGATTGAGGGAATCCGTTCACATTATATGTGTTCACAATCTGGCGTATATGTGTACCAGGTACGTTATCCTTTGGACTGAAGTCAGACGCCTCGTTAGTCTAAGGGAACGTACCCACCCACACAACGTGACCTATTTTTGACAAAATTTTAAACCCCCCCCCCCCCCCCTCGGTGACGACCCGTAGTATATAATCAAGTGACCAAGCGTGGTATTTTGAAGACCCCCATCCCCCCCCTGAACGGGTCACGTAGTATGGGTACGTTCCCTAATGGTGGGAAGCGCGACTGCTGTTCATGAGGTCCTGGGTACGATCCCCAGGTCGGGCAAAGTGTTATTGGGTTTTTCCGTATGGGATTCCTCAGTAGCAGCCCGTGTTTGGATTTGTGCCAGGTTGATGGCAATAGACTCGCCCCCTATTACATGGGACTTGACGGCGATATGAGGGTGTTACTATACACCTCTGCCCAACCCTTCCGGGAATACAGGCGTGATGTTATATTAATGTATGTTTAATGATAAGTTAATAACTAACAGTATTGTATATTTTATAATTTAAAAAATGTCGTTTCGATACTCGTCCAAACTTTTACTATACTCGAGCCATTACAAACGCGCGAAGTGAGTCATAAATCATTTTTATCGGACCACTCGCTCGCACTTATAGGCCTTATGGAACTGCCCTAGTGTTGTGTGTAACAGTAAAAAAGTCTTTGTCGATAGTCGATAAAAGGTAATGAGAGAGAGGTTAAGGAAGTAATGCAAATATTGTTTAGGATGTGTTTTTTTTATTTCTGCTTCTAAAAACATACTATATTAAATGCTATAAAACTTAAATTAATAGCTACCTTTTACCTAATTGCATTAATTAGTCATCGACGTGCCTCGTCGCCCACCTGCGTCCGAGCGGCATCCCTTTATCGATAACGACTTGCGCAGCATTGTCACATTCCTTTAACGTAATGATTTATGACTCAGTTCGCACGTTTGTAATGGCCCGAGTATATTATGTAGTGTTCCTAATAATAATTGTAAGTGAATAAATTGTATTCTATTTTAAGGAATAACCATAAATTAAGCGACTAAATTTGCGCAACGTAAATTCTACTATAATAATAATAATTGTAGGGGGGTATTAGATCTGCATGATCTAATACCCCCCTGCCCTTTTTTCTATCGGACGGCCAGAAGCACGAAAAAGCGCCATCGGTTCATGGTTCATATACCAAAAACCCGAACGAAGCGTTTTGATTCCACTTTCATTATGAAAACCGCCAAACAGTGGAATGCGGTGCCTGAGTGGGTGTTCCCCGACAGTTACAATCTGGGTGTCTTCAAGTCACGAGTGAATCGGTTTTTTCTGGGCAAGCGTGCTCCATCGTAGACCGCATCATCGCTTAACATCAGGCGGGATGGCGGCCAAACGCAGGCCAAGTAACAAATAAAAAAAAAAAAGAAACCGCTCGTAGGGCCTCAGAGTTAGGGCCCTATTTTTCAATTGTCAGATGATTTTCTCGAAGGAATAAATAGGACACTGACGGATTTTATATATAGAAAAATTATAAAAAATGCAACGCGTAGAAGATCGCAGCCAGTTGCAGACATGATGGTTATTATGTGATTATAGGGTAAAGGGAAACGCCCAGCGCCTGAAAGACAAATATACAAAACTGGGAAGGCTTGCCCCGCCCACATGATCGTCACCGAAACTATGGATAGAGTGCTTGTCACATTCTACAAGACGCACGTAGGACACGGACGTGAGTATCGGTGATTTATGTTGGTTGGTGATTTTAATGCTAAAATCGTCACCAGATGGCGCCACTGTGTATGTAGACCTGTCAAGACTTTGTTTTGTACAGTCAGCAACGGGAGTCGCAGAAAGAACATAATTAAATTACAATATTAGGTATACAAGGTGTAAAAAGACCCTTCACGAAGCCGTCAACCATGCATTCAGTACATCAAACTAAGTAACCCTACGCAAACATTGTCGCTGGGAAACTACTGTTTTTTTTTGGGTGCAAAATATCGTTTTACAGTAAAGCTCAATGAAACGCACACAAAACATTGTGCTGATGGATGCAATGAATAGTAAACGGGTAATGGAGGTATTTCAAGTACATTTGCAACCTTCAAAATTAGTATTTTAAAAAAAAGTTGTGAAAAAGTTGGAACTTTGACCTCCAATATCTCCATAACTAGAAGGTTCCCAGGCATAGTCCAGAACAAAAAAATGATCGCAATGACGTTGAGAATAAGTGCCTTTCGGCTTCGTTAAGGGTCATTTACACCGTTTATTGCAATTTAATTAGCTTTACAAAATACCAGAAATTACTGGCTAATGTACTTGACATTGACAGGTCTACATAACCACAGCGGCATTCGATGTTGCCATTTTGATAGAAATAAATTATTGCTATTTTTAGCTTGTCCCTACTTTGAGCCGAGAGAACCGAAAAAAATGAAGACCGAACACCAAGCGACGACTTCTTTAATCATTGATGAAGCCTTGAAGTCGGAACTTGAACCAAAGGACGAAGGTATACACCGTTCAGTATAACGTGTACGCGATAAAGTAGGGAACTAAATGAAAATGTATTGAATTAGGGACCGTCCATTAATCACGTGAGGCATGAAAGGGGGGGGCGGGTTAGCAAAAATCACGAAATATCACAAGGGGGAGGAGGGTGTAGTAAGATATCACGTGTACTTATTTATTATTTCGTCAAACTTGTGATTTCTAAACCGAAAAGGGGCGTGTAGTGTGACCTTGACTCGCCGTTGCCAGGCAACGAACGAATAATATGTTGTATTTTTTGCATGATTACAGCATTCCTTTAATATTATTTTTATACCAGTCAAAAACAACCTGCAACCTTTCTGTCTAGACATTTTGTCATGGTCCTTTATTTCAGAATAAAATTAGATTATACTTTATACCTGTATTTAAAGACAATATTCTAAAAATTTTAAGATTCTTTATAGGTATTAAAATATACACGTGATTTTGGTTGGGGGCGGGGGGGGGTTAGTCTTAAACCTCACCACGTATCACCAAGGGGGAGGAGGGGGTTAAAAATGCTAAAAAAACATCACGTGATTAATGGACAGCCCCTTAGACGTATTTTCGCGTTTTGCCTTAAATTATCGTCGCATAAGTTCTAACACCGCGTAACTCGAAAAATAGTAGTTTTGAGTTACGCACGTCATTCGATAGGGAATCGAAAAACGCATCGTTTGACCAATCACAATCGATCCAATAGCAACGCGTTATTTCAAAAACATAATCCACCGCGTATGTAATATTTTTTCCATCAAGCTATGTAAACAGCTAAAACAGCGTGTAAGTCAGGTGAGTTCCATACTGGATTGTGTCGCGAAAATGCTCCGTCAAAAAAACCAAAATAAAATAGAATATTGTAGATTAAAAACAACTATAATATGAAAAGTAGAAAAATATATACTTTTTGCCAGTGGCGTAGCGTGCCGTGGCCCGTATAAAAATTTTTTTGGGGGCCCTTAGGAAGGGTAAAGATTTCTCACAAAAGAAAAAAAAAATGTTTGCATAAAATTAAAATAAATATTTATTCATCATAATTATCTATCTGTCACTTTTTCCAATTTTTTTTACAAACAATTCAAATTAAATATACACTCTCCTTGCCTTTTTTTCGGCAAACTGATTTATTAAATCATTTATAGCTGATGATGACTTTAGTTTTTCTAAAGTTTCTGCCTCTATGGACAATAGTGACAGGTCTGACAGTTTTTATTAATTTTTGCTTACGTACGTTGGGGGCCCCCGTGGCCTTGGGGCCCCGTATAATTGATACGGCAGATACGGCGGTAGCTACGCCCCTGCTTTTTGCTCTCCTGAAAAGTTAACTATTTTGAGTTACGCGGTGTTAGAACTTAAGCGACGTTATACAGGATGAAAACGAAATCATGTGATTCCTTCAAACCTCGTGATGTACTGCTGACATAGATTAACCCTGGACTTTTGGATTCAATACAACAAAAGTACAAGAAGTAAACGTGTGTTCTTAGCGTGAGGCATTTTAGCACCACGAGTTAAATGACGGCGCGCCGACCGATATCCGCGCAATTGTACTTCTTGTAATTTTTATTTTATTGAATCTAAGTAAGAAGTACATCAAATATCAATCTTTATCTTCTAAATTACTTATTCTCCGACATCTACATATATCTATACAAATAATTAAAATTGAAGTGTCTTTTTGTTATATCAAAATAACAGCTTTTTACTAAATGCATAAGTAAATAATGTAAAAGTATATACTTACGGTACTTATAACAAAAAAACAATATTTAAAATTTTCGTCTGTCTATTTGTTTCGGCTAATCTCCGAAACGGTTTTGACGGGACTTTCACTGTCAGATAGCTGATATTATAAGGAGTAACTTAGGCTACTTTTATTTTAGAAAAAAAATGAATTATGGTTTTGCGCAAAAAAGTCCATCCGACTTCTACGCGGAAGTCGCGGGTATAGCTAGTATTTAATATTTTCACACGGAACGAAAGCGATACGGCGGCCAGACTGACCTGTCTGTTACCGTGACCCTGAACGCGTCTGGAGCGCGAATTTCGCTTCTACATGATTATGAATTATTCTTATAGTTTAACCTAAGCAATTCCACGGGCTGATCTGATTCATGCATGCGATTTTGTAGGTGATACGGTGGAAGAGTCAGCGTGGATGTGTGACGCATGCGGCATGTCGTTCGGCGATGCCGACAAGTTTAGGGACCACGTCGCTACTCATGGGCTGGAACTGTTCCCTTGCCAATACTGTGATGATGTAAGTAATAATGTTGATGTCTTCAAAACTCATACTACTACACACTCAATCTTTTTGCGCAAATTCTGTTTTTGCGCAAATTCTTTTTTGCGTATATTTCTTATTTGCGCAAATTCTAATTTGACTAAGACTGCAAAATTTTGTGGAAACGGTATTGTTATTATTGGCAATACCCTTTGCACATGCAAGTCGCTACGTGGGGTTGCCATTAAGGTGTAATCTTCGTTACTTATACAAGGTTAGTCGAAAAGGGGGTACTAAGCCGCGGGCCACTTAAAGTATCACTGATGACTATTTTAAAGCAAGTGTTAAAATATCAAAATTCGATAATTTTTATTTGCATGCAAAAAGATTTTAATTATAGTTTTTTCAAAAAAAAATGATACCTGCTTGAGTTAAGAATTTAGAAAATTAAGTTTCTAATCCGTGATCCAAAATTGTAAACACAGCTGATCATAGCTATCGTCACATAGATTTTAGCATATTTTTTACGAAATCTTTGAAAAGCAATTTCTCTTAAACTATCGAGTTTTGGGGAAAGTTGTAGAACAAAAGTTATCTCTTATTATGGGTACTTTACCACCCTTTCGGCTTAGTACCCCCTTTCCGACTAACCTTGTATAATTTTTTAACGGAAAAAGTGTTTTTTTAAATATTTTTATGTAAATTAACATCTTTGAGACCTTTCTTGCCAACCTTAGATAGTTGAAATGTCTTCCCTTTGACCTGTCATTGGGAGACCTTTGTTCAGCAACAGATGTTCACAGGCTGAATTGAGTTTGGTTTTTAGGATTTCCAGAATTTGGACGCGTGGACCCGTCATGTCCGTTTGGAACACAACATGGGAAGTTTGTTCTAAATATTTTATTTACCAAAATGTAATATTGGGTGTAAAAATACCCTTAACGAAGCTGAGAGCCACGTATTCTTCCCATCATTACGAAGATTTTTTGGTATTGGGCCATACCTGGGAACCGACTGGTTATGGAGATATTGAAGGTCAAAGTCACCATATTAGAATAGAATATACTTTATTGTACACCAAAATTGTAACACAGCTCTTATACAATAACAAACATTAAAGGGTACAATGGCGGTCTTATCGCTGATAGCGATATCTACCAGACAACCTTTGGATGAACAGGAAGTCAATGAATAAGATAGAGGGGGTAGTCCATGGTGTACTGCTGCAAAATATATACTACACACCATATATAGACATATATACATATATACTCATTACGAAGACTTTTTTGTATTGGGCCACACCTGGGAACCGACTGGTTGTGGAGATATTGAAGGTCAGTCACATTTTTTTTAGTTTTTCACTAAATATAAGTTTAATTGTTATTACTCAACATTCTCCTATACAAACATTACCAATATTTTTAACCAACTTCCAAAAAGGAGGAGGTTACTATGTTCGTCTGTATGTATGTTTTTTTCTTTTTTGTGTATGTTCATCGATATTTTTGCGAATTGTGAACCGATTTTAATGATTCTTTTTTTAATGGATAGGTAGGATACTTCGAAGTTGGTTCCATTTAAATTTGGTGAAGATCTGATGAAGAACTTCGGAGATAGACAATGGAACTCGACAGTACTCATATTGTGATGATGTGATTATGTTACGAGCAGCGTCTGTAGTAGGTCCAACCAAGTTTTAATGAAGGTCACTAAATTGAAAAAAATAAAAACATTTTTACAAAAAATTTAAACCGACTTCAAAAAATAATAAAATAATTGCCATATAAAATTAACAGTTTCAGAAGTCGGTGCCTTCAATTTGGTTCAGCGTGGATCAGCACCGACTTCTGAAACTGTTAATTTTATATGGCAATTATTTTATTCTTTTTTGAAGTTGGTTTAAATTTTTTGTAAAAAAGGTTTTATTGAAATGTAGGCACAGTCTGCTGCGCGCGCGCTTCCATTGCGCGCTATAATTAAAAGCTGTTTTTTAATACCAAAAAATAAAAGTCGTTTCCCAGCAATTATTTTTGCTGTATGTTACTTAGTTTGATGTACAGTATGCGTAGACTTCGGCTTCGTTAAGGGTATTTTTACACCGTGTATTTTTATGTTTCAATCAAAGCGTATTAACAGCTCATTACATTTCATTCGTCGTCACATTCAGACTTCGTTTTGCGGATGACAAATATATGAAATATATATTTCGTAAAAGAAACCAAACCATTTTAGTTTATTTGAAGAAAATGAATTTATTTTAACAATTGAAATGAAGTGTTCAATTTTTTTTTATCATTTATGAATAAATATTATTATCACTGATAGCGCTGTTTTATTTATACTAGCGTGCTAGACTGATTATAAATAACTTAATATAACATCACGCTTGCATACCCCGTAGGGTTGGGCAGAGGTATACAGGTTGTAAACGAAATTATGTAATTCCTTCAAACCTCGTGATGTACTGCTGACATAGAATAACCCTGCACGGGATACTTATGGATTCAATAAAAAAAATACAAGAAGTAAACATTGTGTTCTTAACGTGAGGCATTTTAGCGCACCGGGTTAAATGACTATTCGCTCGGGGCGCTACAATGCCTCAAGCGTGTAAAGCCGCCTTTTCAATGCCAAGCTCCAGGTGTACTGCCAGGTCATAACTGACCATTAAAACCACAAAATTTCAGTATAAGTACTATATTTCGATAGGTAGCTGATTACAATAAAAAGACAGCCGATGCGTGTGCGCACGCTAAGGTAACGGCGCAGTGGAGTTAGGGTTGCCAGTGCCACCCGTACTTTATAATAAAGTATTGTACGTTATTTCAGGTAATTGTACTCTATACTGTATGAGAACAATAAAGTACAAGAAACTACTTTATTTCGCATTATTTGATTTCCTTGGGATTTTGAAAGTTTAGTCATAAGTATTTTTTAGTTAAACGAAATTTATTGATTGGTGCTAAATCGATGTCGCCACTCGCCAGCGCTACATCAAGCTGGGTGATTGTTCGAAAATTTTTAACATTATTTTAACAAATCATTCTTCTCCCGGGTTGTTAATGTTATAGTACTGTCAGATTGTTTTTATTCTTGTCTTATTGCTTGACGGCAGCGGTATAGTTTCAGTTTTCACTATCATAATTGTAGTATTAAACATCTGTATTCTTAACTTTGGGATGATGCTAATGACGTTCTCAATTTTTGTTAATATTTTTCGAAGAATGCCCCCACTACTAATTTGATACAAACTGCATAAAGCAATAAAAAATATGTTTTTAAACATAATAATAAAGAAAGATAAATTGTACTTTATTTTGATACGATGTACTTTTTTTTTTCTTACCTATAATAACCAAAAAGGCACGGCTGGCTGTCCATAATGGTGTGTTGGTACCTACGCTTATGTATGGAAGTGAATGTTGGTCGTGGCAGAAGAGGCATGAAAGTAGAATAAATGCCGTGGAAATGCGTTCCTTGCGAAGTATGTGCGGTGTAACTTTGAATGATAGATTGAGAAATGAAGAGATTAGACAAAGTTGCGGTTTAAAAGATGATGTAGTGACAAAAATTGAAAGGAGTATGCTTAGGTGGTTTGGTAATGTTGAGAGAATGAGTGAACGGCGATTAACAAAAGGAATTTATAAGGCGGATGTCAATGGGAACGCCGGTAGAGGATGTCCTAAAAGGACATACATCGATGTTATTGGTGATGTTCTTCACAAAGGTCAGGTGCGTAGTACTCTCAACCGGCGTGCGTGTATGACAAGATGTATGAATGTGGATGAAGCGAAAGGGGTATGTAAGGGTCGTAGCATGTGGCGTTCTATAGTTTCTGCCTACCCCCATGGGAAAAAGGCGTGAGTTTATGTATGTATGTATTATAACCAATGTACTTTAACTGCAAAAAAAAGGTGGCAATCCTAAGAGGAGTGTCCAAGTTGCAGCCGGTCGGCGGCTGAAACTAAGGTGGGCGTAGAAAGCCCTGGAAGCCATAGAATGTTCCACAAAAACTGAAGGAATGACCATTATGGTTCGTTAGCGGTTTGGCCACGATTGCAGTCAGTCTGTATGTTAAATATTTATTAAAAAAAAAAACTTATGTGAACTACCTGGGGCATTCTTAGAAAAATATTAACAAAAATTGAGAACGTCATTAGCATCATCCCAAAGTTAAGAATGCAGATGTTTAATACTATAATTATGATAATGAAAACTGAAACTATACCGCTGCCGTCAGACAATAAGACAAGAATAAAAATAATCTGACAATACTATAACGTTAACAACCCAGGAGAAGAATGATTTGTTAAAATAATGTTAAAAAATTTCGAATATTCACCCATCAACTACATACATACATAATCTTACGCCTTTTTCCCATGGGGGTAGGCAGAAACTATAGAACGCTACATGCTATAATCCTTGCATACTCCTTTCGCTTCATCAACATTCATACATCTCGTCATACACGCACGCCGATTAAGAGTACTACGTACCTGTCCTTTGTGAAGAACATTGTCAGTAACATCGTTGTATGTCCTTCTACGGCGTCCTCTACCAGCGTTTTCCCTGACATCCGCTTTATAAGTTCCTTTTGTTAATCGCCGTTTACTCAAGCATACTCCTTTCAATTTTTGTCACTACATCATCTTTTAAACTGCAACTCCGTCTAATCACATCATTCCTCAATCTATCATTCAAAGTTACACCGAACATAGGCGCCCCTTACACAGTCAATCTCGATCGCGAACCGCGATCAAAATCAATGATCGCGATCCAGATTGATAATGTACGAATTAGATTGACGGATTGATGCATCTGATCACAAAAGAATCTGGATCGCGATCATTGATTTTGATTGCGGATCGCGATCGAGATTGACTGTGTACGGGGCGCCATACTTCGCAAGGAACGCATTTCTTCTTTAACTTGGATTTAAAGCTTTCTCTCTTCTTGTGCAGCGAATGCATAATTTTTAAACGTTTTATTCTTGAAGTACATCGCGATGAATCTTTCAAATAATCCTCGGTTAATTGTATTTTGAGATTATACAACAAATGAACGAAATTAGAAAGATCTTCTTTCATAGCATCACGTAATGCCGATTTAATTTTCAAAAACAGTTCCTTAGATCCTTCGCTGAATGCATAAACGCCTTTACCTTGTTTCAACAATAAATCAAATATTATTTCTTCGTTATCGTTGATAATGGTTTTCAATGTGTCATCCATTTTTATTTTGTAACCGAATACCTATATTACGCACGTTTTTGGGGCATTCTTCGAAAAATATTAACAAAAATTGAGAACGTCATTAGCATCATCCCAAAGTTAAGAATGCAGATGTTTAATACTATAATTATGACAATGAAAGCTCAAACTATACCACTGCCGTCAAGCAATAAGACAAGAATAAAAACAATCTGACAATACTATAACGTTAACAACCCGGGAGAAGAATGATTTGTTAAAATAATGTTAAATTTTTTTGAATATTCACCCTTTTACTACATTTGAGAAACATCACATTCAAAATGAAGTCCCAGACTGTTTCTTGTTTTTCGTTGCCACTCTCTGTTCTTAGGAAGTCACAAATATATTCAACGGCGAAGTATTCTGTGAACGTCATATGAATAAAAATCGGTACATCGTTTGCCACACTATGGATGAGGCCTGTTTTCTCTTTACCGTGTTTAATGTTATCTAAAGTTTTTTTAATATCATTCAATTCTTTCGTATCAAATATTTTGTCGACATCTTGATGGAAAACAGCGTACGCGCCCATTTTGTTATGTTCAACAATAAAATCTTCACGGACTTTTTCATAGATGATCATATTATCTGGGTTGTACAAATTAATTTTGTTTTTTTCGTGGAAACGTATTTTTTTCAGTTTTGTTTCAAAATATCGATTGTAGATTGTGAAGGCGTTGATGTCCAGGTTCCATTTGTTTGGTATTTTGTTTATTTCTTTAATTTGGTGTTGGAAGTAGTCAGCTATGAGGTACATGTGTAGAGGAGTGTCGAAATCTTCCATGAATATAATCGTATGATTACAATTGTTAAAAAATGTGTTGAATGTCTCAACTACAAACAGAGGACAAATATTAATTTCTTTTCTAAGGTAACCTAGAAAGCTAATACAAACTTTATAGAACAAAATTTGATGTTTTTCATGTTTGATGCTTCTCGTTTGATTTTTTATATCAAATTTGTGATAATGAAGAGACATAAATTCCATTAAGTTGCACACATTGTTAAATTGTTCATTATTGAGGTCCTGAAGTATTATTGTAGATCTCCAAAAATTACTTAAATATTTGTTTTGTTCGGGCTTAGACAATTGTTGTATTTCGTATGATGTCCCAAACTCTAGTTCTAAAATAGATTTAACTTTGTCATAAGATCTGCTGGTGATCCAAGTTTTATGTTTCTGAGGATATTTTCTTACGACTTTCAGTAATGATACCACTTCATCTGCATAAGTTGGACAAATTTCATCGAACCCATCAAATAAAAATATAATTTCTTTTCAACATAATATAAGTAGGTACCTACTCTCAGTGGTGGAGTCTATGTTGGTTTAATTTACTTTATTTACCATGCTCGCAATCCTGACAGACCGATATTAGCTGTAACTGTAATGATAGATTCACCCCTACAAGATTCTGTTATATGTATTTTACATACACAACAATACATTTTTGAAGGGATATAGGTAATTTAAAAAAAGACAGCGATACATTGTATTATTATTTATTTATTGCATTTCTTACCTAAGGCCAATACACATCGAGGGACTTAATAAATAATTTAAAGCTTATCTTATAATATTGCTTCATGTAAATTATTGCTCTTCAAAAATATAATTTAATACATAAAAAAATATAATAATATCGATAAAACTACAAGGCACTAAAATGGTGCTTAACCAATTATTTTAGTTACTAAAAAGCTTTCAATGGTAACTCTTTGGTTTTGACTTTTGAGAATATTATGAAAAAGAAAATCGAGAAAAATATTGATGAATATTGTCGAGTTTGTCCTTATAAAAACATTTTAAAAAATGAGCTCGTCTCCTGGTTTTATGTAAATCAATCACGATTAAGAAGTTAATAAAGGCGATTATATTTTTTTTCGATATCTCTATAAATGACGAAGTTATAGGCATTCAAAGTGGGCACTTTTTAAAATTCCTACTGCCTTTAGTAGCAAGTGATGTCATTCGACATAAGTATTATGGAAGTGTTGTGTCGCGTGACGTATGCGCTAGATACGACGCTTTCAAAATATATTTACTCACAACTTCAGTAATAAAAGGATTTTTTCTAAAATTCAAAAATTGTTGTGCTCTGTATAAACCTATTAACCAGTAACTACAAAAAGAACTGATAGTATAGAAGACGAGCTCATTACATAATACCTATACAGTGCGCGGCAAATAACCAAGATGGCGTCGACTGCGTGATCTATGTGAGGTTCGGGTCATATGATTCGTTTTGATGAGTCCAATAGATTGCACTTGGGTTCAGGGTCTGATGATGGAGCTAGGAGGTGGACAGTGGAACTCTTCAGTGGCTACTAGTAAACTCCTCAAGTTTGGCAGTTGACGTCATCATCAAGTTATTTGCCGCGCACTGTACCTACGTTTTTACAATGTACCCTCTCCGATATGTGAAGGCCGAATTATTATTTAGAGTAGACTTTATAGTTTGTCAAATTCGGCAGTTGACTACCGGTAAAATGGGACTATTTGAGAACCACGACGTTAATTGGAATTCAGTTATGGAACGTACTTCTTAAAAGTATTAACGATTTCAATGAAATTGTATATTTATAAGAATAAATATTAAAATTGAAATTATTTATAGTTAGTACCTTTTAAGCGAGTGGCTAAATATCAATTGCCGTGTCCCTAGCGCGCGACTACGAATCGATAAAATAATACCTACAATAAATATATTAAGCTTTTTCAATACTTAGAGCTATGAAACAATTTTAAGTAATTGTTGTAAATCATATCTCTATTGAATAATCGTTTTAGTTGTACCACGCAGTTCATAGGACGAAAATAGAACAAAAAAAACCATGCATGTTCTCTGTCGCAGAAATACGACACGCGCGGTAGGGGCACGGAAATATTTGTCGCAGAAATGCGACTCAAGCGGTTAAAAGGTTAAAACATATTATATCGTCAAATCTCTTGTATGTACCTCGTTCGTTCCAATTAACCTCATGAATCTCATCAAGCCCCATTTTACGGTACTTTAAAAAATTAAGATGATTTTAATAGAATTTTTATGTAAGTGAATTTGAATCGGAAATACTCGTTTCGTACATACTATTTAATTAAATTGAAAACTTTATTCATATCTATGTATGATACAAATTGTGCATGTCGTAAATAAATAAACCAAAATGTTATAGGACAGTTGTATTTTCGATTCGAAATTCGCTTACATTAGCGATACGTTTATGATACTACAGGGTGTAAACTAAATCATGTAATTCCTTCAAACCTCGTGATGTACTGCTGACATAGATTAACTATGCAAGGGATCGTCGAGATTCAATGAAAAATAAATTACAAGAAGTAAACATGTGTTCTTAATGTGAGGCATTTTAGCGCCCTGGGTTAAAAATTAAAATACCGCGCGGCGAGCGATAGTCGCGCAATGTGCTCCGCGCGCTAAAATGCTTACTGCTTGTAATTATTTTTTTATTGAATCCTGTGGTATCCCGTGCAGGGTTAATCTATGTCAGCAGTACATCACGAGGTTTGAAGGGATTACATGATTTCGTTTACAACCTTCCTCTTAGCCTTTTTCCCAATTATCTTGGGGTCAGCTTCCAGTCTAACCAGGTGCGGCTGAATACCAGTATTTTACACGGAGCGACTGCCATCAGACCTCCGCAACCCAGTAACTGGGCAATGCCGATATCCTAAGGTTAAACCGTTTGTCAGACTTTCAGGCTTCTGACTACCCGTAACGACTGTCATAGGTATTCGTATGACACCCGGGACCGACGGCTTAACGTGCTCTCCGAGGCACGGAGGGGTCTCGATGTGTAACAAATGGTCACCCATCCACGGACTGACCGCGGCAAGCGCAGCTTAACCTCGCAAATCGTACGATCGGCGCGGTTGTTATTTAGCTACGAGCCCCCCTCGTTTACAACCTGTATACCTCAAATGTTCGTGTAGGCCCAGGACTGACCAACCAAGACAAGACATATTTTTAAGAGATTCAACTGAACACGAGATTCTTCATATTCGATAAGATAGGCGGACCAAGCTACTATCAAAATTATTGCCAAGCCGCAAACGAAAACTGTCAAAATATTTGATTTTTGTTTCTGTTGTCAAACAATTTGACAGTTTTTACAGAGACAGGAATAAGGATGTCACCCATATTCTAAGACGTTCCTCCAAAACTTACTCGACTCGACTCCACGTCGAATCAGCCTTTGTCACTACCATCGGTAGCTATAGTTGACATAAACATCCTCGACTCGAGATTTTTCCTCAGTCGAGGTAAGGAATCATCTGTCAAACTCAAGGTACCTCGGAACTTACCTTAAGGAAGGAAGTGTCAAAGTTCGTATGTAACAAAAATGAATTTTGAAGACTTTATCGAATATGCTTACGATAATCCTTACAATTATTTATCGCGGCGTTATTTGGGCGATGCAGATAATTCAAATTATGAGGTCGAGGAACCTCAAAGTTCACTCGAAATTGCGACTAAGAATACAATTTTGAAGGTGTTTTCGAGGCCGTCCTGAGTCGAGTAAGTTTTGGAGGAACGTCTTTGAGTATGGGTGTATGAGTGACGATACTTAAGTAGGTACGTACGGAGCACACTGTGTAGTCAGCCCCGCTACCAACCTTGCTAACTCTTTTCACGACACGGCATGGGTTATTCTCTTGCTTACATTTTATGAGACCCATGTTACCGGGGTTGTGGTCGAGCAAAGAGTGACATAAAATGGATATAATTATGTCAACGCCTCATCTTAACAGGAAGTGCGTACCGCGCCGCCTGCTATTTCAATTGCCATATTTTTGATTAGCTGTCACAAATTATATTAAAAGTAGTTTTTATTTTTTATTATATTTTTGTAGTTTATTGACACATTATAAAACACTTTTATCCATTCAAGTATAATAGAATATATATTTAAAATTAACTACCTCCATCCGTGTGTCACTGCGGGGGTACCAGCTGAAAATCAGCGCTGGGTGTTTTGACGCCTAGCATATGCTGAGTTGGTGACCTTTTCGGCATGGACATGCTCGACAGCATAAAATTTGTGTTTAATTCTTATTATATTGTTCTTTCTTTGTTTATTTTATTTATGCTGTCAGTATTCTTGGCTGAATAAATAATTTTTTTTTCTATCCTTCTTTTCTTGCCGACATGAGACGGAGATCTACAGGCATTTTTCTGTAAAAACAGGCATTTAAGGCACTCTAGAGACGCGTTACTCCATTTTGAAATGGTAACCATATGTGCAGGTGTTTCTAGGACCATCCTCCATTTTTGCGAATAGACGCTGATTGATGCAATTGGTCCCTAAAATGTAACTTGTAATAAAATCTTTACATTATAAGACCTGTCGTTCTGTACGGATCAGAGTGTTGGGCCGCGAAGAAGACGGATGAAAGAAGATTACACGTAGCGGAGATGAGAATGTTGAGATGGGTGTGTGGAGTGACGCGAATGGATAAAGTAAGAAATAAGTATATTAGAGGGAGTTTGAAAGTGGCACCAGTGACAGAAAAGTTGAAAGGAAAGCGTTTGTCTTGGTATGGGCATGTGATGAGGAGGGATGAAACACATGTGACTAAGAGAGTGATGAATATGAATGTTGATGGATGGAGGGGGAGAGGGAGACAAAAGAAAAGTTGGATGAATTGTGTGAGGGAGGATATGAAAGATAAGGGAGTAAATGATAATGAGACGGCTGACAGGGAAGAGTGGAAGAGAAAAACATTGTGCCAACCACAAGTAACTTGGGATCAGGGCAGGAAGAAGAAGAATAAAATCTTTACATCATCGTTAGATAGTATAAAACAAAGTCGCTCCCGCTGTCTGTACACTTAGATCTTTCAAATTACGCAACGGATTTTAATGCAGTTTTCAGCAACAGATAGACTGATTCAAGAGGAAGGTTTATATGCCCCACATTAGTATCTACATTGCATCTGTGCGAAGCCGGGGCGGGTCGCTAGTTATAATATAATAAGATCATGATTTGTGATATGTGAAAGTCGTCTTAATAATTGACGATATACCAATATCTGAAACAAAAATAATGATAATTTAATATATAAGGTCAATTGAAAGTATTGCTAACTGCTTGGTCCAGTGGTGACAAGCGCGACTGCTGATTGTGAGGTCCTGGGTTCGATCCCCAGGTCGGGCAGTGTTATTAGGTGTTTCCGTGTGGAATTCCTCAGTAGCAGCCCGAAGTTAGGATTTGTGCCCGGTTGATGGCAAAAGGCTCGCCCACTATTCTCGGACTTAAACATAACGGCGAAATGAGGGTGTTACTGTATACCTCTACCTAACCCTTCGGGGAATACAGGCGTGATGTTATCTATACTAATATTATAAAGCTGAAAAGTTTGTTTGTTTGAACGCGCTAATCTCAAGAATTACTGGTTGGAATTGAAAAAATATTTTTGTGTTGGATAGTCCATTTATCGAGGAAGGTTATAGGCTATATAACATCACGTTACCACCAATAGGAGTGGAGCATAAATGAAAAATATTGCAAAAACGGGAAAAATGTCCCGTGCGAAGCCGAGACGGGCCGCTAGTGTAACATAAGACTGCGCTTGATCTGGGGATCGAACGCGCAGGACCTCACGATCAGCAGTCGCGCTTGCCACCACTAGACCAACGAGGCAGTTGAGTGGAATAGTCACAAGAATAACTACTCGGAACAGATGATCCCTTCGAACGACCAACTGAGTTGGGTATCCTGAGAACAAAACGCGTCACTCACTCTTCTTAAAATAATCGGGCAAATTGTGGCAGTGGTGACAAGTCCCTGCGGGTGGCGGGTTAGGGGACCCACCGCCCGAGCAGTAACAGGCCCGAGAAGACGGCGCGCTGTGTTCCGTACACGCTTCTCAGGAGGATGTGGGGCAAGGCCACACAGAGGAGAAGTCCGCCGAGGGTTGGCGGACCGGGACCTGCCGGGGTTGCGGTGCATGCTATTGCGAATCCCGCGACCCCGGCCAAACAGTCAGGAGGGGGAACACCGTTGGTTTTTAGCCGGTAAAAGTCCGGCAGACACCCTCGCCTTCCACGGGCGATCACATCCATGAGGGTTTTCTAACGAGAGAAAAAAAGGGGGGCGACCAATCGAAGTTCCGTCATTTGACGTCGTAATGTCCGTCAAACTTCAATCAAAACATATCCATCATTGCATTGATAGCCTAGCGGTGTGACCGTCGGACTGCCGAGTCATAGGTCTCCAGAACTATAATTATTTATACAATACGCACATGAATCCGAAAAGTCAGAGGTGCGTGCCTTGGGTTCTAACACGAGACCTATGACTTGGCAGTCATCAAAACTCCTCCAGTACTGACAAAATTGTTACTATTCTAAACCGCAAACGAAAACTGTCAAAATAGATTTTTGTTTTTGTTGTCAAATAATTTGACAGTTTCCATTTTTTTTAGCCTAGTGGTGTGACCGTCGTACTGCCAAGTCATAGGTCTCGAGTTGGAACCTCGCACGCACCTCTGACCTTTCGGATTCATGTGCGTATTGTATTTCACTTGCTTAAAAACGGTGAAGAAAAACGTCGTGAGGAAACCGGCATGCATGCCTGAGAGATATTTCTTGACGGCATGTGAAGCCGACTCAGAGGCCCATGGGCGACATAAACTGTGACACCAGGTTAGTCACTAATCACATGAAAAGAAGAAGATTTTTTGATTAGGATTTTAGGATTAGTCCCCATACGTACAAACTTATTCGCTCCTAGGCTTCCTTTGTCCGTGCGCAGGGTATGCCTTGGGTACTTGTCTGTACTGCCACCATTCTGCTGCTACAGTGACAGCTGCAATTATTGCAGCCGCGCTGATAATGATGCCTTTCACTAACAAATCCATTTTTCAAGATCTGCAACAAAAAAAAAATGACGTTAGTTGGCCAAAAAGAACATACACCCATATTCTAAGACGTTCCTCCAAAATTTACTCGACTCAGGACGGCCTCGAAAACACCTTCAAAATTGTATTCTTAGTCGCAATTTCAAGTCGACTTTGAGGATCCTCGATGGAGTCATTACGTCATAATTTGAATTATGTGCATCGCGCAAATAACGCCGCGATAAATACTTGTAAGGATTATCGTAAGCATATTCGATAAAGTCTTCGAAATTCATTTTTATTACATACGTACTTTGACACTTCCTTCCTTAAGGTAAGTTCCGAGGTACCTTGAGTTTGGCAGATGATTCCTTACCTCGACTGAGGAAAAATCTCGAGTCGAGGATGTTTATGTCAACTATAACTACCGATGGTAGTGAGTCGAGGTGGAGTCGAGTCGAGTAAGTTTTGGAGGAACGTCTTAGAATTTGGGTGATAGTCTGCTTAGTTGTCGTCAATAAGATTGACAAGCATATCATTTTGGGACTCAGTGCATAATATCAGCAAGCACATTGGGTCACCCGGGTAGCGCAACGAGTATTCCCAAGGAGGGTTGATGTCAGGCAGGCGTCCGGTCATAAAACAATAAGCCAAAACCTTTAACAACATGGACTTACGAATTATATGTTATGCCGACCCAACCTAGTGTGTGGGATAAGGGTAGGAAGAACACTTGGCCTCCTGTGCCCAGAAGTAGAAGAGGCATGCAAGTAAAATAAATGCCGTGGAAATGCGTTCCTTGCGAAGTATGTGCGGTGTAACTTTGAATGATAGATTGAGGAATGATGTGATTAGACAAAGTTGCGGTTTAAAAGATGATGTAGTGACAAAAATTTCACGGAGTATGCTTAGGTGGTTTGGTCATGTTGAGAGAATGAGTGAACGGCGAGGAATTTATAAGGCGGATGTCAGTGGAAACGGTAGAGGACGCCCTAGAAGGACATACATCGATGTTATTGGTAATGTTCTTCACAAAGGACAGGTGCGTAGTATTCCCAACCGCGTCCGCTATCTGACGGTGGCGGTCCCGTCAAAGTCGCGGAAGGTAGGGAGTAGGGAGAACGGCGCACCGCAATACCGGCACTCCTTTCCCGCCGCGGCCTCCACCCTTCAGCCGCGATGCCTTCCATATGACATCGCGACCCGCCTCTATCTAATTGGCCGCTACGTCGAGGGCTTCCAGGCCCAAACCCCGACGAGCCGCCCTTCCTCAGGTTCCTCTTCACTTCACTGAAGGGATCTAAATAAAAAACCCCAGACAAAAAAAAAAACCTCTAAAAAGTAAAAAATAAAATGTGTTTGTTGGCCCTTTATTATAAGTTCTTAGTAATATTTTGATCCAAGCGTCGTCCCGTCAAGGGACCGATAAATAAATAAAAACTAGCTACTAACCATTGTAGGGTGAGAAAAAGTCAAACGCGTCGTGTCGTGAAAATTCTGGCCCCCAAAAGAATGGCTCTGTTTCTTTTGGCCCCTGATGAGAAAGGTTTGCCCACCCCTGATCTAGTAAGTAGATAAATGTATGTAAACTGATGTTCGTAAACGCAACCGTCATAAACATAGTTTAGCTAAAAACGATACACGAAATGGTTGCTAATTTATTTAGATACCTACCTACCTACTTAAATATTAGACACTATTATTAGGCCATTACAATACAAATAACAGGATGCCAAAAACATACAAAATTACTATAGCGAGAGCGAGAAGCAAATAACGACGACAATGCTAACGTAATCAAGCGCGTAGTAGGTACCTACGTAATGTTACGAAATGCATTTTATATTCATACTTACATACTTATTTCAGTAATAAAAATCTAAAGTAAAGTCTACTTACCGTGGCGTAAGTCACTGTAGTATGTACCTATAAAACACTTTCTTGGACGGGAACTTGCGAAACTTGAAAAAATACAACTGTTGCCAAGATGATTCTATAACAAAGTACAACCTTCTTGGTTTATATCACCAGAGACTAATAATAAATTGTCTGGATTCTTGACGACAGCTCCGGTACTGTTTTTTATTCCGCCAATTCTGCGTAATTCCCCTGACAAGAAGTAAAAATATTGTTTTATTGTTGACACACGAAACAGATCCATTTTACACAATACGTAGGTAAAATAAATCATGTTCAACTGAACAGACATCTATTGCACAAAACTGAATCAGAATTTACAAAGGCAACAATACAATGAATATATTTTAACTAAAATTTACATTTAATGTCACATATCCATTGTATATTTATTTCGAGAATTAAAAATGTATTTCTGTTGTGATTGCGTCTCATTGCATTGCGTAGAATGGAACGTAGATTTAAGCATCGCACGCACCGACGTTGCACGCACGAACTACAAAAGTATGGCGTTCACAACCATTGATTACCAATATTAGCCATTGATATAAAATAATAGTTGAAATAGTTATGATTCAGGTAATCATAATAAATAATTACTATGAAACACTTTAAAATTATTTAAAAACATCATTGTAGTTACGTTCCATGTACAAGTATCAATATAATTTTGAGCTTAGCTTTATTGTGATCTGTCTCTCTTTGTTTTGTTTACAGATGTATAATAATTATGCATTTAACTGTCGTATAAAACCAAAACTTATTGAACATGGGTAAATAATTATGATAGTTATAAATAGTCCATGCCTTCGCACATCATTTTCAGAGACAAAAAAACACAACTTAGTAATGCTAAAAATGTACGTGCGTTTTGAAACTGAACGCGACTTAAAAGTTTTGACTTCTGACAACATTGAGATTGACAAGACAAGGAAATTACGAAAATACTTTCGCGACAAAACAAATACGCAGTGAAAATTTTATTTATAATGAGCGTGCGCGAAGAAGATCGGCAAAAAAACGGCTGCCCAAGCCGTGGTCTCGGAATAGCGGCCGCGGCGATAGGCGTCGGAGTTGGGGCTGCGTTGTACTACTTTTTCAACAAACGGCAAGAAAACCCTGATTCTGAAGGTTCAACTAGCAATTGGAGCTGTGACCGACCACAAACCTTGTAAGTATTTAAATATGACTCATTTTCGTTTGTACGCTTTTGTTTGGCACCTTTTCACAATATTCAGTGGGTAGGGACGTGCATTTTTATTACACACCTACCTACAAAAATATTTTATTCATTAAATTCGTTTAGTTTGTCGAATAATAAGTTTTTTTAAGCTGTAGTCTTAATTATTCTTAAATACTTACCTAACATTTGTGAAAAACAACATAGTTCATGATTGAGAACAGAGATTTAAATTATTTTTAAACAATATTGTTCTTTTTTTAATTCGAAAATGGACTGCTTAGACTTTTTTGAAAGGTATGAAATATTTTAGTAATAATTGTTATCTGTTAGCTGTATCTACCGTTTTTATATTAATTTTAATGATTCAATAGTAATATTTATTGTTATTAAAATATCAAATATTTCATTTAATATTACATAAACTAAAATGTTTTTATGAAGGTAGCTTAAGAAAAAAAATGATAGTCACCATGCAGGCTCTCTGGTGCACCATAATGTGAATGGCCACCTTTAATATACAATGTGTTATAAAAATACCCCTAAAACAGAACAGGGGTTAAAAGGTCCCTTGTAAAGAGTCGATTGGCAATATTTGAAAACCATAGCATGATCCAAAAAAAAAACATTTGGATAAAATATAAAATAATCATCACTGAAACGCAAGCTTGAAAACATGTTGTATAATGAGGTTTTATTCCCATAATCAAATCTGTCAAATCTCACTGCAATGAATCAGGTATTTTTTTGAAGCAGAAAACTCGCAGGGAGCATTTCTTTAATAGTAGCGTCAAATTGTTTGACAACTAAAACAGAACCAAACGTTTTGTTTACAAAACTGTACTATTAAAGAAAACTACGAAACCCAGGCCCGGATCTAGGGGCAGGCAGGCAGGGGCAATTGCCCCGGGTGGCAAAGATTAGGGGGTGGCCCGCCACCGGCCCAGACCCGGTTATTATATGAATAAACCTTTAGAATTACTTATAATTTTAATACTATAATAAACAATTTTTCAAAAGTCTTAGTAGGTACTATGCATGCCAACTAAGAATAGGATCGCGCTTGCTACAACTTCACACGATAGCTGTCAAATTAGTACAGCCAGCAAAAAAAACTAAGTAAAATAAAATGTTATATTTTTTTATCATAGATTTCATTATTATTTATATTCATTTTTATAAAATGTTATTTCTTGAATTCCATAAATAGATAATTTTGGATAAATTAATAATATTTGAAAACAGTATTCATTAAAGAAATGAACCAATATATATGGTTAACTTCACGAAATGCTACTGGTCACCCTAATATGTCGCCATAATAATAATATAATTACTGTGTAATTAATTTGGCGTAAATTGATTAGAAATACCAAAAAAGTGAACTAAAAATCATTAAACTGAGTATCATTTCTTTATTTATTTTTTTGCACACCTTACGCTTTGATAATGAAGTTCACGAGTATTGCGGAACAAAATGGCGTCTTGACAGTACTATTCTTAATTGGCACGCATAGTACCTATTTTATTTGTTGAAAATTTTTGCCTAGAGGGTGGCCAATTGGTACTCTACCCCCCCTTTGAAAAATGTAGATACAGGACTGAAACACCTGTACATTTCCCGCTTCAAAAAAATACCTGAATTAGCCAATGGTTCTCTTGACTTAATCTTTTAGTCACCATTACAACACCCACAAGAAGAAATGCGATGGCATATTTTTTGAAACACACAACATAAAACAAATGAGCCTGTATTATTTTTTAAGTTGTGTAACAATATTTTTTTAGTTTGTCTTTAAACCAAACTAACTAATTAACAGCCTCGTTGGTCTAGTGGTCGCAAGCGCGACTGCTGATTGTGAGGTCCTGGGTTCGATCCCCAGGCCGGGCGAAGTGTTATTGGGTTTTCCTTGTGAAATTCCTCAGTAACAGCCCGGAGTTTAGATTTGTGCCCGGTTAATGGCAATAGGCTCGCCCCTATTACATGGGACTTAACATAACGGCGAAATGGAGGTGTTACTGTACACCTCTGCCTAACCTTTTGGGGAATACAAGCATGATGTTATGTTTATGTTGTTTTAGACCAAATTTATTAGCATGTTTTACTGTGTAACGGACTTACAAGTTGTGGACGCGCTTGCAGCAAGTCAACTTCTACAAATCTTACCAACTAAGCAAGTAACTTGCCCAGTAAAACTAGCAAGTGAATTTGGCACTTTGCTTTAACATCTCATTTATTTTTCACCGCACCCCAGCCACATAACTGAATCCGATGACTCGTACACAACAATATCTGAGCATGAAACATCAGACACCAGTATAAACGATAGCTCATCAACATCATCAAACCAAAGCTTTAGCTCCGAAGATTCTGTAATACCAGTTGAATCAACGTCCGATGAAGAATCCAACGCAGAAGACAGCGATTTAACTTCTGAAACTGATTCTGATTATAATATTGTTTCAAATGATGTGTATCTGAGTGACAGTACCTTTGAAGCTGGGTATCTGTCGCTGCATGATGTAGTGTCATCAAGTATGGCATCCGATTCTGAAATTACGGAATGGGATGTTACTACATCATCGGTTGGGATCCCAGAAGAAAGGGCGAGGTCGCCATTGTTAATGTTATTTGGTAGAATAGGAACTCTCATCAGCCCTAGACAGAGAATGTAAGTTGTTGAGGTGCTCAGAGGCGTACCATGAAGTCTTATTGTCAGCCAGTTTTTTTTTTTCAAATTCTTACTGTGGCATCGTTTACAAGATGCATGGTTCTGTTTGGACATGAATCCGAACTGAATGGAAATATCAGTTCATGGTACGGTTCCATTTTTAAAAAATCATTTTATTCGTTTTATACATAGTGTAATAGAATTAACCAGAGACTAGTTTTTTTAGAAACTACTTCCACTTAAAAAAAAAATTGCTTTTTACAAATCAGTCAGTCCTTCGGGATAGACAAAATTAGGACTTATATCTAGGTAATAAGACTGGATTTTAAATGCAGTTAGCAACGTAAAAGCAATACCTACTAATTACTTAAAGATAATTTTAAAAGTTAAGAAAAGAAAGAAAAAGTATTTATTTTCCGCCCAAGCGGACGCACACGCATACTTAAAATTAAAACTATAATGTTTCTTACAATTAACTTACACTTAAAAAACATATAACAACGTGGTAACCCAAACACAAAAAAATAAAATAATCTATGGTTACTATTTAGTCTATGGTGCACGGGCTACCATAAATCCTCATGCATCATAAATCTAAGTGACAGTAAACAAACAATACAAACATTTAAACATGTTGAATTTGTGCGTCGCATGGCGCGTAAAAATTTAGGTCATTGCTCAGCATTATGCTGAGGCTTCGGACTAAGAAAATAGCAGTTATAGACCCTGTCTGCGGTTACCATCAGATACAACCATGAAGGTGTTGGTAAAGATGGAGACCATTCTACGAACACCTAGGTACTGGCAGGGTTGGCATGAATAAATCATTTTGATTTAAATCAAATGATGTTTTCAATAGAAATCAATGATTAAATCAAAAATGTTTAATTTCACAGTTTTGGTAGTGCTTTTTCTGTGAAATGTACCCAATTACCATCTCTTTAACGAGGCATTTTATTTAGGGGAATTATAAAACGATCGAATATAAAAAAACCTAGCGACTGATGATGAGATACTGTTTTAATAACTTGAGCGGTATGAATTTGAGTAAGCGAAAAATTAACTAAACTAACGACGAATATTGATTAATAATAAAATCCAGAACGAGCTAGCAAAAAGTGGGTTGTGATTAATCCATTTCAGATATTAAAATTCTAGCCGTGCGACTAAATTACTAAGTGAGCGACTAGAAATACAGAGAGCAACTTAAATATTAAGATAAAGACGATCGATTTTTCCAGTTGAGGTTTTACATAACGTACTTTTTACAGCAAACAATCTTTAGACAATAAATAGTTTGTCAAATTCGTAACGCCTAGGTTAGGTTAGGTTAGAACTGCGACCACGCAACGCGCGAAGGCGAGCGAGCGAAGCGAGTATGCCGCGGTAGCGGCCGCCGAGCGCCAGATTTCCTCTTTTGTAAAGGCAAATTTTGAAAAAAATGCAGGACGTAACGTTGACACTCAAGCAAATATTAGGTCGCTCACATATTATGAAGCTTCTCGTTTTGTATTTTAAGTAACTCAAATTAGTGTTTGTAAGTTGCTGTTCTGTTTTTGTGTTATTTCTTGTCACTCGCAGTCAGTCGCTCACTTAGTAATACTATAACGTAAATTAATTATTTTTGTCACTTAAAAATTTAAAAAATTGTAAAAAAAAAAAAAAAAAAAAAAAAAAGGGTCACGTAGTACTTATGGGTGTGTTCCCTTACCTATACCTTCGTGGGTACAACAAGGGTCAAATGCGACTAAGTGAAAGAATAAAATTTTAAATAATCAAAAAAAAAACTTTAATAGTAATGCACTAAAAAGACAGAAACAAGATTGAGAATAGAAAACAAAATTAAAATAAACTATATAAACGAAGTAAACTTTACTTCTGTTTAATTTAATTTCAATTCAAAATATTTAATTCGGACACGGTACATCCATATTCTGGTAAATTATAAAGTACTTACGGCAAAGGGCAAAATCTCTACAAATCCATTATAAGACATGTCGTTCTGTACGTATCGTAGTATTGGGCCGTGAAGAAGACGGATGAAAGAAGATTACACGTAGCGGAGATGAGAATGTTGAGATGGATGTGTGGAGTGACGCGAATGGATAAACTAAGAAATAAGTATATTAGAGGGAGTTTGAAAGTGGCACCAGTGACAGAAAAGTTGAAAGGAAAGCGTTTGTCTTGGTATGGGCATGTGATGAGGAGGGATGAAACACATGTGACTAAGAGAGTGATGAATATGAATGTTGATGGATGGAGGGGGAGAGGGAGACCTAAGAAAAGATGGATGAATTGTGTGAGGGATATGAAAGATAAGGGAGTAAATGATAATGAGACGGCTGACAGGGAAGAGTGGAAGAGAAAAACATATTGCGCCGACCACAAGTAACTTGGGACCAGGGCAGGAAGATGACGATGATAATATAAGTACTTACAAAACTATGTTAATAATAATAAATATAAATAAACATTAAAAAAAAAAAGAACAAACTGAAGTAGGTCAGAGCTACATCCACCAACCACATCTTCACCCCGACCGCGCCCCTACACACGGACACCGCGTAGACAAATGAGTATGTACCCAATGTCCAAGGAAGGGACTGTCGACTTTGCCACTCAATGTCTTCAAGAAAATGTCAAAAGACTACATTATGAGCTGAAAGCCTAACTTAAATACAGTAATACCCCGGACTTACGCGATAGGTGGGACCAAGAGATAGCGCCGTGTAAGTCGAATTCGCGTAAGTCGGCGTTCAACCTTGCATATAAATACGTATAAAGTTTGTGTCATAAACCGAATTTGCACTGCGTACGTAATGTTTTACGGAATTGGAATTGTTATTCCACACGGAACACGTTCGAACTTGTCGTAAACCGAACACGCCGATGCGCGCGATGATCAAAAAGAAAAACCGCGTATCTCCGAATTTGCGTAAAACGCGGTAGCGTAAGTCGGGGTATTACTGTACTCACTGTTTAAAATTTGCAATTACGTTCCCATATTTTAAATGGGGTGTCTGAGATTTCTGGTTATTTCTTTTACACGTTGTATACTTCAGACTCCAGTTAACTTAATATGTGTGGGTATTTTTTTTATTAAGATATACACCCATATTCTAAGACGTTCCTCCAAAACTTACTCGACTCAGCCTTTCTCACTATCATCGGTAGTTATAGTTGACATAAACGTCCTCGACTCGAGATTTTTCCTCAGTCGAGGTAAGGAAGCATCTGTCAAACTCGAGGTACCTCGGAACCTACCTTAAGGAAGGAAGTGTCAAAAGTCGTATGTAACCAAATTGAATTTGAAGACGTTATCGAATATGCTTACGATAATCCTTACAACTATTTGTTGCGGCGTTATTTGCGCGATGCAGATAAACAAAAATCCTCGAAATTATGACGTACTAACTCTACTCTACCTCGACTCAGGATCCCTCGGTCGTGGAATCTCAAAGTTCACTCGAAATTGCGACCAAGAATACAATTTTGAAGGTGTTTTCGAGGCCGTCCTGAGTCGAGTAAGTTTTGGAGGAACGTCTTAGAAGATGGGTGATAGTGTTTACTAAGATTATAATTAAAATATGCATAGTACAGGAATATTATTTTGTAAATTTCAGGACAGAAGATGAACAAATGACTATTCTGAGACAGCAGGCTTTGTAAGATGTTTATGTTAAAAATAAAATAACAAAAACTAACGGTTTTTAATTCTATACTAACATTTGAAAATGGAATGACATTGTGGTAGAGTGTCTTTGTAAATACAATATGTAAAAAAAACCTGTCCTATCCGAAAAGGAGCACTAAGGTATTGCAATAACATCACTAAAAATCAATACAAAAATACATTATTAATGAACATTAAAAAAAATTGGTTGTCTGTAAAGTCGGTTTACGGACGATAGTTTAACGTGACAACGTCATAACAAAACATCGAGCCTCTCTATCGCTTGTTCCGCTCTCTCGCTCGCACGCTCGGCTCAGACGGAACGTGACAATGAGTCACGCTTTTTCGTGCATGCTGCCGGCGTTCATCGTTTTATTAGACGTTGTCATGTCAAAATGTTGTTGTTATTTTGAAATGCACGTTTTGAGTACCCAAATTATTCCATTTTCCTTAAAACACTTCCAAAGGCACCGTCGCACAGTGGATCGTCCCCATACAAAAGGTTGGACATAGAATCAAAAATTGAAAATTTATTTAATTTAAAAAAATCAAATATACAGTTGCATTCCTCTATTAAAGAACAACAAAAATTGTTACTACGCTTTTTTTATTTGACCAGCACTTTAGGAGCGATTCGATGAAAACTGTTATTTTTGTATGGAAACGAACACAAAAGTGTCTGTATCTCATGATTCCCTCCTTGTTTCGATTTGCGGTTTTCACTGCTGTTATTTACCCATTTTATGCCACATTTTCTTCAAGGACACATGGTGCCCCCAGAGTGCCCCTTCCGAGATATTTTGCATATAGGAACTATCTTTGTTATTGTATTACTGATGGAATGGAGGTACATTAAGCATACTTATTACTGAGAATTACTCATCACTAAGTAGTTCCTTAAGAGTAATTCTCAGTAATAATGTACCTGGATCGTCCCAATACAAGAGGTTGGACGTAGAATCAAAAATTGAAAAAGTATTTAATTTAAAAACTTTTTTACAAAAAAATTAAACCGACTTCAAAAAAGAATAAAATAATTACCATATAAAATTAACAGTTTCAGAAGTCGGTGCCTTCAATTTGGTTGAACGTGGATCAGCACCGACTTCTGAAACTGTTAATTTTATATGGTAATTATTTTATTCTTTTTTGAAGTCGGTTTAATTTTTTTGTAAAAAAGTTTTTATTTTTTTCATTTTAGTGGCCTTAATTAAAACTTGGTTGGACCTACTAAAGACGCTGATCGTAACATAATCACATCATCACAATATGCGTACTGTTCGTCATTGAGGAGTTCCATTGTCTATCTCCGAAGTTCTTCATCAGATCTTCAACAAATTTAAATGGGACCAACTTCGAAGTATACCTTATCCATTAAAAAAAGAATCATTAAAATCGGTTCACAATTGGCGAAAATATCGATGAACATAAACAAAAAAAAAAAAAACATACATACAGACGAACATAGTAACCTCCTCCTTTTTGGAAGTCGGTTAAAAAAGAAAATATACAGTTGCATTCCTCTATTAAAGAACAACAAAAATTGTTGCTTTTTTTATTTGACCAGCACTTTAGGAGCGATTCGATGATAAATGTTATTTTTGTATGGAAACGAACACAAAAATGTCTGTATCTCATGATTCCCTCCTTGTTTCGATTTGCGGTTTTCACTGCTGTTATTTACTTATTTTATGTCACATTTTCTTCAAAGACACATGGTGCCCCCAGAGTGCCCCTTCTGAGATATTTTGCCTATATCAGTAATACAATAACAAAGATAGTTCCTATAGGCAAAATATCTCGGAAGGGGCACTCTGGGGGCACCATGTGTTTTGAAGAATAGTGGCATAAAATGGGTAAATAACAGCAGTGAAAACTGCAAATCGAAACAAGGAGGGAATCATGAGATACATACACTTTTGTGTTCGTTTCCATACAAAAATAACATTTATCATCGAATCGCTCCTAAAGTGCTGGTCAAATAAAAAAAGCGTAGTAACAATTTTTGTTGTTCTTTAATAAAGGAATGCAACTGTAGGTATATTTGTTTTTTTTTTTAATTAAATAAGTTTTCAATTTTTGATTCTATGTCCAACCTCTTGTATGCGGACGATCCACTGTGCGTCGCCGACTAAATGTTGTCAAATTTTGAATAAATTGCAAAATTTTATGGGAATTGGGGTAATTTGGGTACCAAAAACGTGCACTTTAAATATAAATAACATTGTTATATTAATTGTAACACTTCAGGGTGGCTTTAAGAGACAACCCTCAACTAGCATGTGCACATAAAATTTAGCAGGCGTGTACTTACGGGAGGATAAACAATAACACTTGTAACCGTACACTATATATATTTTAATAAGAATTACAAATAGATCAACAGAGCGTGGTTCGTAGCAATGCGAGGAGTCCAGGGTCTTCTTCAAATCAAATCAAATATCGTTTATTTGTCAATGTAGGTATATTACAATAGATGGTAAATAAGAAATTAGTTCGCTACATTGTATCCATACAGAATACAAATTAGTTTGGGTTTTGTAATTCTAATCTAGGTACTTAACGCTAGTGAATTTATAATTATAATATCTATTAACACCAATTATGTCTATCCTTGTAATTATATTAAACATATCATTATAGAAACATAAATATAATTGTAACAGTTTTATTATTCTACATCTATATATATATTATTCCATATTTATATATTTATTCTATCTATCAGTCATAAATTCAGTCATAGTATAGTAACACTTATTTATTAAAAAATGTTTTAATTTCTTTTTGAAGAGAGGTAAGTTTAAAGTTCTAATTTCCTGAGGTAATCTATTATATATTTGTGGAGCCATCACAAAGATACTTTTACTGAAAAGAGCTGTATTGCCATGTTCCACCTGTAGGGCACCAGTATATCTTTGCCTTAACCTAGAATCCCGTGGAGGCTTTAATTCAAATAAATTAGAGTTTCTATTAACGAACGAGTTACTTTTTTTCTTGAGAAGGTGTAGCACTTAACTTGGCAACTGCAGCGGCGCGAGAGGGCCGATCTGCAGCGTGCCCGACCCTTTATAGGCCCGGATCCCCGCCAGTCCGCCATATTTATTTTTAGTAATGACGGTCGCATCTCAATATATTTATGAAAATTTGATTTATATAAAGAAAAATATCAGTTTGTTCTCTAAGAACAGCGACATCCATAACGTCAATACTAGAAATAAAAATAAGCTTATCCTACCAATGACAAGGCTCCAAAAAATTAGTAACTCATTTAGGTGCCAAAGTATACGCTTTTACAACAAGATTCCAAGCAATATTCAAGACTTAAGTCTTAATAAATTCAAGTCCTATGTAAAGCAGAAACTATGCGAAAAGGGTTTCTCTAAGGCCTCTTTTCCATTACACGGTTTCTCGCCGTGAAAATCTACGGTTAATTCGCCGCGTGTAGGCACGGTCGTCAGTGTGGTATGGATCACTATATGAGCTTGTCGACATGCACGGTGGCGCCAAGGCACGGCGCCGCGGCCGCGTGCGCCGTGACTGCCCCTCGGCGCGCCGCGTCTACGCACGGCGTGATTTTCACCAGTGTTGTATGGCAGTCTATCGGGGTGTGTCGACGGTGCCGGACGTACGCACGGATTCGTGACCGCTTATATACGCTGTTTCGCGATTTTATTATAAAATGAACATAAATCAAGAATTATTAATTACGTTGATTCAAGAAAGGCCTGTAATATGGGATAAGACCATCGACGATTATAAAAATAAGCGGCTTAAATATGATTCCTGGAAAGAAATATTTATTCATTTCCAGCCCACATTTGAAGATTTAAGTGGTGATGAGAAAAACAAGTTTGGTAAGTTACAGATATTTAATTATTAACTTTTTACTTATGCATAGTTGTTTTGATAGGAGAGGCGACCTTCGTTAGATACAAAATATTGTGCAAATCTGTTGCGAACTTCATTAGCCGCCAAACTTCCGCGAACTGCATTCGTGATAGGTAACTGGATTAGTTCCGATTCTGAATCAAGGGTGGACTCATTTTCACTCGCATTGTGAAACTGAAAGTTTTCCTGCTTATGTATAAAATTTTGCAAAACACAACATGTTTTCACAATATCAACTGCCAAATCGATGGACACATTCATTGGCCGGTGAAAAATTCGCCATTTATTGGATAAAATGCCAAACGCACATTCAACAAATCTTCGCGCTCTGGTGAGTCTGTAGTTAAATGTACGTTTTAATTGATCAAGCTGATGACCACCAAATGGACGAAGCAAGTGATAATGCAAAGCAAAGGCTTCGTCCGCAACGAACACATATGGCAAATCGTAGTCAATTCCAGGCAAACGTGTTGCATCGGGTAGATTTAATCCGTTGTTTGTTAAATTTTTCCAAAATGGGGTCTCTTTAAACACACTGGAATCACACTCCTTTCCGTAGGCGCCAACGTCAACAAATATAAAGTTGTAATCGCTATCTACTACTGCCATCAAAACTATAGAAAAAAAATGTTTGTAATTTAAAAACATCGAGCCACTATCAATTGGCTTAATAAGTCTGATGTGTTTTCCATCGACCGCTCCTAAGCACAGCGGGAAGTTGGAAGATTCTTGAAATTTGCTTGCAATGTGTAGCCAGTCTTCTTTAGATGGCATTTTCATATATTCTTTATACAGTTCTAACCAAATGTAGTGGCATACTTCACGTACGATGCAACTTATGGTTTTTATTCCAATTCTATAGCTGTAGTATAGGTCAGTAAAGGTATCTCCTGTTGCTAGATACCTGAAATATAAAACAAAACGGTTCAGGTTCAAATACTAAAACCCCATTTTAGGTCGGGGTCGATTCAGTTTAGGTCGGGGGTTTTTATAAATTTTGAATTTAATAATTATTATTTATTTATTTTCAGGGCAAATGGTGATGAAGAAGTGGACCAATATGAAAGATAGCTGGATAAAATATGACAAAAAAATTAATGAATGTAAGTCTGGTTCTTCAGCAAAAAAAATAAGAAAATATATGTTCTATGATGAAATGATGTTCCTAAAAAAAAATGTTGAGCATCGCAAGACCGATTCTAACATGACTGAACATGTTCATGATTCTAGCCTCAGTAATGAAAATTTTGATAGTGCAGTCCCGAATCAATCAAGCTCGGGATACACTGAACGGAGTGAGACGCAAAGGGCTAAAAAAAAAAGAAAAAATGAACTAAGTGAAGTTGACATTAGGTTTATGAAGTTTATGGATTCAGCAGAACGAGATGAGAAAAAGAAAAGCCGTAGTATGAACTTTTTTATGGGAATCGCTGATACAGTTGACAAGTTCAGTGATGAAAATATGATAGACTTTCAGTTTCAAGTAATTTCAATAATTAAAAATATTCAACAAAGACAGTGTACTCAGTATATACCTACATCAAGAAACCAATGGGATCAAGGCCATCAAGGATATTTAAGTGGTACAGCATCCTCAAATGCGCAATCGTCAACATATGGATATTCTACAGCTGCTAGATCGGGCTATGGAATAAGTCGTCCACAGACGTCTTCTCATGATTTTGGACACGGTTCTGGTTTAGAGCCAATCCACTACCGACCCGAATCACAATTATCTGTACATAGTGTAAATGCGGAAAGTATCTCGGCAGATTCTCAAGTTTCTATTGAAGACGAATTCGATTTTAGTACCGCACTTGAGTAGCATTTTCAGCGTAGTGTATTTTTTGATTTACTTGTTCTTAAATTAATAATTATTAAAATTCAATTACATGTAATAATTTTGTTTGTGTGCAATAAACAATTTTAAACTAAAATATGTCATTTAATTTTGTACCTACTTACCTCAGAGTTACAGCCAATCTTTCTGCGGGCGATATACTCTCTCGCATAAAAGTATCTTGATGTTTTAGTTCCTGGGATAATTTTTGGAGCAAGTTGTCGAATGTAGTTTTCTGCATTCTAAAATAATTGTAAAACTTGTCTTCATCTTCTCTCAATTGATTCTTGACAAGTGTATGAAACGCGCCATATTCCTCCCTTTTTTCTAAAATCGGATGTATCCAAAACCTTACTTCCCTTTTTTTTTCTATTTTCTTTTTCCTATATATGTAATAAGCAACTATAATCTTTTTTTTTCGTAAGAAAATTCATGACGCAGCACGTCCTACACAGCCCGAGTAAAAAGCGCTACTAGCCAGTACTTACCAATGTCTCGCGCGGTGATTTTGCCGTATCATGTACAAGCTAGCACGTTTTTTCAACCGTACGGCTTACACACCGTACGTTTGAACAACCGTGTAATGGAAAAGAGGCCTAAAGTTAAAGAGTATATGGACGATAAAAATGCTTGGAATTGAGCCGCTCGCTGTTGTCACAGACACAGCAATGTAATTATTGAAATTATTTTACAACATGATATTATAATTTTTTATCCTTTTGACATTTTACAATTGAATTTTTTTTTTCATTGATTATTATTATTTTATCATCGCCTTATTTTTTATTTTACTTTTTTAATAAATTGTGAATGTGAGTACCATGTAGGGTAGCTTTATACACGAATTTTGTAAACGTTTGGCGGTTCTTGAGTATATATTTTTTTTTGTGACCCACACAAATGTCAAACTGATTGATTGCGTCGTGCAGCGGTCGGGTTGTTGACCTCCCTAAAATAAGGTTTGAGCTCCGCGATGACTGATGCAGATGTGCCGTCAGTTAGGACAGGTCAACTCGAACCTCCTATGGCACTTTCCTCAAAAGGCCATTCCCGACGTTGCCCTACATCGTTTCACTCGCATAGTTTGTGTACTACAATGTCTGGACTTTAAAAGAGACTTTGACCTCTGAGTTTGTTTCGGCTTTTCTTCTCAGAGCTAGTCAGATAGGAAATGCCGGCGCCATCTAGTCTTAAAAAAAAACATTACATTGACTTGTAAAAGTGTCTGTAACAGATTTATTTACAGAAATAAAAATCATTTATCATTTATAGTAATGTTATGCGGTATTTTTGTGCGTCTTTCGGATCGGACAGGGTTTTTTTTACATTTGTATAGTCCGCCCAGTTTAACTTGGGGCGCGAAGAAGTAAGGAACTAACTGAATATGTATTGAATTTGTTTTATTTGAATTAATAGTTTTTGTTTTTGCATTGCATTGATAGTATTAGCTGGAGGGCCTCGTGGCTGATAAACAACCGCGCAGATCATAAGATTTGCGAGGTTGTTAATCGGGGCAGTAAAAAGCCTCACGATAAGAACACATGTTTACTTTTTTTTATTGAATCCAAAAGTATCCCGTTCAGAGCTAATCTATGTCAGCAGTACATCACGAGGTTTGAAGGAATTACATGATTTCATTTACACCCTGTATAACAGACCTAAAGAAAGCCGCAAATAAAAAAAATGGCGATCGTGTAGCTGTACCAGTATCCATAAAAAAAATAAGCAATCTTTGTATTTATTTCCAGCCGTGAGCGCACCTGGACCCTGGAAGAGTGTTCCATCTGCTTCGACGTGATGCTTCGTACGCAAGAAGTGATGACGTTGCCTTGCGCTCACAATTTCCACTCGGAATGCATCATGCCGTGGCTGCAAGAGAAGCAAACGTGCCCCAACTGCAGAAAAGTTGCCGAATGATCGCCTCATGTGAGTACATTAGGTTTAACACCCATATTCTAAGTCGTTCCTCCAAAACTTACTCGGCTCGACTCCACCTCGACTCGGCCTTTTTCACTACCATCGGTAGTTATAGTTGACATAACCGTCCTCGACTCGAAATTTTTCCTCAGTCGAGGTAAGGAATCATCTGTCAAACTCAAGGTACCTCGGAACCTACCTTAAGGAAGGAAGTGTCAAAGTACGTATGTAACGAAAATTAAATTTGAAGACTATCGAATATGCTTACGATAATCCTTACAACTATTTATCGCAGCGTTATAAATTGCGCGATGCAGATAATTCAAATTATGACGTAATGATTCCGTCGAGGAACCTCAAAGTTCACTCGAAATTGCGACTAAAAATACAATTTTGAAGGGGTTTTCGAGGGCGTTCTGAGTCGAGAAAGTTTTGGAGGAACGTCTTAGAATATGGGTGTTAGAGCATAGGTTCCCAAACTTTTTTGTCTTGTAGACCTCTTGCCACGTTTTTCAGTTTTGCTTAGCTAATATTGCATTTTTGCAAATTCATCGACTTTTTTGACTGATTTCTAACTGTAGTGAGGTGTAGAGCGATAAAACAATAAAAAAACACTCGTTGTTTTATAGGTACATTTATTAAATCTACACATTAAGAACCTACAATAGTACTACCGTCGTCGGTCTGTTTGTTATGTCTTCAGGTAAAAACTAAACAACAAATCATCTGTCTTCTTCGTTTCGTGTGGTTAGTGACTAACCTGGTGTCAGAGTATATGCCGCCCATGGGCCTCTGACTTGGCTTCACATGCCGTCGAAAAATATCTCTCAGGCATGCCGGTTTCCTCACGATGTTTTCCTTCACCGTTTTTAAGCAATTGATAATTATACAATACGCACATGAATCCGAAAAGTCAGAGGTGCGTGCCTTGGGGTTGAACTCGAGACCTATGACTTGGCAGTCCGACGGTCACACCAATAGGTTATCAAGGCTTTTGGTAATCTGTACATGTGGGTTCTTTCATTAATGGAAAGTCAAAATTAAAGTCACAACCTGCCTAAATGAGATCCACTATCGTGGACCCACGTTTACATCTCACGGACCCCCAATTATTTTTTCACCCACATAGACTCCTTCTAGGTCCTCGTTGACCCCTGGGGGTCGATAGACCACTTTGGGTAACACTGGTTTACAGCCAAGTCACATCTATCGGAAGATACGTCAGCAATCTTCTGCCGGTACACATAATTCCATACAAACATCTCGCACCGTACAAATTTGACCGAAGATGCGTTACTAAAATTCCTCGAGTAAATTGCGCAACGGAAAATCGGCGACGTATCTTCCGTCAGATGTGGCTTGGCCCTTAGTACTAGGAAATGTAGCACTTAGCTGACTAACTTAGCCGTAGTAAGGCTGGACATCCACCAGAGCTGTGCGAGGAAAATGTGCGCTGCGAAAATGTGTAGCGAGGATGTGAAACGGTGTGACCCTTTCCACCAGAGCTGTGCGAGGAATGGGTAATGCGTAATGTGTACAAATGAGTGGTGCGAGAATAGGTAGCGGACTCTTTTCGAATATGAGGGTGGTGTGGCGGGAGCGGTACACATTCCTCGTAACACATCCCAGTGATTCTATTGGTGCTTACAAAACACATTCCTCGCTACGCAGCTTAGCACAGCTCTGGTGGATGTTCAGCCTAAGAGCGAGAAAGAAGTGGAAGTGAGCCGACGACATGCCGAGAGGATCCTACAGCGGATGAGGTTAGGGTTGGCAGGTGTCCGGCTTTTTACAGTCGTGTCCGGCTTTCGTTAGGCTTTTGGTCAACTACCCCGCCCCGCCAAAAGATGCCGAACGAAAGCTTGTGAGCGCACGACTTGCGATCTCGCTGGAGTCCAAGAAGACGCGGGGTGGACGAGCCGGGTCGGTTGCTCAGACGATGATAAATACACAAATAAAAGTTTTTTTTTTTCATTTTGAAAGCAGTGTGTCAGGCTTTCTGGGTAAAATGTCCGGCTATATATGAATCTGTGTCCGGCTTTTCTATTTTTGGATCTGACATCCCTAGGTACGCGGCGCATCCCGCGTCTTTATAGACGGGGCCTTAGTCGCCTTTTATGCAGACCGGAGAGTATTTTATTTACTTGGACGGCGCCTTACGTTCTTCGGCGATAGTACGTATACATATAAAAAACTAGCTGTGTCCTCACGGCTCCGCCCGTAGCCTATGTTACTCAGTGATAATTTAGCTTTCTGACAGCAAAAGAATTTTTGAAATCGGTCCAGTAGTTTTTAAGTTTATTCGTTACATATAAAAATAGAAATCTTTCCTCTTTATAATATTAGTATAGATAGTATAACATCACGCCTGTATTCCCCGAACGGTTGGGCAGAGGTGTATAGTAACACCCTCATTTCGCCGTTATGTTTAAGTCCCATGTGATAGAGGGCTAGCCTTTTGCCATCAACCGGGCACAAATTCAAACTCCGGGCTGCTACTGAGGAATTCCACACGGGCAAACCCAATCACACTTTGCCCGACCTAGGGATCGATCCAAAGACCTCACTAGTCCAACGAGTCAGTTATATTAAAAACTAGCGGCCCGTCCCGGCTTCGCTCGGGTGGACATTTTTCCAGTTTTTGAAACATTTTTCATTTATGCGCCGCTCCTATTGGTCGTAGCGTGATGTTATATAGCCTATAACCTTCCTCGATAAATGGACTATCCAACACAAAAATAATTTTTCAATTCCGACCACTAGTTCCTGAGATTAGCGCGTTCAAAGAAACAAACAAACTCTTCAGCTTTATAATATTAGTATAGATGTTATATTTTTTTTTTCAGAAAAATGCAGCTGGTATTTGGAGTGTTGTAGACAACTAAGCCAACATCAGCTGTTCGACCAATATTGGCCCAACATTATAAGTATCTCGGTAGTATGTTCTTAGCTGACTTCTTTTGGGTTTTCGAATATACCTACTGATTTAGATTATATTAATTTCAAACTTAAACTCGATTTCTCGAATATTTATAAATCTCAATTTAGTCAATAATCTGAAATGATATGAATTAATATAACAAAAAAAAAACATTTTATCATCAAATTTAATTAGAATGGAAGGTGAAAAAAAATGTTGCTATGACAAAAAAATCGTGTATCTTTGACCAAATTATGTGACCTTGATTTTTAGAAAAAAATATTTGTAACACGAGTACTCCATTCGCTTACTTATTAAGCAAAATAATTTGCATAATATAGTTTATACTTCTTTTATTTATAGAAGAATATGCAACTGTGCTATAACATTGAAAATGGACGATTTAAAATTCGGATTCAAAGGCGTAGCCAGTTTCGGGCGAAGAAAGTTTTTAAAGCGGGTTTTAATTTTTGCATTCGACTAACCTAAGTAATGCTCGATTCATGTCTTACCGACCGTTATCGGTTAAAACTAACACTCGTACCAATAACGAAACGTAGTCTAAACAAAAAACATCTAATTCCTTCAAACCTCGTGATGTACAGTCACGTGTACTAATATGTATACACATAGCTATATTTAAAGGCGATTTTCTTCTAAAATATCTATTAGAATTATGAAATATTACACACTTAGTTTCTACAAATACATACGAATCATGGTATCGAATATTTCTTAAATACAAACTATTCTCTAAAAGAAATTCGCTTTTTAAGTTCGCTATGTGTATACATATTATTACACGTGAATGTACCGCTGACATAGATTAATCCAGCACGGGATACCTTTGAATTCAATATCAAAAAATATATTTTTTATTTATTGAATCCAAATCCATGCAAGGTTAATCTATGTCAGCAGTACATCACGAGGTTTGAAGGAATTACATAATTTCGTAAAAAAAATATTTTTTTAATGTTTTTCGTTTTTTTTTGCTTTTAAACAAAGAAAATAGTAAAAAAAAATAGATATTGCCAGGTTTAAAAATAAAAATATAACAAGGCGACTCTCGCGACATCTTCCAAAAAAACTTTTTTGGTGGGAAATTATATTCCCTTTGTCCAATTAAGGGTAAAAGGACGAGTAATTTAATTTTACGATTGTTGTGCAAAATTTCGTAGTACCGTGCATTCTCGTCATCATTACTGCAAATGTCTGGAACGTTAGTAGGTATTAATTGAGGGGGGGTAGACTCCGAAACACTGGCTACGTCAAAGAATGGAGTATTTAAGCAATATTGTTGGGTTAGGTAGGTTATTCGTGGACCATTAGACAGCTGATTGTGTTAAGGTTCCTAGACACTATACCACCGGTGCTTGATGGCGTGTCTCGCGGTATGACGCGCGGTGAAAGGTGGCTTAGTGTGTAGAAACGTTTATCTTTGTAGAATAAGAACTTGTAATCTATGACTGGTAGGGATCTGAAGAAATTACTTTAAACTCTCGAAATGCTCGGAACCACTCGGATTACCCTTAGGGTTGCCACCCGTACTATAATATACAAGGTTAATCGGAAAGGGGATACTAAGCCGAAAGGGTGTTAAAGTACCCATAATAAGGGATAACTTTTGTTCTACAACTTTCCCCAAAACTCGATAGTTTAAGAGAAATAGCTTTTCAAAGATTTCGTAAAAAATATGCTAAAATCTATCTGTCCACAGCTATGATCAGCTGTTTTTACAATTTAGGTCATATTTGGGGTCACGGATTAGAAAATTAATTTTCTGAATTCATAAGTAACTAAAGCAGGTATCTTATTAAAAAAAAAAAACTAGAATAAAAATCTTTTTGCATGCAAATAAAAATTATCGAATTTTGAAATTTTAACACCTGCTTTAAAATAGTCGTCAGTGATACTTTAGGTGGCTCGCGGCTTAGTACCCCCTTTCCGACTAACCTTGTATATTATAGAAAAATAATATAGTACGAAAAATACTATATCTTTATCCCTAATTCAACTGTCGCACATTTTTAGGTTAACTGTAACTGGAAGCACAAAACAGATAGGTTACAGAAGTCAATCACATGTATGTACTTCACTTTTCATACCTACGCTCGGCGGTCGCTCTATCTATATATCTATGTCTTATTCATTGACTTCCTGTTCATCCAAAGGTTGTCTGGTAGATATCGCTATCAGCGATAAGACCGCCATTGTACCCTTTAATGTTTGTTATTGTATAAGAGCTGTGTTACAATTTTGGTGTACAATAAAGTATATTCTATTCTATTCTATTCTCTATATCTCAAGCGCATGGCGCTCGCGCTCGCACTCACTCGCACACTAGTCCCAAACAGTCCGAGATATCGTGTCCGTGAGCAGTGTGTATGTGTGCGTTGCTCGAGCGCACTTGTATGTAGATTGACTTCTGTACCTATCTGTTTTGTGCTGGAAGTCTGGAATGGAATGCACCTGCAGCGCAGCACGGAGAATATTAGAACGAAACGCATTCGCGGCACATACATAATGATAAAAAATAAATGTGCTTTATTTTTTCCTGAATTTCCAAAATGTAGTATATTTTTGCATCTTTTTTGGGAAAAATACTAATTATTTGTTCAAAAAAATGGTGGCAACCCTAGTTACCCTGTTTGTGCTTCTATCAATCATTTTCTAGTCAAAGGAAAAACAAACTTCAGATTCCCGCCAATCAGTACTTAAAATATTAGTGGCTTATTTCTTCCTTTGACATGAAAATTGGGTAAGTTTAAAAAAAGTTTTAAAAAAAGTTTTTTGTTTTTTTTTGTAAATAATCTGATGTCGAATTAAAAACAATCGAATCTTAAAAATGTATTAACGATTTTCTAATTCTTATTTCAAAATTGGAACACTTTTTTTGTAACTGATTTGAATGATATTTATGAATTTTGTATAACAAATATAGGCAAGTAGTTACCCAATTTTGTAATATTATGTTATTTATTTTGTTTATAAATTGCTGCTGTGTTATATACTATATTAACGTTAAATAAAAATTGCAATATAGTCCGTTGGGGTAAGTCCGGAAATGGCGTAAGTTCGTTAAAATTGATTTACCGCAGAATATCATAGAAATATTACGATGCGGCAGTGGCGTAGCGTATTGGGGGTGGCGGCCCGCCCCGGGCGGCACTTTTTAGGGGGCGGCAAAGTTTAACAATAAATAATAAAAAGCTTTTTTATTTAAAATCTAACCTGTACAATGCAAAATAATGACTGTTCGTGCCGAAAAGTTCTCTATAATTAATGTATGTAATGTATAGTATACATTACATTGAAATACCTAAATAAGAGGGTGGCAAAATTTTCTTCCGCCCCGGGCAGCCGACACCCACGCTACGCCACTGCGATGCGGACTAAAATAAGGAGCAGAATAAAATGGCATAGCACGCTATTCTTGTCAGCAATAAATTTTTTAATATATTCTGCGGTAAATCCATTTTAACGAACTTACCCCATTTTCGGACTTACCCCAATACACTATACTAAAGACGTAGGTTGAGCCACGTTTAAATTGCAAATACTGGCAACACAGTTTAGAGGCGAGCACCATAGATTTACGGCCGAAAAAAAAAGCTTACCGGCTAAAAAGCTTTCCGTACTATAGTCCATTTTTTAATCACAGAAACTGAATTGACAGCCACAAACGTCAAATTTGGAAATTTTTGGAACAGTATTTTAAATTTTGACTTTTGTGCCTGTCAATTCAGTCTCTGAGATTAAAAAAAGGACTATAGAGATAAAATATTGACATAAAGTGTCGGCTGTGTTGCCAGATATAATGTAGAAACAAACTGATTCCACCTACGCAATGTTAGCGATTCATTATGTCATCTGGAAAACAGAATACAATTTTTTTTATGAATGTACATGTACATGTCGTATTTGACGACACGTCTGCTGCAGTGGCTGAGGGATTGGCTTCTGCGCTACGGGTCGTGGGTTCGATTCCCGCACGGATCAAATATTTTTATGGCCTACAGATAGTTGTACCGGGTCTGGGTGTCTGTGCATGTGAAGATTTGTGTCTGTTAACGCACCCACGATACAGGAGGAATCCTAGTGTGGTTAGGTTAGTTCTTATAACCTACCTAACCTTCTACAATAGTACTATCGTCGTCGGTCTGTTTGTTACGTTTTCAGGCAAAAATTAAGCAACAAATCATCTTTGTATGTGGGTTATTCCATTAATGGAAATTCAAAATTAAAGTCACGACCTGCTTAAATGAGATCCACTATCGTGGACCCCAGTTTACATCTCACGGACCCCCAATTATATTTTCACCCACAATGACCCCTTGTAGGTCATCGTCAACCCCTGGGGGGCGATTTAAAACACTGATTTACAATAATACGCATACTTTATGCCTATGTGGGGTCAGTTTGACTCTTTATAATTTCTAAATGTGATATTAATATGTGTTAATAATAAATATGTAGGAAATAGACTGGATGGAATTTTCATAATAAAGGTTGTATAACATAAAATGTTTTTATTTTCCTAATTACATAACATCACGCTCATATTTCTCGATGGGTTGGGTAGAGGTGTGTAGTAACACCCTCATTTCGCCGTTATGTTTAAGTCCCATGTAATAGGGGGCGAGCCTATTGCCACCTACCGGGCACAAATCCAAACTCCGGGCTGCTACTGAGGAATTCCACACTGAAAAACCGAATAACACTGCCTGACCTGGGGATCAAACCTACGATCTCACGATCAGCAGTCTCACTTGCCACCACTAGACCAATGAAACAGTTTTCTAATGAAAATATGTATGATTCTCCCTCATAGCCTTTACCCAACTATGTTTGGGGTCAGCTTCCAGTCAAACCAGATGCGGCTGAATACCAGTATTTTACACGGAGCGACTGTCATCAGACCTCCGCATCTCAGTTATTGGGCAACCGACATCCTAAGGTTAGACAGGTTGTCGGACTTTCGGGCTTCTAAATACCCGTAAGGGGCTATTCAAGTATTACGTAAGCACGAAAGGGGGGTGAGGCTTTGCTTAGCTTATTTTTGATGGAATGGGCCCGGGGTATCTAGATGAAGATTACGTCAGCAATTTTTATTTATTTTTCTAAACTTAAAAACTGCTGCTCATGAATAACAATAAAGAAACCTGATCAGTTTAAAAAAATATGTACCAATGTTTACGTAAACATAGGAGGGGGGATAAAAGCTTTGCTTACTTTTGCTGACAAGGGGGGGGGGGGGGGTGAGTCAAAAATTACTAAAATTCTGCTTACGTAATACTTAAATGGTCCTTAACGACTGTCATAGGTATTCGTATGACACCCGGGACTGTGTGCAACGCACAAACCTTCACCAATTCACAGATCGCGGCAAACGCAGCTTAATCTCGCAAATCTTATGATCCGCGTGGTTGTTTTTTAGCCACAAACCCCTCTGAATATTTGTGGCTAATGTTGCTGATTTTGTTGTTCTCAAACTAAACTTGACTTAGACTATTGCCGTCTCTTTCACTCTGGTAAAATAAGAAAGAGACGGACGTAAATAAGAGCTGTCAAATTTAGTTAAACTAAAATTTATATACAAATTCAGACGACACGTCGGAACGTGTCGCCTAAGAATATGGTGAAGTTCAACGCGTAAACTAGTTTGACATCTCTAACTTAGTTCTTATCTATCACCGTCCTTTTCTTGCGCCGTCTGTTAGTAAAAGATAGCAATACTTTAATTTCAGTTTAGTTGGTAATCGGCGCCATTGATGTCGATTCTGTTGCGCACTGTGAGAGGACTAAACTAAGGGTGTTTGTCTCTTTCTGTTTCAATAGAAAAAGAAAGTGACATTTGCGTTTAGTCTAGTTTAGTACTGTCAAAATGTGCAACAGAATTGACACCATTGACTGTTTTAAATTCTTGTATGCTTCGGGGCTGTCAGACTAGCTCCTTATGAAATGGGGAATCATATTCAAGTGTACCTACCGTAAAATGGGGTGAATAAGGCTGCAGGCGTGAATCGAGACGAAACTTTAAAAGGGATTTTAACATTGAAATAATATTGTTTGTTGCCAAAAAGGACTCTAATGTGTTTACTGTATTATTAGGTATTAACGATTAAGTGTCCTTATTGGCAACTAACTATATTACTTCAACGTTAAAATCTATTTTAAAGTTTCGTCCCGATTCACCCCTGCGTTCCTATTCACCCCGTTACAATCATGGTACTGAATATGACGTACTGTCAAAGGAAAAGCTGCGTACTGACTGAGCGGGCAGCCTCGGCCGTCTGCCGCGCGACGTTTACAGCGCGAGGCAGCCTCGGGTTGTAGAATTTGATGCATAATTTGCCGTGCGAGGAAAGGCCGAGCCAGTTTTGCTCAAAACCGCCATGAGGCCGCACGTTCGGAACGCTATCGCTACCACTGCCTTTATAATAATTCTACGGCTTGTAAAAAAAAGAATATAATATAAGCGGGACATTGCGTATCCCATAATCGTCTATATTCACCATAGAGTTGTATTAATTTAATACACTGTTCTTTATCCATGACGCTAACTTAACACGCGACGACCAAGCGAGGCGGCGAAACAGCGAGGCAAAACAATCGTCTTGAGTGAGCGCGGCAAACGTACCGAGGCGCCTTTGAGCATGGACAAAACCGACAACTCTCGGCTTGGGCTGCGGCACGCTCGCCCGAGGCCGAACGTGCGTTTACCTCGGGGGAGGCACGTCCTGAATGACCGTGGATTTCCCTCGCGAGGCTGCTGGCTCAGTCAGTACGCGGCTATTGGATATTTTTGCATGGGCACTGGTCCAAGCGACTAAAGAAGACGAGCATAACCAGCGTGAATATCGTTTCTTCAGAAGAAGCGAAGTTCGCGCTGGTTATGCGCGTGAAATGTGTGCTCCTACCTCAGGCCCCTCCGCCTTGCTTTTATCGTGATGCGACTGGAGCGTCTAGCTATCTCATTTTTACACAGTTCTAAAAGAAATACCCCGTGTTGGAACTGCTCTGACTCAGACGCGTGCAAATGAACAATATTATAATAGTTACCTACAAAAAAACATTTTAACAAAAATAAAACCGACTTCAAAAAAACGATGAAAAGAATAAAATAATTACCATATTATAAAATTAACAGTTTTAGAAGTCGGTGCTAATCCACGCTGAACCAAATTAAAGGCACCGACTTCTGAAACTGTTAATTTTATAATATGGTAATTATTTTATTCTTTTTATCATTTTTTTGAAGTCGGTTTTATTTTTGTTACAATGTTTTTTATTTTTTTCGTTTTAGTGGCCTTAATTATAAAATATGGTTGGACCTACTAAAGACGCTGCTCGTAACATAATCACATCATCACATTATGCGTACTGTTCGTCATTGAGGAGTTCTATTGTCTATCTCCGAAGTTCTTCATCAGATCTTCACCAAATTTAAATGGGACCAATCTGGAAGTATATCATTTCAAATTTTTTTTTTTATCTAAATCGGTTTATAAATGGCGGAGTTATGAGGTAACACACATTAAAAAAAAAACAGACGAATTGAGAACCTTCTCCTTTTTTGGAAGTCGGTTAAAAAAGTGGCTTTATGTAGGTATATACAAGGTTAGTCGGAAAGGGGGTACTAAGCCGAAAGGGTGTTAAAGTACCCATAATAAGGGATAACCTTTGTTCTACAACTTTCCCCAAAACTCGATAGTTTAAGAGAATTAGCTTTTCAAAAATTTCGTAAAAAATATGCTAAAATCTATCCGTTCATAGCTGTGATTAGCTGTTTTTACAATTTAGGTCATATTTGGGGTCACGAATTAGAAAATTAATTTCCTGAATTCATAACTAAAGCAGGTAGGTATTATATTTTTTTGAAAAAACTAAAATAAAAATAGTTTTGCATGCAAATAAAATTATCGAATTTTGAAATTTTAACACTTGCTTTAAAATAGTCATCAGTGATACTTTAAGTGGCCCGCGGCTTAGTACCCCCTTTCAGACTAACCTTGTATAAATACACTCTTTTGCAAAAAAAACGGGCACCTAACCAAAGAAACAATTTTATTGTTATTATCAGTTTGTTTGATTATTTTAGGTAGTTTTATCTTCAGAGCTTTGTAAATTAATTAGCAAGGAATGTGTATCGTCAGTTTTATCATAAAATGTTGGTTAAATTAATGAGAAATAATGTTAAAGTCCAAGCGCTAGTAGTGTACCTGCTCGCTAAGTAAAAATTAAACATGTTTTTTTTTGTATGTTTTTTCTTTAATAAAGTAAAAGCAGATAAAAGTTTAGTATGGAGTATGACCTCCTCTTGCTGAAATAACAGTTTGCATTCGTCTGGACATGCTAACGAGTATATCTCTTATGGTTTCTTGCGGAATACGTTGCCACTCTGCGGTAATCACATTCCTTAGCTCTCTGATGGTCTGCGGAGCCGGCTGCACTGATCTCACTCGTCGCTTCAGAACGTCCCAGACATGCTCTATGGGATTGAGGTCGGGACTTCGAGCTGGCCAATCCAAACGACGAATCCCGACCTCTAGCATATACGCTTCCACATCGCTAGAGCGATGGGCGCGAGCGTTGTCGTCCATAAAAATTGAGTTTTCTCCAAGAGCGGCCAATGCGGGTTGTGCATGAGGAATTAGAACTTCCGTTATGTATCGGTGTGCAGTCAGTGTGCCGTTTTCGATGAAGACTAACTCCGTACGATCTAACGAATTTATTCCTGCCCAAAACATAACAGAGCCTCCACCATAAGGTGTGATTTCTTCAAAACATGCCTCTGCAAAGTGTTCTCCTCGTCTTCATAGCACACGCCGACGTCGGTCTTCATCGTACAGAGATATCCTGGCTTCATCGGAGAACAATACCCTATCCCAGTCGTCTTGAGTCCATGACACACAATTTCGAGCGAAGCTAAGCCTAGCAACTCGGTGCTCACGGAGTAATTTAGGACCGCGGGCCGGGCGACGACTGCATATATTGGCAGCGAGTAGCCTCCTCCTGACCGTCCATAGACTAATTTGCACATTTCTTACCTCTTCGAGGTGGTTTTTGAGGTCCACATACGAAAATTTGCGATTTCTCAACGCTTGACTCACCAGAAAACGATCATCCCGTGGTTCGGTACATGGCTTTCTTCCAGAACCAGACCTTCTCTTGACGGAACCGGTCTCTTGATAGCGCTGCCAGGTCCTTTGGAGTGTCGAGTGACTCACATTTAACCTCTGAGCCACGAAGCATTGGCTGCAACCCTCATCAAGCAGCGCAATAATTTTGCTGGCTTTAATCACTTTATCTACCATTTTCGAGACCGCTAAACAAAAATTACAATACTTTAAAATGTCAAGGAAATTAGATAAATCAATACAAATTGAGTTAAAGTTATTTAGAGTCGATATTAACTTTCGGAAATTCGCGCCACAAATATACGCAAAAGTGGTTTTCTTTCAAAACCAGCCTCAGTCAAAAAATTGAATTTGGAACGTACTTTTTTAAATATCATGGCACTTTTATAACTGGCCAGTAACATGTTCAAATGATTAAAACCTTTTAGGTATTGTATTTTTTTCAGGCAGAAAAAAAATCATAACCGCCCGTTTTTTTTGCAAATGAGTGTATTTGAATATTTATACATATTTAAATTTTAATACTTTATTATTTCTTTAGCCAAAAACTTTTTTTTCTATTGATAGATTTTTTAGCACCAATGGAAAAATGTATCCTTTTATAATGAGTTTTAAAATAAAATTAGTCTTCATCCAACGCCACTTAGACTGCCCCCCTCCGACAGCAGTGGCTCTATCACCCATAATCTAAGACGCTCCTCCAAAACATACTCGACTCGCCTCCTCCTCGGCTTTACATAAACGTCCTCGACTCGAGATTTTTCCTCAGTCGAGGTAAGGACTCATCTGTCAAACTCAAGGTACCTCGGAACCTACCTAAAGGAAGGAAGTGTCAAAGTGCGTATGTAAGTAACAAAAATGGATTTTGAAGATTTTATCGAATATGCTTACGATAATCCTTACAAGTATTTATCGCGGCGTTATTTGCGTGATGCAGATAATTCAAATTATGACTTAATGACTCCGTCGAGGAACCTCAAAGTTCACTCGAAATTGCGACTAAGAATACAATTTTCGAGGCCGTTCTGAGTCGAGTAAGTTTTGGAGGAACGTCTTAAGCGGGTCACTCACATTCGCACGAATACGCGAACCCTCAAGTGTGGGACTGACATTCGCAATGACTATGCGAACATTTTCCATACAAAACGGAAAACATTCGTACAATGTACGAATGTTTGCGCGCATGTGAGTGACTCTGGTTAGAATATGGGTGTATGAGCTGCAATAATATAATAGGAACGCGGTCACGTGTTTATTATACAGGATGTAAACGAAATCATGTAATTCCTTCAAACCTCGTGATGTACTGCTGACATAGATTAACCCTGAACGCGCATTTGGAATCAATAAAAAAAAACAAGAAGTAAACATGTCTTCTTAAGAGGAAATGCGGTCAGCATTTAGTCCATAAAAACGTATTCCTCAGTTTCCTCCTTGGATAATGTCACTAGAGCAAATATTTTTCACCATATAATATACAAGGTTAGTCGGAAAGGGGGTACTAAGCCGAAAGGGTGTTAAAGTACCCATAATAAGGGATAACTTTTGTTCTACAACTTTCCCCAGAAGTCAATAAATTTAGAGATATAGCTGTTCAAAGATTTCATTAAAAATACGTTACGCCAACCCTATCATCAGCTGTGTTTACATTTGAGGTCATATTTTAAATACAAATCGGCCAGCTATTCCCCTTGCATTTCTCGGAATTATAGGTAATCGTGACTAAATAAAGCGCAGACGACGATTCGCAATCGCGTATTATACCTAAAAATCTTTTGCACCTCAAAGTATTTTGCATTTCTCTGTTAGACTAATTTTATCGGCATATTTTTGTGTAAAACGAATTGACCTGATATTTTAGTTCCCTGTACCTACCTACCTACCTAGAATATTCGTAATAACAGGCAATAAAAAACCTTCAACTTGGATATCAAAGGTTTTGATCACTAAAGCACGTAATTCCATATGATCTATCCTACACTGAAAACTATCCCGATTAATTAGCAGCCTTACAGTACAATAAGTAAGTTATTATCACAAACAAACCGTCAAAAATAAACTTACAGCACGATGTCGCTTCTGCAATAAATCATCATATGACGTCACAATTCGCCGAAATGTAGTGAAAACATTGTCAAAGAGATGCCGCCGAGACAGCGCGGCACTCGGCGCGCTTTTGCCTAGACTCTTTTGTATTTCGGCTGTTTGCCGCTTTAGAGGTGGGTTCAGTACATTGTTTTTTTTTAAATGCGTGTATATTGTAAGTTTATTGTAAAATGTATGTCAGTCATTTAGTTAGACTATGGAAGATAGGGGTGATAGATGCCGCCACAAGACTAACAAGTTAATGAATAATCATACGTACGTACGTTAATAATAACGTACGTACTTAGTTTGTGTGTACTAAGAAATGTATGCACTAAGTTTTGAAAACACATGAACTCAACGAGATAGATTTATTAATTTGTGGTATTGTATTTCATAACTTTGTTTACATTTTGACATGTAAGATGCTGCTTACAGTTATGGAGTACTACAAAAGAAAAACATTGCGACCATTTGAGGTTTCATCCTCTCAAACTTAAAGTAAACCAGTTTCATCAGCTTCCTATTGCTAACCCAAGACCCAACGCTTATGTGTGTTCGAATCCCGTATGACGTAGGGGTAGATCCCAAAAAGTTACTAAAGTCAAATCAGTTGTTAAATTCTCCGGGATTTAATTTAGGGGATTAACATTGCGCATCTCTAAAATGCAATGTTAGCCTAAACATTTTATTTTCGTTATTTATTATTCTAAGATTTTTTAGTCGCTTGCAACGCTTCCCGGGAAACAGTCGATGTTTTGATTGTTTACGCGAGTCGTGGTATTATTTCTTGTTGTTTCTAAAATATCGACTGAGTACGTATAGGGATAGGTAGGTACGAAGTATTACGACATGGTGATGTTTATTGGTTGTTGTGATGGTGTGCTCTTGGCGGGCCGTGATTTGTACCGTGATGATTGTAACCGTCCTCCTTTGATCGAGTTCGAGGACTGTGTTCCAGTACGACGGGCCGCGTGGCGCTCCGGCTCATTATGCTCGCAGCAGCAGCTGCAGAGCGTACTGGGATGAGCGATTCCCCGTGTGGATCGGTCGTGGCGATCCTGTAGCCAGACCTCGCTCACCGAACTTGACTCCGCTGGACTTTTGCTTGTGGAGTCACGTTAAGGATAATTATTATGGTTTACGCTGACGAACAATGAAGACTAGATGCGGCTAAGAGTAGCATCTCCGTTTGAGAGCATCATGAGCAATCCGTAGATGTTATGGTAGATAACGCGATCGCATTCGTAGGTACATCGGCGCGCGACTTTGTAAATCGAGCGATAAGTGTGGCAGATTGAACCTTTTTTGTAGCGGTGGAGATCCATTTGTGGTGGCTATGCCTTGAAACAGTGATATCAAGTGCTTCTTGTGTTTCAAATTTCAATTCGAAATTAACCTTTCTTGTAGTGTCCGTGGTGATAGATTAATTAAGTGTTAACATAAGTACATAAAACGGGTGATTGTTTCATTCGCAGGTAGGTTACCTACGTACATACAGTAGTAGTTAATAAACAAAAGTGCTTCTTGTGTTTTTATGTACCTATTTGATATTAAACGACACGTGTGTGACGTTTTCGTTGGCCGAGAACAGCGTCAACATCAGAAATGGTAAGTTCCTAGATGATAATGATATGTTCCGACACACGACACACACATGCACACACCCTCATACACAGTACCATAGTAACCTACGATTTCGGCGCCGGCGCGGCGGCGCGGCGTTCGTAGGCACCTACCGGTGCTTTGTGTTTTACCGCCGAGCGGCTAGGCACCGACGACCACGTGCGCGGCCATTTTTGAATAGATAAAAAAGTCAGGGTTGTGGAGTTTTTGAAATAAATAATATTTATTTACTTTTGTATGGAAATAAAAATATGCGTATTTAGAAATTTTAACACCTGCAATAAAACAGTCATCAGTGATACTATAAGTGGCTTTCGGGTTAGTACCCCCTTTCCGACTAACCTTGTATAGTCGCATTAATAACGTGGTCTTAATAACGTGAAAAATAATTATCATAATTAATTCCTGAAAAAGTTAATTTAAAAAATCAAAAAGCCCGACTGCCTAAAAAGTGAACTTTAAAGGCTTTGTCAAACAGAACGCTATATTATCGCGCGTCAGGGCGCTAACCAAACGCGACGCTATGACGCCGAGCTGTGTTGTACTGCGATGGTGATGTACCGCCAAACTGAGCGCCAGCGCTAGCATTACGCAGCGCCTTTGCCACAGAACATAATACTCAAGAGGCCTTTGCTCTGTTTGGCGGTACATCACCATCGCAGTACAACACAGCTCGGCGTCATAGCGTCGCGTTAGGTTAGCGCCCTGACGCGCGATAATATAGCGTTCTGTTTGACAAAGCCGTAGGTAAATGAAAGTAAAAAACCAAACGTTGCGTTGCGTTTAATCTAGTGTAGTAGTGTGAAAATGTGTAACACAATCGACACCATTATCAAACAACGAGTAGATCTTAGATTCATCAAAGGACATGTTATATTTTTGTATGGAAGCTGGGCTTTGGCTGTGAACAGAGAAGAGATATTTTTTTTATGAAAGTACATAAAATATGGAGCATTCGTATATTTTTTTTATTTTTTTTAAAAGCACCTTCTATTGTTTTTTTTAATTGAAATAATTAGAATAAAAAAATAAAGTTGCAACCCACAGTTGTTAACCCACAATTATTAATTCTGGCAACACTTCTATTGAATGACATTATTGTCATTGTCAACGTCAGTCATTGTCAAAAAGTCAAATTCAATTCAACTTATTCAACTGTTGTCTGTTATTGTGACTGTGGTTCCTGTGATTTTGACTATGTACCATTGTTTTGAGTTTTTTTTTATTTGACCTGGCTTTTAACAACAATAGATAGCGATTTTGTGTGACAACTTTGACATGATTAGACATTGATGACATTACTGACAATGACAAGTAACAACCTTGCTGACATACAGTAAATATTTTCTTTTATTCTATTGAGACAAGGGAATCAATGCTATACATCCAAACCATTAAGTTAATTCATTGATGTTATTTTAATTTAAGCCGTTTAATATTATTTTAATATTAGGATAAATATTATGCTTTCAAAAATGATATATATCATTTTTATTTCTAAGTTTTTTATCAGTTTATTAGTTTTTTAACAAAAAAAAATATATCAGGATTTTAAATGTTTTTTAATTAAATAATAGTGCTTTTTTAAAAAACAATGTTTTTGTAAGCACGTCCTAGACAATTTTCCCTATCAGAAAAACCGCACATGTAAGCGGTTCAAAAATAAAATTATTTTAAGCCCATTTCATAACATGTCCTTTCCTCACAATATCAAGAGCAAAATAAATAAAATCTTCGCGTTCGAAGCAGACAGCAATAGCAAAAAAGTCTGTTAACCTAATCAGATTGATAAAACCATGCACATTGTCCGCGTTTAAGTAGTTTTTCGAATATCGATTTTAATAAAAATTCGTCTTTTTTTTTTGGTATATGGCAACTGAGCCGATGACGACTGCTGCCAGCAGCAGACTGCTGTTCTGCCAGCGTCATGTAGTGACGGGCTGCAGACCAGGCGACCGTCGAACTTTCGATTTTTGATAGAATTATGTTAGTGGCTGAAAGGACAAAACAATTTGTTGTTAGTATTTAAACAAAGATTTTTTTCTACTTTATCTACATCTACTTAATTGAGACATCACCAAAATACATAAAAGAATATTACACATCGCTATATCTTAATATCATCATTTAAAAATTTTGATAAAATTTTAATTAGGTTAGGGGAAAAGTGGGTCAGAAGGGAACGAAAATTAGTAGGCAGGGGGATTTTAATAATAGATACTCCAACTCACACCGTTAATTCAGCCCTCATCAGGCTGTCTCCCTCCCAGTCCTCTCGCAAGCAACGCCCTAAGCCAAGGAGCCCCCCCTAGGGGACGCCCATAGTGGTGTTGTTGCTATCTAGTCATGATGTTAGTAGTAGACGTACTAATAGAGTTTGCTTAGGTTAAGTATTTTACTCTCGTCGGGATTGGTTGGAGACCCATCAGGTCTCACCAATAACTGCCCGGTTACGTAGAAACGGTCCGCAAGACCATCTACAAGCAGTCGAATAGGAAAGAAAGAAAAAAATGATACTCCAATACAACCCGGTCTAAAGACGATTCAAACACGTTTTTCGAATGTGGTTCTGATTCCGCAAGCGCCTCTTAAAGGTGGGTTTAAAACTGAAACATGTTTAGCCTGTTTCATTAACAATTCGAATATAAATTGTCCATATTTCTTTAAGACTAATCAGTGCTTTGTCATGTATTATTTTAGAATCCAAAAAGTTCAGAACATTCCGAGGACTATTAAAAACATGACATCTTCTTTACATAGTATAAAACAAAGTCGCTTCCGCTGTCTGTACGCTTAGATCTTTTAAACTACGCAACGGATTTTAGTGCAGTTTTCAGCAATAGATAAGAGTGATTCAAGAGGCAGGTTTATATGCCCCACATTAGTATCTGCATTGCACCCGTGAGACGCTAGGGCGGGTCGCTAGTTCAATATAAAATCTATTAGGTACTGATTTGTGCATCTCGCTAAATTTTTCGTTTTTCAATAAATCACAGATATGTTCAGGGCCCGGGCATTTGAGAGACGGTCGGCCCAGTGCTGGCAAAAAAAATTTCATTCCCGACGTTTTTTTTAGACACACTCCCCTCGCTCTTTCTCCTGTATCTTGGGTGCATTTACAAACACAAACAATTTTGCGGCTTCTTTAGTTGGACGACCATTTTTTTTTTACTTTCCCTTCACTCTTTTGATTTCTCCGACTGTGTGACCGGCCCATCGGGTATTTGCCCGTGTGGCCAATCCGGGTCTGGATATGTTCAACTGCGAAATATTCGTCAGTAATAAGTCGGGATGTTGTTAGATGCTACGCTACATATCAGGCCTGTCTTCTCCACTTCCTTTTAAAATATATAATAAGTTGCCTAACATGTTTAAAACTGAAAAATCAGTTATAATATTTCAAAAAAGGCTAAAACTGTACCTTATCCAAAAATGTTTCTACTCAGTAAAAGAATATTTGGAGTCTAGCCTAAAATAACGATTTTCTCTCATGTACAAAAGTGGCGATCTGCCTATTCAAACAGTAAGATTGAGTCTATCCTATTTAAATACATATAAAATTAAAAATTTTACTACCTGAAAGTCAGTTAATGTCATTTACATTAATAATGCTGAATAATTGTATTAAATACACCATTATTGACATTTAAATTTGACATAACTATTATTTATAATTGTATTAAATACACCATTATTGACATTTAAATTTGATATATGATGGAATCAGGCGTTACTTTGCGGAAATCCATGATCTATAAATATACAATAAAATATTTAGTGTTAATTCCGCGAAAAAACAGTTGATCAAGCCTGAATGCAGTATGCAGCACCGCCCTCCCGCCCGCAAATATATGCAAATGCAGAAGGTGCGATTAATAACATGCAACACACAAGCAAAACAAACCGATACGACACGTGTTTCGCCCCTCCACGGGGCATCCTCAGGTGATGTTGACTCGTCGACCGCTTGGACGCGAATGGCACGACTGCGTAGCGCGCGCCCCTTTATACATCGCCTCGACCTGTTGTTTGTGTCGAACTACCCACACAAATACGTAATAATGGGGATGAAACTAAATTAGTTTGGTCATTCAACAGTGTATATCTATCTGTATTATGTTTTAATATTTCCAACTGTTCCAACACACACAACCGGAAACTTTTATCACATACATGCAAAATACTATAACTATTATTGTCGCTTAAGGAATGGCCGGTGTCAAGTAAATGTTTGGCAAAATGAGATCTTTCTGGATGGCCATTCCTATATGCGGCAATATGTTCCTTATGTCTAACATCGAAATTACGGCCCGTCTGACCTACATAGACTCCGTTACAGTCGTTACAAACTAACTTATATACACCGGATTTTTTTGAATTTTCTAAATGATCTTTAACATTACAAAGATGACGCAAATTTTGATCTGTCCTAAAAGCAACGTTAACGTTGTGTTTTCTAAGGGTATTGGCAATTCTATCTGATAATGGGCCCATGTAAGCCAGACTACCAACATACTTATTAATACGTTCGGGGGGACATGCGTAAAGTAGTGAACGAACCCTTTCATTCTGCTTATTTTTAATTAAACTATCAATTATTTGTTTCGAATAACCGTTTGTAACCGCGATCTGATAAAGGATTTTAAGTTCTTTGACGTAATTTTCCGTGGACAGTGGTAGTGACATTAAACGATGAACATAAAATATAAAATTATACAAACACCCAGTTTTCATCTTCTGAGATATCTTTATTAGAAAAAGGTCTTAAATATAATATAAAACCGAGGCTGTCCCAGAAATCACTCGAAACTTTGGTAGTAGATTCGGAAATAGCTTGCTTTAGAAGTAAAAGTGATGTCGCCGTTAAGCATCAGGTAGCAGTTCAGATTAAGAAAGCTTCAACTTCCCCCGTTTCTTATAATTTCACAGATTTACAAGTATATCGGTCATTGCAAAACCAAATTATTCAAAATAATTTAGTCATTACGAAAGCAGACAAGGGTAATACTGTTGTTATTTTAGAAAAAACTGCTTACAACCAGAAGGTTAACGACGTCATCCAGGGGGAGGATTTTGAATGTCTTAGATCCGATCCGACTAAAAACTTTACTTTAGAGGTGAAGGATGCTATTAAAAACACGTCCTATATTTCTCCAGATCAGTTAAAATATAAAGTCCCTATGAACCCGCGTTCACCTTTTTTGTACGGTTTGCCGAAAACTCATAAAGAAAATATCCCTATACGTCCCGTTGTCTCTTACATTGGTGCCCCCACATACAATCTAGCTAAACACCTTAACAATCTTTTAAGAACAAAGTCCTCTTTTCAACCTCAGTATAGTTTAAAAAATAGTTTAGATTTAATTAAAAAAATTAAAGATATCAATGTCCCGCCAAATTCAAAATTATTGTCCTTAGATGTTGATAGTTTATTTACTAATGTACCTTATGAAGAGTGCCTCAGTATTTTGGGTAACCACTTTGAGAGACAGCGTTTGCACCCTGGAGAAGTATATGACCTGCTTAACCTCACTCGTATATGCATGAAACAAAATTATTTCAGGTTTAATGACCAATATTTCCGCCAAAAGGAAGGTTTGGCAATGGGATCACCTTTAAGTCCATTAATGGCGGAAATATTCATGGATAATTTTGAGCGTAAATATGTAGTGAGCGAACGCAACATTCTGTTCTATTATAGATATGTTGATGACGTAATAATCTGTTGGACAGGTACCATCCGTCAAATTGATACTTTTGTTAATAAACTTAACGCTGTCCACCCTAAAATTAAATTCAAGCTAGAATTAGAGTCCAACCAGTCCCTTAATTTTTTAGATTTAACTATAACTAAAGTAAATAACAAACTAGACTTCCAAATTTACCGTAAACCCACACATACCGACACCACTATTCCCGCTTCATCTTGTCACCCTTTACAACATACACTAGCTGCCTTCCGCAGCTATGTTCATCGTTTAATGTCACTACCACTGTCCACGGAAAACTACGTCAAAGAACTTAAAATCCTTTATCAGATCGCGGTTATAAACGGTTATTCGAAACAAATAATTGATAGTTTAATTAAAAATAAGCAGAATGAAAGGGTTCGTTCACTACTTTACGCATGTCCCCCCGAACGTATTAATAAGTATGTTGGTAGTCTGGCTTACATGGGCCCATTATCAGATAGAATTGCCAATACCCTTAGAAAACACAACGTTAACGTTGCTTTTAGGACAGATCAAAATTTGCGTCATCTTTGTAATGTTAAAGATCATTTAGAAAATTCAAAAAAATCCGGTGTATATAAGTTAGTTTGTAACGACTGTAACGGAGTCTATGTAGGTCAGACGGGCCGTAATTTCGATGTTAGACATAAGGAACATATTGCCGCATATAGGAATGGCCATCCAGAAAGATCTCATTTTGCCAAACATTTACTTGACACCGGCCATTCCTTAAGCGACAATAATAGTTATAGTATTTTGCATGTATGTGATAAAAGTTTCCGGTTGTGTGTGTTGGAACAGTTGGAAATATTAAAACATAATACAGATAGATATACACTGTTGAATGACCAAACTAATTTAGTTTCATCCCCATTATTACGTATTTGTGTGGGTAGTTCGACACAAACAACAGGTCGAGGCGATGTATAAAGGGGCGCGCGCTACGCAGTCGTGCCATTCGCGTCCAAGCGGTCGACGAGTCAACATCACCTGAGGATGCCCCGTGGAGGGGCGAAACACGTGTCGTATCGGTTTGTTTTGCTTGTGTGTTGCATGTTATTAATCGCACCTTCTGCATTTGCATATATTTGCGGGCGGGAGGGCGGTGCTGCATACTGCATTCAGGCTTGATCAACTGTTTTTTCGCGGAATTAACACTAAATATTTTATTGTATATTTATATTTAAATTTGACATAACTATTATTTATAATTGTATTAAATTCACTATTATTGAATGTTGATGTAACTATTATTTGTAGTAGTATTAGATTCACTATATTGACATTTAATTTTTGACATAACTATTATTTCACTATTAAATTGTACTAATAAAAACAATTAAAAATTAAAAAAAACCCCGACGCAAAAAAAACGATCTTTTAAAAAGTCAAAAATAATAGTATCGTTGAGCCATCAAATTCGATTGAGTAACACCTATATATTTTAATTACAGAAATTGATGGATGGCACGATAAGGTTTGCTCGTTGAAATGGCGATATAATATCGCGTCGGGGTACCGCTAAAGTAATTCAGACCCTTCATTTAATTGACCATCTATTAATTTACTAGCTAGCTAATTTACTTAGCGGTACCCCGACGTGATATTATATCGCCATTTCAACGAGCAAACCTTATCGTGCCATCCATCAATTTCTGTAATTAAAATATATAGCTGTTACTCAATCGAATTTGATGGCTCAACGATAGGTACTATTATTTTTGACTTTTTAAAAGATCGTTTTTTTGCGTCGGGGGTTTTTTTAATTTTTAATTTTAAGCTTTTTAAACTTAGTATTAAGTTAAAAAAATTAAACTTACTTTTGGCAAAAAAGCACGTAAATTGTTAAGTGACTATATATTTCATAAATTAAGATTTCAGTGTGAACTCGCATTCTTTGTTTAACGTGTACAATTATTCATATGTTTATTGTTAACTTCTATGTATACATAACATAGTAATTGACTAATTATTTTGTGTTTCTCCTTACACCATTGCATTGTATGTAGAATCAAATACTGATCAAAACGAATCCAAACACGACATATATCTGCTATTATTTTTTCAAGAGTGTACTAGTGTGCTGGATATCCTGGCTGCAGCATCAGCTCATCATGTCGCCCCCATTGAATTGCATGTAGAATCAAATACTGATCAAAACGAATCCAAACACGAAATATCTGCTATTATTTTTTCAAGAGTGTACTAGTGCACTGGTTATCCTGGCTGCAGCATCAGACCAAGAATTTCATAATCTTGCATAGTTATATAGCATACATGAGTGTTGCAAATTTTATTTCACACGTATGCTTGAAAGTAAAGTAATACACATTATGCGTCTAAGAACCCTACCGCAGCTAACAAAACAGCTGATAACCTTGAAATGGCTGAACCGATTTTAATAAAACATGTCTAAGATCACTCGCTAGAAAACCAGCTTTCAAATAAAAAAAAACCGCACTCAAATCGGTTCACCCGTTTAAGAGCTACGGTGCCACAGACAGACACACACACAGACAGACAGACAGACAGACACAGACACACATAGCGGTCAAACTTATAACACCCCTCTTTTTGCGTCGGGGGTTAAAAATGATTACGAAATAACAATGTATAATGCATGCTAATTTAAAATGAGAAGGGCAGGCGAAAGAGAAATTGCAATGCTTGTAAAAGGCTGCTAAGTCATAAGTACCTGCTAACATAACATAACACCACATTGTACACTTGGTTCGCAATAAATGTTTTGACTTTGACATTTTTATTAACTTTATCGTCCTCTTGATTTCTTTAAAATCTCTACTAAATAAATCATGATTATTTCTATAGAAAATAGCATAATATACATAATTATACACCCAATTAAACACATCAAATCTATATCTATACTATGCGTGCCAAATAAGAATAGCACTGTCAAGACGCCATTTTGTTCCGCAATACTCGTGAACTTCATTACCAAAGTGTAACGTGTGCAAAAAAGTAAATAAAGAAATTATATTTAGTTCAGTTTAATTATTTTTGCTCACTTTTTTGGTATTTCTTATCAATTTTACGCCAAATTAATTACACAGTAATTATATTATTATTATGGCGACATATTAGGGTGACCAGTAGCATTTCGTGAAGTTAACTATAGGTATATATTGGTTCATTTCTTTAATGAATACTGTTTTCAAATATTATTAAATTATCTATTTATGGAATTCAATAAATAACATTTTATAAAAATGAATGTAAATAATAATGAAATTTATGAATAAAAAAATTTCAACATTCATTTCAATTTAAACTTTTTTTTTTCATAGTATTTTTTTGCTGGCAGTACCAATTTGACAGCTATCGTGTGAAGTTGTAGCAAGCGCGATCCTATTCTTATTTGGCACGCATAGTACTAATATTATAAAGAGCAAAGATTTGTATTTTTGTATGTAACGAAAAAACTTAAACTACTGTACCGATTTCAAAAATTCTTTTGCCGTTAGAAAACTACATTATCACCGAGTAACATAGACTATATTTATTACTGGAATAAAACTTATTACGCGGGCGGAGCCGTGAGGACACAGCTAGTTTATAATAATATTGATTGGCTTGAATTGAACTTCAATTTGTGTTGTAAATTGCATCGACAACGTTAACGCAAGCACCGGCAGATGGCAGCGTCAATCGATCGGCCTCTTCCTCTCTCCTAATTTTGCTGTGCCCGACAGGTTCCTTAATGATCTTTTAATTTGTATTTGTTATATGTACCATCTATGTAATACATATGGAATTCAATAAATTATTGAGTATTGTTATTAAAATTCATCTTCCCATACAAAAAATACGACAAGAACGTCGTTTGGAAAGGCTCATGGCTAATCACCAACCGAGCGAATCATACGATTTGGAGGTTAAGCTGCACTTACCTCGGCCAGTCCGTGGGTAGGGTGACCTTTCGTTACACATCGAGACCCTCCGTGCTTCGGAGAGCACGTTAAACAGTCGGTCCCGGGTGTCATTCGAATACCTATGACAGTCGTTACGGATAGTCATTAGCCCGAAAGTCTGACAACCGATCTAACCTTTTTTTTTTTTTTTCTTGTTGGAAAATCCTCATGGATGTCCCTCGCCCGGGGAAGGCGAGGGGGTCTGCCGGACTCTTACCGGCTAAAATCCAACGGTGTTCCTTCTCCTGACCGTACGGCCAGGGTCGCGGGATTCGCAAAAGCATGCACCGCAACCCCGGCAGGTGATCTAACCTTAGGATATCGGCATTGCCCAGTAACTGGGTTGCGGAGGTCTGATGGCAGTCGCTTCGTGTAAAATACTGGTATTCAGCCGTATCTGATTAGACTGGAAGCTGACCCCAACATAGTTGGGGAAAAGGCTAGGCAGAACGAACGTCGAGTTTAGGAAGATGTTACCAGAAATTTCTTTATAGGTATTTCTAAAAAAAAACTTGCTATTATTTTTCAACGACCCTGTAAAAAGATAAAGAAATAAAACAGCTGAAAAGTGAAACATTATATATATTTTGCCTTGTTTTATTTACAATGGATTGCATATACAATCTTGGCTCTAACTTACGCAAATAAAAATACAACTAAGACTATGACAGAACGGTAAAAAAAAATACGAAATTCCAACGAGCGGGTATAGAGAACCCAGTATATTGGCAGACGGCGAAATTAAGAACTAAATTGAAACTTAATTCGCCGTGAATCATAAAGATAATAATATACTGGGCAACCTGTAGTTAGTACATTTCACGATCAAGCTTCAGATCCAGTAACTGGGCACAAACAGATAGGTACAGAAGTCAATCACATGTATGTACTTCACTTTTCATACCTACGCTCGGCGGTCGCTCTATCTATATATCTATCTCTCTCAAGCGCATGGCACTCGCGCTCGCACTCTAGTCCCAAACAGTCCGAGATATCGTGTCCGTGAGCAGTGTCTATGTGTGCGTTGCTCGAGCGCACTTGTATGTAGATTGACTTCTGTACCTATCTGTTTTGTGAACTGGGTGTCCTGCGTAAGCGTCAAACGCGACGCGACGCGACACGACGTGGAACGAATACGCGTTACGTCGCGTCTCGCCACATAGGCCGCTAGTAGGAAATGCCGTTGTTTTGATCGCATCGCTTCGCGTCGCGTTCGTTACGCAGGACACCCCGTCACAACCTTTGTTAGCGAACACTTGCGAGCAATAACTTAGCTAGTCGATTTGGCGCTTAATGTTACTTTATTTAAGGTTCAAATTGAAACGACTCCGCCATCGTGAAATGCATATTACTTTTTAAAAACTTAGTATTAACTAAATGATAACTTTACAATTAATAATTATGACTATAGTTTTCTAGTAGGTACTTAACACAATGGACTTGAGATATAATATGTCCAAAATTGAAATTTTAAATACCGTAACATTGAAATTTCGTACTATTCTTGTCCAATAATGGACTAACATCTGAATATAGAGAAATTAAACACAGTTAGTTACAAGAAACAGGCTGTTTGAGTTATTTCTTGTAAAAAGGTTCATATACAGGGTGTAAACGAAATAGGTCTTGATAAGGTCTACACAGGGACGGCTTTTGGGGGTGGCGAGCAGGGCAACGGCTCGGGGCCTCGCGCACTCTCGTTACAACCCAAGTAGAAAAATATTAATTTCCAATAAACAATTTTAAAACTCTAAATTAATTACTTTACAAGGTCAGTCGGAAAGGGGGTACTAAGCCGCGGGCCACTTAATGTATCACTGATGACTATTTTAAAGCAAGTGTTAAAATTTCAAAATTCGGTAATTTTTATTTGCATGCAAAATGATTTTTTCTTTAGTTTTTTCACAAAAAAAAAACATACCTGTTTTAGTAATGAATTCAGAAAATTAAGTTTCCAATCCGGGACCCCAAATATGACCTAAATTATAAAAACAGCTGATCATAGCTATGGACAGATAGATTATAGCATATTTTTTACGAAATCTTTGAAATGCTATTTTTCTTAAACTATCGAGTTTTGGGGAAAGTTGTAGAACAAAAGTTATCCCTTATTATGGGTACTTTAACACCCTTTCGGCTTAGTACCCCCTTTCCGACTAACCTTGTATAACTTTGCATTTCTCGTCAAGCAACATCATTAAAACGGAGTCCACAAAGACAAGGGCCTCGCAAAAATCAACCCGCCCGGAGCCTCGCAATGTCTAAGGCCGCCCCTGGGTCTACATAACAATAGCGGCATTCAATATTGCCATTAGTTGTAAGTTTCATTTTACACCACAGTAACTAATGAATGTAAAATGGGGTTTGTTTCATGTTAGCGGCCTAATACCATATACCGGTCACAATAGGACTGCTTCTTACTGACAGAAAACTCCTGAAAAATAGCCTATAAAATATTAATCCATGCACCTAGTAATCAGATGTTAACCCATCTCAGATGCGCTAAATAAAAAAAAACTTATATCATAAAATGCACTTTCAATTTGTAATGGCAAAATGGAGCTTATTAATAATTTTGTCATTTAATTTTAGAAAACCCTGCCAAAAGAGTTCGTTGTTGAAATTATAAATGCATAATTTTTTAACTGATCGACGATTAAATAGTATTTTGATTGACGAAAACAAATACTTGATCAGTTAATAATAATATTTGATCAGAGGAGCGATTATCGACAAGTTTTATTGCGTGTTTAAAAAAATAACCACTGCATTTCTAATCTAAACGTGGCGGCCGATTTTTGCTGATCAAATATTAATTTTACTGATCAATAATTTAGTTCCCGTTTTATTCAGTCCGTCTATCTGATCAATTATTGATCAATGTTTGAACAAAATGTATTTAATAGTGTACTACAAAAAAAAAAAGACAGAAAACGATCAATTTTGACAGGGAACAAATTTTATACAATATATCTTTCAAAACTACAGTCGACTTGACAGTTTTATACCAAAGTTTAAACAGTTGAAATACCATTGGCATTTTTATGTGGGATTAGACCGTGGCCCATACCTCTGACTTTGCGAATTCATGTAAAATCAAACTCCGGGCTGCTACTGAGGAATTCCACACGGAAGTACCCAAAAACACTGCCCGACCTGGGTATCGAACTGAGGACCTCACGATCAGCAGTCGCGCTTGCCACCACTAGACCAACGTGGCAAAAAAAAAACCAATGGAATTCAAAAGTATATTCCATACCTCTGACATTCTCTGTCAAGTCAAAGTAGTCGATAGAACCAATCGCTCAATCATACAAAACAATAAACAAAAAAATACCTCAGTTATTAGATTTCGCCGTATTTGAAGCGTCAAACATTATTTTATGCATTTTTTGGGTCTTAGATTTACCTCTAGGAGTAACCATTACAGTAGGAAGTGTGGAAGTGAGAAGCATATATCGGGTGTAAAAATACCCTAAACGAAGCCGAGAGCCACGTATTCTTCCCATCATTACGAAGATTTTTTGGTATTGAGCCATACCTGGGAACTGACTAGTTATAGAGATATTGAAGGTCAAAGTCACCATATTTTTTAAAGTTTTTCACGAAAATTAAGTTTACATGTTATTACGAAACATTCTTCTATACAAACATTTTCGAAATGTAGGCAGTCTGCTGCGCGCGCGCTTACATTGCGCGCTACAATTAAAATCAGTTTTTTAATACCAAAAAATAAAAGTCGTTTCCCAGCAATTATTTTTGCTGTATGTTACTTAGTTTTATGTACAGTATGCGTAGACTTCGGCTTCGTTACGGCTATTTTTACACCCTGTATACAACATTTGACGCTTCAACACTATCAAGGCTTTAAAAATAAATGCCTCATAATTTGGAATCATTCTTACATAATCCTTTTGATATTAAACAAATACGCACAGTGGTGGTCCGTTAGTCCGTACGAAAATCACTCTTATTGTCTTCCATCTACGGTTTAAATTCAAAAAATGCGTGTGTCCGTTTGCTACTCTTATACTGCCGTCGTAATACTAAAGGGCACAACTGACATTTTTTTCAAAATTGAGTTAAATACATATTTGGATTCAGCGTAAAAAGCTGATTCCAAATATGTATTTAACTAAATTTTGAAAAAAAAATGTCAGTTGTGCCCCTTTTTCTTACGACGGCAGTATAGCAAACCGTTAAATGATGTGAGGTAACTTTGTAACAAAAATAAAGGTAATTTTCATTTATGAAAATGATTTTAAACCCCGTACGCACTTGAGCACGCTTAAGTGAAAAAACCGCTCAGTGATTTTTATTTTTCACTTTGTCTCGTTCGACCCTAGTCTTACTTGAGCTGTGTTATGCAATAATGTGTCAACCCACAAAAATATGATTACTTTGTTAGCGCCATCTAGTTATTGTGGTAAGTCTACTCAACGATTGAAAATGCAAACTGCATTAAGATATTTTTGATAGACGGCGCTCTAATAAATTTACTACAGTTCTAGGCATTTTTAGGGTTCCGTACCCAAAGGGTAAAACAGGACTCTATTACTAAGACTCCGCTGTCCGTCCGTCTGTCACCAGGCTGTATCTCATGAACCGTGATAGTTAGACAGTTGAAATTTTCACAAATGATGTATTTCTGTTGCCGCTATAACAACAAATACTAAAAAACAGAATAAAATTAATATTTAAGGGGGCTCCCATACAACAAACGTGATTTTTTTGCTCGATTTTATAGACCCTTCGTGCGCGGGTCCGACTCGCACTTGGCCGGTTTTTTCACGTGTTGAGTAGACCTACCAGAAGAACTAATGACGTTATCAAAAAAGTCTTATTTTTGTGTGTTGACACATTATTACATAACGCGGTCCTCTTAGGGTTGTCACCCGATCGGATTTCCCCGGATTTGTCATACACACGATGGAACACAGTAAACTGCTTGGCGCCGAACTTTAGAGCCTGCGCAGACGAGGGACAACGGCCACATAACAGATAGGTACCTACAGAAGTCAATCACATGTATGTACTTTACTTTTCATACCTACGCTCGGCGATCGCTCTATCTATATATCTATCTTACTCAAGCGCATGGCACTCGCGCTCGCACTCTAGTCCCAAACGGTCCGAGGTATCGTGTCCGTGAGCAGTGTCTATGTGTGCGTTGCTCGAGCGCACTTGTATGTAGATTGACTTCTGTACCTATCTGTTTTGTGACGGAATATAGGAGAGTTCCTCTATATCTCTGCTATTTGGATTCGTGTGCTGCATCTTAGACACTGTCTGCGCTTACCGTTAGGTGCGACTAGAGTCAATCGCAAGTCGAAGAGGATAGAACAAAAATCGTTAGTTTGCTTTTAATGACCCCCCCCACTTAGGGTGTTACCAGATCAATCGATCGATCTATAGTAGAATGGATTAGTCGACGTCGATCGATAGTAGAATGGAATACATTTCAAAAGCAACTGATGGATTATAGCCGGGGTTAATCGATCGATTGGTTAGTCGAACGGTATCCGTCGATCAGCCAAAGCTAACACACCAATCCATCGACCGATCGATCGATTGTTTGGTGTAGTAACACCCATATTTTGCTTACCACATATTGGTTTAAGGATTAAAGGTGAACTCTCGCGGCTTACTTTCCGTGGTGTGCTCACGTGCGTACCAGGATTTACGAGCGGACGAAGCCGCGAGCATATCTATATCATAAGACCACCGAACCTTTTAAAATTCTGAACACACAAAATCATCTTGTACTATAGTATAATAATAATAGTTTTAAAAAAAACCAAAAATATAGAATACCTACAATGCGGCGAAGTTATTTATAACGCAGTACTCTCGCATTCTGGTTTACTTGTACAATTCTGCATTGAAATATTTAGATAGTTTTAAGGACATAATGACTGTACTCTTCGTCTAAGGGCGATGCCTCATTAGTGCGTTGCGTTGCGTCGTCGCAACGGATCAACGCATTGTATGCCACACCTGCGTTGCGACGCACGCACCTCCGACAGCGCAGCGCCTCACCCTCCCCCCGCTTCGTCTCTCGTCCGCCGATCCGTTGAAACGTCGCGTGCGACGACGCAACGCTTTAATGTGGCATGTCATTTAAAATATATGGAAAACGACGCAGCGTTGACGCTGCGACAACGCAACGCACTAATAAGGCAGAGCTCTAAGTGTTCTCTCCCACTCTAAAGGCCTAGTCAGACAGAGAGCGTGGCTGGGTGTGATATTCATGTCGCGTGTTGATTGCATGCTCTTGGGCGAATTACTATGACAATGTGTGGAAGACGCCACGCAGACTGCCACGCGAAGACTGGCGTGGCGTCCTCCTCTTTTTTTGGAAGTCGGTTAAAAATGTTAAAAATACAACTGTCCTATAACATTTTGGTTTATTTTTTTCGCGGCATGGCCAATTTGTATCATACATAGATTTGAATAAAGATTTCAATTTAATAAAAAAGTGAAAAAAATACAAGTAAACATGTGTTGTTAACGTGAGACATTTAAGCGCCCCAAGCGATAGCTGCGCAGTTCGCTCGGAGCGCTAAAATGCCTCACGTTAAGAACACATGTTTACTTCTTGTATTTTTTTTTGTATCTCGTGCAGGGTTAATCTATGTCAGCAGTACATCACGAGGTTAAACACCATTTTTTTTTAAATATTTTTTTTGCAATGAAAAATTGTACAAGTTTTATATATTTATTTTAAAAAGAAATTTTATTAACCTAATTCTAAGACGTCTAACACGCCGCGTATTAAAAATATCAACGTCTGATCCAAAGGCGAAGTATGAGTTTATTATATTTAATTAATGAATACGAACGCTTAGTGGCGGCCATATATGGCCCCTATTAACGGCTAACTGACTGTGCAAAACAGGTAGTTGGAAGGGGCGACTAGAATCAACGGGGAAGGCAACGCAAAACTAAAGCAGATGGCAGCACCTCCATATTTAGTTATTTCCACCAATCAGAACCATCAGGTCAATAATGTCAAACACATTGCAACCAATAAGATTGCAGTGGAACAATAGAAAGTGGCGCCATTAGTTCCACAGTTGCCTACCCTATTTTTAGAGTGCTATCGCGTGCGGTCTCACGCTGGCTTTGTCGCTCTATTAAATGACGCTACTGAGTGACAAAAAAGGATAGAGCATGAAAAAACGCGATTCCATGCTTAAACATACTAATATGTCGTTTGAAACGTTATTTGGAAGGTCTAATTTTATTCCATCATTTCCTTTTTTAAATAGAAGAGACGGCAATATTTTTAAAGTTGAAATTAATTGGCGCCCCCCACAGAAAAGGTGGCAATTTTTTCAACCAGATTTATTATCGGCAAATTATTTTTGTCGGATCAGTTAGCCGCTAACTAAGAGTCACATAGCCACAGCTTGTACGGGAATCGTGCATCACGACTTACAATAAGAATTAATATTAAAAAATAACACAACATAGTCTGTGGACTGTATAAAGGCGGGTCTTGGCAGCGCGGGCGCCTCAGAGTCACTGCGCGTTGTGTTAACAAGGAATGCGCTAACTGGCGGCACGACATGGCAGAGGATATTTTAAGCTCGCATAACTTTAGTACGTCGTGCCGATGTCGAAGCATCGTTATCATTTTGGGACCCAGTGCATAATATCAGCAAGCACATTGGGTCACCCGCGCGACGGCGCAGCGAGTATTCCCAAGGAGGGTTGATGTCAGGCAGGCGGCCGGTCATAAAACAATAAGCCAAAACCTCTAACAACATGGATTTATGAAATCTATGTTGTGCCGACCCCACCTAGTGTGGGATAAGGGCAGGAAGATGTCGAAGCATCCCGCTAAGCAAATATGAGTGCTAACTGTATTGACATAAGGTTTAAAATTATTTGAGCTTAAAAAATCCTTTGCCGTGCGGTGCCGCATGTGGGCGCAGGCCCTGAAACGCTTTCTCATTGCTTGTTGGCACTTGCGCGACATCATCATACCACCATCAACATACAATAGGTGGCGCGCGAGTCACATCGGATAATATGTAGGGCAGATAAACCTTACAGACACAGATAGTATAATAGAAAATATTCAGAAAAAATATACAGGGTATAAACGAAATCATGGAATTCCTTCATACCTCGTGATGTACTGCTGACATAGATTAACCCTGCAAGGGATAATTTTGAATACAATAAAAAAAAATACAAGAAGTAAACATGGTGTTTTTAACGTGACGCATTTTAGCGCCCCGAGTTAAATGAACGCGCGGCGAGCGATAGCCGCGGTATTCGCTCGGAGCGCTAAAATGCTTCACGTTTAAGCAATTTTTTTTATTGAATTCAAAAGTATCCCGTGCAGGGTTAATCTATGTCAGCAGTACATCACGAGGTTTGAAGGAATTACAATGATTTTGTTTACACCCCGTATAAAGTAACTAACCTAAGTACATAAGTCATGACGCCCGATAACTTAACAGAAGCGTTCTTAATATTAATGACAGTACTTTAAACACACCGACAACACATTTTATTAGAAAAAAATTCTAAAAAAGCCGTTGATGAGTCTAAAATTTCTAATGTCAAGACAAAAATATGTATTGGCGGCTATGTCCGTACTTAGGTAGACGCGCACACGCCATGTGAACGGGCCTTTTGTTGGATGGAAGTCAACTACGTCAATAAGTAAATCTCTATTGTGTACAAACTAAACTTAAGTGGACGTAGTTTAGCAGAAAGAACTCAATCCACAAAATTGTCAAAAATGATTTATTGGTACCAAAATGGTCTATAAGGTAGTGATGCGACTCGAGTCCTATTTTACCACTCGAGTCATTTTACAATTTCACTCGAGTATCATCGAGTGGTACTAGAGTCCCTCGAACATTTGACTCATTCGAGTCACCTGTGACACCTGTCATAATCCTGAAATAGGTATTTCATCTTTTATTTATATTACTATTTAAAAAAAAGTAATAATTGAAGGAGGTGCAAACTTTTTTCTAATAAAAATTTGAAAACAGGTTTTAACCTCTTTGTCTCGGCGAGTGGGGCGAGTGACTCGAGTTCGAGTGAACTTGAGTCGATATTTTTTTCACTCGACTACGATTTTTTATGATGTCACTCGATTCACTCGATTAAAAGTGTACTCGAGTCGCATCGCTACTATAAGGTAGGGTCTTTCATTCAGCAAAAAAACATCCAAGAAATGAACAAAGGAAATACGTTTTTTGTATCAGGGAACCAAACCACATATCAGGCAGGTATTTTCTTTTTATTACCTATAAAGAACCAACCTGCATAAATCATCCAACCCTATATGCTCCTAAATAAGTCCAGAAATACACAATATAACCATCAACCACAGATTTTACCAAGGATGTGTAATTACGTAACAAAATCTGAATACAGCATCACTGAAGAAAACCACTCTGAACCTAAAACGTCAATAACTCAAAAGTGACTCTGTGTGGGTTGAGTCTTTTCTGCTTAACTACGTCCATTTTAGGCTATTGCCAGTCGCGTAAATACGGGGTGGCAGGGCTGGGCCCCCGGCCCGATGGGGCCCCTGGCCCGAGAGGCCGCGAGCTCAAAGTAACCTAACATTTTTAACAAAATGAAGTAAAAATTATTGTAATTCTGTTGGGTAAATACTTCAGTGATTTATTAAAATTAAATTACAAAGTGACGATTTTTACTGGGGCCCCATCCAATGAATTTGCCACGGGCCTCTGATCGTATAGTTACGCCACTGGCTATTGCCATCTCTTTCACTCTCGATAAAATAAGAAAGAGACGGTCGTAACAGCTGTCAAATTTAGTTGAACTAAATTTTCGTCAGAGCGTGTCGACTAAATACAGGGTGAAGTTCAAGGTATAAACTATGTCTTATTATGTTACACCATGTATATACTAAGAATATACCTGCCCAAAACTTAACAGGGGTGTTGAGACGGTGTAGTTGACTTCTAAGAGCTCCGTTACTGACAATTAGGGCTCCGCCAGTGTTAGGGCTCCGTTAGCACGGGCGTGGCGTTGTGTTTACTCGCGCAGTTTCAATGCGTGGTCCTTGATGACCCCCCCGTCGCCTTCAGAGACGAATCTTTTGCGGCCTCTGGGAAGAAAAGAATACTGCGTTGGTATCGCTCGAAGCATTCTGTGACAAGTATAGATGTACATATATCGGGTGTAAAAATACCCTTAACGAAGCCGAGAGCCACGTATTCTTCCCATCATTACGAAGATTTTTTGGTATTGGGCCATACCTGGGAACCGACTGGTTATGGAGATATTGAAGATCAAAGTCACCATATTTCTGTACGTTTTTCACGAAAACTAAGTTTAAATGTTATTCTATACAAATATTATCAACAATTTTGAAATGTAAGCACAGACTGCTGCGCGCGCGCTTTCATTGCGCGCTATAATTAAAAGCTGTTTTTTAGTACCATAAAAACAAAAGTCGTTTCCCAGCAATTATTTTTGCTGTATGTTACTTAGTTTGATGTACAGTATGCGTAGACTTCGGCTTCGTTAAGGCTATTTTTACACCCAGTATACATTAACGAAATGTACATTTTAACACATATTATAATATAATATATAACTCTATATTTTTATCCATTATACTGTTATTGCGACACATGTTTTAATTTACATAACACAACATCACGCCTGTAATCCCCGAAGGGTTGGGCAGAGGTGTATAGTAACACCCTCATTTCGCCGTTTTTAAGCCACATGTAATAAGGGGCGAGTTTGGCATCAACCAGGCACAAATCCAAACTCCGGGCTACTGAAAAATCCACACGGAAAAACCCAATAACACTTTGCCCGACCTGGGCATCGAGCTCAGGTTATCACGACGGGCTTAAAATGAATAGTTCCTCACCTGGTGGGCATTCGCTTGAGAACGCTCTCGCCAAGACGAAACTTGTGTTGGCATCGCTCCATGAACCTGTCCAACATTATGTAGGCGAGCGGCACGTCCAACACGATGTCACTCATGTCCTCCAACACGCGCAGGAAACCCTGAGGATGAGAGGAAATAATAATAATATAATCTATACTAATATTATAAAGCTGAAGAGTTTATTTGTTTGTTTGAACGCGCTAACCTCAGAAACTACCGGTTGGAATTGAAAAAATATTTTTGTGTTGGATAGTCCATTTATCGAGGAAGGTTATAGGCTATATAACATCACGCTACGACCAATAGGAGCGGAGCATAAATGAAAAATGTTGCGAAAACGGGAAAAATGTCCACCCGTGCGAAGCCGGGACGGGCCGCTAGTGTATGCATAATTATGACTTACCCTATCCATTTGATCTGGGGTGACGATGACGCACCTTCGAAGCTCCGCTAAGAAAGTACACAATTGTTCCTCAACACTCGAGTTCACAGTCTCTAATGCTAGTAGAACCGTCTGGAACAAGATAAATGACGGGGTTCGAATATTTTGCAATGGAAACTGGCACCGCAACGCGGCCATATTTTTTTTCAAATTTGCGGCGCGCTATCAATCTAGTGTACAAGGTTAGTCGGAAAGGGGGTACTAAGCCGCGGGCCACTTAGGCTGCGTTCCCACTTTGTCGTGACGACAGATAATCGTGTAGTTTTAAGTGTCGTGGCTTATATATTTAAATAGAGGTGTTCACATATAAGACGACACGATTAATTGTCGCTCACGACTTGTTTTTGCAGTGACGACAGATTGTCAAGTCAATGGGAACGACTAGCACGACAGTCGTAAAACGATAAGAAAACGTCACGACATCGTGACGGCAAATCATGTGTCGTTGTTACGACTATCTGTCGCTACTGATGTGCAAACGACAAAGCGACTGCCGTGAAACGATAAAATGTCGTCGCGAACCATTGGGAACAGATAGATACGATAGTCGCTAAACGATAAAAAAAATACGACAAACAGTCGTTATAATGGGAACAGCTAGAGACGACAGTCGTCCAACGATAAGGGCATTCACTTGTCAATGCCACCCTTCCAATGCACGCGGGAACGCGCCCCTAATGTATCACTGAAGATTGTCTTAAAGAAACTGCTAAACTAATAAAATAGATGAAAAAAAAAAGTATATTTCTTGTTTTAGTTTGTTCAAAAATTCTTCATCCCTGCTTTAGTTACGAATTCAGAAAATGGAGCTTCTAATCCGTGACCCCAAATATGACCTAAGATGTAAACACAGCTGATCATAGCTGAGGATAGATAGAATCAAGCGTATTATTTATGAAATCTTTGAACAGCTATTTCTCTTAAACTAATGACTTTTGGGGAAAGTTGTAGAACAAAAGTTATCCCTTATTATGGGTACTTTAACACCCTTTCGGCTTAGTACCCCCTTTTCGACTAACATTGTATATTGCAAGCGATAGAATCGTTTTTTTTTTATATTTCGCACGGAGCGACCCAGTTACAGGGCAATGCCGATATCCTAAGGTTAGACCGGTTGTCAGATTTTCGGGCTTCTGACTTCCCGTAACGACTGTCATAGGTATTCGTATGGGTAGCTACACACATAAGCGGTTCGGCAGTATTTGTCGAACAACAAAACCGACCCGAAGTAATTACTGCACATGTTCTGCTTCATTCGGCTTGTGCCGATTGGGTAGTTCATTCGGGTCGACACATCATTCGATTCGGCAGTACTTGTGGAACGAAAAAGCCGACCTGTAGCAACTACTAGTGTTTGGTCAGACTGGCAGCGCGGTGCGGGGAGCGGCGCGGGTGCGGGAACGCGCGCGATTTACCTGTCCGCAGTGGAGCGTGGCTTCGTTCTGAGCGTTGTCGTGTCCAGTGTTTTTCAAAATATAATATGGATGAAGAAGACTTATTTTTACTGGAAAATTCTTACTAAAAAACGATGTTTCGACATCCACAGTGCAGATCGTGCTTGAATAGCACTTATTAATTCTTCAACATTTAAATTTCGCTTGCCGCCCGCGCTCTCACTGCGGCCACTTGTACGAACGAGCTATGGCGTGAGCTACCCGCGCGCTCCCCGCGCCCGCGTGCCCGCGCCGCTCCCCGCGCCCGCGTTTGCAGTCTGGCCAAAGGCTTACACACGTTCGGCTCCAATAATTCTTATCTGAATTAAAATTTAAGCCAAGCGGGTTGTGATTCCCGAACATTCAACTACATAAATATTCGGCCCGCTGATACTGCCCGCCTAATGAAAGCCGAGCGGCCTTTTCTCGAACATTCATCTACATATAAGGTCCAACCAAAATACCTGGACAAACTTTTACACAGTGTTCAATACGTTTAACTAAACATATTTATGCAAAAAAAAACGAGATCCAAGTGATTTGTTTTTTCTAACCAAAAAATGTTTTTCTCATTAATTTTAATTTAATTATATTTTTTTTACATTTTCACTTCGCCTGATAGGTAAAACACGGCGCGGAAATAGCGCGCGCCCCGGCGACAGTCGATGCATAAAAAATGGATGAGTTTATTCTTAAGACAGTACAGGCAATTTAAAACGTTATTATTTTTTGGTCAGAAAAAAATCACTTAGATCTCGTTTTTTTTTTGCACAGATATGTTTAATTAAACGCACTGAACACTGTAAAAGTTTGTCCAGGTAATTTGGTTGGACCTTATACAAGGTTAGTCGGAAAGGGGGTACTAAGCCGCGGACCTCTTAATGTACCGCTGATGATTGTTTTAAAGAAAGTGTTAAAATTTCAAAATTCAATAAAAAATGTTGCCATACAAAATGATTTTTATTTTAGACTTCAAAAATTCTTCATCCCTATTTTAGTTACGAATTCAGAAAATGGATCTTCTAATCCGTGACCCCAAATATGACCTAAAATATTAACACAGCTGATCATAGCTGAGGATAGATAGAATTTAGCATATTTTTTGTGAAATCTTTTAACAGCTATTTCTCGTAAACTATTGACTTTTGGGGAAAGTTGTAGAACAAAAGCTATCCATTATTATGGGTACTTTAATACCCTTTCGGCTTAGTACCCCCTTTTCGACTAACATTGTATATTCGATTTTATCGCCCGGCTGTGCCGGTTAATGCCGGCCCGCTTATGCTACCCTGAGTTCCCGTAACGACTGCCTCATGGTGCGTCCAGACCTGACGAACGCGCCGCGAATGCGCCGCTCGCGTGCAGCTCGCGCGCCGCTCGCGAGCCGCTCGCGGACTGCGCGCGTGCATTTCATGTTCGTACAAAGATCTGCGCGCCGCTCGCGCGCAGTCCGCGAGCGGCTCGCGAGCGGCGCGCGAGCTGCGCGCGAGCCGCGCATTCGCGGCGCGTTCGTCAGGTCTGGACGCACCAATAGGTATTCGTATGACACCCGGGACCGACTGTTTAACGTGCTCTCAGAGAACTCCCAATGTCCCAGAAGAAGTACCTATACCTTGCAAAAGACATAAGTCGTTACCTCATATACAAGTTCATGGTGGAAATGGGGTACTTCCAGCTCCCTCACACACCTCATGGCCTCGGCGAGGTCGCTGGACGTCAGGTACTCCTTGAGGAGTAGCTGGATCTGACGAATCAGAGACTTGACTGGCCTGCAACAAAAGGGTAGATGTTTACTTTCAAAATGAAGATGGACACATTGAGCAGAGTCTGCTGCGACAAATAAACATAACATCACGCCTGTATTCCCCGAAGGGTTGGGCAGAGGTGTATAGTAACACCCTCATTTCGCCGTTATGTTTAAGTCCCATGTAATAGGGGGCGAGCCTATTGCCACAAAACAGATAGGTACAGAAGTCAATCTACATACAAGTGCGCTGGAGCAACGCACACATAGACACTGCTCACGGACACGATATCTCGGACTGTTTGGGACTAGAGTGCGAGCGCGAGTGCCATGCGCTTGAGAGAGATAGATATATAGATAGAGCGACCGCCGAGCGTAGGTATGAAAAGTGAAGTACATACATGTGATTGACTTCTGTACCTATCTGTTTTGTGCTATTGCCATCAACCGGGCACAAATCCAAACTGCGAACTGCTACTGAGGAATTCCACACGGGAAAAACCCAAATACACTTTGCCCGACCTGAGGATCGAACCCAGGACCTCGCGATCAGCAGTCACGCTTGCTTAAATTGAATATAGCACCCTCTAGAGGACAAAGTCATTAACAAAAAAAAAACTGTTTTTAATGATACTGTGTTGGGAGTCAAATGAAAGATCTTAATTATTGTTTCAAACATTTTAAGGAAAAAAAACTACAGTTAACAGTAGCGGTAGCCTTGTGGTGTGACTGTCGGACTGCCAAGTCATAGGTCTCGAGTTAGAACCCAAGGCACGCACCTCTGACTTTTCGGATTCATGTGCGTATTGTATAACTATCACTTGCTTAAAAACGGTGAAGGAAAACATCGTGAGGAAACCGGCATGCCTGAGAGATATTTCTCGACGGCATGTGAAGCCAAGTCAAAGGCCCATGGGCGGCATAAACTCTGACACCAGGTTAATCACTAACCACACGAAAAGAAGAAGGGAAAAAGAACTTACCTGATGCCGCCGCCGACTCCCCAAATATTGTCAAGTCTGACCAGACCTTGTTTCATTGACAACAAAGTTTCGGATCTGTGTATCGTTTGTCTAAAACAAAATTATACTTAATTAAGTACATAACATCACGGCTGTATTCCCCGAAGGGTTGGGCAAAGGTATACAAGGTTAGTCGTAAAGGGGGTACTAAGCCGAAAGGGTGTTAAAGTACCCATAATAAGGGATAACTTTTGTTCTACAACTTTCCCCAAAACTCGATAGTTTAAGAGAAATAGCTTTTCAAAGATTTCGTAAAAAATATGCTAAAATCTATCATCTATACTTATAAAAGGAGAAGCTGACTGACTGACTGATCTATCAACGCACAGCCTAAACGGCTGGGGTTAGTTAGAAACCTGAAATTTTGACAGTAGGTTCATTTTGTGACGTAAACATCCACTAAGAAGGGATTTCTCGAAATTCAACCCCTAAGGGGGTGAAAAATAATCACGCAAGCGAAGCTGCGGGCAAAAGCTAGTCTATCCATAGCTATGATCAGCAGTGTTTGCAATTCAGGTCATATTTGGGGTCACGGATTAGAAACTTAATATTCTGAATTCATAACTAAAGCAGGTATGATATTTTTTGGAAAAGTCTAAAATAAAAATCTTTTTGCATGCAAATAAAAGAAAGGGGTATGTAAGAGTCGTAGCATGTGGCGTTCTATAGTTTCTGCCTACCCCCATGGGAAAAAGGCGTGAGTTTATGTATGTATGTATGCGTACCGCGCCGCCTGCTATTTCAATTGCCATATTTTTGATTAGCTGTCACAAATTATATTAAAAGTAGTTTTTATTTTTTATTATATTTTTGTAGTTTATTGACACATTATAAAACACTTTTATCCATTCAAGTATAATAGAATATATATTTAAAATTAACTACCTCCATCCGTGTGTCACTGCGGGGGTGCCAGCTGAAAATCAGCGCTGGGTGTTTGACGCCTAGCATATGCTGAGTTGGTGACCTTTTCGGCATGGACATGCTCGACAGCATAAAATTTGTGTTTAATTCTTATTGTATTGTTCTTTCTTTGTTTATTTTATTTATGCTGTCAGTGTTCTTGGCTGAATAAATAAATTTTCTTTCTTTCTTTCTTTCTATAAAAATGATCGAATTTTGAAATTTTAACACTTGCTTTAAAATAGTCACCAGTGATACATTAAGTGGCCCGCGGCTTAGTACCCCCTTTCAGACTAATCTCGTATAGTGACACCCTCATTTCGCTGTTATGTTTAAATCCCATGTAAGAAGGGGCGAGACTATATGCAAAAAAAAGAAATAAGAGCTGTCATATTTAGTTGAATTTAAAGGGGATTGTCCATTTAGTATGAGACTTTGGCCTGGCATGAACAAACATTGAGAAATATATTTTTACAATAATTAATTAGTTAGCAGTCCTAAGAAACAGAATATGAATATGATTTAGTATCAAAAGAGTTTAAATAGAATCTATTACATGTGACATATAAGGTTACAAATGTGAAATAAGAGACATGTTTAAGAATTATTTTTATTTTATACTGATTCATAAGTTAACAATATGTTATCTAGAAACTGGGCAGGTGGAGATATATGTTCATAAAAATGGCCAATTTCCTTTGTTTCATTTCGGTATTATAATCATAAAAATCAAATAAAATACTGGTAAAATTCATATTCATAAAAGTGTTGATTGATACAAAGATATAATCAAAAAGACTTGAAAAAAATATGAAATTATTAATGTTAAAATTATTAATTTTGTAGCACTGTGTTCACGCGTAGCCTAAAATGGACATTGCCCTTTCCAGATTAATTTAAACGCCACGGTGAAATTAAAGGTGTACAATTTTTATGTTTGTCATGACCCCTACGTCCCCTTTAGCATTTATTGCACAATTTATTGCACAATTTCTTTTTGTAAGTCATCTATTTTTATGAGGTTGGTCAGTTTGACTTGTACGATTGGGGGGGGGGGGCACGACCCCCTACGAGCCCCCCCCCCCCCTCTACAATTTATTGCACTTTTTTAAAAATATTATATCATTTTGTCGCTTTGTCAATTTGACATTTATGATTTTGCAGGGGATTTTCAGGGTTGCGTTTTAATGATGATTATTTTATGTATTAACCAAGTTCTTTTTTTTTTTGGGTCATACCACAATTTTTAAATATTTCCAATAGGTACTCTTTACAAGGGACCCTTTAACCCCCTGTCGGCTTTAGAGCTATTTTTGTAACATCCTGTATATACAACTTCCCAACATCAACTGTTAGGCAGTAGCCCGCCAGGCATAAAACCCGCCTGGTAGGAGGATCCTCCCTTTTCGTTGGAGGAACCCCAAACCTCGTGCCTCCTCAGTACTACAACGGTACAACTTACTTGGCATGTGGGTTGTAGTCAGTCTTCTCTTTAGCAGTCTGCACGAAGCGAGGGGGGAGACAGTCGTCGGCGACACACCGCGCTATGAAGTTTGAGAGGAGGACGGCAGCGTCCGGGGTGTCCAGAACGAGGTCCGGAAGTTTCTCCAGAAGGCGGCTGAACGCTGGAAATAAGTAATCATTTTTTTATGTGGAACATCTAATACGGCGGTCTTCTTTTCGTGTGGTTAGTGACTAACCTGATGTCAGAGTTTACGAACCGTTTTTCGAGGCCGTTCTGAGTCGAGTATGAGTAGAGGAAGTTTAGTCGAGGAAGTTTTGGAGGAACGTCTTAGAATATGGGTGTATGCCTCTGACTTGGCTTCACATGCCGTCGAGAAATATCTCTCAGGCATCCCGGTTTCCTCACGACGTTTTCCTTCGCCGTTTTTAAGCAAGTGATAATTATACAATACGCACATGAATCCGAAAAGTCAAGAGGTGCGTGCCTTGGGTTCTAACTCGAGACCTATGACTTGGCAGTCCGACGATCACACCACAAGGCTATCACTGCTGTTGAACGACATCTAAATACGGCGGTACATGTGATAGACACGACGTCAGACCTTTGTAACTCTTCGGCTTTCCTCGGTTAGACTCGGTCAGTTTTTTTTTACATATTGAGTCCCGGTGTTACACATCTAACAGGCGTCGCGTGACGGCATTTTATTTAAACACTATGAATACTCCTGTATCGTGGGTACGTTTACAGACAGAAATCTTCACATGCACAAACACACCCACGGTGGTCATATTATTATGTCACCTATCCTAACAAAACAATATATTCGAACAGTGGTACATACAGCGGGACAGGAGCAATACCGAACATTGACATCAAGTTTTTACAGAGACGCTCACGGTGCTATATTAGTTTACGATGTGGCAGAACCAAAGTCCCTAGCAAAACTGAATGAGTGGGCCGAGGAACTTCAAGTATACTACACCAAGTAGAACATAGTCTGCTTAGTTGTCGGCAATAAGATTGACAAGCATATCATTTTGGAACCCAGTGCATAATATCAGCAAGCACATTGGGTCACCCGCGCGACGGCGCAACGAGTATTCCCAAGGAGGGTTGATGTCAGGCAGGCGGCCGGTCATAAAACAATAAGCCAAAACCTCTAACAACATGGATATCTATACTAATATTATAAAGAGGAAAGATTTGGATTTTTGTATGTAACGAATAAACTTAAAAATAAAAACTACTGGACCGATTTCAAAAACTCTTTTGCCGTTAGAAAGCTTCATTATCACTGAGTAACATAGGCTGCGGGCGGAGCCGTGAGGACACAGCTAGTATGGGATATATGAAATACATGTTGTGCCGACCCCACCTAGTGTGGGATAAGGGCAGGAAGAAGAAGAACAAGTGTGGTACTTACCGAATCCAATGTCCTTGGCGGAGAACACTCTGCCATACAGATCTGATATGAGGACAGACGCCATTTCACAGTGGGAAGGTTTGTGGTCCAGAGCAATTTCCACTATTGTCTCGCATACCTGTTGAAAACATAAAATAACATTACGCCTGTATTCCCAGAAGGGTTGGGCAGAGAATATAAAATATCCCGTTCACCACAGTTGACTCTAAGGGAACGTACCCATACTACGTGACCCATTCAGGGGGGGGGTCTTCAAAATACCACGCTTGGCCACAGGGGCGGGGAGGGGGGGCTCACGCAGTCAATATCCTCTAGGGAAATCTCGAGTTTTTTCGAGCTATATTCAAATATGGCGCGCAGAGTTAAGCGCTTTTTGAATTCACAGGTGGCAACGCTGTCGCACATAAAGCCAATATATTTTTTTTAACTTTCAGTTTGCAAAAAATTATTTAAAACCATATTTATATATTACTACGTTAAAACTAGAAGGGGAGGGGTGTATTGGCATATACTACGGGTGGTTACTGAGGGAGGGGGAAGGGGGTTGAGGGAGAGGGAGGCCGCTTCTTCTCTCCCTTCTCGAGCTAGACGCACCGGGCGCCGGAGGGCGCGTGACGATTTCCGGCCACCCTAGTGAGTGGCCTGCGGGCGGCGGGTTTGTGGACACGTCGCCCGACCAGTAACAGGCCCAGGGAGGACGGCGCGCTGTGTTCCGCGCGCGTCTCTCGAAGGAAGTGGGGCAGGGGAACAATTGCCCCACCACAGGAGAGGTCCACCAGAAGAAACTGGTGGACCGAGACCTGCCGGGGTCGCGGTGCATGCAATAGCGAATCCCGTGACCCCGGCCTTAGGTCAGAAGGAGGGACACCGTGGTGGTGTTAGCCGGTAAGAGTCCGGCACACCCCCCCGTCTTCCCCAGACAGGGGATAGTCCATGAGGATTTCCAAATTTAAAAAAAAAAAAATGGGGGAAGGGGATAAAAATAGTTAAAAATGGGTCACGTAGTATTGGTACGTTCCCTAACTACATTTGGATGATATTAAAGCTTTTTCACTTTGTAGACCAGGGCTGAAACCTTTGAAAATAGTAAAAAGTGATAAAAAAAAATGTAGGATGAAACCCACGCGAGAATTTTCGATTAAAAATTAGGGTGCTTTTTCGATATTAAGTCAAAATAAGGTGAAAAAAGAAATGTTTTAAATCAAAAAAATTACAATGTGTTTGGGACATAAAAGGTAAGTATTCATCAAATTTCGAGATTTTTTTTTGTAGTAGATAAAAAACCAGAAACTTGGTTATTTGAATTTTTCACATAAATTTTGAGGTAATGTGAAAAAAGTGTAAATACAAAAGTTGTAGATATTTTTATTACCTACAACTTTGCCATTTAACTTTTTTCCATAGAACTTGTAGTTTTGCGGAAATCGAGATAAACCGTTTTTTACCCTTAAAAACTCACCCCCTTCCACTTCCCGACCTCAGATCGGCGGTAAATTATTTTTCCTTTCATTTTTGTTATATTCTCTTCCTTTTCCAATGGATTTCATTCTACTATTATTTTTTTGGTTTCAAAAATTACCAACCCTGGTCTACTGAGTTAAACCGTAAAGACATATCTAATCAATATTCAATCATCACTCTAGGGGGCTCGTGGTTAATTACCAACCGCGCGGATCAAACGATTTGCGAGATTAAGCTGCGTTTGCCGCGGTCAGTCCGCGGATGGGTAACCATTCGTTACACACCAAGACCCCTCCGTGTCTCGGAAAGCACGTTAAACAGTCAGCCCGGGGTGTCATACGAATACCTATGACAGTCGTTACGGGTACTCAGAAGTCCGACAGTTTGACAACCGGTCTAACCTTAGGATATCGACATTGCCCTGTAACTGGTTTGCGGAGGTCTGATGGCAGTCGCTCCGTGTAAAATACTGGTATTCAGCCGCATCTGGTTAGACTAGAAGCTGACCCCAACATAGTTGGGAAGAGGCTAGGCAGAATGTACTGTACATGTAAAATACACTGGCCTGCAAAAATAAGTATCACACTTTTAAAATTTCAATTTTTTCTAAACTATAGAAGTTAGAGATTTAAAATAAAAAACGTTTTATAGCAATTTTTATCAGCTTTCTTCTAAACTATAGTAACAAAGTTAAACTCTTTTTTGAGTCCTTTTTGATTCGAAAATATATCTTGTGTACCTAAAAAGTTACTGCAATTTTAAAAGAGTGATACTTATTTTTGCAGGCCAGTATATATTATTATAAAGCTGAAGAGTTTGTTTGTTTGAACTCGCTAATCTCAGGAACTACTGGTTGGAATTGAAAAAATCTTTTTGTGTTGGATAGTCCATTAATCGAGGAGGTGCATAAGTGAAAAATGTTGCAAAAACGGGAAAAATGTTGCAAAAACGGGAAAAATGTCCACCCGTGGGAAGCCGGGACGGGCCGCTAGTATTGAATGTTTGTTATTTTATTTATTTATTTCACAAAATTCAGAGCCCTTCAAAATGTTATTACGATACATTTATAACCTAATATTACAGGCAATTATGGATTTACAATTTAATAGCTATACATGCATCAGAAACACATACAGAGTTAAGTGAAAACTGCTAGCACCATCTAAGCATTACAAAGTGTACAGTGTAGGTGTGTATGAGGAGTTGCATATGGGTGTGCGAATATGTTATAGTGTTGTTGTGTTGTGTGGTGATTTACTGTATGTATGTCTACTATTTATTTAATTTAGATTTATTTGTCAGTTTGTCACATACTGACGTTGTTAATTGTTTCCTGAATAAACCTTTTTTAGTATTAAATATATCGAGATGAGAGAATCTTTTGTTAAAGTTACTTAGCGTCCTACCAATGACTGAATTCTGAGCGTAGTTTGTACCACTGTGTGGAACTTTCAATAACTGCGTGTGCCTAGTCCGTCGAGACGGAGTACATAATCTTATAACTAAGTTATTTAAAACGGTGCTGTCAATGTTCCAAACTTGTTTAAATTTAATTCAAATCTTATGCCGACATTAAAGTCGATATAACCGTGTACAATAAACCTATCTAACATTCTATTTTAACTACAATCCATTAGCGAAAACCGCAATCAAATTAGTTTAGCAATGTAGGTGATAAATTGATAACACATACGAACAAACATAGTCGATTTGTTATGACTTATTTTAGAAAAACCGTACAGTTTTATAAACTGTCGAACGATTGTTTGTTTGTTTAAACTTTAATTAGAAATCATTCAAAAACACATTTGAAGGCGATTAATTTGCAAAAATGCGGTATTAGGTACCTAAGCAGGCGATGGATTGAGATGGATGTGTGGAGTGACGCGAATGGATAAAGTAAGAAATAAGTATATTAGAGGAAGTTTGAAAGTGGCACCAGTGACAGAAAAGTTGAAAGGAAAGCGTTTGTCTTGGTATGGGCATGTGATGAGGAGGGATGAAACACATGTGACTAAGAGAGTGATGAATATGAATGTTGATGGATGGAGGGGGAGAGGGAGACCTAAGAAAAGATGGATGGATTGTGTGAGGGAGGATATGAAAGATAAGGGAGTAAATGATAATGAGACGGCTGACAGGGAAGAGTGGAAGAGAAAAACATATTGCGCCGACCACAAGTAACTTGGGACCAGGGCAGGAAGGAGGTACCTAAGCAGGCGTTCTACCTAAAACCGAAAAACATGGCAAGTGGTTGTCGGCGCTTCTACGAACGCGCCTATGATGTCTGCGGGGACTGCAAGGAGTGCGGGGGAGGTTCACTGGTCTACGGCCACCACCACGCATTCTCGAACACTCGCCGATAGCTCGCGAAACCGCTAACATTAAATACCAATTTGTTACGTGTTTTTATATTTCTCAATATACTTTGTTTATCGTGTGAGTCGCCTAGTATTATTTAAGTTCCCTAATGGCATTAAATTACGGCCTAAATTACCGCGATAAGTGGTGTGGTTACACTAATGTATACCTAGATATGACAATGAACTAGGTGGTAAGAAAATAATTTTTTCAAGATGGAAGTTTAAGCTGCGGCGTTGTTGTACTTTGTGAGTGTGAATTGCTATTATATGAATTTTTACATTTTAAGACTTAGACTTTTGACTTGGTTCCGATTGGAATGCTTCCAAAAACTCGAGTACCTTTTCATTCTACCACTCTATATCGGTCGGCAACTCGGCGCGCGGCGCGTGCGTTTCCGTTGAGCTCATGTCGCACACTGAACAAACTGTAGTGTGGCCACTCACGCAAAAATTACCGCGGTAATCGTCTTTGATATGCGAAAAAAGATCGCCACCGGAGCTATTGCCTACCGTCATATGCCATATTGATTGACATTGTAAAATTATGGTCATAAATCGTGGCTACACCTAGTTGTTGTTTCAATTATGGCCATAATTATTGCCATATCACGGTAGTGTGGCCGCAGCATAACTGAACAGTGGTCAACGAGACAAAAAAGTTTGGGGACCTCTGGCCTAAACCCTTCTCATTCTAAAAACAGGCCCGTGGCGAGCAGTGGGACAGTAATAGGCTGATTACATTTACGTCGCTAAGTTCTAACATCAATCAACCAATCAATCAAATTTATTTCGGACAAGGTACATCCATATGTTGGTACATTAGGGATCCCTTTTTTTCTCATAATGGTTTTTGTTGTAATTTAAATTGTCATAATAAGTTAGGCATAATTTTCTTTGTCATAATAATAGTGTGCCATAATTGCTTTTAGCATATTGTGTTATTAAGTATAAATATTGTATATCCTATTGTTTATATTCATAACTTTGATATGCATAGAGTTGTAAAGCATATTGTTTATTTGTCTAATAGTTATTTGTGATAATGATCAAAAAGCATACAGGAAACGTACTTTACGAATATTTATGTATTTATATTAGGTTAGGTTAGGTTTATGTTATTTTATACTTATAATAATGCGTCGTTATGCTTAAGTAAACTTATGCTTTTGGATAGTATGCTTATTAAATATTATGCTTATAGTAAATAGGATTAAAAAATTATGATTAAAAAGTTATGGCAAATGAGTATTATGCGTAACTAATGTTAGGACAAGTAACATTATGCAATGTTAAATTATGACATAAAATCGTAGGAATTAAAATAGAGAACCGGTACATTATAATATAAGTACTTACAAAAATATCTTAATAATAATGAAACGGACTTACCCGCTGAACTCATTAGTACCTATTCTGAAACATTGGTACTCAAACCAAAAGAATTATGTTCGGTGGGCAGGTTCTACTACACCGCGTAACTCAAAATAGTTAACTTTTCAGGAGAGCTAAATATAGATTTTTTTTCTACTTATCATTTATAATTGTTTTTAATCTACAATATTCTATTTTATTTTGGTTTTTTTGACGGAGCACTTTCACGACACGATCCAGTAAGGAACTCACCTGACTTACACGCTGTTTTAGCTGTTTACATAGCTTGATGGAAAAAATATTACATACGCGGTAGATTTTGTTTTTGAAATAACGCGTTGCTATTGTATCTAACCATTGATTGTGATTGGTCAAACGATGCGTCTTTCGATTCCCTATCGAATGACGTGCGCAACTCAAAACTACTATTTTTCGAGTTACGCGGTGTTACACCCTTATTCTTAGACGTTCCTCCAAAAATTACTCTACTCGACTCCCCCTCGACTCACTACTATCGGTAGTTATAGTTGACATAAATGTTCTCGACTCGATTTTTCCTCAGTCGAGGTAAGGAATCATCTGTCAAACTCAAGGTACCTCGGAACCTACCTTAAGGAAGGAAGTGTCAAAGTTCGTATGTAATAAAAGTGAATTTTGAAGACTTTATCGAATATGCTTACGATAATCCTTACAATTATTTATCACGGCGTTATTTGCGCGATGCAGATAATTCACATTATGACGTAATGACTCCTTCGAGGAACCTCAAAGTTCACTCGAAATTGCGACTAAGAATATGATATTGAAGGTGTTTTCGAGGCCGTTCTGAGTCGAGTAAGTTTTGGAGGAACGTCTTGGAATGTGGGTGATAGGTCTCGTGTTCAAACCCAAGACCTCTGACTTTTCGGATTTATAATTATCACTTGCTTAAAAACGGTGAAGGAAAACATCGTGAGGAAACCGGCAGGAAACCGGCAACCTGAAGGTGTTTTCGAGGCCGTTTGGAGTCTAGTATGAGTCGAGTAAGTTTTGGAGGAACGTCTTAGAATATGAGTGATAGAACTTAAGCGACGTTATACTGATTACTCACCAGGTGGCTTCTCTTCGCCGACACAAACTCCAGGAGGTCTTCAGCAGCGGCGTTGGTGTCACCATGCTCGAAATACTCCAGGATCACAGGCTCAGACTTGCGCTGCAAATAATAGAATGGAAGATCACTTTATTGGGTTAAAACTGCCTCGGTAGAGTGGTGGCAATTAAGAACCGCACAGATCAATGATTTGCAACGTTAAGCTGCGTTTGCCGCGACTAGTCTGTGGATGGGTGACCATTCGTTGCACATCGAGACCCCTTTCGCGCCTCGGAGAGCACGTTATAGATATAACCTGTATTTCTTAAATTATTAAAATCAGTCCAGATTTGAATTAGGAAACAGGGAAATACGAAAGTACGATTTCGCTAATATTGCACAGGAGAAATCAGTCCGAGATGCAGGTGTCTCTTTCCCGCTCAATTGGGAAGGTTTGCGGGAGGGGTGGGACGGAGATAGATCGCCAAAACCTATTCAAATTATTAATATTTTGCAGCCCGTGTTTCCTCTTAATATTAAGAATTATTTTTCTTCAAGGAAGTCCTAACAGAGTAATATACCTTTTTAATCAGGAATTCTTTTAGCTTCCATAGTTGGGCTACGCCTAGACTAATGGGCAGATTATTATAACTGTTTAGAAGTGGACTGATATCGTGATGATAAAGTTATTTACCAACTAGACTGGCCTACTTAATATTAATAATACATAAGACTTATTTACACAGAATAATCTTTTTGAGATAAGCGTTTAGAAAATAATTTAATTTTATTATCAACTAGCGACCCGCCCCGGCTTCGCACGGGTGTAATGTAGATACTAATGTGGGGCATATAAACCTTCCTCTTGAATCACTCTATCTGCTGAAAACTGCATTAAAATCCGTTGCGTAGTTTCAAAGATCTAAGCGTACAGACAGCGGGAGCGACTTTGTTTTATACTATGTAAAGACAAGCTGTGTCCGCCACTTCGTCTGTGTAGATGTCAGATAGATTTTAATTGTTTTGGGCGGATACAATTTTTTTTATTTTTCTTAAATAAAATTAGCCTATGTTGCTCCTTATAACATCAGCTATCTGCTAGAAAGTCCCGTCAAAATCGGTGCAGCCGTTTTGGAGATTAGCCGGAACAAACAGACAGACAGAAAAGACAAAAGGAGATGTTTCATTTTCGGCCATAAGATGTACATTTATCGAAAAAGGGGGAAAAAATCCAAGAATTGAGGAAAAATATTCTTTCGTGAATTTAAACCTGATTTGATGTGCACAAAATATAATAAGTTTTCAATTATTGCCATATTCTATTCAACATGGCGTCCTATAGTTTGCATAGCCTGCTTTCGTTCTGAAATCATGTCAAATCAAAACATAATTCACGTAGACGTTAAATATGAAAGGTATGTGTTCTTGTACAATTAATAATTATTATTATTCTCTTAGCCATCTTTTTCGACTAATTCTAAGCTAGTGTGACGATTTCATCGTTAGAAAAATATTTATTCTTCTTTTTTGACGTGTACTTCTGAACGAAAAATTCAAAATGTCAGGTCACAGTCAGTCAGTAATTACCTAACAAATATCAATTTCTAGGTTAGGTAAACGTCATCTTTACAACCTCTCACGGCTGTCCTATCTCTCACGACAAACGTCAAACATTTTTAACTTTTATTTTGTGCATAAAAAACATTTGATATTATGAAAAAAAATGTTACTGTAAGCTATAGGTACAGGGTTTAGTTTCCCAGCTTTTCTAAAAGGTACACCTTATGGCCGGAGTCCCATACAATAATGAAACATCTCCTTTAAAAACATAGTTTTTTTTGTTATAATTACCGTATATACTTTCACATGCATTTAGTAAATAGCTGTTACTTTGACTTTAAAAATAGATACAACATAACAAGCCCATTACTGTCCCACTGCTGGGCACGGGCCTCTTCTCAGAATGAGAAGGATTTAGGCCTTAGTCCACCACGCTGGCTTGTTGCGGGTTGGCAGACTACACACACAATCGAGAACTTTATGGAGCCCTCTCAGGTGAGAAGGTTTTCTCACGATCTTTTTCTTTCACCGTTAACGTAACGTTCAAGCAGTGATAGCTTAGCGGTTGAACGCTTGCCTTCCATGAGGGTCTGAGTTCGATCCCAGCCCGTACCTCAGACTTTTCGAATTCATGTGCGGATCAGAATTTTACAAACAGACACTTCAATTTTATTTATTTGTATAGATGCCACCAATAAATCAACGAGGCAGTTACGGCAGTTGAGGCGCGACTGATCGTAAGGTCCTAGGTTCGATCCCCAGGTCGGGCAAAATGTTATTGGGTGTCTCCGTGTGGATTCCTCAGTAGCAGCCCGGAGTTTAGGTTTGTGCCCGATTGATGGCAATAGGCTCGCCTCCTATTACATGGGACTTGAAACATAACGGCGAAATGAGGGTGCAGGTTTAGTCTATCATCCATATTCTAAGACGTTCCTCCAAAACTTACTCGACTCAGGGCGGCCTCGAAAACAGCTTCAAAATTGTATTCTTTATCGCAGTTTCGAGTGAACTTTGAGGATCCTCGACTGAGGGGTCCTCAAATGAGTCGAGGTAGAATGGCGTCATTACGTAATAATTTGAATTATCTGCATCGCGCCAGTAACGCCGCGATAAATAGTTGTCAGGATTATCGTAAGCATATTCGATAGTCTTCATAATTCATTTTTGTTACATACGTGACACTTCCTTCCTTGAGGTAGGTTCCGAGGTACCTTGAGTTTGACAGATGATTCCTTACCTGGACTGAGGAAACATCTCGAGTCGAGGACGTTTATGTCAACTATAACTACCGATGATAGTGAGAAAGACTGAGTCGAGGTGGAGTCGAGTCGAGTAAGTTTTGGAGGAACGTCTTAAAATATGGGTGTATGTCAGCAGTACATCACGAGGTTTGAAGGAATTACATGATATCTTTTACACCCTGTATACATATAATTAGTGCTAGTTTGAAATGATAGTTAATATTGTTATTAGTAAACATCAGCTTAGTATTTAAGTTAAGTAACTCATTAAAAATATGAACAACTTGCGTTAGAAACTATCGATGAGAAATATAAACAATAATTGAACGTACTTAGTTTAGTAGAAAGGATATTAGAGATAGAGAGAGATATATTGAATTATTTTATCGGTAAGTGCGGTGTGTGTAAATCCGGCATAAGGCCCGGTATCCACCAAAGTGGAGAGGAGAGGAGACAAAGAGGAGATGTGCTGCGAAGCTGGCAGGTTATTTCCACCAAAGCGGAGAGGAGAAGTGTAGCGGAGAGGAGAAGTGTAGCGGAGAGGAGATGTGAGCTTTGTGTAGCAGAGATGTGAGCTGTGAGAGATCAAAACCAGTCAAGTTCTGTCTACGAAAGGAAGACGGCCGCCGGACTAGACACTTCTCCGCTCTGCCGCGCTGCGTGCTCGCTCGCCGCATAAAATTCTATAGAAAAATTAGACATCTCCTCTCCTCTCCGCTTGATCCATTTCCACCCAAGCTAAGCGGAGAAGAGATGTGGAAATAACGAAATCGGATTGGTTTATTCAAACACATCTCCTCTCGTCTCCTCTCTCGACTACAAAATAATGTAAACTCATGGATGTGAACGGTGTTCAAAGTCAAGGTTCGTATTTGGGGTACAGCGGGACAGGAGCGATACCGAACATTGACATCGAGTTTTTATAGAGACGCTCACGGTGCTATATCAGTTTACGATGTGTCAGAGCCGAAGTCCCTAGCAAAACTGAATGAGTGGGTCGAGGAACTTCAAGTATACCCCACCAAGAAGAACATTGCTTAATTGCCGGCAATAAGATTGACAAGCATATAATTTTGGGACTCAGTGCATAATATCAGCAAGCACATTGGGTCACCCGCGCGACGGCGCAACGAGTTGAAAGAGACCAAAGAGGGTTGATGTCAGGCAGGCGGCCGGTCATAAAACAATAAGCCAAAACCTTTAACAACATGGAATTATGAAATACATGTTGTGTCGACCCCACCTAGTGTGGGATAAGGGCAGGAAGAAGAACATTTGATTTCAATCATAGATTACCAACCAAGCCATCCTGATCTCACATACAAATATTTCGTTGATTTTTTTCATTGTTTCCTATGTTTTATGTGAACCGAGGTGTGGTGTGGTCACCGAGGGGGGGGAGATAATCCCCCCCCCCCCCTCGGTGACCACCCGTTGTATATGACCAAGTAGCCCTGAGACCAAGCGTGGTATTTTGTAGACCCCCCTCCCCCCCTGAACGGGTCACGTAGTATGGGTACGTTCCTTTAGTTAGATTGTGTGTAGTTAGTTGGCAAACGCCCTAACGCGTATGACCTTATCGTGGTGTCAACGACCTCCGAGGCCATGTAACCAGTCGTAGCATGGTTGGCATATAAATATAGCTGTTCAAAACTATGTTTGTCTGTCTGTTTTTGATAACATCACGCCTGTATTCCCCGAAGGGTTCGGCAGAGGTGTATAGTAACACCCTTATTTCGACGGACCCTACGTAGACTATCGGTTCGGTTTAAAGACATTCCTCAAAAAAAAAGAACGTTACAGTTCACTTAACATATTGAAAACAGTAAGACAAAAATTTAAAGTAAGTGCGATTCTCTGTGTTCACAATAATAAAATTAAAAGTTAAAAGTGACAATCGGTGTTGTTAGTATTGTTTTCTAACGTGTTCTTCCAGGGTTTTCTTAAATGTAAATATGGTATCACTGTTGGTTACATCATCAGGTAGGTCATTATACAGTTTTGCTCCCTCGTACAGTATATTTACAGTATATTATCGAAACTACAAAATCTCGATTTTTATTTTATTATGTATGTACACCGATTACGCTGAGATTTATAATCCGATTTACGTGATTCTCCTTTAGTTTGATGCGGAATAGTTGCCATTTGGTCCCATAAAAAATTATTATTTTATAACGTTTAAGATAACATAATTTCACACATTTTAAGCAGATAAAATAAAAACTGAGATTTTGTAGTTTCGATAGTATACGTAGGGACCGTCGATTTCGCCGTTTTGTTTAAGTCCCATGTAATAGGTTGGCGGGTTGCCGGGCACCAATCAAAACTCCGAGCTGCTACTGAGGAATTCCACAAGGAATAACCCAATAATACTTTGCCCGACCTGGGGACCGAACCCAGGACCTCACGATCAGCAGTCGCGCTTGCCATCACTAGATTAACGAGACATTTCATTGAAACAATAGAAAGGCAGTGCCCGGTACTTCTACACGGCGCGTATTGTTATGAAGTTCCTCTCTCTGAGGCCCTGACCACTGGTAGCTTGGACCCTGTTCCCGATGCCACACAGTGGTCTGAAAATGACGCTTCATACTCATACACCCATATTCTAAGACGATCCTCCAAAACTTACTCGACCCGGCTCCACCTCGACTCAGTCTTTCAGTAGTTATAGTTGACATAAACGTCCTCGACTCGAAATTTTTCCTCAGTCGAGGTAAGGAATCATCTATCAAACTCAAGGTACCTCGGAACCTACCTTAAGGAAGGAAGTGTCAAAGTTCGTATGTAACAAAAATGAATTTTGAAGACTATCGAATATGCTTACGATAATCCTCACAACTATTTATCGCGCCGTTATTTGCGCGATGCAGATAATTCAAATTATGACGTAATGACTCCACTCTACCTCGACTCGTTTGAGGACCCCTCAGTCGAGGAACCTCAAAGTTCACTCGAAATTGCGACTAAGAATACAATTTTGAAGGTGTTTTTGAGGCCGTCCTGAGTCGAGTATGGGTCGAGTAAGTTTTGGAGGGGTCTAAGTTTTAAGTCTTAGAATATGGGTGATAGAAATCAAAGTTGTTATATGTGGGAAATAAAAAATAGAAGCAGCTTTAAGTTTTAAGCGCCATCTGCGAGAAAAATATATTTAGTTTCTTTTTGTACGGAGAAAAACATGAAAGTCGTTTTTTCTCACAACTTAATAAAACTTAAAGCTTGCCGTTTATAAGGGGTGTTGTCCCTTACGAGGCGATTCTAATCTTTAAATAGTATAAAACATTTTAACAAAAATAAAACCGACTTCAAAAAAACGAAAAAAAGCATAAAATAATTACCATATTATAAAAGTAATAGATTCAGAAGTCGGTGCTAATCCACGCTGAACCAAATTAAAGGCACCGACTTCTGAATCTGTTACTTTTATAATATGGTAATTATTTTATGCTTTTTTGAAGTCGTTTTTATTTTTAATAAAATGTTTTTTATATTTTTCATTTTAGTGGCTTTAATTAAAACATGGTTGGACCTACTAAAGACGCTGCTCGTAACATAATCTCATCATCACATTGTGCGTACTGTTCGTCATTGAGGAGTTCCATTGTTTATCTCCGAAGTTCTTCATCAGATCTTCACTAAATTTAAATGGGACCATTTTGAAAGACTACTCTTTCAAACGAAAAAAATTTTTTTCAGCTCGGTTCGTAAATGAGGGTGCAGTGAGGTAACGTACATTAAAAAAAAAAAACACACGGTTTGAGAACCTCCTCCTTTTTTTGGAAGTCGGTTAAAAACAAAGTCGCTCCCGCTTTCTATCTGTCCCTATGTATGCTTAGTAGATCTCTAAAACTACGCAACGGATTTTAATGCAGGTTTCAGCAATAGATAGTGATTCAAGAGGAAGGTTTATATGGCCCACATTAGTATCTACATTGCACCCGTGCGAAGCCGGGGCGGGTCGCTAGTAAGCTATAATACGCACGTCACGTAGATGGATGGACTGTGTGAGGGAGGATATGAAAGATAAGGGAGTAAATGATAATGAGACGGCTGACAGGGTAGGAAGAAGTGTTGAATTCGTTTCTTCTAAGTTGATGAAGTTGATGCTATCCTCCCTATTTATTTAAAACTACCCTAGTTAGTGTATATTTTAATCAGTAGTCATTAAGTAACTACTTAGTAAAAACAGTCGTTAACTAATGTTTTCTAACTATCATCTCTTCGTGTGGTTAGTGACTAACCTGGTGTCACAGTTTATGCCGCCCATGGGCCTCTGACTTGGCTTCACACGCCGTCGAGAAATATCTCTCAGGCATGCCGGTTTCCTTACGATGTTTTCCTTCACCGTTTTTAAGCAAGTGATAATTATACAATACGCACATGAATCCGAAAAGTCAGAGGTGCGTGCCTTGGGTTCGCACTCGACAGTCCGACTGTCACACCACTAGGCTATCACTGGTGTAATTATGCTGTAATCTGTATAAATAATAAAAACTTTTTTACAAAAAATTTAAACCGACTTCAAAAAGAATAAAATAATTACCATATAAAATTAACAGTTTCAGAAGTCGGTGCTGATCCACGCTGAACCAAATTGAAGGCACCGACTTCTGAAACTGTTAATTATATATGGTAATTATTTTATTCTTTTTGAAGTCGGTTTAAATTTTTTGTAAAAAAGTTTTTATTTTTTTCTTTTTAGTGGCCTTAATTAAAACTTGGTTGGACCTACTAAAGACGCTGCTCGTAACATAATCACATCATCACAATATGCGTACTGTTCGTCATTGAGGAGTTCCATTGTCTATCTCCGAAGTTCTTCATCAGATCTTCACCAAATTTAAATGGGACCAACTTTGAAGTATACCCCATCCATTAAAAAAAGAATCATCAAAATCGGTTCACAATTGGCGAAAATATCGATGAACATACACAAAAAAAAAAAAAACATACAGACGAACATAGTAACCTCCTCCTTTTTGGAAGTCGGTTAAAAATGAATCGCCAAATGTGTTGCTAAGCGCAAAACTTGAAAACGGCTCGACCAATTCGGCAATTTTTTTTTATTTATTGTTTAATGCACAAGGAAGGTTCTTATGGAGAGAAAAAACATAAAAATTGCATGGGAAAATAGTAAAAACAACACTTTTCTTTTCCCACTACATAACAGGCCAATAACTTTTGACAGAACGAAGTCTGTCTGGACAACTAGTTGTGTTATATTATTTAATTAATCTTAAATTGCAAATACCTACTTTTATTGTATTTATCGCCACGCCAAGTATTCCATCGGCCAAGTGAAACCGTCGCAAAATAATAGTATGCATGCAAATGAACGTTCACGACGCATGCAATGATTGCCAAGTCGGAATCGTGAGTTGATTCACAATCACCTACTTGGACCATTGAGACTGACATTTTTAACCGACTTCAAAAAATGAGGTACGCTGTTTGACCTGTATGTATGTTTGTGTTAGGTCGTCTTGGCGCTCTACTATCTATAAAAAGATAAAAACGTTCGATGAAAATCAACTCGTAACACTTGACAAAAAAAAACCGGCCAAGTGCGAGTCGGTCTCGCGCACGAAGGGTCTATAAAAACGAGCAAAAAAATCACGTTTGTTGTATGGGAGCCCCCTTAAATACTTATTTTATTCTGTTTTTTAGTATTTGTTGTTATAGCGGCAACAGAAATACATCATCTGTGAAAATTTCAACTGTCTAACTATCACGGTTCATGAGATACAGCCTGGTGACAGACGGACGGACGGACAGCGGAGTCTTAGTAATAGGGTCCTGTTTTACCCTTTGGGTACGGAACCCTAAAAACGCCAAATACGTAAAGAGAGGTTTAAGCCCTCCCCCTACACATATACTTTTAATTCTGCAGGTCAACTTTATTGCAGTTCTTGTGATCGGGTATTTAAAACAAAATTCGGTCTAGCGAGCCGTATTAGGACACATGCTAGGAAGTAATTTCTTTTAGGGTCGCCGTTATCGAAATCGATAAGGAGGACTAACACCTGTAGTGTAGTAGATTGTGTGTGGTAGGCGTGAGAAGAAATAAGTCCAAACTACACAAGAAGAAGGATGAAAGTTTATTGACACACAGACACAGGTTCCAGTTCACACACAAGAGTTACACTCCGTTAAGAAGGAGCAGTAGACAGATAGAAGAGAACAGCACGGATAGAGATAATTTAAAACGTAAACACAAGTAGTATGCTCACTGTACGCTGACATAAAAACATTGATAGATAGCGATCCAAGTTCTACCGCGATAACTACTTGTGTTTACGTTTTAAATTATCTCTATCTGTGCTGTTCTCTTCTATCTGTCTACTGCTCCTTCTTAACGGAGTGTAACTCTTGTGTGTGAACTGGAACCTGTGTCTGTGTGTCAATAAAGTTTCATCCTTCTTCTTGTGTACATACATACATACATAAACTCACGCCTTTTTCCCATGGGGGTAGGGAGAAACTATAGAACGCCACATGCTACGACTCTTACATACCCCTTTCGCTTCATCCACATTCATACATCTTGTCATACACGCACGCCGGTTGAGAGTACTACGCACCTGACCTTTGTGAAGAACATCACCAATAACATCGATGTATGTCCTTCTAGGACGTCCTCTACCGGCGTTCCCATTAACATCCGCCTTATAAATTCCTTTTGTTAATCGCCGTTCACTCATTCTCTCAACATGGCCATTATTGTGTAGTTTGGACTTATTTCTTCTCACGCCTACCACACACAATCTACTACACTACATTAGTGACCCCGACGTGATAGAATTTGGTGTCGCCAATGTAGTGTAAGACCATATTCTAAGACGTTCCTTCAAAACTTCTTTGACTCGACTCAGCCTTTCTCACTATTATCGGTAGTTATAGTTGACATAAACGTCCTCGACTCGAGATTTTTCCTCAGTCGAGGTAAGGAATCATCTGTCAAACTCAGGTACCTCGGAACCTACCTTAAGGAAAGAAGTGTCAAAGTTCGTAAGTAATAAAAATGAATTTTGAAGACTATCGAATATGCTTAAGATAATGTATTGTTTTAAATTTCCATGGTTATTGGCGTTAGTAGAATAAACTATGTCGGGATTTACACCATGTACCTGTTTATTTTTGAGACTCCGATATTTCGGCGCAGTTGCATGCGCCATGATCACGGAAGAACTGTCGATTGTTACGTGCGAGTAGATGTTATTGGCAGACGAAACGGTTTACCCTCCGTCTAGTTCGTTTATTACACTCGATACCAGAAACAATGTCAGCAAACTCACTATTCACTCGAATCTGTTCTCGACACACGACACTCACTGTATCTGTACGCGAAACGGCACTTTTTTGATTTTTGTTGTTGTTATGGTGCGTCCAGACCTGACGAACGCGCCGCGAATGCGCCGCTCGCGCGCAGCTCGCGCGCCGCTCGCGAGCCGCTCGCGAACTGCGCGCGGGCGGCGCGCAGAGTTTTGTACGAACATGAAATGCACGCGCGCAGCTCGCGAGCGGCGCATTCACGGCGCGTTCGTCAGGTCTGGACGCACCATTACACAACCGGACTACTGGGTTCCAGACACTCGACAATTTAAACCCATCCTCACGATTGAAATTTAAACCCATCCTCACGATTGAAATTTTTGTATTTGGTAATTTCAATCACTTCCCTGACCATTCTTGGTATGTAGTGGCGTTCTGTTGAGATAATCTGAGGGTTATGTAACTCGATCCAGTGATTTGTGTCCGAAAGAATTAATGTTCAGCGATGGCCCATATTTGCGTATCGTAACAATCGACAGTTCTTCCGTGATCATGGCGCACGCAACTGCGCCGAAATATCGGAGTCTCAAAAATAAACAGGTACATGGTGTAAATCCCGACATAGTTTATTCTACTAATGCTTACGATAATCCTCACAACTATTTATCGCGGCGTTATTTGCGCGATGCAAATAATTCAAATTATGACGTAATGAAAAACGTGTATCTCCTGGATTTTTAGTTTGTTTTTAATGATCATTTTCTTTCTATAGATTTTTGATACCATAAAATTTTTAAAAAATACGTGCCTGCTTTGCTCACTGCCTCAGGTACAACGCGACAAAGAGTGAACTTCTAGTTTTCAAAGCGGGTAACAAATGTTACGACACTGTCCCACCAGTCATCCTGGGGGGCGCTCACCTTTCCAGGGTGACGAAGTTCAAGTACCTGGGGCATTGGGTCACCGATAGTCTGTCCGACGATGTGGACGTGGAGAGGGAACGCAGAGCATTGGCAGTTCGATGTAACATGCCGGCCCGTAGGTTTGCACGTTGTACTAGAGAGGTTAAGTTCGTCGCCCTCCATACATCAGGACCCGAGGTGGCGGCGCGAGGTGTTCTACGCGCGCCCCTCTTAGACATCGCGGGGGGAGTCAAACACCTCACTCCCCCCGCTACCTTGAGGAGGCCTGCGGAGGCAGGCCGGCACTAGCCGGGGGTTGCGGAAGTATTGTAGATTCCCGCGACGCCCGGCGCAAGTGTGAGATGGAACACCGTGGTGGTTTTAGCCGGTAAGAGTCCGGCACACCCACGAGATAGTCCATGAGGATTTCCCCACGACAAAAAATAAATAAAGGGGGAGGTAAAAGTTACACTCTTTAGAGCGTATTGCCAATCTATGTACACGTGCGCCCTATGGGTCGGCTATACAAAAAGATCGTACAATGCTCTGCAAGTCCAATATAATAACGCCTTCAGAGTTATGTTGGGACTACCGCGCTTTTGCAGTGTATCAGGGACATTCGCGGAGTATAGCGTGCCTGATTCTTATGCTCTTATGCGGACACGAATAGCATCCCTGATGCGGCGAGTGCGCAGTAGCTCTAACAGCCTGGTAGCTATCGTGGCCGACAGAACGGACAGTCCAATGATGTGGCACTGGATGACCACACACCGTGCGTCATTTAAATGTTTAAAATAAGGTAAAACTAAAATGTATTTAAATATGGACTTGGTCTGCAATAAACTATAATATATTATTATTATTTGCTGGTCTACCTTGTTGGTCTAGTGGTGGTAAGCGCGAATGCTGATTGTGAAGTCCTGGGTTGGATCCCCAGGTCGGGCAGTGTTATTGGGTTTTTCCATTAGGAATTTCTCAGTAGCAGCTCGGAGTCTGAATTTGTGCCCGGTTAGTGGCAATGGACTCGCCCCCTATTACATGGGACCTAAACAACGGCGAAATGAGGGTGTTACTATACACCCCTGCCTAACCCTTCGGCGAATACTACAAGGCGTGATGTTATGTTATACAACGTGTTACATAATTCCCCATGAAAAATGTAAATAATCAAGTAGTCTTTTATGGTTGTTGTCATTTACCTCTCAGAGGAAATTGGGTAAGAATGTAAATAACTTTCTGGGTAGTCTACTCTTTAGTTTTATGTTTTCAGGGTTGCGTTTCAATGATGATTATTTTGTTTGATCCAATTTCTTTTTTTGGGTCATACTACGGTTTTCAAATATTGCAAATAGACTCTTTACAAGGGACCTTTTAACCCCCTTTCGGCTTTAGGGGTATTTTTGTGACACGTTGTATAAATAAATTCCTCCATTTTTTTTTAAATAATCACCTACCTTGTCATTTATTAAAACAACCTAACTCTATCAGTAAATTATTAAAAAGCAAAAACGTAAAACAATAACAAATAATTTATCGCTTGTTATTGTAGGAGACGACTACACACACGAGCAGTATTGATCCCTATTCATCCCATCATAAAGTCTAAATTCGCCTAAACTTTTATTGAGATTAAAATTTCAACATCGTTCGTCGTATACGTAGGTATTTTTGTAATTCGACCTTGGAATAATGTGTTTACAAAATACGCTGACTTCTTAGTCTGTAAAATCAGCTTTACCATTTAAATTATCTATACTAATATTGTAAAGCTGAAGAGTTTGTTTGTTTGAACGCGCTAATCTCAGGAACTACTGGTTGGAATTGAAAAATTATTTTTGTGTTGGATAGTCCATTTATCGAGGAAGGTTATAGGCTGTATAACATCACGCTACGACCAATAGGAGCGGAGCATAAATGAAAAATGTTGCAGAAACGGGAAAAATGTCCAGCCGTGCGAAGCCGGGACGGGCCGCTAGTAAATAATAATTATACAGGGTGTAAACGAAATCATTGTAATTCCTTCAAACCTCGCGATGTACTGCTGACATAGATTAACCGTGCACGGGATAATTTCAGATTCAATAAAAAAAATTACAAGAAATAAACATGTGTTCTTAACGTGGGGCATTTTAGCGCCCCGAAGCGAATTGCGCGGTATCTCTCGCCGCGCTCATATAACTCGAAGCGCTAAAGTGCCTCACGTTAAGAGAACACATGTTTACTTATTGTAATTTATTTTTTTTGTATCCAAAATTATCCCGTGCTGTGTTAATCTATGTCAGCAGTACATCACGAGGTTTGAAGGAATTACATGATTTTGTTTACACCGTATATTATGATTATTGATATCACTATACCGCATGACGAGAATCTTGCGAAAGCCGAGAAGGATTAAGAGATTAAATATTTTGATAGCAGTGATAAGCGTAGAGGTTGAACGCTTGCCTTTCATGCAGGAGGGTCTGATTTCAATCCCGGCTCGTACCTCTGCAAGCGCGGAACCACCGTTATGGGCACGATGGGCATGCCCACAACCCTAATAGACTTGTGACGTCACCAGCGCTGCCAATCGCGGGGAAAATCCGCGATTTGCGAGGAATTGGGGGTCAGTGCGGGGAAAGCGCGGGGAATGAACGAAATCGGGTAATTTCGGGGAATTGGGACCAATGCCAATATTTTCGGTTTCGTGTTCGCAAATGTACCCAAGATACAAGAGAGCGGTAAAAAAAAGGTCGCCCGTCTATCGCAAATAATGTTTGTAAATGCACCCAAGAAAGAGGAGAAATGGAAATGTCAAAAAAAAAGCTCGTCCTACCATCGCTGGACAAAAAAAAGGTCGTCCAACTATAGCTTGGGGATGAAAATAAAGCGGGGGGAATTTCGGGGAATTGACATCACTGATGCGGGGAATCGAGATTTTTTTATTGGCAGCATTGGACGTCACACTTTCACGGTCTATTGAGGTCGATAGTAGTTTAGAGTCTAAATGTGACAGAAGAAAGAAAGAAAGAAATTTATTTGGCACGAAAGCAGTCAGACAGACAAAAAATTCATAAGAGACAAATCAAAAGAAAAACTAAACAAATAATAAAGTATCTGTGTGTCTAGCGGCTGCGCCAAATAGGTGCAGTTCAGCATAAATGTCAGACTACTAGTGCCTGACGCTGGTTTTCAACTGAACCCATTGTGACGTAACTGTTGTAAACCAGTTCCAAATATATAAATAAATAAATAGCGTGCTTAAATAAATAAAAAATAAATACTATTGAACTTTAATTACGGATGTCTCAGTGGTCATGCCCGTTCACTTAAATGACACTGTGATGTGTAATTTTCGTAAGCGAACAAACTAACATTTTACAGTTTTATTAATTTACTAGTGTTCGCCCCACGGCTTCGCCCACGTGGAACTATACACTGTACAAAATCGTTGACAGGACGTAATATATTTTGTAAACATCTCCTTTGTAGGAATGTACTATATCGATCATGAGCGAGTTCATACTCCGACTCGCACTTGGCCGATTTTCGGGTGGCTGTGACCACAACCTTTTTTGAGGGCTGGATCCGCGCCTGCACCTCTGGACTTTTAGGAACTCATGTGCGGATATGGTTACCATTTCAAAATGGAGGAATACCTGTCTAGAGTGCCTTAAATGCCTAATTTACCAGAAAAATGCCTGTAGATCTCTCTCTCATGTCGGCAAGAGAATAGCTCATGCCGTGTCGTGAAAAGATTAGGCAGTTAGCAAGGTTGGTAGCGGGGCTGACTACACAGTGTGCTCCGTACGTACCTACTTAAGTATCGTCACACATAGAGGCTTTTTGAATGCACCCTCTTATGCCTGTCTCAGAGTAAGGCTGAGCATCCACCAGCGCTGTGCTAAGCTGCGTAGCGAGGAATATGTTTTGTAAGCACCAATAGAATCACTTCATTTACCTAGCTTCGCTCTGCGCAGCTCTGGTGGATATGGGCTTAGCGGAGTGAGGTTTTTGTTCATACAAAACAAGCGAGAAACGCGAGTAACGGATGTATTGCGAGGAATGTGTTGCGAGGAATGTGTTACGAGGAATGTGTACCGCTCCCGCCACCCCACCCTCATATTTGAAGAGTCCGCTACCTATCCTCGCACCGCGCATTTGTACACATTAACGCATTACACATTACCCATTCCTCGCACAGCTCTGGCGGAAAGGGTCACACCGTTTCACATCCTCGCTACACATTTTCGCACCGCACATTTTCCTCGCATAGCTCTGGTGGATGTCCAGCCTTAGGGGTATTTTTATAACACGTTGTATAAGAAGTGAAGTTAGATAAAACCGTTAAAAAATTACACTAACCACAATTTCCTCAGGTTCGGCTTCAACAATTATCTGTTTGAACTCGACATCGCCGTTGGTAATCGCTTCTGAATCATAGTTGGGGTCATTCGCATCTTCCACGTACTCCTCCAGCAACTCCGACCCCGGGGCACCCCAGACCCCCTTGCCGCCGGCGCCACCTGGTGGAAGGATTATTCATCAAGTACCAAGTGATTTTTTTAATAAAGAACGTATTTTTGGGCAGTATTCCGGTAATCCTTTCAAATAATGTGAAAATTATAGTTATACAAAATTGATACAAGATTAACTCTAAGAATTTTCTGGGAGTTAAGGCTCATTTACACGGAGCAGTTTCTTGAAGCAAGTCTCATGCTATCTCTGTTTTTGTCGTAGAGAAAGACAAAGGCAGAACGAGTCTTGCTTCGAGAAACTATCTTCGTGTAAATCAGCCTTTATTCGGTATCGGAAATTGAAAAACTTTCGTAGAACAATATTTCTAAATTTGCGTATTTTTTTTATTAATGTTCATACAAATTAAAAATAATTTTATTTGATTTATATGGAACTAAATAAAAAAAATGCATAGAAAAATTGGTCTACGAAAGTTGGTCAATTCCCGATACCAAGCAACCCCACAAAACTCATGAGAGTAAATTTTTTGACAACCTGTATAATATTTTTCTAACATCTTGTATATTATTTTTTTAACACCCTGTATATTAATTTTTTAACAGCCTGTATATTATATAATTATGTTTTTTATAGAATTTGGTTTGAGTAACCTGATCACATAATCAATTTGATTTTTTGTGTATAGAACGCATCATAGAATACGTGGCCTACCATTTAATACGTGGCCTACCATTTAATACGTGGCCTACCATTTAATACGTGGCGTACCATTTAATACGTGGCGTACCATTTAATACGTGGCCTACCATTTAATACGTGGCCTACTATTTAATACGTGGCGTACCATTTAATACGTGGCGTACCATTTAATACGTGGCGTACCATTTAATACGTGGCGTACCATTTAATACGTGGCGTACCATTTAATACGTGGCCTATCATTTAATACGTGGCGTACCATTTAATACGTGGCCTACCATTTAATACGTGGCCTACCATTTAATACGTGGCCTACCATTTAATACGTGGCGTACCATTTAATACGTGGCGTTGATGGCAATAGGCTCGCCCCCTATTGCATGGGACTTAAACATAACGGCGAAATGAGGGTCTTGCTATACACCTCTGCACAGCCCTTCGGGGAATACAGGCGTGATGTATTGTTTACATTAGATACTTCAAATTACAGGATTTCTAGATATCAATAATAGAACCCATTCATTCTGCCTAACCTTTTCCCATCTATGTTGGGGTCAGCTTCCAGTCTAACCAGATGCGGCTGAATACCAGTATTTTACACGGAGCGACTGCCACCAGACCTCCGCAACCCAGTTACTGGGCAATGCCGATATCCTAAGGTTAGTTCGGTTGTTAGACTTTCGGGCTAGACTTCCCGTAACGACTGTCATAGGTATTCGAATTACACCCGGGACCGACTGTTTCGCATGCCCTTTGAGGCACAGAGCGGTTGCGATGTATAATGAGCAGTCACCCATCCACAGACTGACCGCGGCAAGCGCAGCTTAACCTCGCAAATCGTATTAGCCACGACCCCCTAAAAACACGAAGTCATTAATAGAACATAAATACAATCACGCCCTTTTCCCATTGGGGTAGGCAGAGAGTATAGGTTTCCACCTGCTACGATCCTGACACACCCCTTTCGCTTCATCTACATTCATTAACCTTCTCATGCATGCTCGTCGGTTTAGGGTGCTAACAACCTGGCCGTTTTTTGAGAACGTCCGCAATTTGTTCATGGTTCGTTCCCAAATAAAAAGAAGCTAAACTTATTAATAAAATGACAATAGTTGATGCTAAAAATATCGAGAGGCCGCTAGGCAAACGTGTAATCTAAATCTGTTTATAAATTTTCCTTCAAATTAATTTGACATCATCAACACCCATATTCTAAGACGTTCCTCCAAAACTTACTCGACTCGAATCCACCTCGACTTGGCATAAACGTCCTCAACTCGAGATTTTTCCTCAGTCGAGGTTTGGAACCATCTGTCAAACTCAAGGTACCTCGGAACCTACCTTAAGGAAGGAAGTGTCAAAGTTCGTATGTAATAAAAAATATTTTTGAAGACTGTCGATTATGCTTACGATAATCTTTACATTTATTTATCAGGGCGTTATTTGCGCGATGCAGATAATTCAAATTATGACGTAATGAGTCCGTCGAGGAACCTCGAAGATCACTCGAAATTGCGACTAAGAATACAATTTTGAAGGTTCTGAGTCGAATATGAGTCGAGTAAGTTTTGGAGGAACGTCTTAGAATATGGATGTAATTCTCTTATCTTATTTTATCTCACAACTCATCACTGAGTGGAGACCAGACGACGTCGCGGCAGGCCCTGAAGGAGATGGCGGGACGAACTAGACACCTATTTGAAGGACTGGCCACAGAAAACCTTAAATCGAGAGGAGTGGGAGGAGGGTAGGGAGGTCTTTGCTCTGCGGTGCACGGCGCGCGAAATAAACAATCCACGCGCCATTTTTCACAAATACTTATCAAAATAACCAACTTAGCTTGTTAGTATTATTGCATTAAGATACCTAAAATCTGTATCATTCCTCGCAAGTGTGTTGAAAAACGTCGTATGAAACGCGTGTGCGTTGATCATTACACTCTCGGCTCTCTTATCGCAGCATAATTCGGCCTCGAGTGTAATGACCAACATAGCACACTTGTATCATAATGTACCTATTATCTGCAAGTAAATGATAGCATTATTTTTAGATAAATTTAGCTGGTGGTCAAAACAAATTAGAATACATTTAAATTTTTCTGTTCTGCCTAGCCTTTTCCCAACTATGTTGCGGTCAGCATCCAGTCTCACCAGATGCGGCTGAATACCAGTATTTTACACGGAGCGACTGCCATCAAACCTCCGCATCCCAGTTACTGGGCAATGCTGATACTAAGGTTAGACCAGTTGTCAGACTTTCGGGCTTCTGACTACCCGTAACGACTGTCATAGGTATTCGTATGACACTCGGGACCGATGATTTAACGTGCTCTCCGAGGCACGGAGGGGTCTCGATGTGTAACGAATGGTCACCCATCCACGGACTGACCGCGGCAAGCGTAGCTTAACCTTGCAAATCATGTGATCCGCGCGGTTGTTAATTAGCCACAAACCGATTATATTTAAATTGTATGTTTTATTTATAGTAAGATATTTCCTCATAATTTGATAGGTTAGGTTTGCCTCGTTGGTTTAGTGGCGGCAAGCGCGAATGCTGATCGAGAGATCCTGGCTTCGATCCCCAAATCGGGTAATTTTATTGGTATTTTCCATGTAGAATTCCCCCTATTACATGGGACTTAAACATAATAGCGAAATGAGGGTGTTACTATACACCTCTGCCCAACCCTTCTGGGAATACAGGCGAGATGTTATGTTTGTTAGGTGCTAAAAAAATAAAAACAAGTATGACCTTGAATAAGTATGTGAGATCACCCAAACAAACACTGAATACATAAATAACATACTTAGGTTACGTTGAGCAATAAAAATAATATCGTCGCTGCGCCTGCAAAACCCGCTGTTTTTTTTTTAATGAAAATCTGTCTTTGATGCTATTTTATAATAGTTCTCAAGCCACATGCACCTGTAAAATCAGTTTTTTAATAATTTATTTGGTTAAGAAGATAGAAAAAAATAAATGATCAAAAAACAGATTTTACAGTTGCATGTGGCTTGAGAACTATACTGGCCTGCAAAAATAAGTATCACACTTTTAAAATTGCAATAATTTTTTAAGTACACAAGATATATTTTCGAAACAAAAAGGACTCAAAAAAGAGTTTAACTTTGTTACTATAGTTTCAAAGAAAGGTGATAAAAATTGCTATAAAACGTTTTTTATTTTAAATCTCTAACTTCTATAGTTTAGAAAAAATTTAAATTTTAAAAGTGTGATACTTATTTTTGCAGGCCAGTGTATTATAAAATATCATCAGACGGATTTAAAAAAAAAACAGCGGATTTTGCAGGCGCAGCGACGATATACCAGTTTCTCAGTAATTTTCTGTGCCAAGTGTTGTCATTTTTAACTTCTTCTCCTTTTTGTGTGGTTAGTGACTAACCTGGTGTCAGAGTTTAAGCCGCCCATAGGCCTCTGACTTGGCTTCACATGCCGTCGAGAAATATCTAATAAGAAATATGTTTTCTTTCACCGCGAAATAGCAGTGATAGCCTAGTGGTGTGACCGTCGGACTGCTAAGTCATAGGTCTCGAGTTAGAACCCAAGGTACGCACCTCTGACTTTTCGAACTCACGTGCGTATTGTATAATTATCACTTGCTTAAAAACGGTGAAGGAAAACATCGTGAGGAAACCGGCATGCCTGAGAGATATTTCTTGACGGCATGTGAAGCCAAGTCAGAGGTCCATGGACGGCATAAACTCTGACACCAGGTTAATCACTAACCACAAGAAAAGAAGAAGCTCTAACAATATCTTCAATTACCATTACATTTGTAAAATCAAGTTTCCTTTGCGATTGCAGTGGTTTATAAGGATACTAGCGACCCGGTCCGGCTTCGCACGGGTGCAATGTAGCTACTAATGTGGGGCATATAAACCTTCCTCTTGAATCACTATCTATTGCTGAAAACTGCATTAAAATCCGTTGCGTAGTTTAAAAGATCTAAGCTTACACATAGCGGGAGCGACTTTGTTTGATACTATGTAGATTGATATTTAGCTATGGCTATTCATGCCTTCATTTAATGATATCCAGGATAAGAACGCTTGGAAACATGCTGGTCCAGCTCCATAGAACAATCTAAAGTCTAGACAAGATCAAACTGGTTGCTATTTTAATTGTATAATTTATTTTTTTAAAGCCATTTATTTTAGATTCTATGAGTAAGCACCTAAACTCACACACTGACTTATTACTTTTAATTTTTTGGGAAAACGTATACTTTTGCAATGTTTCTAAATATGTGAGCACCATGTATCTATCACATAATTAATTTGTCATTGTTTAATTTTTTTTGTATCTTTTCTGGTATAGTAATTTTATTCTAGGTGCATTGTGTTCATATATAATTGTATAATTAATGTACCTATACAAAATATTGTAAGACATTTTAAAAGAGTAACGGTGGAGTTTCTTGCCCATTCATCTCCATACGAAACTACCTTTTGGAAGGGGCTACAAGAATCAATTCTATTTTCTTTGTAACTTTAACGTTCAAAAGTGCCTTTTATGTGCCTAATTGAAATAAATACTTCGACTTTGATGATAGAACCTTGAGAATCACACAATTTTCAAAGTTAAGCTGCGCTTGCCGCGATGGGTGACTGTTTCGTAACACATAGAGACCCCTCTGTGTCTTGGAGAGCATGTTAAATAGTTGGTACCGGATGTAATACAAATACCTATGACATTTCAAATGGGTAGTCAGCCTGAATGTCTGACAACTGGTCTAATCCTACAGTATTAGTATTGCCCAAGGCTTGGGTTGCAGAGATCTGATGGTAGTCACTCCATGTAAAATACTGGTATACAGCCGTATCTGGTTAGACCAGAAGCTGACCTCAACTAATTGAATATTTGATGGTGGTGACATATTATAAGACATATTGCATTCAATAACATTTTATGTAATAATAGCAGACCCGGCAGACATCCAGTCCGGAAAGCAGCGCCACATTAAATATGACCGCAAACCAAATATGGTGACATACCGACAGCAGCGCCACCTACCGGGTCCAATTGAGTTTTCAAATCCATCCAGGAACCCATTGAAATATGCACACAAAATTTCATCCAAATCGGTCCAACCGTTTAGGAGGAGGTAGGTGACAAACACACGTACTGAAGAATTATATATAGTAAGATGTAAGTCTTTTTAAGATACCTAGTAACTATATTTTTTTGTTATAAATGGGATCTTGTACATATTAAAAAACTATAATCACGTGAAATTCTTTGAAGCTATTATGAATACATATCAATACAGGTAAAGATAACATTGCAAAAGACTCAATTGTCATGTTTTATTTAAAAAAAGAGCATTAATAGTAAAATGTATGAATGTGTACATAACATCACACCTGTATTCCCCGAAGGGTTGGACAGAGGTGTATCAGAACACCCTCATTTCACAGTTATGTTTAAGTCCCATGTGGGTGAGCCTATTGCCATTAACCGGGTATACAATCCGAATACAGGGGCTGCTACTAAGGAATTCCACATGGAAAAACCCAATAGCACTTTGCCCGACCTGGGGATTAAACCCAGGACCTCACGACCAGCAGTCGCGTTTGCCACCACCAGACCAATGAGCCAGTGAAGTCAGATCAATTGCAATGGAACAACAAGGCATCAAAATAGTCAGCTCTAAGGCAATATGTTGACCATTGCAAATGCAGTAAAAGATAAAAAAAAACTGCAAATAAATCTGTTACAGACACTTTAACAAGTCAATGTTATGTTTTTTAAGACGAGGTGTCGCCGGCATTATCTGACTAGCTCTGAGAAGAAAAGCCGAAACAAACTCAGAGATCAAGGTCTCTTTTAAAGTCCAGACATTGTGGTATAAAAACTATGTGAGTGTAACAATGTAGGGCGACGTCTGGAATGGCCTTTTGGGGAAAGTGCAATAGCAGGTTTGAGTTAACCTGTCCAAACTGACAGTACGGCAGTCTATACTACATGAAATCTTTGTTTTCAGCAAGCAGTGTTGTAATTTTTTTTTAAATTATTTGTTATCTAAAAAAGCCCCATATAGATACATGTTAATTATCTATCTAAAGAAAAAATGATTAAAGACCGTAGCACGTGGCGTTCTAGTCTCTGCTTAACCCGATATGAAAAAGGCGTGACGTTACGTTTGTATCGTCGACGATTTGACACAATAACAAAAATAAACACATGGTAGCGTAAGCTCAATATGTTTATTTTAACCTAACGAGTCATCTAATATGTTTATAATTAAACCGCGTGGTGGCGACGACGGGACAAAAATAGCCTTGATATACGAAAGTTGTTTTTATTATGACATTGCGTAAGAATCTGATCGGTCGGCGTGCGACGCGGCCGGGTTTTGATAACATGAATACTAGCTAACTGCGCAAAACGGTTCTGCGTTTGCGTGACCTTCGGAACGATGGTCCGGGATGCCCTATAAACAGAGTGTATTACGTGACTCGCCGTAGTAAACATTACGTAAAAAAAAATACCCCAAATGCAACTGTGTTCATGGCGTAGAATATTTTCTAGAACTTTCCCCGGCTGCGACCGGTTGGTTGGGGTGGAAATTATGCTAGTAGAAGGCGTGGTGTCGCCTACCTTTCTTTGGCAGGCCTCTTCCATGGCCGTTGCGAGGTCTACGGCTGTTCTTCCAGCTCCGGTACTTAGGCAACGGAGTCACAGCCGTCGCGTTAACAGGACCTTCCTTGCTATTAGCACGCCAGAACTTCTTATTTTTGCGTCGCAGACGCTCCGAATGGGAGGTGGCCGCGTCCCCGGCGCCTTCGTCCGCAACCGGCTTCTCGTTATCGTCTACCGCCACGTTTTCAGAATCGGAAGCGAAACGTTCGACTTCCATTGCGGCGGCGGAACGACCGGTTAATTAATGCAAATCAACGTTAAAAACCTACAAATAACTTGAAATAGAATCTAATGGAACTCGCACAAAAAATGTGGGTCACGTTTATTTTGTTTTTATGTACGATAAACAATGGCTCGCACGACGCAACGCACGTATTTGTTTTGGGAGCTCACAGACGTGAAGTTAGTCAAATAACATGGCGGACGATGCGAATTTTTTCCTTGTATTTTTCTAATTGAACCTCTAGTCTTTTAGTCTATTATAATAGATTTACTGTATTTTTGGCGTTTCTAGAGTATAATGTAATGATAAATAACAATATACAGTACGGAAGCCTCATTGTACTTAATTCGATGTAAACTAAAAACATTATTTTACTGGTTTTTTTTGTAATTAATATGTTTGGCCAAGTAATGAGATTAGTATAATGTAATATCATTATTTGGGCAAAATAAAGACTTATTGATTAATCAGTAAAGAATCAATAACAAAGTTGGTGTACAATAAAGTATATTCTATTCTATTCTATTCTAACACTTTACTAAATTATTTAATTTTTATAATTATTCAACTGTAATTTTTAGCTTAAAACACTGTAATTTTACTTTTGCGATCTGGAAGCACTGTTTAATTTTGTTTTGTTTGTTGGTTGTTGTTTTGTTGATGATTTGATTGTGTTGTTGTTTGCCCAGTATAATATAGTATAGTATATATTGTAGTCTTTGGTTAATGTCATTTGTCATTTATTTCATTGTCAAATTTGTTTATTTGTTGTCAAATCAGTGGATTCAGTGGTCTAACAGCATTATTTTGGTTTCTCTGTCTGCGATTGGACCCGATTTATATATTTTATAGTAACTTTGAATCATTGTCTGTTGAATTCAGAGTCAAATTGTGAGAAAAATGGACATAGAATTAATAGCGGCCGCTACACTGTATCTATGTGCTACGTATAATTATTATTTAGCCGTTTACCGGCGGCATAACGCAGTTACTAGAAAGAGAACCCGGAGACGACGTTGCTGGATGCAAGCTATTCATCAGGAACGAACAAGGTACGTCTCATCATCACCCTAGCCTTTTCCAACTATGTTGGGCGGGTACCATTAAAATGGAGAAATACCTGTCTAGACTGCCTTAAATACCAGATTTTACAGAAAATTGCATGTAGATCTCTCGATCTACATGCAATTTTCTGTAAAATCTGACATGAGAGATCATGTCGGCTAGAGAATGGTTCATGCCGTGTCGTGAAAAGATTAGGCAGTTAGCGAGGTTGGTAGCGGGGCTGACTACACAGTGTGCTCTGTACCTACCTACTTAAGAATTGTCATTCAGAGGCTTTTTGAATGCACCCGTATGTCTGTCTCAGAGTAATGCCGGCTTAAACCTTAAAATGCCTGTTGTTCGCGAGAAAACTACACCCTCAAGTATTACATCTTTGAATTGTTTGATCATGTTTTAGCGCTGCAGCGGCCTTCTTTCGCTTAAACTTATCAAAAATAGAACAAGACTTTTGCTTTAGATCAGAGGTCCCCAAACTTTTTGTCTCATAGACCCTTGCCATGTTTTTCAGTTTTGGGTAGACCCCCCCTGCATAGCTAATATTGCATTTCACAAATTCATAGACTTCAAATGTGTTCTTGACTGATTTCTAACTGTAGTGAGGTGTAGAGCAAAAAAACAATATAAACACATGTTAAGTTTTATACATTTATTAAGCCTACGACAGTACCTACAATAGTACTATCGTGCTTGGTCTGTTTGATAAGTCTTCAGGTAAAAACTAAGTAACAAATCATCTCGGTATGTGGGTTATGCCATTAATAAAAAGTCAAAATTAAAATCACAACTTCCTTAAATGAGATTGTAGCCACCACTCGTCACAACATACTACTGCACGTTTTCAACGGTCAAATCAAGAAACATAGACTGAAGCAGTTCTCAAAAGAACTTTGTTTTGTTTTGACGAGACAGTGAAGGAGCCGCCACTCCGGTCTTGCGTTCGAGCACAGCTGCACAGCACGTCTTCAAGTCTTCACTCCACGGCGGACGTCCGACGAATAAGAGATAATTACGCACCACCTATATTTATAACTGTGGTGTGCGCGCCGAGGCACGAGCGCCTCGCGTGACAGCGAGCGGAACTAATGGACAACAGTGTGCTGTGATTTGATTGGTTACCGTAATATTAATTATTTCTATTGGACAAACTTTTTTCTAAATATTTAATATGTAATTCTATTGGTTAGACCATAATTGTAAAATTGTATATAAGTAGGGACATTTTAAAAATAAAGGCTTCAGTCATTCGTAAACATCCTACATTCTTGGTATCACAACTCGGAGTTTTATTTAACTACCAAAGATCACCAAAGTGGTGACCCCGACCAAAGATCACCAAAAGATACACTGTCGTGGACCCCCATTTACATCTCACGGACTCCCAATTATTTTTTTCTATTTTTTTTACCCTCGTGGACCCTTTGTAGATCGTCGTCGACCCCTGTGGGTCGACATAGACCACTTTAAATAACACTGCGTTAGATAGTTTCTCTAGCATGTTAGTACATTCTATCTCGATGGATATATGCATCTATTTAACTCTGTTTTCAGGATGAGTTTAAACAACCGCCTGAATGAACTTCTAACGGAGAGTACTGGTGAATACTTTGTTCACATGTCATCAAGTGACTTTGAATATCTTTTGCAAAAGATATCCCCCATCATCAAAAAACAGGACACGCATTGGAGGGACTCCATACCGCCCAAAATCAGGCTTGCGGTTACTCTGAGGTTCCTCGCAACAGGAGATACTTATACATCCTTACATCAATTTTTCAAGATTTCTAGTTCTCTTGTATCAAGGATTATACCTGAAGTTTGCAAAGCTATTAATGTTGTTTTGAAAGACTTGATTAGGGTGAGTTAGTAAATAATTATAAGGGAACGTACCCATACTATGTGACCTGTTCAGGGGGGGAAGAGGGTCACAGGGGAGGGGGGGGGGGGTCTTAGGTTTTCGTCACGTTGACAATGTCCTCTAGGGAAGTCTCGAGTTATTTCGAGCTATATTCAAATATGGTGTGCAGAGTTTAGCGCTTTTTGAACTCACAGGTGGCAACACTGTCGCACATAAAGTCATTTTTTTTTAACTTTCTGTTTGCAAAAACTGATTTAAAATCATATTTATATATTACTATGTGAAAACTAGAGGGGAGGGGGGGGCATTGGCATATACTACAGGTGGTCACCGAGAGGGGGGAGGCGGATAAAAAATAGTAAAAAATGGGTCACGTAGTATGGGTACGTTCCCTAATCAAAATGTAACATATTATCATGTATTCCCCGAAGGGTTAGGCAGAGATGTATAGTAAGGCTGCGTTTCTACCAAAGATGTGCGAGGATGCGTAGCGTGGGATGTGTTTGTTAAGTAATAATAGAATCACTTCATTTACCTAGCCTCGCTTAGCAGCTCTAGTGGAAACGGCTCAGCGGAGCGAGGTTTTTGTACATACAAAACAAGGGCAGGATGTGTACGAGGGATGTGTGCGAGGGACGGACGCAAGCAAACAAATAGCAGTCACTAGATGGTGTATGTCTGAGGTAGATGTGATATAGTGTACAGAAAACATCGCTCCCACCACACCTCACCCCGCTCGCATCTAAAACGAGCCCGCTACGCATCCTCGCACCGCCCAGCTACATCGCACATCTCTGGTGGAAACGCAGCCTAACACCCCATTTCGCTGTTGTTAACGACGCTCGTCCCCTATTACACGGTGCTCCTGGCGGAGTAAGCATACTATCCACCAAGTGCTCAATCGAGAACGACCCTCATTATGCCGTTATGTTTAAGTCCCATGTAATAGGGGGCGAGCCTATTGCCATCAAATTGGCACAAATCTAAACTCCAGGCTGCTACTGAGGAATTCCACATGGAAATACCCAATAACACTTTACCCGACCTAGGGATCGAACCCAAGACTTCACGATCAGTAGTCGTGATAGTTATAATAATCATATAATTATTATTAAGTAACAAGACTTGGCACACGGCGTTGTCGACATGTGGGAGGTTGACTTAGCAGCCGTTGTGCCGATAGTTGTAACGACCAATGACTTAATAGCCAAGAACGTCGACCAACATCTGATGAGGCTCTCGTTGGGCGGCTGGGTCAAGGGCCTGATACAGAAAGCGGTACTTCTGGACATGGCGCGTATTACTAGGAGGTTCTTCTCTCTGAGGCCCTGACCACCGGTAGCTTGGTCCCTGTTCCCGATGCCGGTGGGCTACTATTTTTTACATTTTTAAATGTTTTTCTATTATACAGGGTGTAAACAAAATCATGTAATTTCCTCAAACCTCGTGATGTACTGCTGACATAGAGTAACCCTGCACGGGATACTTTTAGATTCAATAAAAAAAAAACAAATCAAAATTAGTAAACATGTGTTCTTAACGTGAGGCATTAGCACCTCGAGCAAATTGCGCGGCTATAGCTCGCCACGCGGTTATTTAACTCGGGGCGCTAGCGTCACGTTAAGAACACATGTTTAGTTCTTGTATTTTTTTTATTGAATCCAAATGTATCCCGTGCAGGGTTAATCTATGTCAGCAGTACATGACGAGGTTTGAAGGAATTACATGATTTTGTTTACACCCTGTATTTAATGAATAAAGGATATAATTATCATCATATCAACCAATAAACATTATCTGCTGAATATGAGCCTCCAATAAGCAGTCAAGTAGTACCGTCCTCCTTTTCAGATGCCAACAAGCCCCGAAGAATGGTTAACAAAATCTAAAGGATTTAACTTCCCTCATTGCGTTGGAGCATTGGATGGAAAACATGTTTCAATATGGGCACCGTTGCACACCGGACCCGAAGATATGAACTACCATGGAAGCTTCAGCATGGTTCTTTTGACTCTAGTTGACAGTGACTACAGTTTTATGTACGCTGATGTTGGGCAAAGCCAAAATACTGACTGCGAAGTATTAAATAACAATGATTTGTGGCATATTTGCACGGACAGTCAAAACTTACCACCAGATGCACCATTCCTAGGTGAAAGTGGAGAAATGCCTTATGTATTTGTAACGGATGGAGCGTTCCCTCTTCACAAACATATTATGACACCGTTCCTCGGACACCATCCATCAGGGACCGCAGAAAGTATTTACAATCAACAACTTTCTCAATCGCACTCCATAGTTGATAATGCTTTTGGTGTTCTGTCAGCGGTCTTCAAAGTTTTACTCAAGCCAATTACATTAGAACCGACCAAATGTGCTGCTGTTATTCGAAGTTGTTTATTACTACACAACTTTTTAATTAAAAGTGTTTCATCTAGAGATATTTATGTTCCTCCGGGCTCAGTTGATACGTATGTTGATGGTGGGTTGGTCACTCAAGGCTCTTGGAGGCATAAGAACCAAGACCATTTTCTACCGTTACAAATTCTGCCACGTGCACCAGAGACAGGTGCCATCCAAATAAGGCACAATTTTCTAAATTACATTAATAGGAATGCACTTGAAAGTAATGAATTTCTTACTGTCATGGCCAAATGAGAAATAAGTAATTTGGATCCTTATTGCAAGAGGCTTGGATAACAGACAAAATCCCAGAAAACTTAAGTAAATGGTTTTTTTGCAGTGCCTCTGCACGGTAGCGTGAGGGGGGGGAAGGGGCCATGGCCTCGGGCGGCTGCAGAGTCAGGCTATAGCCATCAGATCAGATAACTGTATTGTCATCGAGACTACATAGGTACGAATTGCGCGGCTTACGCTCGCCGCGTGGTCATTTAACTCGGGGCGCTAAAATGCCTCACGTTAAGAACACATGTTTACTACAAAAAAAAATGAATCCAAAAGTATCCCGTGCAGGATAAATCTATGTCAGTAGTTACATTACGAGGTTTTAAGGAATTACATGATTTCGTTTACACCCTGTATATGTATATGGGCGTGCTCATATTAGGCCATCATCAAATTTAGTATTAACAACGCCATCTAGTGAATCTTTGATATATTATTCTGAAGTTAACTTGTTTATTAGCTATCCACAGTTTATAAAATTATTTATTTATTATATAATTGTTTATCACAAATAATATAAATTTAATATCGGTGTAGATTCTGTAGCACATTTTGACGGGACTAAACTAGGCTAAACGCAACTGTCACTTTCTTTTTCTATTGAAACAGAACGAGGCAAACAATCGAAGTTTAGTTTAGTCCTGTCAAAGTGCGCACCAGAATCGACACCATTGTTTACAATTAATATCTGAATATTTTAATGAGATTAAAAATAAATTATTGTTTTTGGTATGTTGATGTCTATGAATATAGTCGTAGTTTTGGCGCCAATTCCGCCTAATTCTGTCTGTCTCTTAAATCTCTCAAGTTTAGTTTTCTGTTGTAAAACTTTATATTAAATTGAAATTAATATTGGTTTTCTGGTTATAGCCCATTTATACTTAGTATGGAGTGTTTGATTTACGATGAATCCTGGTGAAACCGTTGGCGAGGCGCCGATATGCCCATACTGATGCAGTCTTTCATAAGAGGGCATAAAAATCATATTTGCCTGCGCGATTTATATTTTGTTCCCGAAATACGATACGGAAAAAACCGGTTATTAGTTTGTAATACTCTTGTAAGTAAATCGAGCTTTTGACTATTACATTTTGTTAATAAAAGGAGTATTATTAATATTGTGCGTGTTCTTTTCTTTTTTTCCCTGAGCATACGACCTTTTTTAAGACTGGTGTGCGATTGCTGCATATTTTTACCTGGCAGCCCTGGTCAGAATGACAACTGAGCGTAACGAAAAATCTTGTCTAATTGAAGGGCCCAGTTCCAAAAGTCCCTTAGTCCAAAAACGACATTTTGGGATGATGAGCAACTTTGTTCAAAAAATATTCTGGAAATATGTTTTCCATGAAGTTAACATAAAATCAAACATCTTAAAATGTAATAAAAATCAACCTTTATTCTCTATAGGTAAACATCTTCTTAATCATATAAATGATTAAATAAGTAACATTTTTTTTAAATGGACTTATGTTTTACAGTAAGGACTTAGCCACTTTTTCTTACATTTCTAGGACATAGGAACTTTTAGTAGTTTACAATAGAGATCACTGAACTGTAATATATGGGAAACTAAATAATCATACTTTTCAAAATATATAAAAAACTGTTGAACATTATTCAACCTCCTCGTCAGAGTCAACTCGTACATTATTAGGCAGTATATTAACATTAATAGTAACAACATCTTCGTAATAATATTTTTCAGTATCGGGTACAAACTTTAATAGATGTTGGATATCCTTAACTTTGAAACAAAGATAAACAGTAAACAGATATTTATTTTTGTTCTGGCTGAAGCAGTTATCACAAAAGAGGGCAAATTTTTTGTATTTACCTCCTTCAATTTGGTGCAAAATATAATCATCTAAACAACTTATTACTTCGTTAGGCCCCTTTGTGGCATAGTTTGGATTTTTCATGAAATAACTTTGGACTAAGGGATTTCATTCCATTTAGGAACTTTTGAGTTCAAAATCATTGAAATCTCAAAAAATAAAGCTAAATTTTATATCACTTGGGTACTTTTTATTCGAAAATCGAAGGTTATGACTTGAGTGTTTTTTTACATAGAATTAGAAAATATTAACAGACAAAAAAATCCCTAAGTGGACTTAGGGACTTGTGGAACTTGGCCCTTCAATTGGGACATTTGTGACAACAATCAAGAATAGCGCTGCCAATCGCGGGGAAAATCCCCAATTTGCGGGGAATTGGGAAAGAACGCGGGATCTCAATTTTTCGGTTTTGTGTTTGTAAATGCACTCAAGATACAGGAGAAATCGAAAGAGTGAGGGGAACGTCTAAAAAGAAAAGGTCGTCCACCTATCACTTGAAAACGAAAAAGCGGCAAATTATTTGTGTTTGTAAATGCACCCAAGAAACAGGAGAAATCGAAAGAGTGAGGAGAACGTCTAAAAAAAAGGTCGTCCAACTATCGCTTCGGAATGAATCAAAAAGAAGCGGGCGCAATTTCGGGCAATTGACAACACTGACGCGGGGAATCGAGAAACTTTTATTGGCAGCACTGGACATGACATTGGAAAAGGGCGGGGAAATTGTATATCAGTATTTCATTTTCAATAATCTATGGGAAGTGGTTGTGTTAGTTTGGAATTCTGGAACATTATTTTCATTTTATCTTGTAAATTGATCAGTACAGCAGTTTGGTAAAATATGTAGTTGTGTTGATAATGTATATATTGTAGAGTCAGTGAAGATTCGGTAAGTTTTTCTTTACGCAAGTAATGTAAATATTTTGCGTACAAATAAACCCTCAGGTCAGCACTTTATAACGATTCGAACGATGCATCTAGCGTGGATACAGATGGACCTGTATCCACAAATAATAGGAAAACATCAAAATCTGTTAAGAGTTCCGAAACATTGTAAAAATAACGTAAAAAGAGAAATAATTCGGATAGTAAACTTACTCCCAGTGATTGCGTAAAGATAGTGAAGTGACTCGGGACTAGAGTTGCTAGGTGTACAGCTTTTTACAGTCGTGTCCGGCCAAATATATGCAAGTCTGGCTTTTGTTAAGCTTTTTGTCAACCCCGCCCCGCCAAAAGATGCCGAACGGAAGCGCGCGAGTGACTCATGCGCACACGCATGACTCGCGATCTCGATGAATGAATAACAGTTATACATATACAAGGTTAGTCGGAAAGGGGGGTACTAAGCCAAAAGGGTGTTAAAGTACCCATAATAATGGATAAGTTTTGTTCTACAACTTTCCCCACAACTCAATAGTTTAAGAGAAATAACTTTTTTAAAGATTTCATGAAAAATATGCTAAAATCTATCTGTCCATAGCAATGATCAGCTGTTTTTACAATTGAGATCATATATGGGGTCAATGATTAGAAAATTAATTTTCTGAATTCATAACTAAAGCAGATGATTTTTTTTTTAAACTTAAATAATAATCTTTTTGCTTGCGCATAAAAATTATCGAATTTTGAAATTGTAACACTTGCTTTAAAATAGTCATCAGTGATACTTTAAGTGGCCCACGGCTTAGTACTCCCTTTCCGACTAACCTTGTATAAACACAAACAAAAGTATTTAAAAAAAACTTTTTAATACCATTGACAGGCTTTCAGGACATAATGTCTGGCTAAATTTGAATCTGTGTCTGGCTTTTCTATTTTTGGGCCTGGCGACTCTACTCGGGACTCGAAACAAAATATAACATAATCAGCCCATCACTGTCCCACTGCTGGGCACGGGCCTCTTCCCAGAATGAGAAAGGTTTAGGCCTTAGTCCACCACGCTGGCCTGATGCAGGTTGGCAGACTACACATACCGTCGAGAACTTTATGGAGCCCTCTCAGGTGCGCAAGTTTCCTGACAATGTTTTTCCTTCACCGATACTGCAAGTGATGATCAATTGCTTATCTGCACATGAATTTGAAAAGTCTGAGGTACGGGCCAGATTCTTACTCGGATCCTCCTGCATGGAGACAACTGTACAACTGCTAGGCTAACACTGCTCCTTAAGACAAAATATACAATATAATATCTCTGAAAACGATGCTTCCACTTTGGATTTAATAAAAAAAAAACACTAACCAATACTTAAGAAAAGTCGAATTTAGATGCACGGTTCCAATTAGTCGTTTCCTATGGAAAAGAGCCGGCACGAAACTCCATGGTTACTCTTTTAAAAATAATATCTTTAACAATTTCAATGGATACAGTACAATGATTTAGAATAGTGAGATAACAATGAAGTCCTGACCACATACCAATGAGTAATGTAGTACAAAAATTAACAAACAAAAAAAATAATAAAAAAAAAACTATATGAATAACAGTAATTTACAAATTTATAGATGCAGGTCCATAAAGTTCTCACATTTAAAAAAGTGAAAAGGAAGCTAAACTATATAAAACAATTGACATAATTAAATGTCATCAAAACTTAGCTAAAAATCATTGTAAAAAAAGATAAAGATATCTTGAGAGTAATGAATAACACAGCCAATCTTACCAATGTTGGTTATTCAATACATATTATAAAGTATAATATATAACGGGCTGCTGTCCGCAACTCCACGTCTGAGCGCGTATTTTGCGTCACGGGTGGTAAGTATAGTTACTCGATCCACCCTAACTCCTCGAAAAAGGCCAGCACACCCTTGATGTTGCTGACGATTTCTCGGAGAGTACCTGGGTTTCCGAAGTACTTGGCCCTGTATGTGGCGACCTCAGGGCAGTTTAGTAGCACGTGGGCTGCCGTCTCGTCCTCCTCCATGCATGCTCTGCACAGTGGGCTGTCTGTAACTCCAATGACAGAGGTGTTTGTTAAACGAACCATGGCCAGTGATGGCTGCCGTGACTGTACGCAGTTGTTGCTTTGACAGTCGGAGAGCTTTTTTAGTTAGGCGACCGTCAATTGCGGGAAGCGTCTCCTTGGCCTGCCTGCACTCGCCATGGTTTATCCATGATTCGTTGTGTTGATCTCTGGTGCGTTTTCTTACCAGAGTGCGTAGGTATATAAAATATATTAACATGGACTCTATGCAAAGTGGAAGCAACCTTAACAACGAAGAGAAAGTCTATATTCCGGTAGACAGAGGGTAACCAGAGGGTATTGTCGAGGGTATATCACATAACATCTTTAAAAAAGGCTTAACCTTAGAGCCAGACGGCTGTGAAGCCTCTTAAGAAGTCTTCCTCTTAGCCTTTTCCCAATTATCTTGGGGTCAGCTTCCAGTCTAACCAGATGCGGCTGAATACCAGTATTTTACACGGAGCGACTGCCATCAGACCTCCGCAACCCAGTAACTGGGCAATGCCGATATCCTAAGGTTAAACCGTTTGTCAGACTTTCGGGCTTCTGATTACCCGTAACGACTGTCATAGGTATTCGTATGACACCCGGGACCGACGGCTTAACGTGCTCTCCGAGGCACGGAGGGGTCTCGATGTGTAACAAATGGTCACCCATCCACGGACTGACCGCGGCAAGCGCAGCTTAAGAAGTATGATCCATTTATTATTAATCTTTCTGAGACTTGGCTTAAACCTGAATCTATATTTAAGATTTCCGGTTATGCTAGCCTTCGAGAGGATAGATCAGATGGGTGTGGTGGGCCAGCTAAGGCCCCAGGCCTTGACCATGGTTAGGCAGGGTAGAGCGAGGTTGTCTTTCGACGCCCTTTTCACTGACACATCACATAAATCGTATTTCAGTTTGTTTAACTAGCGGCCCGACCCGGCTTCGCACGGGTGGACATTTTCCCCGTTTTTGCAACATTTTTCATTTATGCTCCACTCCTATTGGCCGTAGCGTGATGTTATTTAGCCTATAACTTTCCTCGATAAATGGACTATCCAACATAAAAATAATTTCTCAATTCCAACTAGTAGTTCCTGAGATTAGCGCGTTCAAACAAACAAACTCTTCAGTATATTAGTATAATCAATAATTACCAAGTTTTATTTAATCTGCCGTGTTTTCTAGTGGTGGCAAGCGCGACTGCTGATCGTGAGGTCCTGGGTCCGATCCCCAGGTCAGGCAGTGTTATTGGGTTTTTCTGTGTGGAATTTCTCAGTAACAGCCCGGAGTTTAAATTTGTGCCCGGTTGATGGCAATAGGCTCCCCCCCTATTACATGGGACTTAAACATAACGGCGAAATGAGGGTGTTACTATACAACTCTGCCCAACCCTTCGGGGAATACAGACGTGATGTGATAAATAATAAATAACAACTTTTTCAAAAATCAACTATTGGCGCCTCTTGCCACCCGGCGCGGCGCACAGTGGCGAAAAAGTGACTTTTTCGTTTCAAATCAACTTTCCGGCTAGAGTTATAAAGTAAACAATACAATTTTTTTTTACACTGTTAATGATTTAATTGTCTATCAATTCCTCTGGCCGGATTTTAACTAATACATTTTTTTTTTCGAATTTTGCTAGTTGTAGAAAGATTTTTGTCCGCCATATTGAAAAGCCGGCCAGAGGAATTGATAGACAATAATAGTACATTACTGCCGCGGTCTGTAATGACTGCGTTACTGGCAGCACTGATGATGGCCGAAAGCGCAGGGTAGCGCAGCTCCAGGCCTGATGGCGCTGTGATCAGCGCGGTCAGCATTGCAGCTCTTGATGGACAAGCTGGAATAAAGGCCGAGACCGAAGGTCGAGGCCTTTACAGCGCGGACAGCAAGGGCTGCAATGATGACCAAGCTTGAAGGCCGAGAGCGTAGCTAAACTAAGCTCGAGGCCATCATACCGTGGCCAGCAGCGCAGTCATTGCGGACCAAGGCTTGTATAGTGCTTTACTCAAAAATGTTTGTAATTTAAATAAAATCAGCTTAGTACTAAATAAATTGATGTACCTACCTATGCAGCCAAATTCTGAATAAAAACTTTTTGCACCAGAGTATTTTTGAAACAAAACTCGACAATAATGGATTTTCAAGGGAAATTGCTGGTGGCTAAAACTCACCAGCAATGAAATTTCATACAACTTTGCTGGCGCCTATTCAAGTAGACCCGAAAGGTCGACTTTGCTCAAAGAAGGTTGTCATTATAATGACCACATTACAAGCATTTTTGAGTAAAATCAAAAACAGTTTAAAAAAAATTCTATTGTTTAGGTACTTTAAAACTAGCCGTAAAGTTGATTTGGAAGTTGTTGGGATGAAGAATTTTTGAAAAAACTAAATTAAAATTCATTTTGCATATTTTTTTTTGTATCGAGTTTTGAATTTTTTACACTTTCTTTAAAAAAAACTTCAGTGCTACATTAAGTGGCCCGCGGCTTAGTACCCCTTTTCCGACTAACCTTGTATATTCTTCACCCGTGAACTGAAACTCTTTTCAAAATTAATAACATACCGTCGCTTAAGTTCTAACATCGCGTAACTCAAAATAATTAACTTTTCAGGAGAGCAATAAATAGACATTTTTCTACTTCTTTCTTTACATAGTATAAAACAAAGTCGCTCCCGCTGTGTGTCTGTCCCTATGTATGCTTAGATCTTTAAAACTACGCAACGGATTTTGATGCGGTTTTTTTTAATAGATAGAGTGATTCAAGAGGAATGTTTATATGCCCCACATTAGTATCTACATTGCACCAGTGCGAAGCCTGGGCGGGTCGCTAGTATCATATAATTGTTTTTAATCTATGATATTCTATTTTATTTAGGTTTTTTCGACAGAGCAATTTCGCGACACGTACCAGTATGGAACTCACCTGAATTACACGCTGTTTTAGCTGTTTACATAGCTAGATGGAAAAAATATTAGATACACGGTGGATTTCGTTTTTGAAATAACGCGTTGCTATTGGATCTAACCATTGATTTTGATTGGTCAAACGATGCGTTTTTCGTTTCCCTATCGAATGTCGCGACGTGCGTTACTCAAAACTACTATTTTTCGAGTTACGCGGTGTTAGAACTTGAGCGACGAATTACTGTCTTTACGACCTAAGCCGTTTATAGTTATAGGAGACTATTGTCATCACATGTCGTAGGGATGCTAATTAAATAATAGCTGGCTAATGAATGTCTTTGTTAACTACTGTTAGTTACATTATGTACTCCTCTGACTTTTCGGATTCATGAGCATTCATATAATCTTCACTTGCTTAAAAACGGTAAAGGAATTAAGGAATACATCGTGAGGAAACCGGCATGCCTGAGAGATATTTCTCGACGGCACGTGAAGCCAAGTCAGAGGCCCATGGGCGGTATAAACTCTGACACCAGGTTATTCGCTAACCGAGTAGGTTTTTAAGGAATATATTTCCGTCCCACCGCTCGCTCCCGCAAATCTTCACCCATCCACGGACTGACCGCGGCAAGCGTTGCTTAACCTTGCAAATCGTATAATCCGCCCGGTCGCTAATAAGTCACTAGCTCCACGTCTGAACGCGGCATTATATATTTTCAAGATAAGATAAGGATAGCGATATAATTTGTATGTCTGTGCAGTTTTATTTAGAACACGTCGCGTCGTGTTCATTGTTTTCTTTTTTTGTGTTTAATGTGGTACCTACTTATTATTTCGTGTTCCTAGTGCTCTCACAACGTAAGTATTTCCTAACGTTAAAATATATTAGAAGTCCATGATATAATGTTTTAAAAGACTAAGAGTTCATTCGTAAATTATTATCGTGAAACTGTGAACATCAAAAACTATCGTGGTCTGCTATCTTGACAAGTTCTATACAGTGTTGCCAACTAGAATTTTGAATTTCCGCTGAATTTGTAGTATATTTCCGTCAAAAATCTGTGAAATCCCCGAAATTCCCAGCTTCTTTTTGATTTTGACTCATTCCATCATCACGTTGTGACCAAGCGATAGTCGGAAAAGCGTTTTCTTTTTTTAGCCGTTCCCCGCACAAATAAATTTATTATTATCTCCTTTATTCACATTTTATCATATTATTTACATTTTTAAATACATATAAAAAGAAAACAAAATATATATTTAAAATTATAAAAAATAGGGGTCTTAGAGCTCCAGAGACAGGAACCTCCTCACAATACGCGCCGTATCGAGGAGGACTGCTATTATTATTATTAAAATAATTCCGTTAAAAAAATCCATAAGCCGTTATTTTTTTTTTCCGTTTTGACCTCCACCTAATCCGCTAGATCTGACGGGAAATCCGTTAAGTTGGCAACACTGGTTCTATAAAATAATACACAAAGAATATCTACTGAATGAGGTTGTATTTATACTTATACATTACATACATATACATACGTATACTTTGGGAATTTGAAGGGACTCGTGGTTAATTACCAAGCGCGCGGACCATACGATTTGCGAGGTTAAGCTGCGTTTGCCGTGGTCAGTCCGTGGAAGGGTGACCTTTCGTTACACATCGAGAGGCCTCCGCGCCTCGAGGAGCACGTTAAGCAGTCGATCCCGGGTGTCATAGGAATACCAGTGACTCTATAACAGTCTTTACGGGAAGTCAGAAGCCCGAAATTCTGATATTTGGTCTAACCTTAGGATATGCGCATTGCCCAGTAACTGGATTGCGGAGGTCTGATGGCAGTCGCTCCGTGTAAAATACTGGTATTCAGCCGTATCTGGAAAGACTGGAAGCTGACCCTAACATAGTTGGGAAAGGTCTAGGCAGAAAGAGAACCTACATACATTAGTTTTTTTTTCTTATTCGACTGCTTGTAGATGGTCTTGCGGACCGTTTCTACGTAACCGGGCAGTTATTGGTGAGACCTGAAGGGTCTCCAACCAATCCCGACGAGAGTAAAATACTTAACCTAAGCTAAATACTATTTCTACGTCTACTATAACTAACATCATGACTAGATAGCAACAACACCACTAAGGGCGTTCCCTAGGGGGGGCTCGAACCTTGGCTTAGGGCGTTGCTTGCGAGAGGACTGGGAGGGAGACAGCCGCCGAAAGGCTCTTATTCTCCACGTCATTGCGATAATTTTTTTGTTCAGGTCTTTGCCTGGGAACCTTCTAGTTACGGAGTTATTGGAGGTCAAAGTTTCAACATTTTCACTTTAAAAAAAAAACTAATTTTGAAGGTACTTGAAATACCTCCATTACCCGTTTACTACTCATTGCATCTATCAGCACAGTGTTTTGAGTGCGTTACATTGAGCTTTACAGTAAAACGAAATCTTTCACCCAAAAAAGAAAGTCGTTTCCCAGCGACAATTTTTGCGTAGGGTTACCTACTTAGTTTGATGTACTGAATGCATGGTTGACGGCTTCGTGAAGGGTCTTTTTACACCTTGTAGAGTTTGGGTTGTGGTTACTTGGGCAGATAACGGGTAGTAAAGGTGTATAAAATAGTACCTTAAATTCGTTAAAGTATAAAGCTCAATTTTTTATATTTTCTTCGGGATAACTTAAGAAATCTCGAAAGAAGCCAACTACTGTTGACGATGATGATGATGTTGCCTGTTGCCAAACCTGAAAAAAAACATGTTAGTAATAAACATAAGTTAATTTAGTTCGTATACTCGCCGTACATTTCTGTTATCTTCTATATAAATAAAAATGAATCGCCAAATGTGTTGCTAAGCGCAAAACTTGAGAGCGGCTCGACCAATTCGGCTATTTTTTTATATATATTCCTTAAGACACAAGGAAGGTTCTTATGGAGAGAAAAAACATGAAAATTGCGTGGAAAATAGTAAAAACAACACTTTTCTTTTCCCACTACAGGCCAATAACTTTTGACAGAACGCAGTCTGTCCGGGCAGCTAGTTTATAAAATAAATAAATAATGAAGCAATTTCGGAGATGCAAAATTATTAGCGTAAATAATAAAGTAATAAAAGTATAGGTACTTGCCTCTAGTTATGCAATCAGTGCTGCCATGTGCACCGTAATTACGGTAAATGCACCGTAATCAGCACTAATTCACCACCTACCGTCGAAACATAACAACGGTGACAAAATGAATCGTAATTTGCAGGAGTACGAATATTTGTAGAAAAAAAACTTAGGGAGTCACCTCCTTAAGAGGAAAAGCGGGCTGCAAAATGTTTGAAGAATAGGTTTTCAAGCGATCTATTTCCGTCCCACCCCTCCCGCAAGCCTTACCAATAGAGCGCGAAAGAGCGAAATCGTACTTTAGTATTTCCCTGTTTCCTTCTACAAATCTGGACCGATTTTAATATTTTTGTCTGTAATAATTTAAGAAAGACTTTGGTTATGTCTGTATGTAGTTCTTATATTTTTTATTTACGTCAAATTTGTTTGCCAGATGTCTGAAAACGGTGGTAAAACCGGTAGATTTTTGTAAAATGTGTCTAGTTCTTTTAATAATTAATTTATTGATAAAATCAAAACATAGGGACATAGTGGTGGTAGATATAGCATATGCTACAAAATATTTGCTCTAGTGACATTATCCAAGGAGGAAACTGAGGAATACGTTTGTATGGACTAAATGCCGACCGCATTTCCTCTTAACTACTTTTTACTGCGATTGTTTATTTATTTCAAGCCCCTTAACTACTCTATTTAATTTTTAACACTATTGTGTAATGTGTTCGGCGATTATGACTGAATAATTTATATTTGTTTGCAATTGCAGATCATCAGTTGGCTGGTTTGGATGACTATATTGACTGCTTCCTGTGACTGGATTTTCACTTGAGGACTCATCAACTATAAACTTTACAATGTACAAAAAGCGTTCAGGAACATCAGGGGTTCGCGGACAGCTGTATGAGACGAAACTTTTGAGTTTGCTACTCTTTAGAGCGAGACACAATAATGATATCGAAGAATTCCATTTAGCCACAAATGTCGATGAGATAGGAGTATTCGATGACGTTTGTTTTAGAGCAAAACTCAAGGGATTTGATCGACCTGTCGCGATGTTCATACAAGCCAAACATAGGGACAACGATAAAGTTCTAACGCTAAACAACAAAAAGGATATGGCCAAGTACTTTGACAGTTACTGCAAAATTAGACGCGCATTCAAACCTAATAATGAAGACGTGCTTTTTGATGGTCACTTTGAAGAAACAGATTGTGTATTTGTTTTGTACACGACTGCAAAAGATGACCACATAAATAAATTGGCTGCAAGTAGATTTATCAGCAATTTAAACGATCTGATAGATACTGGTGGTGGTGCTGCATTACAGCCATCTTATAACGATAAAGATGAGAAGATTCTATGTAAACTGTCTTTGAAGGAACAAACCGCCACATTGGCTGTACAGATGTCAAAGTTTCTTTATGATGACGCTGGTTTTCAAAATATGCTCGATAATGTGCTCGTGCTACAGTATCATGTCATTTTGGCGGAAAAAGTTCTGTGCATTTCTGATTGTCAACCAGAAGGATATCGACGCGCCACTTTTCGAGAAAGTTTGTTTGATACCAACGACGAATTTACTATCTTATTCAAAGATACGTTTTTCAAAGAGATACTAAAAAAAAGAAAGGTATCCGATACAGACGTTCTCGCTATTCTATCAAATTATTTTCAGCAATCTCCTGATTCTGCAACATTAAGCAAACTGATCGGAAGCGTTATAACTTACAATAAATATGGCAAGTTGGAGTTCTTTGATAAACTGACAACAGAAGATTTAAAGCAACAGTTGAACAAAGTGTATGTTTCTCAAATAACTGTTGATGAAGCAATTTATATGGCTGCCAGAGAAATATTAACAACACGCCACTTCAAGGTCCCTACTGGGTTTGGTAACAAAGACCTAACAATGAGAGGCAGCGAAGTTAAAGTCGAACGGAGATTGAGTTATTTAACTTCTAAAATTTACGATTTGTTAAATGAATCAACGCTCAATAACGTTGTTACAATAGATGAGTCATTGGGAGAAGGGTTTCTGAAGCAAAATGGAGGTATCGCTAGTGCTGTTGGTAATATATTTGTTTTAGATGAAAATACTAAACAGATGAAATTCACAAATAACTACGAATTATTAGGAGATCTCGCTAAAAGGTTGTATGAAAAATTGAAAACTAAAATTCTCAATTTGCACGAATACAGATTCGAAGTGAAAGTTAAAAAATTTCCAAAACTTTCATTCGAATGCAGTGAACATGACGAGATTATGACAAAAGATTTCTTAAATAAACTCCTTTTTTACACAAACCAAGCTGATGAGAATGGCGTAGAAAAAATATTAAAGAATGAAATAGAAGATCATCAGTTTAATGACGGAAACAACTTTCGAGTAAAATCCGACGCCATATTTCTGAGTTATCATGATGAAATACAAAAATGGTGGATGTTAGCTGAAAATGCACCGTATCTCACAAAAGAAATCGAAGCGTATGATAGTACAATTAGAAAAATTGTTCAAGACCCACTGATGAGCGTAATAAATATTATTTATAGAAACAAAGTAAAAAATATCGATTTCACATTCAAAGAAGATGCTGTGAGGTCCTTGAACTTACAGGATCAGTTGTCGAGCACTATCATCGTTGCACAGCGCAGCGCACTTACTGTTGCTAAGGTGATACAACATTTTAAAAATAATGACCATGCCGTGTTAGATTTAGAATACATTATAAATCTACCAATGACTGACCACAAAGCATTATGTACTGAATTGATGAACACAAGTAAAAATAAATTACTGATTTTTGTAGGGGACAATGTACTTAACTACAGAAACCGGTCTAAAACATTAGAAAACATTGCTAAAGCTGTTCATGACAAAACAAAAATTATAATTACAAATCAGATGTCCGTTGAAATTATTAAAAAATATTTTTCGCAATCACTTAATTTAGTTAATGATGAAAGAAATAGTCTAACTGACTTAAGTGATGAATCACGGAGCAGTATTTTAGAAAACGTTTCGGTCATATTCCAAAGAGCAATAGTACGCCTAGATTTAATAGTTGACGACGTATCAATGGCATTTGTGGAAGGAGATGTGTTGGATAGAATTATACGTAAAGAAACCATTGTATGTGGTAAATCGTACGGTAATTCAAAATATGATGAAATTAAACATTTGTATATTGATAGACGCGTCAGGCGTGGCGGGAAACCAGGCATAGGTAACGATTATACCTCAACAGGTAATTCGGGTAAAGTTATTGAAACCCTAAATGATGTTAAAGATGACGTGGTACTTATAACAGCTAAACCTGGAATGGGCAAGTCAACTCTACTTACTCACATATCACTGAAAACGAAGGAACTTAACCCAAAAGTTTGGATAGTAAGAATCAACTTATTGGATTACTCGAGAGAATTCAGTGAGTGGCAGGAAAAGAAAACACTCATCGGTACATTGGAAACTTTAAACTTTATATGCCAAGTTATACTTAGCGAGAAACATGGCAAAGTGAATAAATTAACCATTGCACTGGAAGAATCGAACGGTGTTGTGAATCTAAAGCACTGCACAGGTGATGAGTTGACTGTGTTCGAGTTGAGAATGTTTCTGCATTTTTATAATAATAAAGAAATTATATTTCTGTTCGATGGCTTCGACGAAATCTGCCCACATTACTCTATTGAGGTCTTACAATTTCTTAAAACTGTCAGGAACTATCCTCGGAAACATAAAATGTGGGTCACAAGCAGGTCGTACAACAAAATAAAATCAATGTTACATCGAGAGTTCGGTCAATCTTACGAAATAGATTACTTTTCTTCTAACGAACAAGAAAAACATTTAGAAAAGTTTTTGAAATCTAATTTGATATTGAATGATCTTGAAAGCTCCCAACTCGAGAATGTATATACCTTCATCGAGTTCATGACGGAAAACGTAAGAAAGACTGGATTCAGAACAATATATAAATTACAGAATTTACCATTAGAAGATACATACTTCAACGCTTTGAATTATTTGAGAAATGAAATAAGATGCTCGTACATTCCTTTGTGGACATATAAAAATAATTTTGAAACTGTATCACGCTTACGTTTGCACTTTTATAACGGTGACAGCAATGATATTAGCAACATGTACGATTTTGTTGGAACTCCTTTACATCTTTATTTAATAGCAGATTATTTCCAAAACGAAATAAAAGATGTTAGCGAGAAATCCAATAAATGGAATTTCGAATTTAATACTTTCACCGTCTATGAACGGTTTTTAGAAACTAAACTAAAGAAAATACGTTTTGAAGAGAAAAACAAAATGGAAATTTACAATCCCGATATTAAGATCACTTACGACAAAGAGTATACTGATTTTATTGTCAAGCATAGAAAATTAGCCGCATATGCTATTTTTCATAGAGAACTTCATGATTTATTTAGTAGAAAAGAATTAAAAGAAATCAAGAATACAATAAAATTTATAAAAAAGGGAGGAGAGAAGACGGGCCTGATATATAGCATAGCATCTAACAATATTCCGGTTTTCGTACACAGGACATTCGCGGAATATTTCGCAGTTGAACATTTTTGTGACTCATTGAAAACCGAAAAATGTAGCGAGAGGCAAAAATCAATAATAGATTTTATATTGAATGGATTAGTTTTTAAAGCTCCCCCAAATGTTCTGAACATTTTAGATTCTAAAATAATAACGGACAAGGCACTGGTTACTGTCTTAAATAAAAATGAAGAATTTATATTTGAATTGTTAATGGGACAGGCGAAATGTTTTTCACATATAAAAGATAATAATGTTACGTCCCTTCTGCTAAGAAGGGACGTAACATTTAAATACATGTTTGAATCGTCTTTAGACCGGGTTGTGTCGGAGTATTTATTAAACTTCGAGTTTTTATTCAAATCGATATTCGAAAATTACGTAAACGCGGACAATGTGCAAGATTTTATCAATCTGATTAGGTTAACAGACTTAGTTACTATCGCTTTCTACGCGAAACGTGAAGAGTTTGTTTCTTTTGCACTTGATATTGTGAGAAAATTTGATACATCTAAGATTTTGTCATTATTTGATAACATTACCCATTACTGCTCTTTTAAAGATTATGATGAATGGAGTAATCAAAAAATTATAGAACATATAGATACGTGTATGAAGACGCATTTAGCTAATACACGCAATAGTGGCGAAGGGTCATAAATGCTTACCTTGTTCTAGCGATGGGTCGACGATGGTTTTTTCGCTTAGACCATTCAACCGATTTTTTTGCTAACCTAAGTAGACCAGTCACTGTAAGTGTAAAACATTCATATTGCGAAATTCGTGTTACGGCTCTAATGACGCGTTGTGGCAATCACAGAAAGACCACATAGCGAAATTCGTGTCGTGTGGGTCTCGTGTTGTACGACCACAACGCGTTGTGGCAATGAAAAAAGCCATGACGCGTTCTCGTTAATTATAAGTAGTATAACAATAATTAATCATTTGTATTCAATAATCTATGACTTAACAAATTGTTTTTTTTAATATATAGTAATCCCAATAAATAACAAATATGTCCTTTTATTTTTAACCGACTTTCAAAAAGGGTCAGGTTCTATGTTCGTCTGTATGTAATTCAATAATCTATACTAATAATTATCTATATCTATGTATATTAATATTATAAAGAGGAAAGATTTGTATTTTTGGATTTTTGTATGTAACCAATAAACTTAAAAACTACTGGACCGATTTCAAAAATTCTTTTACCGTTAGAAAGCTATATAATTACTGAGTAATATAGGCTACGGGCGGAGCCGTGAGGACACAGCTATATAATAATAATTTAATTATTAAATGTTACTTATTAGCTACTCCCTCACCGGAAGTCAACCCTGGGTGCATCAGCCATGTCATGATGGAGTTTAGAACAGGCTATAGTTAAATCCAATTACAAAATTTCGTGTCTTTGCTGTTCGCCGTTGAGGAGTTCCACTATCCACCTCCTGACTCCATCACCAGATCCTGACTTGATGATAATGGGACCACCTCGGGAGTATACGATTTCGAACTAAAAATATTTTTTAAATCGGTTCAGAATTGGCGAAAATATCGATGAACATAAACAAATGACACAATTTCTATAGGTATTGTGTTCAATAATGACAAATACGTCATGCAGCGGTTTTCAATTTTAGCAGCAGAAAGAGCATTAAGGACATTGTATGTCTGGTACTTTTACAGGACAAAAAATTTACTTCTTGTAATTATTTTTTTATTGAATCCAAAATTATCCCATACCTACAGGGTTAATCTATGTCAGCAGTAATCACGAGGTTTGAAGGAATTACAAGATTTCATTTACACCCTGTATACGGGGCGTATGGCAACCCTACCTATAGTTAGTCACAAACTCACAATCACTACATTCTGATTCAGTTTCAGAATCTAATTAAAATATATCACAAAATTTAATATCGGGTTCCTGTAGGCTATACAAAAGACCCAAAGTTTCAGCTAAGAGCTTCCCGTTTCTTTATACCATCGTTGGTCTTATCTACTGAAGAATTAGAGGGTCTGAAGTGAGAAGAAGCAATGTTCAGTATATCCTCATAAGAACATTGGTGTCAATTCTGTTGCGCACTTTGACAGGTCTAAACTAAGGGGGTTTGTCTCTTTCTGTTTCAATACAAAAAGAAAGTGACAGTTGCGTTTATTCTAGTTTAGTAGGTACTGTCAAAATGTGCAACAAAATCGACACCATTGTATTTAAAATTTGATGTGGACTAATTAAAAACATAATTATGATTCTTTATTAAAAAAAAAACCAAAAAGAAACGTCAGTCCAAATAGTGAGTTTACTTTAGAGTGTAGACACTAGACTAGCGTAGTGACTAATTACCAACCGTGCCGATCGTACGATTTGCGAGGTTAAGCTGCGCTTGCCACGGTCAGTTTGTGGGTGGGTGTCCGTTCGTTACACATCGAGAGTTCGTGACTCCACGTGTCTCGGAGAGCACGTTAAACAGTTGGTCCCGGGTGATATACGAATACCTATGACGGTCATTACGGGAAGTAATTAGTCAATATAAATATATAGTAATTGTCATAATTCTGACAACTGGTCTAACCAACCTTAGGATATCGACATTGATTGCCCTGTATCTGGGTTGCGGAGGTCTGATGGCAGGTAAGATACTGGTATTCAGCCGCATCTCGTTAGATTAGAAGCTGACTCGAACATAGTTTGGAAAAGGCTAGGCAAAACAGAGTGTAGAGTTTAATTTTATTATTTCTCTAAAGTGAATTATTTGATGTTTGTAATCTGTTGTAATTTTTCGGAAAATGCTGTAATTTTTTCAATCTGGAAACACTGAGTCTGACATCTCATTTACAGCGCTGCCAATCGCGGGGAAAATCCCCGACTTGCGGGGAATTGTGGGTTAGCGCGGGGAGAAGGCGGTGAATGACAGAAACCGGGGAATTGAGACTAATTTCAATTTTTTCGGTTTTGTGTTTGTAAATGCATCCAAGATACAGTAGAAATCGAAAGAGTGCGGGGAACGTCTAAAAAGAAGGTCGTCCAACTATCGCTTGGGAATGAATCAAACAGAAGCGGGGAATTTCGGGGAACTGACAACACTGACGCGGGGAATCGAGAATTTTTTATTGGCAGCACTGCTCATTTTTTATGTAACTTCTGATTTCTGTCATTAATGTCATCAATCGTGAAGTTATTAAATTTTTCATCAAAACTTTGTTTACTATTTGGATAACATGAAAAAACATAAAGAAAACTTATTTTTAGAAAAGTTCAGTTTATTAAACTCTCAGGAACATACTGAAGACATCAAATGGTCATCGAGTTCGTCCAGCGATTACGAAAATACATCTGGCAATGACAAAGTTTTCAACGTAGACAAAACTTGCAATCTCAAACGAAAACGTAAGAAAAAAATAACTAAAAACATATCTAATTTGCAAATTACAATCATAGATGACTCCAAAGATCATAAAAAAGAACTATACAGAGATAAATCACCAATTTTAGTGAGAAAATGTGTAAAGAGTCATAAGTCACCAATACTTTCAACATCGACGAGATTCCCGCCAAATGAACCTAATTCTCCGATATTATCTCATAAAAGTTTACATGACAAAAGCCCTATTCTAATGCTGAACAGTGCGTCTCCTAAATATTCAATAAAAGTGAGAAAGAAACTGGCTTACAATGTACAACAGAATAAAGAACGTAATACCTATGAGCAACATACAGAAAGAATACTGCATTCTAATTTAAAAAAACCAGACTGTGACTATGGTCTTGAATCAAATGTTGAACATAACCAGAATTTATTATCTATAAAAAAAGAAATAAAATCAAATGATACAAGCTTAGAAATTGAAAGAACAGAACACAAATCAGTCTTATTTAACTCAATCAAAACATCTGACGAGAGTGAATCTTCACTGAAAGCAAAATTAAATCTGATGAACAACGTTACAAACTATTTTGACAGCCATTTTAGCTCAGAAAACACATCACAAAATATAAGTGATACCCCTACTCCTGAAGAATGTATAAAAACTGAAGCTATAGAAATTTTAAGCTGTAAAACTCAAACTATTTCAAGTTTACATCCTTCGAAACATGAGAGTACAAGTAACTCTGATAGTTCAAATTACTTTGAGAAAAATAAAAAAGTTAAATACAAAAAAGGAGGACTAGCATATAGGTTGAATGTGCTTTTAAAAAAAAAGAATGCTCACATTTCTCTTTGGCAACATGAAAGATTTTTAGCGGGAACTTCAAACTTTGTTATTCCAAATGGAGAACATATTGTGTTCTGCATTCAAAAAATTGATTTTAGATATGGATGCTATTTACTAGAAGCTGTTGATGTAAAAAAAATTAAATATTTGATATTTATTAATGGTTTATATGTAAATAATAATATTACTGATGAATCTATTTTCAAATTGTATGAGCCTTATAGAATGTTAGAATTCAACAGAGATTATAAAATCATTGTTAATGTTTGTAAGTTTGAATGTATTGATTTAAATAAATAATAATTGAATGACAATGACACTATTATCCCCTGCACTCACAGCCTTCAAAATGAACCATTATCTTTGAAATTAACTATTATAAATATATTATTATCACTTATTTATTTACTAGCGACCCGCCCCGGCTTCGTACGGGTGCAATGTAGATACTAATGTGGGGCATATAAACCTTCCTCTTGAGTCACTGATCTATTGCTGAAAACTGCATTAAAATCCGTTGCATAGTTTAAAAGATCTCAGCGTACAGACAGCGGGAGCGACTTTGTTTTATACTATGCAAAGATTCTCTTACATTATTGTGATCGGAATAGGTAGAGCTAATGTGCCTAAAGTTCAAGGAACAGAAACGAAAAGTGGAGACTTCCTTACGACAAATTTCTTTTTCGGAATATTTGTTCCGAATGTCGGAACATTACTTAAGTAGGTACAACTAAAATTAATAAAGTAAAACAACTATGGAAATCATATAGGTTTTTATTGTTTAAAAAATAATGATAATCTCCCTAGCTTCGTTTGAACGCCGTAAGTAAGTGCGGAAGCTAATTTAATTTTCATACCAGCTTTAATATTTAGAACTAACAAGGTAAAAAAAACAATTTATAAGTTTTCATACCATTTATTTATTTTGTACAATTATTGGAACTAAACGTAAACAGAAATCAACCTCAATAATTAAGATAGTTACCAATCTTAAGACTCAGTCAGAATATTATTTCCGAGTTTCAGAAAAAAAAATTCGGAAAATAAAAATTGTCCTATGGAAGTCCCCACTTTTCGTTTCTGTTCCTTGAAGGTACATTATTTAACTCTACCTATTCCGATCACTGTATTTAATAGACAAAGTGAAAGTCTATTTTTTTTTATCCGCCGACTAACCGCCTAAACTATCAGCCAATAGAAAATCTGTAGTTGGCAAGCATTCTTAAGTTTTTATAAATATATCTATTGAATAAAATATAAATAATTTTACATAGGTACCTATTATATATTTATTGTTTTCTTACATGTTTTTTATTTACATTTTATACCTTTAATAACACATATCATCACGCGTATTTCCCGAAGGGTTGGGCAGAGATGTATAACACCCTCATTTCGCCGTTATGTTTAATATCTGCTACGTTGGTCTAGTGGCAAGCGTAACTGCTAATCGCGAGGTCCTGGGTTCGGTTCCCAGGTCATGCAAAACTGTTATTGGGTTTTTCCGTGTGAAATTCCTCAGTAGTAGCTCGGAGTTTGGATTTGTGGCCAGTTGATGGTAATAGGCTCGTCCCCTATTCATAGATTTTACCATGTGATGTCATGGTGTTTACAACAAAACTCCATAAATCAAATTCAAAGACATTACATGGTATTATTACGTCATATGGACGCTAAAGACCATTTGATCTTTGGTACCAAATAATTAAACATAATTTGCCATGCATTGGTCTGTTCCGTTCAACAGTTCATGTGCCCGCGATGTGGGAAAGGAATAAATTTGAAAATTGATGTATCTTTTACTGTAGGTACCTACGTAAGAATTAAATAATTTTAATGTTAGCAGAATGGTTCATACAATAAAAAAAGCCCAGTTATGCAAAAAATATGAATATGGAATACCTACCATGAGTATGGAACGCTCGCTCTTTCACCAATGACATTAGCTTCGCATTTACAAAGAAAGCTACGACTTAAAAAATAATATGATCGGTGTTAAATTTTCCAATTAATATATAGTTACATTAACATATTATTAGTATGAATATTTATGTGGCATATTATTGAATAAATTGCGGCATAATTTAAATATGACAAATGACAATAAAATTTATTGGCATCTTCCCTCGTTTTCGGGTACAATTTTTTTTGGATCTAGTAACACCGATTTCAGTCAGTAGGTCCTGAATTCAGTCGATATTTTTAGTTGAGATTTGGTTCACGCATCGCAGTCACATGAAGACAAAATCAACATATATTATTATATATGAAAAATAGTGTTTTAACCTTAAATTAAAATCTTGTTGCACCAAAAAGGTTTTATGCTTGAAGAATATGGCATTAATTTTGATAATAACACGTAATTCTTAAACATTTTTATTTATTAGTGGTTTATTGATTGATTTTGGTGTTTTAAACTGCAAAATTTGGGTAAGTTTATAGTATAAAATAATATTAATTTTAACATGGTCTACTAATATTGTAAATAATTGAGTCTGACAGTCTTTCCTAGATGTTTATCGAAAACTAGGCACTGGATCTATTGTTCAACAAACTGCATCCACAGATTACCTAGAAACTTATCTCAAAAAGACGGTTCTAAGGTCCTATGTGATTTTGTTTACCAACTATGTTAAGCTATTTTATTCTGAAATACTTACTTCGTCTAAATAAATTCGCGGCGGTTCAGTAAATAAAAAAATAAAATAATGGATTACCGACCATAAAGCAGGTACCTACCTATAAGTAAAGATGGAGACGGAATATCAATTTGATAGGTATTTTATAACAATTAATTATCGAGTATATTTTTTTTTTATTTCTTATTATAAATCGCCGTTTATTTCTATTGTAAACATTGTCGAATATTAGTGTGTAGTGTCGAGTACGAGAAGTTTCAAATTGTCATGACAAGCATATCATTTTGGGACCCAGTGCATAATATCAGCAAGCACATTGGGTCACCCGCGCGACGGCGCTACGAGTATTCCCAAGGAGGGTTGATGTCAGGCAGGCGGCCGGTCATAAAACAATAAGCCAAAACCTTTAACAACATGGATTTATGAAATACATGTTGTGCCGACCCCACCTAGTGTGGGATAAGGGCAGGAAGAAGAAGAAGAGGTAAAGATGGAGACTATAATACGAACATCTATTGATAATCGAAATATTTGACCTTGAATATTTACTTTGGAATTAACATAACATCACGCCTGTATTCCCCGAAGGGTTGGGCAGAGGTGTATAGTAACACCCTCATTTCGCCAGTTATGTTTAAGTCCCATGTAATAGGGGGCGAGCCTATTGCCATCAACCGGGCACAAATCCAGGTTCCAGGCTGCCACTCTTCTTCTTTTCGTGTGGTTAGTGACTAACCTGGTGTCAGAGTTTATGTCGCCCATGGGCCTCTGACTTGGCTTCACATGCCGTCGAGAAATATCTCTCAGGCATGCCGGTTTCCTCACGATGTTTTCCTTCACCGTTTTTAAGCAAGTGATAATTATACAATACGCATATGAATCCGAAAAGTCAGAGGTGCGTGCCTTGGGTTCGAACTCGAGACCTATGACTTGGCAGTCCGACGGTCACACCACTAGGCTATCACCGCAGTTGGCTGCCACTGAGAAATTCGTAATGGAAAACCCAATAACACTTTGTCCGACCTGGGGATCGAATCCAGGACCCCACGCTCAGCATTCGCGCCAGAGACCACTAGACCAACAAGGCAGTCAATTCTGTCTCTTTCTAAATACCCTATTTAGATATACACGGTGTAAACGAAATCATGTAATTCCTTCAAACCTCGTGATGTACTGCTGACATAGATTAACCATGAAGGGGATCCTTTTGGATTCAATAAAAAAAAATTACAAGAAGTAAACATGCGTTCTTAACGGGAGACATTTTAGCGCTCCTAGTAAATTGCGCGGATATCGCTCGCCGCGCGGACATTAACTCGAGGCACTAAAATGCCTCACATTAAGAACACCATGTTTACTTCTTGTAATTTATTTTTATTGAATCCAAAAGTATCCCGTGCTGTGTTAATCTATGTCAGCAGTACATCACGAGGTTTGAAGGAATTACATGATGTCGTTTAGATAGATTTCCATACTAAATTATTCTATCCTTTTCTAAGTAGAGTATATAGAAAGAGACAACAACTTAACCACGCTGTTTATTAATATGGGCCATATTAATTAACAGCTCTCATTTGACTCATTTGACGACACGTTTGATGCAGCGACTTAGTGATCGACTTCTGCGCTACGGGTCGTGGGTTCGATTCCCGCACGGAACAAATATTTGTATGGCCTACAGCAGGCGTGGCCAACTTGATTCGACCCAAGATCTACTGTTTACTAAGTAGACTCTGTGCGATCTACAAATTACATAATCAATACCTCTTCATTCAACTTATATTAAACTTATATTTTTCTTTGCCTTGCCATGATCGACTGGATTAAGAGCCGCGATCGACCGGTCGATCGCTTTCGACTGGTTGGCTACCCCTGGCCTACAGATAGTTGTTCCGGGTCTGGATGTTTGTGCGTGTGAAGGTTTGTGTCTGTAAACGCACCCACGATACAGGCGAAATCCTAGTGTGGGGCAACGTTTTTTCCAAAAAGAATTTAAAAAAAAAAAAAAAGAAACAATTTGATAGATCTTCCAACATCACCTACATCCCGACACGTCACCTCGACAAGTTCCTCAAGGAAGAGTTCTGGCCCGAGGGTGTTGTGTTTCGCCGGTTTCGTGGCCAGCTACATGACACCAGTCAGCGTAACACGGCGCAGACACTTCGTGTATGTTAGTTTTAATAATTATAATGGTGTATGTATTTATAATATTTATAAGTTATTTTAATATTGTATTGTATGTGTTTATATGGGCCTTGATGCCTGAAATAAATAAATAATAATAATAATAATAAAGTAGAATTCCATAAATTTGTCATTTTTTTTTAAATAACTCTATTCATGTTATCACTTAAGAGGTAGATATCTCTCAAATAAAAGCTGTTAATGACAGGCCATAAGCATGATTTCCACCAAACGGCTCGCATCGCATCGGATCGGATCGGATTTTACAATCTTTAAACGATATTAAATCGTGTACACAGTATTTAAAGTCTATATTACCAAGCCGCGCACAGCAGCTTGACCGCGGGCGTCTTCCGCGACACGCGATCGTAGCCGAAACTATGCTGCGACGCACCCAAAAATAACATACCATGACGCCTGCATTCCCCGAAGGGCTGGGCAGAGGTGTAACACCGTTCGTCGTTATGTCCCATGTAATAAGGGGGCGAGCGTATTGCCATCAAGCAGCCACAGATCCAAACTCCGGGCTGCTACTGAAGAATTCCACACGAAAAATCCCAATAACACTTTGCCCGACGTAAGGATTGAACCTAGGACTTCCCGATCAGCAGTCGCGCTTGCCACCACTGGACCAACGAGGCAGTTAATCTAATCAATGTCTAGAAAAGATTAAGGGATGATTTCCACCAAACGGCTCGCATCACATCGGATCGGAAAGGATGCGAACGGATGCGGCGACAGCCGATCGCGTCTGTCATGGGTTGATTACACCTAACGAGTACATTGGCGAGTCAGTGTCCTCGGCCGAGTGCTCAGTTGGTATAAACACTTTAACGAGTGCTCGGCCGAGTGCTAGGTCGAGCAGAGAGGCGAGAGAGTCACTAGAATCCCAATCTGTTTACTAGGCCGAGTACCCACCTCCCCGCTTCATTCTTCTGCCCCCGCAGCGATTCGTTATCCCGCTCGGCATGCATGAACATGCACTCGCTTGTCACTCGGCCACTCGCCACTCGTTCGTTCTTTTTTTTGCGATCCATTGCAGACGGCGCGGCGTGATCAAAACTGAACTGACTCGCCACTATAGTAAATTCGTGTGACCACCCACTCGGTTCGGCGACTCTCTCGGCCGAGAGCTCATTTACCGACTCGCCAATGTACTCGTTAGGTGTAATCAACGCATCAGGATGTCGACGCATATGATCGGTTCCGTACCGTCGCTTGCGAACGTATCCGTTTCTGCGCCTAGTCAAACAGTTTCATTCCTATCCGAAAGGATCCGATCGGATACGACGACAGGCGAACGGAGCCGATCGCGCGTCACAGCATACTTTCGGTTACGATCGCGTGTCGCGGAAGACGCCCGCGGTCAAGCTGCTGTGCGCGTCTTGGTAATATAGACTTTAAATACTGTGTACACGATTTAATATCGTTTAAAGATTGCAAAATCCGTCCCGGTCTGATGCGATGCGAGCCGTTTGGTGGAAATCATCCTTAAAGGACTTCAAAAGATCACCTCACTCTACTCTGATCAAGGTCTAAGGCCGGCGCTGCCTACAGTGTAGTCTTGCGCATAGTAGTTCACGACGGAAATCGCTCAATTTCGTTCGCCGCTCCCAAACGAACTAGTTCGCTCTTCTAGTTCGTCATCTCCCAGCTCTAATCAGAGGAAGGCAGATCGTTCGCTCGTTTTGATACTACTCCTGCACGGGCGCGTGACAAGATTATGGATTGCTGTACTTTACCTACAATTTTTACACTAGGTATAAACAGCAAAAGCCTCTGAATGAATATTCTTAAAAAGTATATCATTATTGTAAATATGTAATAAATAAATACACGCTTTAGTTTAGTTAGTGAATAAAAGGTTTTGTTATTTTAAAGATTTTTATTAAGTTTTGAAAATAATCAACAATTACATAAACATATTATTTAGTTCGTTGACAGATTAACACATTACAAAAGCAAAACAAGTTATGATCAACTTTTAATAATCAAAAAAATTATATCGGTCACGAACTAACGAACTATGGAGCGGGGAATGACGGAGCTAGTTCGCGTAGTTCATCTGTGGGAGCGATCTTACGAACTAGTTCGTTCGCGAACTACACAAGACTACTACAGTGTGCGATTAGCGTTGTTTGCAAATACAAATTGACCATATTGGACCATATCGGAGACCCCTCCGTGTTTCGGAAAACAGTCTTCAGGTCTATCCACACATATCAGGGCAGGGACCGAGCCGTAGATCACCATCGCATACATTTTGTACCAAAGCAAGACCTCAGTCGCTCCGTGCTGGTTATTTAGCGTCAGTGAACAGCCTTGAAGCGACGGAGCTCTGAAACCGCCCTGATATGATATTAAAAAAATATTTAAAAAAATTATATGATCCCCCTTGATATTAAAAAAGCTCCTAGTAAATTCTCCTTCAAACACAAAGTTAGGAAACACTACTTGAAGTCGCTGCACCCCTAATCATCTAATTTAGTCTTCGTCATAATTGCATTAAGTTTTTCATAACGTTTTGTAACTGATATATATATACATATACAAGGTTAGTCGGAAAGGGGGTACTAAGCCGAAAGGGTGTTGGAGTACGCATAATAATGGGTAACTTTTGTTCTACAACTTTCCCCAAAACTCGATAGTTTAAGAGAAATAGCTTTTCAAAGATTTCGTAAAAAATATGCTAAAATCTATCTGTTCATAGCTATGATCAGCTGTTTTTACAATTTAGGTCATATTTGGGGTCACGGATTAGAAAATTAATTTTCTGAATTCATAACTAAAGCAGGTATGTCTTTTTTTTGAAAAATCTAAAATAAAAATCTTTTTGCATGCAAATAAAAATTATCGAATTTTGAAATTTTAACACTTGCTTTAAAATAGTCATCAGTGATACTTTAGGTGGCCCGCGGCTTGGTACCCCCTTTCCGACTAACCTTGTATATATTGTAATATCTATATATTTTATTATTATTTTATGTAATTTATATTTAACTTTTGAATTCCTAATATATTCAGTCCAAAATTGTCAACTCATCTTTTTCCTGTACCTACGTATTTTGATGCTTTTCTTTTTAACCCTAAGGTTGACTGGTAGAGAATGCCTTATGGCATTAAGTCCGCCTTATGTACCACCATAGTGCATAGAAGTATAAATAAATAAATATGTGTGGATAGAGCTTTACTCTTAACCTTTTCCGAACTTAGTTGGGGTCAGGTTCCAGTCCAACCACATGCGGGTACCAGTATTTTACACGGAGCGACTGCCATCAAACCTCCGCAACCCAGTTACTTGACAATGCAGATACTCCGGTTGTCAGACTTTCGGGCTTCTGACCACCCGCAACGACTGTCATAGGTATTCGTATTATACCCGGGACCGACCATTTAACGTGCTCTCCGAGGCACGGAGGGGTTGTGTAATAAACGGTCACCCATCCACGGACTGACCGCGACAAGAGCAGCTTTATCTCGCAAATCTTACGATCGGCGCGTTAGCTGGGGTATCTTTACATAGTATAAAACAAAGTCGCTCCCGCTGTCTGTACGCTTAGATCTTTTAAACTACTCAACGGATTTTAATGCAGTTTTCAGCAATAGATAGAGTGATTCAAGAGGAAGGTTTATATGCCCCACATTAGTATCTACATTGCACATAGTCAAGGCGGGTCGCTAGTTAATAATAAATGGCGATCAACTGTGGTTCATGTGGTCAGCCTTCGTACCATCTCTACGAAAAGAGGCCACAGAATGTTGTTATCAGACAATAGGTGAGAGGAGATAACGATAACCTTTTGAGATGCCCCCGACCTTAAGGCGAAACACACACTGGCCCGCGCTACGCTGCGGGGTGCGTGGCGACGGAGCCACGACCACAACACTGCGCGTGAATGCGTTTTCTGTGTGGTCAATCAGATTGCACTAGGGGGTGCGGGGGTGGGCGCGGGCGCTCGGGTCTTGGCGTCTACGCGTCTGCGTGTTCACAGTAGTTCCGAACGAGCTATCGTAGCGTGCATGTGTTTGATCGTTCTCAAACTTTGCTGCGTAGTTAGAAGACATGGATGACGATTTGATTTTATTAATGGAAAATTTGTACTTGAAATGGAAATTGCAATATATGAACACACAATTTAAATTGATTCAAAGATATAAATTCTTCCGTATTGATATCCATGACGACGCTTCGGCGGGTGTATCAAAATGGTTTAGAACCACACGCGCAGTCATTTAACAGACGCTACATAACTGTGAACAATACAAACGGACAGCCATTAGAAACACCCGCGCCACCCGCGCCCGCGCCCGCGTCCGCCTCATGCAGGCGCGCGGCTCGCGGGAGCACTGACTGCAACTGGCGTCTACTATGCGTGCCAAATAAGAATAGGATCGCGCTTGCTACAACTTCACACGATAGCTGTCAAATTGTTACTGCCAGCAAAAAAATACAATGAAAAAAAAATGTTATATTTTTTTATTCATAGGTTTCATTATTATTTACATTCATTTTTATAAAATGTTATTTATTGAATTCCATAAATAGATAATTTTGGATAAATTAATAATATTTGAAAACAGTATTAGGTAATTAAAGAAATGAACCAATATATATTAGTTAACTTCACGAAATGCTACTGGTCACCCTAATATGTCGCCATAATAATAATATAATTACTGTGTAATTAATTTGGCGTAAAATTGATAAGAAATACCAAAAAAGTGAACAAAAATAATTAAACTGAATATAATTTCTTTATTTACTTTTTTGTACACCTTACACTTTGGTAATGAAGTTCACGAGTATTGCGGAACAAAATGGCGTCTTGACAGTGCTATTCTTATTTGGCACACATAGTACATACATTTTGATTTACAAGCGCCTGCGCTAGCACCCGCGCCCGCCTCCACTCTGAAATACGGCTAAAAACACGCACTCCCGCGCTACGCTGCGTGATGCGGTGCAGTGTACGAATCGCCTAAGCGCGCTACACGTGAGGTGGCCAGACAGATTTAACCTGAAGGATTTTTCAACTGCCTCATTGGTCTCGTGGTGGCAAGCGCGACTGCTGATCGCAAGATCCTGGGTTCGATCCCCAGGTCGGGCAAAGTGTTATTGGGTTTTTCCGTGTGTAATTCCTATACAGCCCGGAGTTTGGAGTTGTGCCCGGTTGGTGGCAATAGGCTCGCCCCCTATTACATGGAACTTAAACATAACGTCGAAATGAGGGGACTATACACCTCTGCCGAACCCTTCGGGGAATACAGGCGTGATGTTATGTTATGATGTTATTTCTGTAAATCAATCGATAAATATTTGGGAATTTTCCAAGAATCTGATTCGCGGAGTTATTGGCAATGAAGTATACGAATTCCTTATAATAATACGAGTCTGTAAATTTCCTACTGCAGGGCAAAAGACTCTTCTGATACTAAGAAGTTACGAATATTGATCACCACGCTTCGACCACTGGTGTGACCGTCGGACTGTCAAGTCATAGGTCTCGAGTCCGAACCCAAAGCACGCACCTCTGACTTTTCAGATTCATGTGCGTATTGTATAATTATCACTTGCTTAAAAACGGTGAAGGAAAACATCGTGAGGAAACCGGCATGCCTGAGAGATATTCCTCGACGGCATGTGAAGCCAAGTCAGAGGCCAATGGGCGGCATAAACTGTGACACCAGGTTAGTCACTATATGTATGTGATATAAATTTACATTTTGAAGTAGATCTATAAAATATACAAAAAACATTTAAAAAATATAAAAAGTAGTAGCCCATCGCCCACCGGCGTCGGAAACAGGGTCCAAGCTACCGGTGATCAGGGCTTGCAAGAGAGGAACGAGAACGGAAAGAGAAAGGAGAGGAAAGACAGGAACCTCGAGGAGGTTCCTCTCCTCAGTAAATGAATAAACGAAATAATAGGTACTTACGCGCCGTGTCCAGAAGTGTACTGCTTTCTGTATCAGGCCCTTGATCCAGCTGCCCAACGAGAGCCTCATCAGATGTTGATCGAGGCTCTTGCCTATAAAGCCATTGGCCGTAACGACTATCGGCACAACGACTGCTGAGTCAACCTCCCACATGAGACATCCTCGTGTGCCAAGTCTTGATACTTAATTTTTTTATCTTTCTCGGCTTTCACAAGGTTCTCGTCATGTGGAACAGTGATATCAACAATCATTGTGAGACGCTCTGATCGATCTATCACTACTATGTACTTTTAATTCGTTTATTTTATCGACATTCTTTCTTAAACAATATCTCCAAACTAATGATGTACTTACTCAATGTTTCCTTCAGTGGCGTAGCGTGCCTTGACGGGGCCCCGTATAAAAAATTGTTTGGGAGCCCTTAGGAAGGGTAAAGATTTCTTACAAAAGAAAAAAAATGTTTGCATAAAATTAAAAGAAATATTTATTCATCATAATTATGTATCTGTCACTTTTTCCAAAATTTTTACAAACAATTCAAATTAAATACACTCCTTGCCTTTTTTTCGGCAAACTGATTTATTAAATCATTTATAGCTGAAGACGACTTTAGTTTTTCTAAAGCTTCTGCCTCTATGGACAATAGTGACAGGTCTGACAGTTTTTATTAATTTTAGCTTACTCACGTTGGGGGCCCCCGTGGCCCGGGGGCCCCGTATAATTGATACGGCAGACACGTCGATAGCTATGCCCCTGGTTTCCTTCTTTACATCTTTATCTTTACATAGTATAAAACAAAGTCGCTCCCTCTGCACGCTTAGATCTTTTAAACTACGCAACGGATTTTGATGCGGTTTTTTTAATAGATAGAGTGATTCAAGAGGAAGGTTTATATGCCCCACATTAGTATCTATAGGTACATTGCACATAGCCAGGGCGGGTCGCAGTGGCGTAGCTAGGTAACCAAAGGCCCTGGGGCAAAAAATAAACTAGGGCCCCAACTAAACTATTTAAAATCGTTTGTTCCGTATTCGACGTACTCCAGATTCGTCGTAATACAGTCGACTCCATAATAAAATTAAAAACCAAATACAAATTGTAACTTATTTTAATGAACAAATTAAAACTATTTTATGAAAATAAAAGAAAATTATCTACCTGTTACCGTTCAAAAAATACAGTCCTGTGACAGACACACAGACAAATAAGTTACCATTATTAAAGTCGCTTTCCTGGAATCCGGTTTATTTGTATTCCGAATGTGGGAGAAATTTTCACTAGTTCAATTTATAGTATGTAAGTCAGAATCCGAGGGCCCCCTGAGCTTGGGGGCCCCGGGGTACTGCCCCGTCTAGCCCTTCGGTAGCTACGCCACTGGCGGGTCGCTATTACTTGATAAGGTCTTATTTTTAACCGACTTCCAAAAAGGAGGAGGTTACTATGTTCGTCTGTATGTATTTTTTTTTGTATGTTATCGATATTTTCGCCAATTGCGAACGGATTTTGATGATTCTTTTTTTAATGGATAGGGTATACTTCGAAGTTGGTCCCATTTAAATTTGGTGAAGATCTGATGAAGAACTTCGGAGATAGACAATGGAACTCCTCAATGACGAACAGTACGCATATTGTGATGATGTGATTATGTTACGAGCAGCGTCTTTAGTAGGTCCAACCAAGTTTTAATTAAGGCCACTAAAATGAAAAAAATAAAAACATTTTTTACAAAAAATTTAAACCGACTTCAAAAAAGAATAAAATAATTACCATATAAAATTAACAGTTTCAGAAGTCGGTGCCTTCAATTTGGTTCAGCGTGGATCAGCACCGACTTCTGAAACTGTTAATTTTATATGGTAATTATTTTATTCTTTTTTGAAGTCGGTTAAATTTTTTTGTAAAAAATGTTTTTATGTTAAACATAATATCCAACGCGAGCGGCCAAATACTTACCCGCGCTTAGATTTGACACTTTTTGGTGAAAAATTTGGCGAAATTATCTTTGCATAGTTAGATATAAGCCTAAGTCCACAGAGGAGAGGTCCGCCAGTGGTTAGTGGACCGGGACCTGCCGGGGTTGCGGTGCATGCTTTCGCGAATGCCGCGACCCCGGCCGAACGGTCAGGAGGAGGAACACCGTTGGTTTTTAGTATGAGTCTGGCAAACCTCGCCTTACCCGGGCGAGGGACATCGGTGAGGATTTTCCAACGATAAAAAAAAATTGGTATAAGCCTAAGTACCAATCATATTGACGTCATCCTATATTTGCCTCATGAAGGTACCTATAGGTAAAAATGGAGACCACACCACTTTTTGGTGAGAATTCCAAACTAAATATTCTACTAGGTATAATATCAATGAATTCTTAAATGATAAATCGCTCTGATATTATACTGACTGAATCTATTATTTTTTTTAGATTTTTTACTTAGTATAATTTTTTAAATTTCATTTTTATTTTTTCTGAAATCTTATGGTCTTCCGATCTAATTTGTACACCAACCATGGTCAAACATGTTGTGCCAAAGAATATCCTGTGACACCTATAATAAACATCATACCATGTATATTATCTACACATGTTTTTGCAAATAAATGAATCTTTATCTTTACCTTTTTCTAATTAAGGTATTTATAAAAAGATAGAATTCCAAAGCAAATATTCAAGGACAAATGTTTTGACTTTCAGTTAGGTTTCTTCATTTTTGTCTAAACCTTCATGGTCTATCCTCTCCAATTTCTCCAGGGGAAACAAGCTATACAATATATTGATTTATGTTTTCAATTTATATGGGGTTTCGGCTAAATCGAAGTTGTTTATTTATAATCTATAATTCTTGGAATTTATACAGGGTGTAAACGAAATCATGTAATTCCTTCAAACCTCGTGATGTACTGCTGATATAGAATAACCCTGCATGGGATACGTTTGAATTCAATAAATAGAAAAATTACAAGAAGTCAACATGTGTTCTTAACGTGAGGCATTTTAGCGCCCCGAGTTAAATGACTGCGCAATTCGCTCAGGGCGGTAAAATGCCTCACGTTAAGAACACATGTTTACTTCTTGTAATATTTGTTTTATTGAATCCAAATGTATCCCGTGCTGGGTTAATCTATGTCAGCAGTACATCACGAGGTTTGAAGGAATTACATGATTTTGTTTACACCCTGTATAAATTCCAAGAATTATAGATTATAAATAAACAACTTCGATTTAGCCGAAACCCCATATAAATAGAAAACATAAATCAATATATTTTTGTTTAAACCAACTAATGTGTTTACTTAGCTGTCAATTTGGCGGCCATTTAAAAGTCTATTGTCGATATGTCTATTAGCAGCTGGTCTATGGTTTCTATTTATTCAATTAGTGAAGGTCAATGGCGGATCACTTTCGTTATTAATTAACATACATACATAAACTCACGCCTTTTTCCGATGTTGGTAGGCAGAAACTATAGAACGCCAAATGCTACGATCCTTACATACTCCTTTCGCTTCATCCACATTTATACATCTTGTCATACTCGCACGCCGGTTGAGAATACTACGCACCTATCGTTTGTGAAGAACATCACCAATGACATCGATGTATGTCTTTCTAGGACGTCCTCTACCGTTTCCACTGACATCCGCCTTATAAATTCCTTATGTTAATCGCCGTTCACTCATTCTCTCAACATGACCAAACCACCTAAGCATACTCCTTTAAATTTTTGTCACTACATCATCTTTTAATCCGCAACTTTGTATAATCACATCATTCCTCAATCTGTCATTCAAAGCTACACCGATTATATTTAATCACTAGGTACCTATCTAATCCCGTGTATGGACGGGCTGGATATACAAGGTTAGTCGGAAAGGGGGTACTAAGCCGAAAGGGTGTTAAAGTACCCATAATAATGGATAACTTTTGTTCTACAACTTTCCCCAAAAGGCAATAGTTCAAGAGAAATAGCTGTTCAAAAATTTCATAAAAAATACGCTAAATTCTATCTATCCTCAGCTATGATCAGACGTGTTTACATTTTACGACATATTTGGAGTCACGGGTTAAAAACTCCATTTTCTGAATTCATAACTAATCCAGGGATGAAGAATTCTTGAAAAAATTAAAATAAAAATAATTTTTCATGGAAAAAAAATTAAAAGAATTTTTAAATTTTAACACTTTCTTTAAAACAATCATCAGTGATACATTAAGTGGACTGCGGCTTAGTACCCCCTTTCCGACTAACCTTGTATTTATAATCTGAATCTCGGAAACGGCTCCAACGATTTTCATGAAATTTAGTACGGAGTTTCGGAGGCGATAAATCGATCTAGCTAGATTTCATTTTTAGAAAACGTCGATTTACCAAAAAAAAAAACGAGCAAAGCTCGGTCATCCAGATACTCATCTTTTAAACCGCAACTTTATCTAATCACATCATTCCTCAATCTGTCATTCAAAGTTACACCGCAAATATATTTAATCACTAGGTAGGTACCTATCTAAACCCGTGTATGGACGGGCTGGATATATAAAACTTCCTGACCGCACGCTGGGAATAGACGCGTGTTGTAAGATTATACAAAACACAGCACGCGACGTGGTAGGAAATAAGGCCGGCCATACACTAGGTAGCTGCTCGAGCAGTTAGTGATCAAAATACACGAACCGCTCGTGCAGTTACCTGTTCGTAGCTGCCATCTGCTGCGGTTTCAACTGATCGACAAGTCACAATTTCAAATAAATAGCAATGTGGCGGCATCTACCACGCCATATGAGAACTACGCAGCGTGACGAATGTCTAGCAGACTATAGCGACACCAATGACAGCTGTCAAATCAAAATCCTGCATCGCGATATCAAGATTTGAAACGCAGATAGTATATATACAACTTCCCAACATCAACCGTTGGGCATGCCGTTCCTGATCCACCGTGCTCACCCGCCGCAACCGCGGAACCGGTCGTCCTTTCTGACTCCGCAGTCACACCGTCAATTCTGTCTCCCTCCCAGTCCTCTCGCAAGCAAAACCCCCTAAGCCGGGATCCAAGTCCCATTAGGGGTAGTAGTAATAGTGGTTAGTTTAGGTTAAGTATTTTACTCTCGTCCCCATTGGTTGGAGACCCTTCAGGTCTCGCCAATAACTGCCCGGTTACGTAGAAATGGTCCGCAAGACCATCTACAAGCAGTCGAATAGAAATAAAAAAACAATCGTTGGGCAGCGGCCCGCCAGGCATAAGTCCCGCCTGGTAGGAGGATCCTCCCTTTTCTTTGGAAGACCACCATACTTCATTCCTCCACTGCAACGTGGATTTTGAGGAAGAAGCAAGGGCGAGAGCACTGGATCGCTCGAGCGGTCAGTGTATGCCTGCGGTCAAGCAGTTGCTGCTGACCGCCCGTAACCACAAAACAAATAGGTACAGAAGTCAATCACATGTGTGTACTTCACTTCTCATACCTTCGCTCAGCGGTCGCTCTATCTATATATCTATCTCTCTCAAGCGTATGGCACTCACGCTCGCACTCACTCGCACTCTGGTCCCAAACGGTCCGTGAGCAGTGTCTATGTGTGCGTTTCTCGAGCGCACTTGTATGTAGATTGACTTCTGTACCTATCTGTTTTGTGCCATAACAGTCGCAATTGCTCGAGCGGGGTTCCGTGTATGTATGTAAATAGAAGACCGTAGTTCACTATCACCCATATTCTAAGACGTTCCTCCAAAACTTACTCGACTCATACTCGACTCAGAACGGCCTCGAAAACACCTTCAAAATTGTAGGTACCGTAAAACGGGGTGAATAGCAATGATTTTCAACTTTGTCCTAAGAATTTGATGTCTATAACTTTTTATTTTTAATTACAGGTTATTTTATATCATGTCCGGCACCATAAAGAAAGAGCTATAACAATTTTTTTTAACTATAAGCATAGGTTTTCCATATTTTTAAAAAAATATGTACTATTTCTATTCACCCAACGACTGGGGTCAATAGAAACGCGTAAAGGGGTGAATAGAAAAACTGCTAGGGCTGCCAAAAATGACTTATCCAACATGCAAAAAAAAGGTTGTGTGTTTAAAAATGACTTATCCAACATGCAAAAAAAAGGTTGTGTTGTGGTTCGGGTTTATATGTACGCGGCATGTTGAATATAACGCTGCGGTATGTACCTGTAAATGAAAATGATCACTTTAAAAATATTATTTATTTATCAATCACTAAATCTACAGCTCTCAGATACTCCTTTACATATAGTATGGACCTACCGTTCATTAATACAGAAACTATGAAAGTTAAGTATTTAGTTCTGTTAACAGTTTTTGACAACCCTATTTATTTATCTCTATTGACCCCTCATTGGTTGCTATTCACACATTAAGCGTTTCTATTATTCCCGACTACGTTGCCATTAAACCCATACTACAGTTCTATTCAGCCTTTAATAGATTCTATTGACCCCTTTTATACAATAAATTTACACGTACTGTGGTTTTAACAAATTATTGAAGTTTAATAACGGATTCTCACTTACCTTCACTGTATTTTTATAATTGATCACACACCTAATGAGATAAATACAATAAAAATCGTATTACACTATTTTAACTCACCTAAAATTCAAAGTTTCGGCAGTTGATATAAACGCGTTCACAGAGGGTAGACTTTGAAGTAAATTATGAAGGATAAATGTCGATTTTTACATTTTAAAATTGATACCAACGCAAAGAAAAAATGTTGATGTGTAATAATTTAAAATTCTACCAAAATTCTTCAACGAAAAATAGTCAAATATTAGCCTTGAAAACTTTCTTGATTTTTTTTCTATTCACCCCGCAATTTCTATACACCCCGTTTTACGGTATTCTTAGTTGCAATTTCGAGTGAACTTTGAGGTTCCTCGACGGAGTCATTACGTCATAATTTGAATTATCTGCATCGCGCAAATAACGCCGCGATAAATAGTTGCAAGGATTATCGTAAGCATATTAGATAGTCTTTAAAATTAATTTTTGTTATATACCTACGAACTTTGACACTTCCTTCCTTAAGGTAGGTTCCGAGGTACCTTGAGTTTGACAGATGATTCCTTACCTCGACTGAGGAAAAATCTTGAATCGAGGTTGTTTATGTCAACTATAACTACCGATGGTAGTGAGAAAGGCTGAGTCGAGGTGGAGTCGAGTCGACTAAGTTTTGGAGGAACGTCTTAGAATACGGGTGTATGCAGTCGCAGCTTGAAGCGATCGATCCTGATTGCTTCAAGCTGCCCGCGTATGGCTAGCCTTAGGCTTAAACCGATGGCTGGACATCCACCAGAGCTGTGCGTGGAAAATGTGCGGTGCGAAAATGTGTAGCGAAGATGTGAAACGGTGTGACCCTTTCCACCAGAGCTGTGCGAGGAATGGGTAATGTGTAATGCGTAATGTGTTAATGTGTACAAATGAGCGGTGCGAGGATAGGTAGCGGACTCTTTTCGAATATGAGGGTGGTGTGGCGGGAGCGGTACACATTCCTCGTAACGCATTCCTCGCAACACATTTGAATTTGAATTTTTATTTATTCTGAACAAAAATACATTTGTGTCGAATACAAGATTAAAACAATCAAAATATTCAATAAAAGTTACAATCAATAATATGGATAAAATGTCAAAAATAAAATAAGTAATATCAAGAACTTAGTTAAATTAAAAACATTAAAAAAAAAACACAATTAGCCTAGTCAGAAGAAAAAAAAACAAACATTCAACTTAATCAAAAAATAACATGTCAAGAATTAGACTTAAACTTAAACAGTAACAAGTTACACTGTAGCATTATTTTTGTCCCTAAAAATCTCTTCTATACTATAGTAGAACTTGGTCAATAGAAATGAGTTTAATTTGAATTTAAATATTCTAGGACTATTAATCATTTTTAGTTCTAATGCAGTTTATTGAAAATTTATTTCATTCCTCGCAATACAGTCCTCGCAACACATCCCTCGCTCGTATTTCTCGTTTGTTTTGTATGAACAAAAACCTCGCTCCGCTAAGCCCATATCCACCAGACCTGCGCAGAGCGAAGCTAGGTAGATGAAGTGATTCTATTGGTGGTTACAAAACACATTCCTCGCTACGCAGCTTAGCTCAGCTCTGGGGGATGCTCAGTCGATCTCATTCTGAGAAGAGGCACGTGCCCAGCAGTGGGACAGTAATGGGTTGATTATGATACCCACCTAGTCCACCCCATTTTATCCGTGTCGCACAGGGTGAAAGTTATTACCAATAAATTGTATCATAAAAATAATAATATCTATATCAATATTATTATTTTTATTACATCATTTTTATTGGTTGGTTTTCCAAGATTGGTAGGAATCCATCAATCCACTACCATACTAATTCTTGGAAAAAGTAATTTATATAAGTAGCTTTATCACTTATTCATTTCCTGTTTTCGTGAAATACGAGAGAGAATTCTATTAACAATATTGTTGTTCTACAACAAACGAACCACAGACAGCTGTCAGTCTACGAGAACTGTCAAAATATTTGGTTTCGTTTTTGTCAGTTTTTGTTGTCAAACAATTTGACAGTAAATGAAAACTGAATGAATACGGTTTTGATTGATATACTTTTTCTTTGGTAGAATCGACCTCAGTACAGTGACAATCAAGGGAATCTATACTAATATTCTATAGAGGAAATATTTGTATTTTTGTATGTAACGAATAAACTTAAAAACTACTGGACCGATTTCAAAAATTCTTTTGCCGTTAGAAAGCTACATTATCACTGAATAACATAGGCTATATTTATTACTGGAATAAAACTTTTTACGCGGGCGGAGCCGTGAGGACACAGCTAGTAAATAATAAATAGGTAGTGAGACGTTGAAATTGATTTAAAATCTTCTTCTTCCTGCCTTCTTTGAGATTAGACAAAGTTGCGGTTTAAAAGATGATGTAGTGACAAAAATTGAAAGGAGTATGCTTAGGTGGTTTGGCCATGTTGAGAGAATGAGTGAACGGCGATTAACAAAAGGAATTTATAAGGCGGATATTAATGGGAACGCCGGTAGAGGACGTCCTAGAAGGACATACATCGATGTTATTGGTGATGTTCTTCACAAAGGTCAGGTGCGTAGTATTCTCAACCGGCGTGCGTGTATGACAAGATGTATGAATGTGGATGAAGCGAAAGGGGTATGTAAGAGTCGTAGCATGTGGCGTTCTATAGTTTCTGCCTACCCCCATGGGAAAAAGGCGTGAGTTTATGTTTATGTTATGTTTATGTTCTTCCTGCCCTTGTCCCACACTAGGTGGGGTCGGCAATTGTTATCTTCCACTCCACAAATATCACAATTTGGAGAATCTGTCTTTTTCATCAAAAACGCAAACTCGTATGAAGGAATGTCCCCTGATCGAAGTCTGAATAGTGTTTTAACTATATGTACCTATGTATTTTGTTTCAGGGTTATCGCGTGAATATGATGGAGAAATATTCAGACAGCAGCAAGAATAATATTTTTATAGCGGTGTTTATTACTCTATGTTGGGCAACCACAGGTGAGATATTCTTATTTATTGCGTAGGCGTAAACAACCGCGCGGATTTATGATATGCAAGGTTGAGCTGCGTTTGCCGCGGTCAGTCCGTAGATGGATGACCATTTATTACACATTAAGACCCCTCCGTGACTTGAAGCACACGTTAAACTGTCGGTCCCGGGTGTCGTATACCTATGACAGTCGTTACGGGAAGTCAGAAGCCCGATAGTCTGTCAACCGATCTAACCTTGGAATATCGGTATTGCCCAGGTTGCGGAGGTCTGATGGCAGTCGCTCCGTGTAAAATACTGGTATTAAACCGCATCTGGTTAGACTGGAAGCTGTCCCCAACATAGTTGGGAAAAGGCTAGGTAGAACAGAATATTTGGGGTGGTGATGCGATCGTGTTCCCTGGAATAAAGCCCGCACACCACACGGTCACACCTTTTGCCTCATAATACACCCCTTACCCACTGCTAGGCACGGGCCTCTTCTCAGAATGAGAAAGGTTTAGACCCTAGTCCACCACGCTGGCCTAGTGCGGGTTGGCAGACCACACACACCATCGAGAACTTTATGGAGCCCTCTCAAGTGTGCAGATCTCCTCACGATGTGTTCCTTCACCGTTAACGCAAGTGATAATCAAATTCTGATCCGCACATGAATTCGTAAAGTCAGAGGTACGGGCTGGGAAAGAACTCATATATCATTTAATGTATACACCCATATTCTAAGACGTTCCTCCAAAACTTAGTCGACTCGACTCCACCTCGACTCAGCCTTTTTCCCTACCATCGGTAGTTATAGTTGACATAACCGTCCTCGACTCGAAATTTTTCCTCAGTCGAGGTAAGGAATCATCTATCAAACTCAAAGTACCTCGGAACCTACCTTAAGGAAGGAAGTGTCAAAGTTCGTATGTAACAAAAATGAATTTTGAAGACTTTATCGAATATGCTTACGATAATCCTTACAACTATTTATCGCGTGGTTATTTGCGCGATGCAGATAATACAAATTATGACGTAATGACTCCGTCGAGGAACCTCAAAGTTCACTCGAAATTGCGACTAAGAATACAATTTTGAAGGTGTTTTCGAGGCCGTTCTGAGTCGAGTATGAGTCGAGTAAGTTTTGGAGGAACGTCTTAGAATATGAGTGTTATACTCTTCCATGTATTTATAGACCGTCGCATAATAATAGTTAGCAGTTCTTTATTGTCTTATTTTAATATCTGTAAAAATATGGACGCCTATTTTCACAATACGAGCCGTAACAGACTCACTGTTCCAGTAATTTATTTAAATAAAACTGACAATAATATTTACCTAATAAAATTGAACTCGATAAAATTGGATTGCATCTATCAATCTTTACATAGTATAAAACAAAGTCGCTCCCGCTGTCTGTACGCTTAGATCTTTTAAACTACGCAACGGATTTTAAATTACTTACTACTATTGAACGTCTTGCTTACAAATAAAATTTAATCCACAAAAAAATTATCCCAACCATAAAGGTATAAGTAGGTAAAAATGGAGACCTACGAACACCTTCAGAAAGGCGAAAAATTTGACCTTGAATATTTACTTTGGAATTCTGTCTCTTTCTAAATACCTGCATTTAGAAAGAGATAGAATTTTCTGAGGGAAAATTTTTCGACTTCAGTTTGGTGTTCGTATTGTGGTCTCCATTTTTACCTATACCTTTATCTTCTTCTTCTCCCTGCCCTTATCCCACACTAGGTGGGGTCGGCACAACATGTAATTCATAAATCCATGTTGTTAGAGGTTTTGGCTTATTGTTTTATGACCGGCCGCCTGCCTGACATCAACCCTCCTTGGGAATACACGTTGCGCCATTGTGCGGGTTACCCAATGTGCTTACTGATAAGCAGACTACGTTCTTCTTTGTGGAGTATTCTTGAAGTTCCTCGACCCACTCATTCAGTTTTGCTAGGGACTTTGGTTCAGACATATCGTAAACTAATTAAGCACCGTGAGCGTCTCTGTAAAAAATTGATGTCAATGTTCTGTATCGCTCCTGTCCCGCTGTATCCCAAATACCAAGCTTGACTTTACCTATACCTTTATGTTCTGCCTAGCCTTTTCCCAACTATATTGGGGTCAGCTTCCATTCTAACCAGATGCGGCTGAATACCAGTATTTTACATGGAGCGACTGCCATCAGACCTCCGCAACCCAGTAACTGGGAAAACGCCGATATCCTAAGGTTAGACCGGCCGATAGACTTTCGGGCTTCTGACTTCCCGTAACGACTGTCATAGGTATTCGTATGACACCCGGGACCGACTATTTAACGTGCTCTCCGAGACACGGAAGGGTCTCAATGTGTAACGAATGGTCAACCATCCCCAGACTGACCGCGGCAAGAACAGTTAACCTCGCAAATCATATGATCCACGCGGTTGGCAATTAGCCATCAGCCCCTCCTTACCTATACCTCTTTACCTATACCTTTAGTATCCAATCTAATATTTACCTTTCTTTTTCAGTCCACAGCATAGACTGTTTCAAATGCGTATCCATGAACGGCCGCTTCCCTGCGTGCGATGACCCATTCCACAATAACCATAGCTTGCAGATGCTGGAGTCACCTTGCATGGGGGGGAGGAAGGGCCGCGATGGGCTGTTCCCTGCTACTTCTTGCATAAAAATCGCTGGAGTTTTTGGTAAGTTTTTTTTTTATAGTGTTGTGATGTCTTGCTTTGCAATCGAATAAACAGCAGTGATAGCGTAGTAGTGTGACCATCGGACTGTCAAGTCATGGCTCTCGAGTTTGAACCCAAGGCACGCAACTCTGACTTTTCGAATTCATGTGCGTATTGTATAATTATCACTTGCTTCGAAAACGGTGAAGGAAAACGTCGTTAGGAAACCGGCATGCCTGAGAGATATTTCTCGACGCCATGTGAAGCCAAGACAGCGGCTTATGGGCGGCTTAAACTCTGACACCAGGTTAGTCACTAACCACACGAAAGTAGAAGAAGATCGAATAAACACATATTTCTTTGTTTCTGTCATAATAAATATGCATGCCTTTAATAAAAAGGGAGGAAATACTAGCCCATCGATTGCCACATACTATCTGCCTGTCAAATCTTGATATCGCGATGCAGGATTCTGTGACGTCATATTTGAGAGTTGTCATTATTTTCGCTGTAGTCTGCTTCACAATCGTCGTGCTGCGTAGTTCAGATATGGCGTGGTAGATGTCGCTATAAGCTATTCACGAAAAGTTCGTGCCGACGTGGACACGAGCAAAGATATTTTTTTTTATTTGAGTTGGGTTTGCTCTTGACTCTAGTCTAGGTCAGAGGTGACAGAGACATTCTACGATTGAGTGAGCTTACCCAGAAGAAGCCTGTTCACTCTAACTTTGAAGAGATTCGGGTTGTATGCGTTAGGGAACACAGACGCAGGTAGTGAGTTCCACTCTTTTGCCGTGCGCATTATGAAGGATGTTTGGAAGCGCTTAGTGGCAATTGGTGGAATGGCAACTAGGTATGGTAACTTGAAGTGCGTCTAGATGTCCGATGGTAGAAGGGGGCCGGTGGGATGAGGTTGTGGTGTATTTGTAATATTAACATACAATTGGTAATATGAATCTGTCATGTTCACTTAAATGTCTTGCTGATGGTGGCGTTGTTTATCCGGTCGTTGGGTTCCCTACAATATGGTTGAGCTGACCGATGCGGATGTGCACGTCATGCTCGTGAACGGGTGCCGTCTGTCGGGACTGGTCAGCTCTTAACTGCTATGGCAATCCTAGAAGGCATATTTTTCTATTTGTTACTCTTATGTGAGTTTATTTGTTACATTAACCTGCATTATTCTCATTCTATTTCTCACACTACTGTAATGGAACTGTCATGAACTACTATTTTGAAAAGAGTATTCATGGAGTTTCTTGCCGGCTCTTCTCCATAGAACCTACCTTTTGGAACCGTGCACCTAGTTTTGACGTTTTACAAGTGCCTGAAATCTGGTCTATTTCAAATAAAAAATCTTTGACTGACTTTGAATTATTTCAGATGACACAGGGGAGACTATCACTGTGCGTGGCTGCGGCTTAGACTCCGGAACAGCTACCACAGACACAGAAATAATAAGGATGTCACACTGCGGACGATTCTACTATGATGACAGGTAATCCCGCCCAGTGCCGTAAATAGGGCGGTGTAGGGCCGCCGTAAGCGAGCGTGCAAAGCGTGCACCGCACGCGGGCGGCACACCCAGGGGGCGGCAAATCGAGCGACTCATCTAATTGAGACCAATTTAATTTTTTTCGATTTTGTCTCACTCAAGATACAGGAGTAATCGAAAGAGCGAGGGGAGTGTCTAAAAGAAAAGGTCGTCCAAGTATCGCTTGGGAATTAATCTTTTTCATTCGGCATTGCACGCGGGCGACGAAACAGCTAGCGGCGGGCCGGATGCGGTGCCAGCAGGGCGCAGGCCCTAAGGGGGCGCTAAAATCTTGGTCATTCTTGCGTTAGAGCATTTTAGAGGGCGCTGTAGGAAGTAGAAATTCGCACTGGGCGCATAAAAGGCTGTACCATATTCAGTTTGGCTTGAGACAAAGTACAATAATACCGCGGACTTACGCGATAGGTGGGACCAAGAGATAGCCGTGTAAGTCCAATTCGCGTAAGTCGGGGTTCAACCTTGCATATAAATACGTATAAAGTTTGTGTCATAAACCGAATTTGCACTGCGTACGTAATGTTTTACGGAATGGGGTAGGCAACTGTGGCACTAATGGCGCCACTTTCGATTGTTCCTATGCCATCTTATTGGTTGCAATATGTTTGACATTATTGCTAATATGAATATGATGGTTCTGATTGGTTCAAATAACTAAGTACGGAGGTGCTGCCATCTGCTTTCGTTTTGCGTTGCCTTCCCCTTCCACACGGAACACGATAGAACTTGTCGTAAACCGAACACGCCAATACGCGCGATGATCAAAAAGAAAAACCGCGTATCTCCGAATTCGCGTAAAACAGGGTAGCGTAAGTCTAAAAAATATCATTACCAAGCTTCTTTTGTTGTATTCTGTTTTATTATTTTATTTAGTTAGCGGTCCCCCGACGCGACGACGCTTGGATCAAATATTACTAGGTACTTTTAACAAAGTTAATGGGCTAACAAATAAAGACATTTAATTTTTTACTTTTTAGAGGTTTTTTTGTGTCGGGGGTTATTTAAATTTTAAATTTAATTTTTAATTTATTAATGGTTATCATCATCTATATCTATAAGTACCTAGTAACATTTTGATCCAAGCGTCGTCACGTCGGAGGACCTCTAAGTAAATTATCATTACCAAGCTTCTTTTGTTGTATTCTGTTTTTTAAATTTATTTACTTAGAGTTCCCCCCACGTGACGACTCTTGAATCAAAATATTACTAGGTACTTATAATAAAGTTAAAGGGTCAAGAAAAACATTATTTTTTTTACTTTTAGAGGTTTTTTGTGTCGGGAGTTATTTAAATATTAAATTTAATTTTTATTTCATACTTTTTAAATTACTAGTAGACATCATCTATCCAACACCTACTCATTGAGACCATTCTTATGAGCCCAAACACGCTATATCTGCTGTAAGTTGCTGAGGGGTTGGGTATACTGCAGACTACTTGATGCTTGCAGCATCAGCTCAAGGTCGCCATGTCTTGGAAATACTACCGAAGTAACAGTACACCAAATTTCAAATTAATCGGTCCTGTGAAAGTTGGTAAGATCCCTTTGTCAAGTAGGAAATGAGCTGATGATCTTCAAACGCCTGAACAGATCTTCATAAATTATAGCTAAGAACCACCTCGATGACATCAGCTACCAACTATCTGTAGGCCATACAATCATCATCCTGCCCTGGTCACAAATTACTTGTGGTCGGCGCAACATGTTTTTCTCTTCCACTCTTCCCTGTCAGCCGTCTCATTATCATTTACTCCCTTATCTTTCATATCCTCCCTCACACAATCCATCCATCTTTTCCTAGGTCTCCCTCTCCCCCTCCATCCATCAACATTCACATTCATCACTCTCTTAGTCACATGTGTTTCATCCCTCCTCATCACACGCCCATACCAAGACAAACGCTTTCCTTTCAACTTTTCTGTCACTGGTGCCACTTTCAAACTCCCTCTAATATATTTTTAAGTATCTTTTTTTTAATTTCTTCCGTTTTTCAGATATGTTCACGGTTGCCTCCAGAGTTGTAATGATGCAGACGCTTGCAATAACTCCAAAAACCTCCAGGCCAGTTTGCCCACAATAGTTCTTATATACCAAGCATATATTTTGTTTATGAGCTAACAAATGTATTTAATAATATCATAAATATATATTAAACACTGCTGCGTAGTCGTAGATTTAAGTTGAAATATGTTTTGCAATAATTTAAGATTAAATGCGATCAGTTAACACGCTGAATTCACTTTAGATGTGTAAGTTCTAGGAGACAAAAACGTTTGGAGACCTCTGGTCTAAATTCCGACCTTTGTTGTCCTTTTTCTGTAGTTATATTTTCATCATGGACTGCCCCGTTGGTCTAGTGGTGGCAAGTGCAACTGCTGATCATGATGTCCTCGGTTCGATCCCCAGGTAGGGCAAAATGCTATTGAGTTTTTTCGTGTGGAATTCCTCAGTTGAGTTCGGAGTTTGATTTTGTGCCCGGTTGATGGCAATATGCTCGCCACCTATTATATCGATGTCCCCAAGCAATAAGTCGGTAATGTGCTATTATGGACTTAATGCTGTTATGTCAAATTCGGCACCTATAGGTTGGAACACATCTAAGATTATTTTTTTTCAGATTTTTCCAAGTGATATTAACGAAAATATATTGTATTAGTAAAATAATTTACTTATCACATTTCCTGTAAAATATATTTTCTTAAATTGCTAGGTTTAGCGCATACATAATTCCATGTTGATATGACATATACATTTCACAAAAAAAAAATACTTTCGTTTGATATATCAATGACCGCAGTACTCAGACTCGTTGGAAAGATATTTAACAAAAACAATAAAACATTTCTCCTGTAAAATTTGGATTTTACGATTACCGACTTGTTGCATGGGGGCATCGATATGTACTTAAATATAACGGCGAAATGAGGGTGTTACTATACACCTCTGCCCAACCCTTCGGGGAATACAGGCTTGATGTCATGTTATATGTTATTTTTAACATAATTTCATATCAGGCTACGCAGTTACTAGATCAATAAGTTATTTAGATTTATTATTATTTTATAGAAAATGTCTATTATTTCTCTCCACATCAATTTATTATTATTATATGTCATCGGCAATGTATGTAATCTGTCATTATACCCTGTATAATATACAGGGTGTAAACGAAATCATGTAATTCCTTCAAACCTCGTGATGTACTGCTGACATAGATTAAACCTGAACGGGATACTTTAGGATTTAATAAACAAAAAATTACAAGAAGTAAACATTTGTGTTCTTAACGTGAGGCATTTTAGTGCTCCGAGTTAGTTGACCGCGCGGCAAGCGATAACGCGCAATTTGCTCGCGGCTCTAAAATGCCTCACGTTAAGAACACATGTTTACTGAATCCAAAAGTATCTCGTGCAGGGTTAATCTATGTCAGCAGTACATCACGAGGTTTGAAGGAATTACATGATGTCGTTTACACCCTGTATTGTATATTATGTTTTTTTTGTTGTAATGCATAATTATCATTATATTATTAATTATTATTATTGCTAATCGTGGCCCTCGATAAACTGGGACCTAATATTTATTATAAAGGTATGAGGGCCTATCAATACTAATAATAGTACTTAAAATAAACTGCAAATTCACAATTTTGATTTGACATAGACAATTTTATAGAGTTTCTATTTACTTGGCTGTTTTTAAGACTGTAGTTAGTCAATTGCGGGTTTCAAAGTTATTAAATGTTATTAATCAAATATTTTAAAGTTACGCTCAGCGCGGTTTCAATTTCCGCAATTTTTTCAAATTCAATATTTTTTAATGAAAAAAAAAAAAGAAAAATGTTTATTCATTGCCAACAAGTATTTTACATTTGTTATTGTGGGGATATTCTTTTATGCAAATGTATGCTTGTGTTAGGATATCCCGCTCTTCCTTAAGTCGTTTAATATGGCGTACAAAGTTAAAAAATAAAACAAATGGGGTGTGGCTGTGTCATGGACATGGCCGTGTGTTGTACCTGAATACGTCGATAGATTTTGACGACAGCTGACGATTAAAACTTAAACGAACATCGTAGCTCCTCCGAGTCAAAAGTTAGGCCCGGTATCCACCAAAGCGGAGAAGAGAGGAGACGAGAGGAGATGTGTTTGAATAAACCAATCCGATTTCGTTATTTCCCCATCTCTTCTCCGCTTAGCTTGGGTGGAAATGGATCAAGCGGAGAGGAGAGGAGATGTCTAATTTTTCTATAGAATTTTGTGCGGCGAGCGAGCAAGCGGCGCGGCGTAGAGCGGAGGTGTCTAGTCGGGGGGCCGCCCGGGCGGCGCACGCGCTCGCGCACCGCGCACCCCATCTATCTATCGGTCTCTCACAGCTCACATCTCTGCTACACAAAGCTCACATCTCCTCTCCGCTACACTTCTCCTCTCCGCTTTGGTGGAAATAACCTGCCAGCTTCGCAGCACATCTCCTCTCGTCTCCTGTCCTCTCCGCTTTGGTAGATACCGGGCCTTATATACTAATTGCAAATCTCGATACGCAGCAAAATAACCTCAAAATGGCGGCGCTTCCCCCTCCACCGCGCGCGATGCGTCACTGTTCCCGTTTATCGTAGTGAATTCTTTGATCCTTTAGCTATCCAGTGGTATAATTTTATTTTGGATGTAGAGGATAGATTCTAAACTACAACGCCAAACTGTATCCCCCGATTTTGTTATCATTAGGCTTTTTGGATTGCCCCCGTATGGTAGCAAATTTAAAAACGTATTCACGTCAAAAATTCAAAAGTCGAGGCATTCATAAGTTAAAAAAAGTTTACCGATAAGTGGTACCAAACTAGTGGTCTTCAAGTCTCGAGTGAGCAGGTTTTCGCTGGACAAGCGTGTACCATCGTAGACCACACTATCGCTTAACATCAGTGGAGGTGGCGGTCAAGTGCAAGCCCATTAAATACAGGGTGTAAGTGAACTCATGTAATTCCTTCAAACCTCGTGATGTAGGTACTGCTGACATAGATTAACCCTGCAAGGGAAATTTTGGATTCAATAAAATAAAAATACAAGAAGTACCTAAACATTCTTAACGTGATGCATTTTAGCGCCCCGAGTTAAATGACCGCGCGGCGAGTGATACCGCGAAATTCGCTCGGGGTGCTAAAATACCTCACGTTAAGAACACATGTTTACTTGTTGTAATTTTTGTTTATTGATTCCAAAAGTATCCCGTCATTGTTAATCTATGTCAGCAGTACATCACGAGGTTTGAATGAATTACATTTTTTTTATACACCCCGTATCTTAAAAAAAGTCCGCAACTGACTAATTTCTCGTGACTGTTCCCGCAATTGACAAAATTCTCGCAATTACGCAATTGTTTCTTTCGCTTGGCTGTGATAATTTATCTCTTACTAAAATTTACACGCTTCTATAATATATAATTATACAAAATACTTAGCTTAAATCCGTGTTAACATAATGTTTTATGGATAACAAGACAGAATCATTTGTACTTGTAGTATTCATTTATAGCGTAGCGCAGACGAGGTAATCGTCGGCGTAGCGCAGACGAGGTAATCGTCGGCGTAGCGCAGACGAGGTAATCGTCGGCGTTTTTTTTTGTCCGTGATTATAATAAAATTATAACTACATTGCATAACGCACATGATAGTCTAAAAGTACTATGTATACAACGTGTTACAAAAATACCCCTAAAACCGAAAGGGGGTTAAAAGTTCCCTTGTAAAGAGTCTATTGACAATATTTGAAAAGCGTAGTGTGACCAAAAAAAAAAGAATTTGGATAAAACCTAAAATAATCATCATTGAAACGCAACCCTGAAAACAGAAAACTAAAGAGTAGACTACCCAAAAAGTTATTGACTTTCTTACCCAATTTCCTCTGAGAGGTAAATGACAACAACCATAAAATACTACTTGATTATTTAAATTTTTCATGGGGAATTATGTAACACGTTGTATTCTTAAAGACATGTAATCACCTGTTTTTTTAAAGTTTCTAATCTCATTTTATCATGAAAATAAAGGTAAGTACTATGCGTGCCAACTAAGAATAGGATCGCGCTTGCTACAACTTCACACGATAGCTGTCAAATTAGTACAGCCAGCAAAAAAAAGTATGTCAAAAAATATGTTATATTTTTTTATTCATAGATTTCATTATTATTTATATACATTTTATAAAATGTTATTTCTTGAATTCCATAAATAGATAATATTGGAAAACAGTATTCATTAAAGAAATGAACCAATATAGGTACCTCTATGGTTAAATTCACGAAATGCTACTGGTCACCCTAATATGTCGCCATAATAATAATATAATTACTGTGTAATTAATTTGGCGTAAATTAGAAATACCATAAAAGTGAACTAAAAGTAATTTAACTGAGTATAATATCTTTATTTATTTTTTTGCACACCTTACGCTTTGGTAATGAAGTTCACGAGTATTGCGGAACAAAATGGCGTGTTGACAGTACTATTCTTAGTTGGCACGCATAGTACTTAGTGCGAGCGCGCATTTCGGTGCGGTGCGTTTTTTCCACCGCAACGAATAAAATAAACACAAGTAAATCAGTATGCGCTGAAAAATTCACAGTGCGCGCTCTTCTATGATACTACATACTTCGCAGATTATACGTTAAAAAAACGCAAGGCAGTACGCGCGCAAACTGCGTGTAGAGCTGAGGAATGCGTGTGGAAACGCGCTAGGGCTGTCAGATGACAAGGACAGCACTACTTTTGCTGGCGTGTGAGGAGAGGCGTGCGGGGAGAAGGGAGAGCGTCCCCTCAAGCCTCGACTAGGGTCGTGTCCGAAAAATATATAAAAGTTCAGCCTGTCCGGCTTTTATTAGACTTTTGGTCGACCCCGCCCCGCCAAAAGATGTCAAACGAAAGCACGCGAGCGACTCACGCATTATCACACACATAATTAAGAGTAGAGTAAGTCTCAAATGAATAACAGTAATAGGTAAATACACAAATAAAAGGATCTTTTTTTTATCTTTCTTTTAAAAGCCAGTGTCAGACTTTCAGGGCAAAATGAAGCTGTGGCATGCTTTTCTATTTTTGGACCTGGCAACACTAGCACCGACTGCATTCAGTTCGCGCGCGTTATGTCAGGGTTTGTACACAAAACTACGATGCGACGTCGCATCGGAGAAATATACGAGCTCGCACGACGCATCGCAAGAACTTACGAATGGATTCGCGTAATTGATTTTTCCTATATCTTCTTATCAGTAACAGCAGTGCGCAAATCTTATTACGCAAATTTATTCTACCTAGTATAAAATACGTTCAATATGGTTGAAGATCGTCGAGGGATTGGTCACCCGAACCTTGGAAAGAAGACGCCTTGTCGCAAAAAATCGCATCGCAGCAATTTGCGTCGCAGTTTTCTGCGTTGCGAATTCGCATCGCGCCGATTCGCTGTTTTGTGTACAAGCCCTAAGTACTATGCGTGCCAAATAAGAATAGTACTGTCAAGACGCCATTTTGTTCCGCAATACTTGTGAACTTCATGACCAAAGCGTAAGGTGTGCAAAAAAATAAATAAAGAAATTATACTCAGTTTAATTATTTTTAGTTCACTTTTTTGGTATTTCTAATCAATTTACGCCAAATTAATTACACAGCAATTATTATTCGTTTATTCATTATATGTACATATCTTATTACATTTTTAAATATTTCAGTAAAAAAATATATAAAAACATTTGAAAATATAAAAAATAGTAGCCCACCGGCATCGGGAACAGGGTCCAAGCTACCGGTGGTCAGGGCCTCAGAGAGAGGAACTTCCTGACAATACGTGCGGTGTCCAGAAGTACCGCTTTCTGTATCAGGCCCTTGACCCAGCTGCCCAACGAGAGCCTCTTCAGATGTTGGTCGAGGCTCTTGGCTATTAAGCCATTGGCCGTAACGACTATCGGCACAATGACTGCTGAGTCAATCTCCCACATGTCGACAACCTCGTGTGCCAAATCTTGATACTTAATTTCTTTATCTTTCTCGGCTTTCACAAGGTTCTCGTCATGCGGGACAGTGATATCAACAATCATTGTGAGACGCTCTGATCGATCTATCACCACCATGTCAGGTTTATTGGCAACAATAGTCCTGTCGGTGATGATAGATCGATCCCAGTAGAATGTGATATGACCATTCTCGAGAACTGGGTCGGGCACATACTTGTAGTATGGTACTTCTGCGTCCACAAGGTTGTATTTCAGAGCAAGTTGCTGGTGGATAATCCTAGCCACTAGTTTGTGTCTGTGTAAATACTCGCCGTTAGCAAGACCAGAACAACCAGAAATAATATGTCGAATGGATTCACCGGGACAGTGACATGCCCGACAGATGTCAGCCGTGCCGTCCTTCACAATATATTTCCGGTAGTTGTTCGTCATCATAACTTCGTCCATAATTGCACAGACAAAACCGTCGGTTTCTCCAAAGAGATCACAGAAGTTTTTTTTACTGGCTGTACTAATTTGACAGCTATCATGCGAAGTTGTAGCAAGCGCGATCCTATTCTTAGTTGGCACACATAGTACAAGCCCTAAGTAACATATATTTGAAGTCGGGCGTAAACATTAGTGTCGTCAGTTATTTTGACAGGAAACTGTATATTTTGGTAACAGTAGCCTGTTCCTACCTCAATGTTTACGCGTGGAAAATATGGATTCACAGCATGAAAGTATAGGTAAACATGGAGACCACACCACAAACATCTACTGAAAATAGAAACATTTTAAATATTAAGACCGAATGTTTTGACTTTTAGGCCCGGTATCCACCAAAGCGGAGAGGAGAGGAGACGAGACGAGATGTGTTTGAATAAACCAATCCGATTTCGTTATTTCCATATCTCTTCTCCGCTTAGCTTGGGTGGAAATGGATCAAGCGGAGAGGAGAGGAGATGTCTCATTTTTTTATAGAATTTTGTGCGGCGAGCGAGCACGCGGCGCGGCAAAGCGGAGAAGTGTCTAGTCGGGCGGTCGGGCGGCGCTCACGCTCGCGCACCGCGCACCCCATCTATCTATCGGTCTCTCACAGCTCACATCTCTGCTACACAAAGCTCACATCTTCTCTCCGCTACACTTCTCCTCTCCGCTTTGGTGGAAATAACCTGCCAGCTTCGCAGCACATCTCCTCTCGTCTCCTCTCCTCTCCGCTTTGGTGGATACCGGGCCTCAGTAGATGTTCTTATTGTGGTCTTAATTTTAACCTATATCTACATTATTCACAGTTACACATAAAACAATGGTGTAATATAATAAAAGTTTTTATAAAATGCTATGAGCACAAATTGATGTATCAATAAATAAAGGAATGCTATACTTACTTTGTTTTATTTCAAACCGGCTGTACTTCCTCCGCCCGTAGACGTTCTGCTTCCGACAAGACACATACCTTAAGGCTTCATACACACGAGCGCCTTTTAATATCATCATATGTGATAATTTAGTTAATAATAATTTAATGGAAATATTTGAAATATGGCTGAGCTATAATCACAAATGTAATATCTTATATTTTGTATTACATACCTATATTTGCAAATAAAAACATATTCTATTCTATCAGCGTCATCATCATTTTTAGCAGTGATATCCTAGTGGTGTGACCGTGGGACTGCCAAGTCATAGCTCTCGAGATTGAACCAAAGGCACGCATCTCTGACTTTTCGGATTCATGTGCGTATTGTATAATTATCACTTGCTTAAAAACGGCGAAGGAAAACATCGTGAGGAAACCGGCATGCCTGAGAGATATTTCTAGACGGTATGTGAAGCCAAGTCAGAGGTCCATGGGCGGCATAAACTCTGAGAGACCAGGTTAGTCACTAACCATACGAAAAGAAAAAGAACATCATCATCCTCCTGCCCTTATCCCAACTTATTTGTGGTCGGCGCAGTATGTCATCTTCTTCCATACTCTGTTAGCCATAATTTCAGTAGTCACCCCCTTTATAGCCATTCCATCTTTCACACAAACAGACTACAAGCACAAAACAGATAGGTACAGAAGTCAATCTACATACAAGTGCGCTCGAGAAACGCACACATAGACACTGCTCACGGACACGATATCTCGGATTGTTTGGGACTAGAGTGCGAGCGCGAGTGCCATGCGCTTGAGAGAGATAGATATATACCTATTGATAGAGCGACCGCCGAGCGTAGGTATGAAAAGTGAAGTACATACATGTGATTGACTTCTGTACCTATCTGTTTTGTGCTACAGGCGTGAATATTGTATGTTATTGTCTATGGATGCCTGACAAGAATGCCGTTTCGTGTTTAAGCAGCTTAAATAATTCCATCTGGACAAGGTCTTATTGAAATCTACAAATAAACAAAATCGTCGTGAACATCAATTATTATTTTGAAATAAAACAACATGAATTTGAATAATATTTATTTGTTTAAAGAATAATTGTTTACAAATCATATGCATTGTAAATCAACATGATTGTGCGGATCCCAAAATAGTTAAATTGTGACTAGTTGCGACTCGTGACTTCGTCCATGGTCGCGTTCGCATTAAAAAGTAAATACAAGCGCTTAAAATTGCGTAGGTATGTAAATAAATAGTTCCATGTTAGGCTGGACATCCACCAGAGCTGTGCGAGGAAAATGTGTGCTGCGAATGTGTAGCGAGGATGTGAAACGGTGTGACCCTTTCCACCAGAACTGTGCGAGGATTGGGTAATGTGTAATGCGTAATGTGTTAATGTGTACAAATGAGCGGTGCGAGGATAGGTAGCGGACTCTTTTCAAATATGAGGGTGGTGTGGCGGCAGCGGTATACATTCCTCGTAACGCATTCCTCGCAACACATTCCTCGCAATACATTCCTCGCAACACATTCCTCGCAATACATTCCTCGCAACACATTCCTCGCAACACATCCCTCGCTCGCATTTCTCGCTTGTTTTGTATGAACAAAAACCTCGCTTCGCTAAGCCCATATCCACCAGAGCTGCGCAGAGCGAAGCTAGGTAAATGAAGTGATTCTATTGGTGCTTACAAAACACATTCCTCGCTACGCAGCTTAGCACAGCTCTGGTGGATGCTCAGCCTTATAATGTTGGCTCCCCTGTCCGTCTAACAACTTTGTATGGGCTAGGGATGCGACGTATTTACGCTACCAGATTTACTTCGAAGTAGCGATCTAGTGCGGACGGGAAATACTTGCAAGCGTGAAAGTATTTGCTATTCGGTCGCGGCAGAGGTGGAACAAACCAGAATTAAAAATACTTCCATAGGAATTCGTCGAAAAAAAAATCTTTATACTTCCAAGTATTTTTTCGCAAATGCGATTACGCTCCTTATTTTTATTTAAACATGGATCGATTTCCTATGCAAGTATTTTCAACTCTGGAAGCCGAGGGCGCGGGGTTCGCGGCGACAGCACGCGGCGGTGGGGCGCGTTCTGACGCTGGTTGCAGCACGGTACACACTAGACCTAATAACTTACTACCTTTACCTATAGTGGTATAGTAATTTTATTCTATACTCTAAAGGTTTAGGTAGTTAAAAAAGGGTAAACAAATCGTAAAAAGGGTTTTTTATAGTTGACACTTTCTTGTTTAAAAATACGTTCTAACAAAATTAAATTTATTTCCGATCATACGATAGTTTCCTCTTTTATTATAGTATGTTCAACTTTATCATTTATTCTTAAAGTACTCTTCGTGGATGTAACTGCTTGAGCACAATTATTTAGTTAGATTTATAATAATAATAATATAATATTTTGTAATCTGTCTATTGTAAAGAGCCCAAAAATACAGGTTTCCCAAATCTTTTATAAAATACAACGAATTAGATAACGTTGCTAAATTGAAGAGTATCTACAACTATGACGTAGTCTGCCAACTGAAGTGGCAGGTATTACGTTTAGTCGGTTAACCAGACGCCTTTGTTTTGTTGACAGTGCTCTCGACATTTGTGAATATATGCGTGTGTTTCGGATCGATTTTGTTGAAAAGCACAACTATTAATAAAAGTTAAATATGAAAAACACAAATACCAATCCTATGTTGTGGATGAATTAGCCAAGGAAAATGGTGTTACAGTATTGCGCCTGCCGCCATATCACTGTGAGCTCAATCCAATTGAGTTAATATGGGCTCAAGTTAAGGGGGTTTGTAGCCGAGAAACATACAACTTAAAATGGCTGTCCTAAAAATTATTTTGCCAGAGGCTTTAGCTAATGTAACAGCAGAGAATTGGAAAAATTGCGAGGGTCATGTAATAAAAGAAGAACAGAAAATGTTTAAATTAGACAAAATAATAGATGATACCACTGAACGCTTTATTATTAATGTGACAGTTCATCAAATTCTGATTCAGAATAGAGCCTGTTAATATGTATAAATAATATGATTTTAACATTTGAAATAAAAGGTTTTGCATCTATGAGTCACGTGGCTTTTTTTTTCCCTTTTTTAACTACCTAAACCTATGAAGTATAATTAATGTACCTATACAAAATATTGTAAGACATTTTAAAAGAGTAACGGTGGAGTTTATTGCCCATTCTTCTCCATACGAAACTACCTTTTGGAAAAAGATACTAACCTCCTGCGAAAATAATACCAATATAAATGAATAAATAAATTCTGTACTTAATTCTACAATAAATTGGATGACTGAACACAACCTAGAAATCAACTTTAATAAGACTAAATTAATAACCTTCCACCCCCGCCAAAAAATACCAATTAATATAAACTTTAGTTTTAAAAACATCAAATTAGAAGTAGTCAACAAATTTTCCCTATTAGGCCTAGACATTGATACACACATAAATTGGAAGTCTCATATCCAAAAATTAAAATCTAAGCTATCAAAATTTTCACACGCCCTCCGCGAGATCAAAAAAACTACAGACCTTAAAACTGCTCTGGTAACGTATTACGCGTACCTACGCATGGCTTAAATATGGTATCATCTTATGGGGAAACAGTACCGACGCGCCCACGCTATTCACTTTACAGAAAAAATTACTCAGGATTATAGTTAATATTGAAGAAATTGACAGTTGTAAGCCCCACTTTCAAGAAATGAAAGTTCTTTCCCTACCCTCTCTCTATGTATTTGAAATTTGTAAATTTGTTCGTAGATACCCATAATTAGAACGCCGGTAGAGGACGTCCTAGAAGGACATACATCGATGTTATTGGTGATGTTCTTCACAAAGGTCAGGTGCGTAGTACTCTCAACCGGCGTGCGTGTATGACAAGATGTATGAATGTGGATGAAGCGAAAGGGGTATGTAAGAGTCGTAGCATGTGGCGTTCTATAGTTTCTGCCTACCCCCATGGGAAAAAGGCGTGAGTTTATGTATGTATGTATGTATACCCATAATTCTACACCAAAAGAGAAGACATTCAAACGAAAATTACACTTAGACATAAAAACAGGCTCAACCTACCAACTTCACGACTAAAAATGCACTCCACCAGTGCCTACGTCATGTCCATAAAAATATACAACAAGCTGCCAGAATCCATTAGAAATATAGATAGATATAACATTTTCATAAATAGATTAAAAAAACTCCTAATAAATAAAAGCTACTATAGTGTAAATGAATACTTTAATGACAAATTATAAATGCATAAAACATAATAAATATAATATTGACATTATATAAATACGAATTAAGATAGAAGTCAACACTAAATGCCCTTGTCCTCTCTCCCATTGAGACACCATACACAGTTAGTCGTATAGATACATTCATATATACATGGATAAATATTATAATATGATATATGTTTAATTGACTCACCAAAAATAAAAATATATAAATAAATAAAGAGCCCTGACCTAAAATAAATTAGCAATAATAATAAATTAAATAATTAAATAATATAGCAATAATATTACTGTTCATCATCTCCTAAAACAGGGCTTCCTCTCTCCTACCCTTTTGCTGTGCCCTACAGGGTCCATAATGATCTCAATTATATAGTTACCACCTAAGTACACATTATGGTAAAGCAATAAAGATATTGAGTATTCAGTATTGAAACAATTCTATTTTTTTTTGTAAATTTTAATATTCAAAGGTGCGTTTTATGTGCTTAATTGAAATTAATACTTTGACTTTACTTACTGCCAAATACTTTTAAGTATTTTAAACCCTGGTTTTCGTCCCTAGTATTTTTATATACTCGTACTGGCCCTGGTATTGAAATTTGCAAGGATATCCATCCTTAGTATGGGCCAATATAGGAGAGGTATTTAAGTAGACTTGATAGACAGACAGGGGTGCCAATATTATAACACAGGAACTGTTTTTTTAAAACGCACTCTATTGGCTACGAACGTCAAGGTATTGTGCTCGATACCGCTAAAATCGAATGAACCTTCGTTCTATAATTATAAAGTTTGTTCAAATTCAACAAACATGGCCGCCGAGAGAATGCGTTCCTGACAGATCGTGTTTCATATTATAACCAGGGAATGAATAACCCGCCGAAAGTTAAGATATTTTTAAAATACGGTATGACGTCATACCCCTAAATTCTGGTTATTTGAATATTACGATAAATACTTAAATATACAACGTGTTACAAAAATATCCCTAAAGCCGAAAGAGGTTTAAAAGGGCCCCTTGTAAAGAATCTATTGGCAATATTTGAAAACAGTAGAATGACCCAAAAAAAAAGAATTAGGATAAAACATAAAATAATCATCATTGAAACGCAACCCTGAAAACATAAAACTAAAGAGTAGACTACCCAGAAAGTTATATACATTCTTACCAAATTTCCTCTGAGAGGTAAATGACAACACCCACAAAAGACTACTTGATTATTTACATTTTTCATGGGGAATTATATAACACGTTGTATTTCGGTACCGAAATGTAGTTTGAAAATGCGAAACGGTATATTCCGATATCGGTACCCAAACATTGATGACTGTTCTTCGCTATGAATCCCCAGATGGCATTAGTATGATTCATTCATCATTCGATGTTTTTCGGTACCGAAATCGTAAAAAGGTTAAATAAAGATATGGCCCAACCTTTATATGAAAACGGTATCAGCAAGACAGTTTCCTAGCTGAAAAATTTTACTGCCCTGCGCAAACAACCCATTACTGTCCCATATTTGGGCATGGGCCTCTTCTCATTATGAAAAAGGCTTCGGCCACGGCCTGGTGTGGCTTAGAATCCTTACTTGACATATAATAATGACTTAATTATTCGTTTAAAACATATTTTGTTAAATCTAGCTCCTTTAAATTCAATTCTTTTGAAAATGTATATCAAAATAGATTTTAATTTAAAAAAATATCTAGTACTTCGTAAAATACAATAAAAAAATGCAATTTAAGTATGTAGTATCTAATAAGAATCGCTCGAGGCTTCAGGGCGCTCGTGGCTAATTACCAACCGCGCGGATCATACGATTTGCGAGGTTAATCTGCGCTTGCCGCGTTTAGTCTGTGGATGGGCGACCGTTCGTTACACATCGAGACCCCTCCGTGTCTCAAAGAGCATGTTAAACAGTCGGTCCTGGGTGTCATACCTATGGCAGTCGTTACGGGGACTCCGAAGCCCGAAAGTCTGACAACCGGTCTCGTCGGAACCTTGTATGGAAATTTTAGTTCAACCAAATTTATCAGCTCTTATTTATGTCCATCTCTTTCTTATTTTATCAGATTGAAAAAGATGGCAATAGCATAAATTAAGTTTAGTTTGTACAGTAGGGGAACAAATAGTTTCGTCAGTTTTCAAATTCATTCCTTTCCCACATCGCGGGCACATGTTATCTTTTCAAACTGTTGAACGGAACAGACCAATGCATGGCAAAAGATGTTTAATTATGGAAAATAATAATGGTTCCGAAAAACAAATTAATCTCCAACGATCTGTGGCCGACTATTATTCTAATTAACCAGCGTTATAGGGGCATTCTTCGAAAAATATTAACAAAAATTGAGAACGTCATTAGCATCATCCCAAAGTTAAGAATGCAGATGTTTAATATAATTATGATAATGAAAACTCAAACTATACCGCTGCCGTCAAGCAATAAGACAAGAATAAAAACAATCTGACAATACTATAACGTTAACAACCCGGGAGAAGAATGATTTGTTAAAATAATGTTAAAAAATTTCGAATATTCACCCAAATTACCGAAAAATAAATTAAACTAACGACGAATATTGATTAATAATAAAATCCGGAATGACCTTACAAAAAGTGGGTTGTGATTAATCCATTTCAGATATTAAAATTCTAGCCGTGCGACTGAATTACTAAGTGAGCGACTAGAAATACAGAGAGGGCACCTTCGATATTATAAACAGTTTGTCAAATTCGTAACGTCTAGGTTAGGTTAGGTTAGAACTGCGACCACGCAACGCGCGAAGGCGAGCGAGCGAAGCGAGCGTGCCGCGATAGCGGCCGCCAAGCGCCGGATTTCCTCTTTTGCAAAGGCAAATATTGAAAAAAATGCAGGACGTAACGTTGACGCTCAAGCAAATATTAGGTCGTAATTTATGCTGGTAGAAAAGTATTATAGCAATAAACAGTCATGTTTATTTTTCGAAGATTTCAGTATCTCATTTGGTCGTTTCGTCATTTTTATTCCTACAAAAGTAGTCGGAAAGTTAGTATTTTAGGCACTAGATTTAATATTTTGAGTAAGGACAATTCTTCTTTTTTTGTCGGAGCTTTAATTACTACCCTTTAATTATTTGGTAGCAAAGATCAAAATCGCCTTTTGCCTCCATATGCCGTAGGAGTGCCATGTATGTGTTTGATTTGATTTAAGGAGCTTTGTTGTAAAAACCATTACATCAATCAATTCGATGATTAAATAAATTGACATTACTAGTGGTTGTCATCATGTAACCATTATAATTTTAACGTCCTGTCAAAAAATACTTGTATTTTCATTTCTATGATGTTGGCGATACGTAGTCGGTAAAATAGGTTGTTTCTTGCTCTGTGCAAGCAAAAATAGATCTTAAGGTGTATTACAATTTCGTTCCCCTACTGTACACAAAAGAATCAGCACCAATGGCTTGTTTTTTTAAGACTAGATGGCGCCGGCATTTCCTATCTGACTAGAATAATCACTTTTTAACAAAAATAAAACCGACTTCAAATGGTCTATCTCCGAAGTTCTTTATCAGATCTTCATCGAATTTAAATGGGACCACTTCGAAAGAATACTCTTTCAAACAAAAAAAAAAACATTAAAATCGGTTCACAATTAGCAAAGATATCGCGGAAAAAACATACAAAAAAAAACATACAGTCGAATTGAGAACCTCCTCTGGAAGTCGGTTAATAAAAGCCGAAACAAACTCAGAGATCAACGTCTCTTTTAAAGTCCAGACATTGTGGTATAATAACTATGCGAGTGTAACAATGTAGGGCAACGTCTGGAATGGCCTTTTGAGGAAAGTGCCATAGCAGGTTCGAGTTGACTATACATATTACGCCCATGTTCCTTTAATTTGATTCCCCTTCGTATTCTTCTCCTTCCTCGGTGTGTGTGTAAGGTGTCGTAACTCGAGAATAGACCGTCGATCCTTCTTCAGCCTCATAATCTGAAAAGTATACCCAGGTTAGTCGGAATTGCAATACTAATCCGAAAGGGAGTTAGGCTGATTTTCCACCAGAGTTGCGCTATGCAACGTTGCTATGGCGACGATCCCTACGTATACTATCGAAACTACCAAATCTCAGTTTTTATTTTATCTGCTTAAAATGTGTGAAATTTTGTTATCTTAAAAGTTACAAAATAATATTTTTTTATGGGACCAAATGGCAACTATTCCGCCTCAAAAAAAAAGAAAATAATCATTTTTTAACAAAAATAAATCCGACTTCAAATGGTCTATCTCCGAAGTTCTTCATCAGATCTTCACCAAATTTAAATGGGACCACTTCGAAACAAAACTCTTTCAAACAAAAAAAGAATCATTAAAATCGGTTCACAATTAGCAAAGATATGGCGGAACAAACATACAAAAACAAAAGAAAGAAAAAAAACAATCGAATTGAGAACCTCCTCCTTTTTGGAAATCTGTTTTTTTTTGTATGTTTGTTCCGCGATATCTTTGCGAATTGTGAACCGATTTTAAGGATTCTTTTTTTGTTTGAAAGAGTATTCTTTCGAAGTGGTCCCATTTAAATTTGGTAAAGATCTGATAAAGAACTTCGGAGATAGACCATTTGAAGTCGGTTTTTTTTTGTTAGAAAGTGATTATTATATGGAAGGATGCGTGCTGTGGATGCGTACTATGGATGGTCCCGAGTGGTGTAGCAATAAGCTAAGCTATGAGCTATGTACACATCTTTGGTGGAAAGTGTGCTATGTAGCTATGCTGCGAGAATGTAAAAGGTAAGCTATGAAACTATGTGACCATCTGCACTGATGCTAAGCTATGTAGCGGAGCGAGTAAGATGTGGTATGAAAATGCGTCGCCGCAAGGTAGCTGTCTGTGTGGTACACTGCTCTGCACATAGCAGCACCACTCGCGACCATCCATAGCTCGCATCCATAGCTCGCATCCATAGCTCGCATCCATAGCACACATCCATAGCACACATCCATAGCTCGCATCCATAGCACACATCCATAGCTCGCATCCATAGCTCGCATCCATAGCTCGCATCCATAGCTCGCATCCATAGCTCGCATCCATAGCACACATCCATAGCACACATCCATAGCTCGCATCCATAGCACACATCCATAGCTCGCATCCATAGCTCGCATCCATAGCTCGCATCCATAGCACACATCCATAGCACACATCCATAGCTCGCATCCATAGCACACATCCATAGCTCGCATCCATAGCTCGCATCCATAGCTCGCATCCATAGCTCGCATCCATAGCTCGCATCCATAGCTCGCATCCATAGCTCGCATCCATAGCACACATCCATAGCACACATCCATAGCTCGCATCCATAGCACACATCCATAGCTCGCATCCATAGCTCGCATCCATAGCTCGCATCCATAGCACACATCCATAGCACACATCCATAGCTCGCATCCATAGCACACATCCATAGCTCGCATCCATAGCTCGCATCCATAGCTCGCATCCATAGCTCGCATCCATAGCTCGCATCCATAGCTCGCATCCATAGCACACATCCATAGCTCGCATCCATAGCTCGCATCCATAGCACACATCCATAGCACACATCCATAGCTCGCATCCATAGCACACATCCATAGCTCGCATCCATAGCTCGCATCCATAGCTCGCATCCATAGCACACATCCATAGCACACATCCATAGCTCGCATCCATAGCACACATCCATAGCTCGCATCCATAGCTCGCATCCATAGCTCGCATCCATAGCTCGCATCCATAGCTCGCATCCATAGCTCGCATCCATAGCACACATCCATAGCACACATCCATAGCACACATCCATAGCTCGCATCCATAGCACACATCCATAGCTCGCATCCATAGCTCGCATCCATAGCTCGCATCCATACCACACATCCACAGCACGCATCCATATAAAAACATAGCTTAGTTGAATCAGTTTCCACCAATGCTATACTATGTGGACCAATGAATATGATTAGTGGATATCAAACGCATCCATAGCAACGTTGCATCGCACAACTCTGGTGGAAAAGCAGCCTTAGGCTGCCGTTGCACCAAAGATGTACCACATCGTTAAGCTACGGAGGTGTGTCAAATCCACCAATAGGATCGCTTGATTTTCATAGCTTAGCTTAGCTCTACCAGTCTAACCTTAGGATATCGGCATTGCTCAGTAACTGGGTTGCGGTGGTCTGATGGCAGTCGCTCCGTGTAAAATACTGGTACCTATTCAGCCGTATCTGGTTAGACTGGAAGCTGACCCCAACATTGTTGGGAAAAGGCTAGGCAGAGAGAGAATCTTTATTGGACATGCATATCATTTTAGGACCCAGTGTATAATATCAGCAAGCACATTGGGTCACCCGCGCGACGGCGCAACGAGTATTCCCAAGGAGGGTTGATGTCAGGTAGGCGGCCGGTCATAAAACAATAAGCCAAAACCTCTAACAACATGGATTTACGAAATACATGTTGTGCCGACCCCACCTAGTGTGGGATAAGGGCAGGGAGAAGAAGAAGAGAGAATCTTTATTTTTACATAGTATAAAACAAAGTCGCTCCCGCTGTCTGTACGCTTAGATCTTTTAAACTACGCAACGAATTTTAATGCAGTTTTCAGCAATTCAAGAGGAAGGTTTATATGCCCCACATTAGTACATACATTGCACCCGTGCGAAGCCGGGGCGGGTCGCTAGTCTAATATAAATAGTCAACAGTAATCTACCTTCATCAGTGGTTACAGTGGGACTGAGGTCACACTTGCACTTCCTCATATCCTCCAACACTCTGAGTTGTGAAGGTAGAAGCTGCCTCTTCTCTTCAGTAGTCAGTTGACCTGAAGATAACAAGAATTTAATCCGATTTTTTTGGCGACTCCTTTGTTGCTGTGGTTGAGCAATTGGCTTCTGCGCTACGGGTTGTGGTCTCGATTCCCGCACGGATCATATATTTGTATGGGCTACAAATAGTTTTTCCGGGTCTGAGCGTTTGTGTATGTGGAGATTTGTGTCTGTAAAAGAACCCACGATGCAGGAGAAATCCTAGTGTGGGGGGCCACTTTTTTTAAAAGAGTACATGAATTACTTAGTTCCCTAGCAAGAGCTAGTAACAGGTCTACTCTGAAAATCAAAATACCGAAGTTTCAGCTGACGGGTCGCATGTTTTCTAACCATAAAACTGTTTCGGATTCGATGATCGATTAAATTTTCCCGATTTGACATTTTGTTTTCCGTTTAATTTACCTACTCCCAAATGTTAATTGACATCTAATAGGTCGTTATTTAACAATACATTGATCGTATATTTAAAAGTTCGATATTCATCGTTGTTTCATTTCGGCCCGAAACTTCGACGTTTGTTTTTCGGTTCTCGGGATATCAAATGTACTTGAATTCACTGGGGGACCAAATGTTCCCCAACATAACATGCAACATTGAGCCTACGTGACGCTACAACGTTGCACACTGCTCGCAACGTTGCGTACAACATTGCACGGCATTTCTACGTTTGACAGTTTGTCGACAGAGAATCTATCAAACTGCCATATTAGTTTCTCAGATAAGAGTTAGCCAACGATTTTGAAACAGGGCTAGTCTTAACCTGCTTGTAGAAACCGCGTAGCCTGCGTGTATGAAGCGCGTGGTCTGCGTGTACAAAGCGCGAAGTCTGTGCGTAGAAATCGCGTAGTGGTGGCGTAGAAGACGCGTAGAATAACACAGCTTATGCATAGAAGCGCGAAGATTGTACTTTGATACGCGTAGAGTTCGCGTAGCAAGCGTGTAGAGGTCGCGTAGCAAGCGTGTAGACGTCGCGTAGCAAGCGTGTAGACGTCGCCGCGTCGCTTAGCAAGCGTGTACACGTCGCGTAGCAGACGCGTAGTCAAATCGTAGCATCCGCGGAAAAAAGGCGTAGCTTGTGCGTAATAGATGCGTAGTCCTATTTTAACCAACTTTAAAAGAGAAGAGACTTACCGAGACCTGGTGTCAATGTACTGGCCTCCAGGCTAGGAGTTTTTATGTCACAGTGGCATCCGGGGTCCGTAGCCACTAGTAACTCATCACGACGACGCCTAATCTCTGAAGGTAGCTCCTTAGGACCTGGGCGGAGAAATATTAAAGTAGTGGCCATGACAATAGCGCCGATTCCGTTGTGCATACACTAAATTAAATTTAGGCTATTGCCATCTTTGTCACTATGATAAAAAAGGAAAGAGACATAAATAAGAAAAAGGAATTTATAAGGCGGATGTCAACGGAAACGCCGGTAGAGGACGTCCTAAAAGGACATACATCGATGTTATTGGTGATGTTCTTCACAAAGGTCAGGTGCGTAGTAGGTACTCTCAACCGGCGTGCGTGTATGACAAGATGTATGAATGTGGATGAAGCGAAAGGGGTATGTAAGAGTCGTAGCATGTGGCGTACTATAGTTTCTGCTTACCCCCATGGGAAAAAGCGTGAGTTTATGTATATATTCTATATACATATTATAAAGCTGAAGAGTTTTTGTTTGTTTGAACGCGCTAATCTCAGGAACTACTTGTTGGAATTGAAAAAATATTTTTGTGTTGGATAGTCCATTTATCGAGGAAGATTAAAGGCTATATAACATCACGCTACGACCAATAGGAGTGGAGCATAAATGAAAAATGTTGCAAAAACGGGAAAAATGTCCACTCGTGCGAAGCCGGGACGGGCCGCTAGTGTACGTATAAATAAGAAATGTCAAATTTACTTGAACGACAGAACGTGTCGACTAAAGACACGGTGAAGTTCAAGGCGTAAACTAGTTTCACATCTCTAACTTAGTCTTATCTATCACCGTCCTTTTCTCGCGCTAGCTGTTAGTAAAAGATAGCAATTCTCTAATTATAGTTTAGTTGGTGAATAAAAGAATCATCATCATTTTGGGATTACTGACGCCATTTTTGCTACAAATTATGTAATTAATTCCAATTCTCGTGTGATTTGGCCGCCTAGACGGTAGACGGACACCTGTCAAATTGTTACGCAAGTCGCAAACTCTAGACTTTGGCTAGGGGCGCGTCGAAATGTTGCCACTTAATTTAATTTAATTAATTTATTATTATGTTTGTATTTTTCATTGCTCTGTATTATATAACTTTTTGATACTTATTAATTATTATTGCTGGAAGTTACTTGTTTAAAATATGAACTTTTTATTTTTATCTCTCTAACTATTTATTGCCGAACAGCGTCCTTTTGTGTCCACAGCGACCGCAGAACAGTGCTACTGTCTGTGCCTCGGAACTTTATGTGATGTTTTTTAATTAGTAGTTCCGAGACAGCGACACGCCGGCTTACGCTGAAAACCAGCGCCGTGGTTCCGTGCCTTCGTGCACGGGCCACGGCATTATGCTGAGCGTCGGCCGTTTCGCGCGGTAGTGGCGCATAATATATTTCTGTGCCAGTTATTTTATTTTTATAAAAAGCTATGTTATGTGCGTCACTCTCACGTGAATAAACGGTTTTCTTTCTTCTTCTTCTTTTCTTTTTTTCTTAAGACAAAACTTAAAAAATGGCTTGGTAGAACTTTCTAGAGTACGTTAAACAGTCGTTCCCGGGTGTCATACAAATACCTACGACAGTCGTTACGAGTAGTCAGAAGCCGACGGCTGACAATCGGTCTACCCATAGGATATCGGCATTGCCCAGTAACTGGGTTGCGGAGGTCTAATGGCAGTCGCTCCGTGTAAAATACTGGTATTCAGCCGCATCTGGTTAGACTGGAAGCTGACCCCAAGATTGTTGGGAAAAGGGTAGGCGGACAGACAGAGCTATTTTCACAAACACCCCTAAAGCCTTAAGGGGGTTAAAAGTTCCCTTGTAAAGAGTCTATAGGCAATATTTGAAAACCGTAGTATGACAAAAAAATAGAATTTAGATAAAACATAAAATAATCATCATTGAAACCCAACCCTGAAAACATAAAACTAAATAGTAGACTACCCAGAAAGTTATTTACATTCTTACCTAATTTCCTCTGAGAGGTAAATGACAACGACCATAAAAGACTACTTGATTATTTATATTTTTCATGGGGAATTATGTAACACGTTGTTATATATTTTCTACTATCCCATAGCATGCTTATAATATACTTACATCCAAGCTTCGGTTCTGTGTCGCTTAGCACGTCTTTGAACACTCTCTTCATGTAGTGATAATAATCCTTCTCTGGCGTCGGCTCTTGCATCGCGCCAATGGCCACTTCCATCGCTGGGCAAAATAGCAAAGACATATTTTTTGTGTTATAAACGGTGTAAAAAGACCCTTAACGAAGTTGAAAGGCACTTATTCTCCACGTCATTACGATATTTTTTTTTGTTCTGGACTATGCCTGGGAACCTTCTAGTTACGGAGATATTGGAGGTCAAAGTTCCATCTTTTTCACAACTTTTTTTTTAAATACTAATTTTGAAGGTTGCAAATGTACTTGAAATACCTCCATTACCCGTTTACTATTCATTGCATCCATCAGCACAATGTTTTGTGTGCGTTTCATTGAGCTTTACCGTAAAACGATATTTTTCACCCGAAAAAAAAAGTCGTTTCCCAGAGACAATTTTTGCGTAGGGTTACCTACTTAGTTTGATGTACTGAATGCATGGTTGACGGCTTCGTGAAGGGTCTTTTTACATCTTGTAGATTGGCAAAAGGCTGGTATTGATGGAAAGTGGTTATCACGGTGATAATGATACCACGTAATCAAATAATCGCTTAACCTTTTGAACGCCAGAGCATAAATGCATCGTCGTACCCCCCACGCCAAGGTAACTGTAATCCCATCGTTTTTGTCACATATTTGTGACGTTGGCGTACAGATGAACTTTCGTTTGTCACATATGTGTGACAATGGCGTCCAAAATGTTAAAAAAAGTTTCAACCTGTATACAGGGTGTAAACGAAATCATGTAATTCATTCAAACCTCGTAATCTACTGCTGACATAGATTATCCCTGCAAGGGATACATTTTGATACAACAAAAAAAATTACAAGAAGTAAACATGATGTGTTCTTAACGTGAGGTATTTTAGCGCCCCGTGTTAAATGACCGCGCGGCGACCGATACCCGCGCAATTCGCTCGGGGCGTTAAAATGTTAAGAACGCTAAAACGTTAAGAACACATATTTACTTCTTCTAATTTTTTTTATTGTATCCAAATGTATCCCTTGCAGGGATAATCTATGTCAGCAGTAGATTACGAGGTTTGAAGGAATTACATGATTTCGTTCACACCCTGTATAATAGTTCTATACAGGTGGTACAAAATTAACTCTAAGAATTTTGTGGGGATACTTGGCATTGGAAATTACACGTAACGGAGATGAGAATTTTGAGATGGATGTGTGGAGTGAGGCGAATGGATAAAGTAAGAAATAAGTATATTAGAGGGAGTTTGAAAGTGGTACCAGTGACAGAAAAGTTGAAAGGAAAGCGTTTGTCTTGGTATGGGCATGTGATGAGGAGGGATGAAACACATGTGACTAAGAGAGTGATGAATATGAATGTTGATGGATGGAGGGGGAGAGGGAGACCTAAGAAAAGATGGATGGATTGTGTGAGGGATATGAAAGATAAGGGAGTAAATGATAATGAGACGGCTGACAGGGAAGAGTGGAAGAGAAAAACATATTGCGCCGACCACAAGTAACTTGGGACCAGGGCAGGAAGATGATGAAGACTCGGTATTGGAAATTGAATAACTTTACGAAATTTAAGTTCAACGATTTCTTCTTATAGTACCCTTGCACCATCAGGATTTGAGGATTAAAGGTTGAAATGATTATAACGTTGTATTGTCATGGGAATTGAATTAGTGTGCGAAGTTTCAGTAGAATCGGTTAAGCAGAATTAATTGAAAAATCTGTCGCAAGATACGAAGTGAAGTTAATTTTCTTCTTTTCGTGTGGTTAGAGACTAACGTGGTGTCAGAGTTTAAGCCGCCCATGGACCTCTGACTTGGCTTCACATGCCGTCAAGAAATATCTCTCAGGCATTCCTCACGATGTTTTCCTTCACCGTTTTTAAGCAAGTGATAATAAAAATTATTTAATAATAACAATTTCAACTGACCAACGTTTATGATATGTCGGCAATCCAGAACTATTTCCATTCGTTCACCAATTATGTCTTTGAAGGCGCGGCGTTTCTCCAAGGCGTCTGCGCGGGCGCTGCGTGACGTCTTGACAACTGTATGATAAAAAAATATGATAATTTCTTCCTTTATTAATAATAAGCTTTCAACATGGCGGCCATGGAGCAGAATCCTAAGAGAAGCTGTCAATATACAAGGTTAGTCGGAAAGGGGGTACTAAGCCGAAAGGGTGTTAAAGTACCCATAATAATGGATAACTTTTGTTCTACAACTTTCCCCAAAACTCGATAGTTGAAGAGAAATAGCTGTTCAAAGATTTCATAAAAAATACGCTAAATTCTATCTATTCTCAGCTATGATCAGCTGTGATTACATTTTAGGTCATATTTGTGGTCACGGATTGGAAACCCCATTTTCTGAATTTGTAACTAAAGCAGGGATGAAGAATTTTCGAAAAAACTAAAATAAAAATTATTTTTGATGGATTTTTTTAATTGAATTTTGAAATTTTAGCACTTGCTTTAAAATAGTCATCAGTGATACTTTAAGTGGCCCGCGGCTTAGTACCCCCTTTCCGACTAACCTTGTATATAAGCGTTATCTGAAAAATTTTGTGGATGCAGGGGGGGCACGGGGGACATTGGGGGGCACGTGCCCTCCTAACGCTTGACACTGACCATACAAAGGGAAATCAGGTCCGAGTGGCATATCAGGAAACTCCCTGCGCATCAGACCCTGGTGCCCCCCCTCCTCCCAACAGAAAAATAAACTCCTTGGGTAAGTATATTAATTTCCGTTGGTGTTTTGGCTCATCATGGACTAAATCGAGCAGGGTAATCTCAGGCCTGCGATCCACAGAGTGGCCCGCCAACTCACTTGAGTTTGCCCGCGAAGGGAATTTCAAAATTGGTGAATGCAGTTCGACATCTTCCAAAAATGTCGGACAGTCTCTTAAGAATGTTTTCCTGTAGCTACAACTTGTTAAGAGGAAATGCGGTCGGCGTTTAGTCCATACAAATGTATTCCTCAGTTTCCTCCTTGGATAATGTTACTAGAGCAAATATTTTTTTACAATATGATATTATCTACCACCACTATGTCCCTATGTTTTGTTTTTGTCAATAAATTCATTATTAAAAGAACTAGAAACGTTTAAATTTTACAAAAATCGACCGGTTTTACCACCGTTTTCAAACATCTGGCAAAGAAAGACGAATATAATAAATAAAAGAAAAACATACAGACATTTTTAATTATTACAGAAAAAAAATACTAAAATCGGTCCAGATTTGAAGAAGGAAACAGGGAAATACGAAAGTACGATTTCGCTAATATTGCACAGGAGAAATCAGTCCGAGATGCAGGTGTCTCTTTCGCGCTCAATCGGGAAGATTTGCGGGAGAGGTGGGACGGAAATAGATCGCAAAAACCTATTCAAATTATTACTATATTGCAGCCCGCGTCTCCTCTTAAGGTTGCTGCCCTTAGTGCCCCATCTCACTATCCACTATGTATATGTCTATGTATTTGATATTATCATTTATCTTATCAAAATGGTAAGTTAACTATAAGAGGAGTAGCCCGGCCGCCACAAAGTAGTTCACACCGTTAATTCAGCGCTCATCAAGCTTTCTCCCTCCCAGTCCTCTCGCCAGCAACGCCCTAAGCCGAGGTCCGGGTCCCATTAGGGGTCGCCCTTAATGCTGTTGTTGCTAGTAGTCATGATGTTAGTAGTAGTAGTAGTTAACTTAGGTTAAGTATTTTACTCTCGTCCCCATTGGTTGGAGACCCTTCAGGTCTCGCCAATAACTGCCCGGTTACGTAGAAACGGTCCGCAAGACCATCTACAAGCAGTCGAATAGGAAAAAAACACAAAATAGCTGAATTTCGGCCCATCTAAAAAATGGGTTAGCCAGCCTCTGTCTAAATAATGTATGGAAACTTTAAATAATGGTACTGACCGTCGCAGATCATATCCCGCAGCATACACCGCACCTCATGCTCCATGGGGATTTTCTCTACCACAGGCCCAGCAGGAGGCCGCACTGCAAAAAAAATTAGGGTTTTTTAGGGTTCTGTACCCAAAGGGTAAAACGGGACCCTATTACCTACTAAGACTCCGCTATCCGTCCGTCCGTCCGTCTGTCACCAGGCTGTATCTCATGAACCGTGATAGTTAGACAGTTGAAATTTTCACAGATGATGTATTTCTGTTGCCGCTATAACAACAAATACTAAAAAATAGAATAAAATAAATATTTAAGGGGGCTCCCATACAAAAGACATGATTTTTTTGCCGTTTTTATAGGTATAGGTTCTTGTAAATCTCCTGTATCGTGGGCTACAGAAATAAATCTCACACGGTCAGTAGCCAAAGACTTTGGAGCATATCATATTAACAGTAAAATAAATTGAGCATTTATAAGAATTTATTACACATTTTTTTTACGTAAATTATCTATTTTTAGGTTTGTCAATTTGACGTGTAGTTACTATTTGGGGGTGGGGGTCATGACTCCTACGACCCCCCTCGGACAGCCACTGTAATGGAGCTCGTCTCCAGAATGTAGTTTTTATGAAAATCAATCACGTACAAAAAGATAAAAAAAAATGGTAATGGTGGACTCAGCAGTTGTTGTGCCGATAGTCGTTACAGCCAATGGCCTAATAGCCAAGAGCCTCGACCAACATCTAATGAGGCTCTCGTTGGGCAGCTGGGTCAAGGGCCTGATACAGAAAGCGGTACTTCTGTACACGGCGCGTATTGTCAGGAAGTTCCTCTCTCTGAGGCCCTGACCACCGGTAGCTTGGACCCTGTTCCCGATGCCGGTGGACTACTATTTTTTATATTTTGTATAGAAATATTTAAAAATGTAATTAGTATGTAAGTTAATGAATAAATGGTAATAAATAAATTTCGTTATTTTATAAATTCCGAAGTTATAGTCATTCAAAGTGAGCGCTTTTTAAAATGCGTATTGCCAGCGCTTTATTAGCACGTGACGTCATCCGACATAAGTATTATATGGAGGTGTTGTGTCGCGTGACGTATGCGCTAGATACGACGCTTTCAAAATATATTTGCTAATAACTTCAGTAATAATAGGATTTTTTTATAAATTTTACAACTTGTGTTATCGGTAGCTGGTAACACTGGACAATGTTGATAACGGAGGGTAGTCGTCAAGATGAATCAACGTACCCGAAGTTATAAAAACAGTGGTCATTCGACGTAACAGAGGATTCCATGTCGAACAGCCGAAGTAGTCTGACCTTTTGTATCTGACTAGCGGCCCGTCCCGGCTTCGCACGGTGGACATTTTCCCCCTTTTTGCAACATTTTTCATTTATGCTCCGCTAATATTGGTCGTAGCGTGATATTATATAGCCTATAACCTTCCTCGATAAATGAACTATCCAACACAAAAATAATTTTTCAATTCCAACCTGTAGTTCCTGAGATTAGCGCGTTCAAACAAACAAACACACAAACAAACTCTTCAGCTTTATAATAATAGCTTGTCCTTATTTTCTGATCTTGTGTAAATTATATTATGAACTAGCTTCTGTAACTAACCACTAACCCAAATATAAGTACCTACTCTCAGTGGTGGAGTCTATGTTGGTTTAATTTACTTTATTTACCATGCTCGCAATCCTGACAGACCGATATTAGCTATAACTGTAATGATAGATTCACCCCTACAAGAATCTGTTTGTCGGTATTTTACATTTGTAGTTTTATTTACATAAAACAACATCACGACTGTATTCCCCGAAGGGTTAGGCAGAGGTGTATAGTAACACCCTCATTTCGTCGTTATGTTTAAGTCCCATGTAATAGGGGGCGAGCCTATTACCATCAATCCGTCACAAATCTAAACTCCGGGCTGCTACTGAGGAACTCCACATAGAAAAAACCAATAACACTTTGCCCGACCTGGGGATCGAACCCAGGACCTCACGATCAGCAGTCGCGCCTGTCACCAGTAGACCAACGAGGCAGTTTAAGTAATTATTTATTCTTATGGTTAACTCTTTTAACCGACTTTAAAACATAGGAGGCGTTCAATACGACGTGTATTTTTTTTAAATGCAAGCGTCAAATGTAACGTCATACTCACTCCTAGAGTACTTCCACCTCCAGTCATCTCTGGAAGTCGTCGCTGTAGGCTCCACCTCGATCGGGCAGGCGTGACAGCGACAGTTCTCGTCCAATGGACCTCCACAACGGGTACAGATTTCTAGAAAAAGAATATTGTCCCTACTATTAAAAATACAACAACTTAATATTACTTTTAAGAAAGAATACGATATCATCGCTTAAGTTCTAACACGGCGTAACTCGAAAAATAGTAGTTTTGAGTTACGCACGTCATTCGATAGGGAATCGAAAAACGCATCATTTGACCAATCACAGTCAATGGTTAGATCCAATAGCAACGCGTTATTTCAAAAACAAAATCCACCGCGTATGTAATATTTTTTCCATCAAGTTATGTAAACAGCTAAAACAGCGTTAAGTCAGGTGAGTTCCATACTGGATCGTGTCGCGAAAGTGCTCCGTCGAAAAAACCAAAATAAAATTGAATATTGTAGATTAAAAACAATTATATGATAAGTAGAAAAATTATGTATGAATGTGGATGAAGCGAAAGGGGTATGTAAGAGTCGTAGCATGTGGCGTTCTATAGTTTCTGCCTACCCCCATGGGAAAAAGGCGTGAGTTTATGTATGTATGTATGTAGAAAAATTACTATCATTTGCTCTCCTGAAAAGTTAACTATTTTGAATTACGCGGTGTTAGAACTTAAGCCACGATATCGTCGCTTAGGTAACAATACCGCCTAAAGGCCGATATTAATAACCGATCTCCGACCGACTCGATCCAATATCTCTAGATTTATGTAGAATTTTGACATTATTTGTATTGAATTTCTGTCAAAAACCTACATCAATCGAGAGATTTTAGATTGAGATCGATTATTAATATCGGCTGTAAGTCGAAAATTGGTCATTTGACGTTTTATACGTCATTGGATAGATATTTTTGGCGCGCATCGAATGATGTTAGAAAATAAATAAATTTATCTAATCACAGCGAGTTACTCAAACAGTTCTGGCACCGCGCAAGTCGTTTGTTGTGTCATTTTAAAGATAATAAAGGCTCATTTACACGGTGCAAGTTTCTTGAAGCAAGTCTCATGCTATCTTTGTCTTTCTCTCCGACAAAAACAGAGATAGCATGAGACTTGCTTCAAGAAACTTGCACCGTGTAAATCAGCATTAATCAGTTTTTTGTCTCTCCTGAATACTTGTCAAATTTAACTTGAGCGGTATTGTCACCTAAGCGACGATATGTGAAAAAATATATAAAATCGATGAAAAAATAGAGGAGTTACACGCTTGCGAACTTTGTGGAGGCATTTTCTGTCCTTGTCGCACGAAACAGATATTGTACTGAGTAATGTCAAATAATTTGTCAATTCTAGTAATGTCAATCGTAGCGCTCCCAACGGGAGACTACAGGGATACAGCGGGACACGAGCGATACAGAACACTGACAACAAGTTTTTACATATGGGGTACTGTGTTAAATGTTACAACAAAATACCTTGTGATATATTGCAATTAAATGAAAGAAAATTTAAAAGTCATATTAAAAATACACTTTGTAAACAAGCATATTACAAATTAGACGATTATATCCAGGATAAGAACGCTTGGAAACATGCTGGTCCAGCTCCATAGGACAATGTAGAGTCTAGACAAAATCAAACTGGTTGCTATTTTAATTGTATAATTTATTTTTTTAAAGCCGTTTATTTTAGATTCTATGAGTAAGTACCTAAACTCATACACTGACTTATTACTTTTATTTTTTTGTGAAAACGTATACTTTTGCAATGTTTGTAAGTATGTGAGCACCATGTACCTATCACAATTAATATGTCGTTGTTTCATTTTTTATTTTTTTTTACCTTTTGTGGTATAGTGGTTTTATTCTAGGTGCATCGTTTTCACATATAATTGTATAATTAATGTACCTATACAAAATATTGTAAGACATTTTAAAAGAGTAACGGTGGAGTTTCTTGCCCATTCTTCTCCATACGAAACTACCTTTTGGAAGGGGCAACTAGAATCAATTCTATTTTCTTTGTAACTTTAACGTTCAAAAGTGCCTTTTATGTGCCTAATTGAAATAAATACTTTGACTTTGACTTTGACTTTTACAGAGACGCTCACGGCGCTATATTAGTTTACGATCTGTCAGAATCAAAGTCCCTAGCAAAACTGAATGAGTGGGTCGAGGAACTTCAAGTATACTCCACCAAGAAGAACATAGTCTGCTTAGTTGTCGGCAATATGATTGACAAGCATATCGTTTTGGGACCCAGTGCATAATATCAGCAAGGACATTGGGTCACCCGCGCGACGGCGCAGCTTGTATTCCCAAGGAGGGTTGATGTCAGGCAGGCGGCCGGTCATATAACAATAAGCCAAAACCTCTAACAACATGGATTTACGAAATACATGTTGTGCCGACCCCACCTAGTGTGCGATAAGGGCAGGAAGAAGAAGTGACTAACCTGGTGTCACAGTTTATGCCGCCCATGGGCCTCTGACTTTCCTTCACATGCCGTCGAGAAATATCTCTCAGGCATGCCGGTTTCCTCACGATGTTTTCCTTCACCATTTTTAAGGAAGTGAAGATTATACAATACGCACATGAATCTGAAAAGTCAGAGCTGCGTGCTTTTGCTTCGGACTCGAGAGATATGACTTGGCAGTCCGACGGTCACACCACTAGGCTATCACTGCTGTAAGACTCGCTAAATACACTCCATCATCAGGCTGATACACCTAGAACTTACTATCTTTTACTTCAGCGTCGTCAATGAGTCCAAAGATGGTGCGTCTGGCTGCCTCAAGCTTAGCACCCTGCACCATTTGTATGTGGTGCCTGGTCGCAGTCTTGTGGGTGTGGGGCAATAAGAACTGTTGTACCAGCTCGGCGACCAGCTCGTTGGTATCTGCTGTCGTCCTGGTAAGAACAAAATGGTTTTTAAAATTAAATAATGACTTAAAAACACTTTAAAGTTTAACGGTTTGTTCTTGCAGTACCTCTGCAGGTTTGAGGATTGAAGGTTCAAATTATTATAATGTTGTATTGTCATGGGAATTGAATTTGTGTGCGAAGTTTCAGAAGAATCGGATAAGCTGAAGTATTTGAATTTTTTTTGCTTTTTTCCATATAGATTGATACACACGCGTATTGACTATTAAGGTAAAGTGGCAGTGACACACCAAAGTGTGTTATCTCAGGAGTGTATAAAAAAATGGCAGCGATACGTCAAAAATTGTGGTGTAGGCAGATTTTTTAACAAAAAAAGTCATTTTATTTCCACTGTGCGCCGGTTGAGAGTACTACGCACCTTTGTAAAGAACATCACCAACTTTTTTTTACTAATATTTAAAGCTAAAAATAATTAATTTAAATGTTATAACAGCACTATATTATCACTTACAAGTTCTCAGAGGGCTGTATAAGATCTTTGTCGTATTTCTCGGCTTGGGCCCTCGCCATCTTCGTAGTGGCTGCCTCAGCTGCTAACTCTATTCCTTCAGATATGACTTCCTTCAAATACGCGTCCACCGTCCCTTGAGTGACACCGAGTACCTGAGAGTATTATACAGGGTGACTTCAAATTAACAGGCAAAACTTACCAGATATCATTAACCAGCGGCCCGTCCCGCCTTCGCACGGGTGGACATTTTTCCCGTTTTTGCAACATTTTTCATTTATGCTCCGCTTCTATTGGTCGTAGCGTGATGTTATATAGCCTATAACCTTCCTCGATAAATGGACTATCTAACACAAAAATAATTTTTCAATTCTAACTAGTAGTTCCTGAGATTAGCGCGTTCAAACAAACAAACAAACTCTTCAGCTTTATAATATTAGTATACCTATAGATAGAACACATTCTTAATATAACATAACATTGTGGCGACATCAATCACGCCACGTACAAACTACGCATCACGACGATTGTGTAGCAGACTACAGCGACAATAATGACAACTGCCAAATATGACGTCACAGAATCCTGCATCGCGATATCAAGATTTGATACGGAGATAGTATATACCTATATACGACTTCCCAACATCAACCGTTGGGCAGTAGCCCGCCAGGCATAAGACCCACCTTTTTTTTTTTTTCGTTTGAAAATCCTCATGGATGTCCCTCGCCCGGGGAAGGCGAGGGGGTCTGCCGGACTCTTACCGGCTAAAAACCAACGGTGCTCCTTCTCCTGACCGTTCGGCTGGGGTCGCGGGATTCGCAAAGCATGCACCGCAACCCCGGCAGGTCCCAGTCCGCCAACCCTCGGCGACCTCTTCTCTGTGGGGCCTTGCTCCACATCCTCCTGAGAAGCGCGCACGGAACACAGCGCGCCACCTTCTCGGGCCTGTTACTGGTCGGGCGGCGGGTCCCCTAACCCACCGCCCGCAGGCCACACACTAGGGTGGCTGGAGATCGTCGCGTACGCGCGCCCTCCGGCGCCCGGTGCGTCTGGCGCGGGAAGGGAGAAGAGCACACCGCTCCCTCTCCCTCTCCGCTACCTCCTTGGTCGCCATCACCCCTCGCAAAAGGAGGCGATGGCTTCCCACGCAGTCTCGCTCCCGACCATGGACACAACCACGGCCGGAAGCGAGAGCTCACCGCCGACCGCCGCGACTAGTTTGCGGCGCTAGTAGGGGGGATCCTCCATTTTCGTTGGACGAACACTATACCTATTTATTTATTGCACAATGTAGTTACAGAGAACTTATAAAATAATTATCCTAAAATAACATAGACCCTGTAAGGGTAACCTCGTTCCTCCACATGCTTAATGTTAGTATGCGCGCTAATTAATATAATTTTAAAATCGCTTTACATGCCTGGTTACAAAGCCAAACATATACTGCCACAGCTCTCTTTAATGTTTTAGTCTAATCAGACTCATCCACTAGCACTCTCTCCAACACACACACACACACAAACACACACACACACACACACTATAAACACACACACACAAAATTACATTCATAAAAACCTCTCGACATTTTAACTTTTTAAACGTTTTACTTTTATTTCTCTTGTCTCTTTTTTTAATAAGCTCAATATTTGTTTGAAACTTTTGTTATTTGCTGTGATACCAGATGTAAGCTATCAAATGTGTAACTGGGGACCTGTAATACAGGTGTTACTACCTACCACAGGCACCAGCGATCCACAACCTGTAATCGTTAGCTACTGCCTGTGTGTAAATATTGTTTGTATTGTTTTTTTGGCTTGTGGTGAGAAATAAACACTTTTTATTATTATATTATTCATTAAATGCATTCGGGGCCTGAGGTTCGCTCCTAACCCGCCCCCGCACGCCTCTCCTCACTCGCCCGCAATTGTAGTGCTGTCCTCGTCAACAGCACTAACGCATTCCCACACGCATTCCTTAGATCTGCATTCAATTCGTACTGTACTGTAGGTATCCTATAAGATACCTGTTTAAACATTTCATCGTGTTCTCTTCTGCGATGTTCTTCCTTCTGTCTCCTGCCGGCTTCAGCAGCCTCGCGCATCGTCTTCTCACGTACTGTGAACAAGTCGACATATACCTACAGCATATTTTGAGAGGCTCGCGGCAATAGGTCTAAACCTTAGTACGTCAGGATACGGTAGATGACTAATTGAAAAATTTACGAACAATTTAATATTATAGGAGCCTATTGCCATCAACCGCGCACAAAATAAACTCTGGTCTGAGGAATTCCACACGAAAAAACCCAAGAACATTTTGCCAAACGTGGGGATCGAACTCAGGATATCACTACTAGTTACAAGAACTCACAAGCAATAAGCAAGAAGGCATGCTGTCTCCTCTCCTGCTTGAGTCTTCCGAGCTCCTTCTCCAAGAAGTCCAGAGCAGCTGATACAGCTCCTCCACTCAGCTCATCAACAAGTGCTGAGATCGCATCCTCCTGCAACGAAACTACTTTGATTTATTCGTTCCTGGTACCTGAATGTGCAAAGAAGTCTGTCCCGAGTCTTGCCGCGGTCAGTCCGTGGACGGTTGACCGTTAGCTACACATCGAGACCCCTGCGTGCCTTGGAAAGCACGTGAAACCGTCGGTCTCGGGTATCATATTCATACCTATGACAGTCGTTACGGGAAGTCAGAAGCCCGAAAGTCTGACAACCGGTCTAACTTTAGAATATCAGCTTTGCCCAGTAACTAGGTTGCAAAGGTCTGACGGTAGTCGCTCCGTGTAAAATACTGGTATTCAGCCGCATCTGGTTAGACTGGAAGCCGACCCCAACATAGTTTGGCAAAATGGCAGGTGACCTTCTGCTCAATTTCAGTCCTCCGTGCATTAAACTCCCTGGCTTTGGCCTCCTCGTTTGCAATCCTGGCCTTATCCTCTTTCTGAAGACCGTGGGTAGTCTTTAGTTCTTCAGTCAACTCGGATGCTCGAGTGCGTCCTTCATACATCTGGAACAAAAATTTAAATTGTTTATTTTTATTTTCACGGTTTGCCCACGTGTATTTTTCGAGACCGCCCTCCTATTTTCAGACCCAAACTGAGATCTTAGAACATTTACGCAGTGCATTCGATTCGAATTCGTAGGGTAGGTAGGAAGGAAGGTAGTTGCGCCGTTGATAGTACAAACCGTGCGAAGCCGGGCCGGGTAAACCTAGTAATATGATCAAAATAAGGCCGTGAGCCTGAGCAAGATCTCACCAGAACCTGTACAGCCCGGCCTCTGATGATCCTCTCTAGAACCAACGCGAATTGATAAGAGGATTCATTGAAGTCTTCCACGGCCTCCACCTCAGGTGTAGTTGGTCTCTCAACAACGGGTTCTGTACGGGGTTTTAGGACATGCAGCGGGCCTGCTGTCATCTTCGCGGCGCCTAGGCGGGCCTCTGGAAAGTCAGAATATACAATGTGACCAGTGGCGTGTATTGCATATCGTCGCTCGATAGTGAAAACCTCGTAAATCCAATTTTCTTCATAAGTGTTTCACTTGTGCTTTAGATTGATAAACTCGTCATACACGTACCAGGTAGTTCAACAAACTTTCAATTCAAATACTTCTAAGCTATCTATGACATACGATGGCAAAATAGTATAAACATTTGATCGGCCATTTATTTTTCAGGAGACAGTTCCTTCTATCTCTTGTAAACAAAAAAATATTTTACACATACGTGGTTTTCACTGCCGACCGTCGATATAGGCAATTAAGCAGTGCCTATCTCATAAGATTTAATTAACTACTCCATCTTTAACTATTACTAGGTATACATAAAATAAGCGTGTATGGCAGATTTCTTTTGGTCAGAACTGTATTGAAATGGGCTTAAGCGTACAATTGAAAGGCGCAACGCTAGTGCCTGCCTACCTAGTCCGAAAACCAATGCTCGCCACTGAGTGTGACCACTTTAAAAGAAAGAATTTAATGTTGTACCAAAAAGGTATAAGAAAGAACTCTATCGTTGAAAAAAATAATAAAATCGATCTAAAAATGGAGGAGATACACGTTTTTCAAGTTTTTTAATGGTGCATTTTCTGTTCTTGTCGCATGAAATGAACATTGTACGGAGTAATGTCAAGTTACTATGAAGTTTTTGAACAATGACGTCATCGTTCAGTAGTGCGGTCTCTGTCTAGGTAACAATTTTAATTCGCTTATAACTTGGGTATTTTGCCAAAATACCTGGACAAACTTTTACACAGTGCAATACGTTTAACTAAACATATCAAAAAAAACGAGATCCAAGTGTTTTTTTTCTAACCAAAAAATATAAATTGCCTGTATTCTCTTAGAATAAACTCATCCATTTTTTTATACATCAACAGACATCGGGGCGCGCACTACTTACGCGCTGTTTTACCTAAACTGCGAAGTGAAACATATTAAAAAAAAACAATAAATGAAAATTAAAGACGGGTGACTATTTTGGTTTGGAAAAAAAATACACCTGGATCTCGTTTTCTTACAGTTAAACGTACTGAGCACTGTGTAAAAGTTTGTCCAGGTATTTTGGTTGAACTTTATATATTGAATTGGTTTCTTCATTGCTGCCTATGGTTTTTGTAAAAGTTACAAGACAATTAATAAAAAAATAATTACCCAATAGCATCTATTGTCAAATCTCACGTGAACTAATATGATTGCCTTTTTTTACCTTTGAGTGACCCAACCTGGCGTCACAGTTTATGCCGCCCATGGGCCTCTGACCTGGATTCACATGCCATCGAGAAATATCTCTCAGGCATGCCGGTTTCCTCACGTTGTTTACCTTCACCGTTTTTAGGCAAGTGATAATTATACAATACGCACATGAATCCGAAAAGTCAGAGGTGCGTGCCTTGGGTTTGAACTCGAGACTTGGCAGTCCGACGGTCACACCACTAGGCTATTACTACTGTGTCGATGGTCTACTAACTTATCAGATCATTGTGAAGATTCTCCAAGTACTGTTCGCTCCACTTCGTCTCTCGCTCACACAGCTCGTTGGGGTTGCGAGGCAGGTGGTGGCCGGAGCAAGACTTCTTTAAGTCCTGGCCGCACTTCTCCAGCCATGGCGGTGGTGCTGACAGTTCCTTGTGGTCTTCGAGGGCTAAAGATTATAGATTATAATTGTAAGAAAAATGGGATATGTGCGTGAAGGATGATTTACACCAAACGGCCCGCATCGCATCGCATCGGATCGGAAAGGGTACGAACGGATGCGGCGACAGCCAATCGCGTCCGGCAGGATGTCGACGCATACGATTGGCTCCGTACCGACGGCGACGCTTGCGAACGTATCCGTTTCTGCGCCTAGTCTAATACACTGGCCTGCAAAAATAAGTAACACACTTTTAAAATTTCAATTTTTTCTAAACTATAGAAGTTAGAGATTTAAAATAAAAAACGTTTTATAGCAATTTTTATCAGCTTTCTTTGAAACTACAGTAACAAAGTTAAACTCTTTTTTGAGTCCTTTTTGTTTCGAAAATATATCTTGTGTACCTAAAAAGTTATTGCAATTTTAAAAGTGTGATACTTATTTTTGCAGGCCAGTAGGTATAGTTTCATTCCTACCGTGTTGGATACGACAGGCGAACGGAGCCGATCGCGCGTCGCAGCATACTTTCGGCTACGATCGCGTGTCGCGGAAGACGACCGCCGTCAAGCTGCTGTGCGCGGCTTGGTAATATAGACTTTAAATACTGTGTACACGATTTAATATCGATTAAAGATTGTAAAATCCGTTCCGATCCGATGCGATGCGAGCCGTTTGGTGGAAATCATTCTTAAGACCTGGTCTACGGCGACCATATTATTGTTTAACCGGGTCTTCTGTGACAACAATCTAACAAAACACACGAACAAAACATGGTTAGTGTATTATATACTCGGACCAATTACAAGAAGCTGTTAAACCATACCCCAATTTTCTTTATAAATCATGTTAGGGATTATTTCTAACAAAAACATGTTTGCAGGAGACTCGGTTTTAGAATTAATTTATTTGCACATTAACTGACTGCCTCATTGCTCTAGTATCGTGAGGTCCTGGTTGCCAGTAAACGTATATCTCTATTTGACTGTAAATTTCAATTGAATACCAACAATAAACTAGTCTAAAATAATAACAGTGTACTACATCCTCTTTCTAAAAGTACCAGGCGATTATAAACCACAAGAGCACTCACATAACAGCGATGGATCGTAACTGATCTTCGCGTGTCTCCTGCGCGCCTGGTAGCCGTGCCTCGCGAGCGGCGCGTGCAGGTCTGACGTAGGGTCTTGAGAGGCGGTTACAATGCACCCCCCGCCTCTGGAAAACTTCAACCGTTCCACCAGCCCAGCTCGACCCCCTCCTTCGTGCAACGCTATTAGTTTTCGGAGCTCTGGAAATAATAGACTTCTAACATGGAGTCAGGCCAGCGAAGTCAAAGATTTTGGGGGGGTCATATCTTTACATAGTATAAAACAAAGTCGCTCCCGCTGTCTGTACGATTAGATCTTTTAAACTACGCAACGGATTTTAATGCAGTTTTCAGTAATAGATAGAGTGATTCAAGAGGAAGGTTTATATGCCCCACATTAGTATCTACATTGCACCCGTGCGAAGCCGGGGCGAGTCGCTAGTTAACAGTAAAATAAGTTGAGAGCATTAGAACTGCACATTTTTTTTTGTAAATTGTCTATTTTAAGGAGATTTGTTAATTTGACGTGCACGATTTTGAGGGGGGTCATGACCCCTACGACCCCCCCCGGACCTCCACTGCATAAAGTAGGCTCATTAACCAGTGATAGCGTAGCGGTTAAACTTTTGCATTCCATGCAGGGGGGTCTGATTTGGATCCCTGCTCGCACTATTGACTTTTCGAATTCATGTGCGGATCAGAATTTGAAGGAAAACATCGTGAGAAACCCTTTACATCTGAGAGGGCCAGTGGCGTGGTGGGGGCGGCAGGGGCGGCCCGCCCCGGGCTTCACTTTTTAGGGGGCGGCAAAGTTTAACAATAAATATTAAAAAACTTTTTTATTTAAAATCTAACCTGTACAATGCAAAATAATGATGACTGTTCTTTCCGAAAAGTTCTCTACATTAAATTGAAATACCTAAATAAGAGGGTGGCAACATTTTCTTCCGCCCCGGGCAGCCGACACCCACGCTACGCCATTGGATAGGGCTCCAAAAAACAAAACGACGTTCTCGATGGAGTGTCGTCCGCAAGTCACACCAGGACAGCGTGGTGGACTAAGGAAAACATATTTCTCATTCTAACTTCATGATTTCATACAGAAAAGGGATTTATGTCAATTACTAACTGCATGTCATATATAAAAGAGGATTATAGGTGGACAACTATCGAGACTAAAGAGCTTTTCATCCCATCTATTCGAAAAGGATGACTTGCTTCGCCTTTAAGTGCACCCAAAGGTGATGTTTTCTCTATGAAACTTTTAGCGGGCAGTAATGAGTTTTTAATCCTCTTTATAAGTGCGCCGCAATTATCTTTGCCGCGCACTTTTTGAATTTGGAGCATCTTAGTGTTCAGCGCCAAAGAAATCGAACGCAAATATTGTTTGAATAAAGACTGGCTGGTACGACGGTCCTTAGTCGCGAAAATGTCTCAAATGTAAATATAAGTTTTTAGTTGTTTTATTATTAGATACTATTTAATTTCAATTTAGTTGTTACTCTGTTTTATTAAATAATAATATTACAATAAAATATGAGGCGCCTTTTATTTTCTCATAGTGGGTGATGAAAAGTAGAGTGTATCACTCGGGCGCAAAATATATTTTTGGCTCGGGCGTCGTACTTTGAATCCATCGCTACGTTCAGGATTCTACTAAAGAATCCCTCACTTCGCTATGGATTCAAAAAAGCGCCCTCGCCGTAAAAATATTATTTTGCTCCCTTAGGATACAATCTACTATTATGTCCTTCATGGTGTCATATAGCAAAGAGGTTTACTTTAGCAAAAAACTTTTTCAAAACGGGGTGCGCGCGTGCCTCCCAATTTTACTCTGAACAAACGCGCCAAAAGAAGTGTTACGTCATAAATAAGAGCAAAGGTATCTCCCACTGTACCTCTGTCTCTCGTCTTCCTTATATGATCAATTTTAGTATCCATTTCTTGCTTCTTCATGGCCCAGAGCTTCGCAAGTTTCAGACTAGTACGAGAGGTCTGCTTGCCTCTTTTTTCTGACTGTAAACGATGCAACAACTCCAGGCGGATGTGTTGGAGTTCATCTATTTCCTGAATAACAGAAGTAAAGTTTGTAAAATGGACTTTTTGTTGTGTCACATAAAGTACATTTTGTGAAGATGATTCGGCGATGGCCGTTCACTGTTTTAACATGAATCTTGAAAATGTACTGTATAAGGGTTGACCCACATCAGTCAGCACGCAATTGCGTTTTTTCATGCTCTATCCTTTTCTGTCGTTCGGGAACGGCATTTAATAGAACGAGAAAGACAGCGTCACTCGATAGTCACAACGTAAAGTGCATTTCTTAATGCTTTATTTTAAGGTGACGTCGTCGTTAGTTAAGATTTAAAATAAAGTATATAACTTACACCTGGTGATACGCATAGGAGCAAATAGAAGGGCAACTACAATGTAATAATGTGAATTGACACGTATCTACAGTAATTGGACGTAGTTTAGCAGAAAGTACTCAATCCACAAAATTGACAAAAATTAGTTATTGATACCAAAATGGTCTATAAGATAGGGTCTTTCATTTAGCAAAAAAGATCCAAGAAATAAACAATGGAAATACGTTTTTTGTGACGGAACCAAACCACATATTAGGCAGGTATTTTCTTTTTATTACCTATAAAGACCCAACCTGCTTAAATCATCCAACCCTATATTTTCCTAAATAAGTCCAGAAATACACAATATAACCATCAACCACCGATTTTACCAAGGATGTGTAATTACGTAACAAAATCTGAATACAGCATCACTGAAGAAAACCACTCTGAACTTAAAACGTCAATAACTCAAAAGTGACTCTGTGTGGGTTGAGTCTTTTCTGCTAAACTACGTCCAATTAAAGTTCATATTTGCAATGTTTTTTCTCCATTGTCTTTAAGTACAATTTTATTATGTTGGCAAATTGTATAACACGTTGCCAACCTCGGACCACTTTAGAAAGAGACAGAATTTAAAATTAAATATTTAAGGCCAAATAATGTGGTCTCCATTTTAACATAATTATACTTTCATGGCTTAGATTAAATACCTCTAGATGTAGCCATGATTACAGTAGCAAGTGTGGAAGTAAGAGCATATACAAGGTTAGTCGGAATGGGGGTACTAAGCCGAAAGGGTGTTTAAGTACCTATAATAACGGATAACTTATGTTCTAAAACTTTCCCCAAAAGTCAATAGTTCAAGAGAAATAGCTGTTCAAAGATTTCATAAAAAATAAGCTAAATTCTATCTATCCTCAGCTATGATCAGCTGTGTTTACATCTTAGGTCATATTTGGGGTCACGGATTAGAAACTCCATTTTCTGAATTCATAATTAAAGCAGGGATGAAGAATTTTTGAAAAAACTAAAATAAAAATAATTTTTCATGGAACTAAAGTTAATCCAATTTTAAAGTTTAACACTTTCTTTGTCAGCTTACAGAAGAACAGAAGTCCAAACTCAAGATTTGCCAACGAGCAATGGAGCGTAGTATCCTCGGTGTTAAACTAACCGATCGTGTTAGAAACACCACCCTGCGCTCTATAACGCAAGTAGCAGATGTTGGAGAAAGAACAGCCAAGCTTAAGTGGGAGTGGGCCGGTCATGTCGCTCGAATGCACCCGGAGAGGTGGGCAAAGATCGTGCCGCACTGGACACCTGAAGGAGGACGTTGTCGTCGAGGTCGGCCGCGGCGCAGGTGGCGTGACGATCTAGACGTGTTTGCGGGACTAGCATGGTTAGAAACGGCACAAAATAGAGAGGTTTGGAAGGCAAAATGGGAGGACTTTGTTCAGCAGTGGAACATTCCAAAGGCTATTAAAAATAAACACTTTCTTTAAAACAATCATCAGTGAGTGATACATTAAGTGGCCCGCGGCTTAGTACCCCCTTTCCGACTAACCTTGTATACAAAATTAGTAAGAAAACTGAGACAGAGCATCGTATCTTCTGTTTCATATGACGAGTCGTTTTTTAGCTTGGCGAACTTTTTATTGTTAGCCAACTCACTGTCACAGAACGTTGGATTCCCCGTATTCTTGTATTTATGAGAAATAGACTCCATTCGTCAAGTGTTTAGTGTATATTGTATACTCTACGATGGGAGGATGGAGTATTTTAGCATTATATTGCTGTCTCATGAGCGGGCACGCGGTGGCTCTATCTAGAGGTATACAGGGTGTAAATGAAGTCATGTAATTCCTTCAAACCTCGTGATGTACTGCTGACATATATTAATCTTACAGGGAAACAATTGGATTCAATAAAAAAAATACAAGAAGTAAACATGGTGTTCTTAAGTGGTCAATCAGACTGCACTAGCGGGTGCGGGGGCGGGCGCGGACGCTCGGGTCTTGGCGTCTGCGTGTTCACAGTAGTTCCGAACGAGCTATCGTAGTGTGCGTGTGTTCGGTCGTTCTCAAACTTTGCTGCGTAGTTAGAAGACATGGATGACGATTTGATTTTATTAACGGGTGTATCATAATCGTTTAGAACCCACATGCGCAGTCACCTAACAGATCTACATTAATACGAGCGGACTGTGCCATTAGAAACACCCGCGCCACCCGCGCCCGCGCCCGCTTCATGCAGGCGCGCGGCTCGCGAGAGCACTGAATGCAACTGGCGTCTACATACATTTGATTTACACGCGCCCGCGCTCGCACCCGCGCCCGCTTCCACTCTTAAATACGGCTAACATGAGGCGTTTTAGCGCCCCGAGATAAATGACCGCGCGGCGAGCGATAGCCGTGCTATTTCGCTTGGGGTGCTAAAATGCCTTACGTTAAGAACACATGTTTACTCCTTGTAATTTCTTTTTATTGATTCCAAAAGTATCCCGTGCAGGTTTAGTCTATGTCAGCAGTACATCACGAGGTTTGAAGGAATTACATGACTACATTTACACCCTGTATAAATTATAATAATTATAACTGGTCTAAGCTTCATGGTCTGAGATTGGCAACGTGAAACCGGATGGCAGTAGCCTTAATTAATTCATTATTTACGTACAGCCTCTCTAAACAACCAGTCCTTAGTCTCGACGTCGGTGATGATGGCTTCCCTATTTTTCATCCATCGTGGAAACTTGCCTCTTTCCACCAACGACATCCATGCTCGAGCGTGGCGCATCCTGATAACATGAAATATGTATACAAGGTTAGTCGGAAAGGGGGTACTAAGCCGCGGGCCACTTAATGTATCACTGATGATTTTCTTAAAGAAAGTGTTAAAATTTAAAAATACGATTAAATTTTTTCCATGAAAAATTTTTATTTTAGTTTTTTCGAAAATTCTTCATCCCCGTTTTAGTTATGAATTCAGAAAATTAATTTTCTAATCCGCGACCCCAAATATGACCTAAATTGTAAAAACAGCTGATCATAGCTATGGACAGATAGATTTTAGCATATCTTTTACGAAATCTTTGAAAAGCTATTTCTCTTAAATTATAGTTTTGGAGAAAGTTGTAAAACAAAAGTTATCCATTATTATGGGTACTTTAATACCCTTTCATCTTAGTACTCCCTTTCCGACTAACCTTGTATATATACAACATATATTGAATAGAAGGCCGAAAAAATACTTTAAGGTGGCATGCACAGACCGCAGCCCGTGGACCGCATGCGGCCCGTCGTCAGTATTCGTGCGGCCCACCCGCGAATTAAACTCTTATGCGCTAGTATGTAAACACTGCTATATTTTAAAAATAGGGGCCAACTTTATATCAGTTTTTTTAATACAAGTTTTCACTCTGCAAGCTTGTGATACAAGTGTGTTCATATCAACAGTGTAAGCTTGTGATACAAGTGTCATCATGTGAACAGTGCAAGTTTGTGATACAAGTGTGTTCATGTCAACAGTGTAAGCTTGTGATACAAGTGTGTTCATATCAACAGTGCAAGCTTGTGCTACAAGTGTGTTCATGTGAACAGTGCTAGCTTGTGCTACAAGTGTGTTCATGTCAACAGTGCAAGCTTGTGATACAAGTGTGTTCATATGAACAGTGCAAACTTGTGATACAAGTGTGTTCATGTGAACAGTGCAAGCTTGTGCTACAAGTGTGTTCATGTCAATAGTGCAAGCTTGTGATACAAGTGTGTTCATGTCAATAGTGCAAGCATGTGATACAAGTGTGTTCATGTCAACAGTGCAAGCTTGTGATATAAGTGTAATCATGTCAACAGTGCAAGCTTGTGATACAAGTGGGTTCAAGTCAACAGTGAAAGCTTGTGCTACCGTTTATTTTAATGAACATGTAGAAGTTCCGATTAATTAAAAATAACTCACTTATTGATAATAGCAGTGGTGTGGAAGTCAGCAGGCAGGTCTCCTCTGCGGTAAGGCTTCCCAGGACCTGGTGACAATTATTTTTTTCAATCTTTATCCAACATTAAATGTATGGATGGACGAAAGGAGATTAACGAAATAATTGTACAAGGCGAGTGTGGGACAGTTGGAAGGGGCCGACCTCGGCGAACGTACCACGAACAAATCGCAGACGCTCTCAAAAAGGGCCAGGTTGGTAGCACCCTAAACCGACGAGCATGCATGAGAAGGTTAATGAATTTAGATGAAGCGAAAAGGGGTGTGTCAGGATCGTAGCAGGTGGAAATCTATACTTTCTGCCTACCCCAATTGGAAACAGGTGTGATTGTACGTATGTGTGTATGTCCTACACTATTGTTCCTCCTGTATCGTGGGTGCGTTTACAGACACAAATCTTCACATGCACAAACGCCCAGACCCGGAACAACTATCTGTAGAACATACAAATATTTGTTCCGTACTGATAACACGATATGACACAGCTGGACTGGCCACGGTTGGGTATGAACTGCATGCGTTTAAAGGTTTTGTAGCTATACGAAGCGACAGCCATGGGCATAGCCAGGATTTTGTCCAGGGTAGGGCAAACTCAGTCAGACAGTAAATATGGGTCTTTTCTATAGATTATGTGGCAATTTTGCCCTATAACCTTATTTTTGAAGTCCGAATAAGTATAGACGGAGTCGGACACTGATCTGCCTCCTCGCCGGCAAGGCGCATCGCGACGTCCCACTGCCGCCGCCATCCCTGATCCACCGTACTCACTCGCCACCACCGTGGAGCCGGTCGTCTTTTCTGACTCCGCAGTCACACAGTTAATTAAGCCCTCATCAAGCTGTCTCCCTGTCCTCCCGCCAGCAACTCCCTAAACCGAGGTCCGAGTCCCATTAGGGGTCGCCCTTAGTGCTGTTGTTGCTAATAGTCATGATGTTAGTAGTAGCAGTAGTAGTTAGCTTAGGTTAAGTATTTTACTCTCGTCCCCATTGTTCGGAGACCCTTCAAGTCTCGCCAATAACTGCCCGGTTACTTAGAAACGGTCCGCAAGACCATCTACAAGCAGTCGAATAGAAAAAACAAGCACTGGTCTGCCTATTTTGGGTAATTGTTATGTTGACATGAGTGGCAAGTTGACTGAATCTAGACCATTTACCTACTCTTTCCTGTGCCAACGTGGGGCAAGTGCCCCATTTGACAAACCCTGAATACGCCTATGGCGCCAGCGAACATACATACCCCACTCTAATTTATCGAGGTACAGCATTTCTGGTGTCGTCTCACACTGTTCAGCAGTCTTCCCGTCAGGTTGCCATGGTATCGTTTGCGCTGAAGACTCCCTAAAATATAGTTATAGGTACTGTAATATTAATCAACATAGCCTTCCCTTAACTACTTCCAGTCTAACCAGATGTGGCTGAATACCAGTATTTTACAAGGAGCGACTGCCATCAGATCTCCGTAACCGAGTTACTGGGCAATGCCGATATCCTAAGGTTACACCAGTTGTCGAACCCCCCCGGTGGGTTCCCGCATTGTCGTTGCGGGGGGTCTCAGTAGCCGTGGATTGAAGGCCCACGGTGAAGCGAAGAGGAACCCGAGGAGGGGCTGCTCGTCGGGGCTTGGGCCTGGAAGCCCTCGATATAGCGGCCAAGTAGGTTGCGGTGTCGCCTGGGTGACACCGCAACTGAGGCGGGCCGCGATGTCGTATGGGAGGCATCGTGGCTGAAGGGTGGAGGCCGCGGCGGGAGAGGAGTGCCGGTATTGCGGTGCGCCGTTCTCCCTGCGTTCCGCGGCCTTGACGGGGTCGCCACCGTCAGAGGGCGGACGCGGTGGGGCCGCAGGGGGAGAGGAGTGTCGGTATGTCGTTGGCCGCTCTCCCTATCCTCTGCGGCCGAAAAGTGGTAGGTGGCGGGGCCACTAACCTGAACCATCGCAGGGGGACTAAGGGTGCCCAGACACGGGGTCGTCTGGCGCCCATGTGCTCGTTTGGCCCCCGGGGTGGTCACGGCGTACCATGTGTTCTGGTGCGCCGGTGATGGGGGGTACTCCCCAGAGGAGGGTCTGGTGGCGGACAGCCGCGGCGGGTTCGCGGATGAGTGCTTACGCGTGCCCTTGTTCCCGCCATATGTGGCAGAGGAGGACACCATGGAGTTTTAGTGGGTTTGAGTCCCCCATAACTGCACTATCTCCCCGTGGTAGTGCAGTACGCGAGTGCATTTCTCCACGATAAAAAAAAAAAAGTTGTCGGACTTTCGGGATTCTGACTTTCCGTAACGACTGTTATAGGTATTCGTAAGTCACCCGGGACCGACAGTTTAACGTGCTCTCCGAGGCACGGAGGGATCTGGGTTTTTGGCTCACTAGATACGGCTAAATTGTATTTAGACATATAAATATCATAAACTTGACAGACAGAGACGTGTTGCTGCTGTGCATCTTCTCAGAATAAGAAGGGTTAAGGCCTTAGTCCACCACGCTGGCCTGGTGCGGGTTGGCAGACTACACACACCATCGTAAACTTTATGGAGCCCTCTCATGTGTGCAGGTTTCCTCACGATGTTTTTCCTTCACCGTTAACGCAAGTGATAATCAAATTCTGATCCGCACATGAATCCGAAAATTCAGAGGTACGGGCCGGTGTCGAACTCGGACACTCCTGCATGGAAGGCAAGGGTTCAAACGCTAGACTATCATTGCTATTTATTATTTATTTGAACAATAAAGGTTTTATTTATTTACTAGCGGCCCGTCCCGGCTTCACACGGGTGGACATTTTTCCCGTTTTTGCAACATTTTTAATTTATACTCCGCTCCTATTAATCGTAGCGTGATATTATATAGCCTATAACCTTCCTCGATAAATGGACTATCTAACACAAAAAAATTTTTTCAATACCAACCAGTAGTTCCTGAGATTAGCGCGTTCAAACAAACAAACAAACTCTTCAGCTTTATAATATTAGTATAGATAGATACCTACCTGAATAAACTCTGTGTCGCTCTATTCCGTGGCTTGGTGGGTCCAACTGGCTGGTAAGATGGCGTTGTAGGGTGGAAATCAGGGGTCGTCGAAGGCAGTGACAGCACCTTCTTTGGGCTGAAATTACAAGCATATTCGCAGTGGCGTAGCGTGGGGAGGCAAAGGGAGCCATGGCCCGAGCGGATTTTTGAGGTTATGGTATTGACTTTTAAGGAAAAGTGGCAGTGACACACCAAAGTGTGTTATTTCAGGAGTGTATATAAAAAATGGCAGCGATACGTCAAAAATTGTGGTGTAGGCAGATTTTTGAATAAAAAATTTCATTTTTCTCCCACTGTGCGTCGCTACGGGCCTGGCACCCGTTCAAGGCGATTTGGACAGGAGCGACCGCGACGAGAAAGCGGAACCTCGCGAACACCACATCTCCCGCCGCCTAAACAATGGCGGGATTCAGTGCTGGACTTCATTCATCGACGTCAGATTCCTCTGCATGGTAAGCAACCAAGAAGAACATAATCTGCTTAGTTGTCGGCAATAAGATTGACAAGCATATCATTTTGGGACCCAGTGCATAATATCAGCAAGCACATTGGGTCACCCGAGCGACGGTGCAATGTGTATTCCCAAGGAGGGTCGATATCAGGCAGGCGGCCGGTCATAAAACAATAAGCCAAAACCTCTAACAACATGGATTTACAAAATACATGTTGTGCCGACCCCACCTAGTGTGGGATAAGGGCGGGAAGAAGAAGAAGGTAAGCAAGCGTTTATCCGCTGGGCAGTCACGCTACAAGCTGAATGATGATGAGAATGCTAAGAGGGATGTGTGGTATTACGCGAATGGATAGAATTAGAAATGAGGAAGCCTGAAAGTGGCGCCGGTGACTGAGAAGTTGTGTACAAACCGGTTGTCATGGTATGGGCATGTGATGCGGAGGAACGAGAAACATGTCGTGAGGAAAGTATTGAGTATGAATGTGGATGGTTATAAGAGTAGAGGAAGACCAAAGAAACGATGGATGGATAGTGTGAAAGATGATATGGATAGAAAGGGGGTGACTACCGAAATGACGGCTAATAAAGATGTATGGAAGAAGAACACATACTGCGCTGACCCCAAATAAGTGGGGATAAGGGCAGGAGGATGACGGTGAGTCACGCTACAAGCTGACATGGTATGGGAACGTACCCATACTACGTGACCCATTAAGGGGGGGAGGGAGGGCCTTCAAAATACCACGCTTGTTCACAGGGGCGGGGGGGGGGGGGTTAGGTTTTCGTCACGTGGTCAATATCCTATAGGGAAATCTCGCGCTTTTTCGAGCTATATTCAAATATGGCGCGCAGCGTTTAGCGCTTTTAAAACTCACATGTGGCCAAATTGACGCACATTGAACCAAATAATTTTCTTTTTGCAAAAAAAATGATTCAAAACCATATTTATGAATTTGGCATATACTACGGGTGGTCACTGAGGGGGGGGGGGGGGATAAAAGTTGGAAAAAATGGGTCACGAGTGTGGGTACGTTCCCTATGTCCTTACGCAGCTGTAAATTTGAATTCATCCTTCCCACAGAGATCTAGTGATGTTTCCTTCCTGGCACACTCCTGTCTGTTCAGATATCCTCCGTAAGACCTGTCGATATGGTCTGGTAGACGACAGTTCGGATGGTATACTGTAAAAAAATGTGATTTTAATTAGTCTTCTTCTTTTCGAGTGGTTCGTGACTGACCTGGTGTCAGAGTTTATGCCGCCCATGGGCCTCTGACTTGGCTTCACATGCCGTCGAGAAATATCTCTCAGGCATGCCGGTTTCCTCACGATGTTTTCCTTCACCGTTCATAGTTACAGTAAGTGGCTGGATATCAACCGTGCAGATCATATGATTTGCGAGTTAAGCTGCACTTGCCGCGGTCAGTCCGTGGATAGGTGACCGTTTGTTACACATTGAGACATCTCCATGCGTCGGAGAGCACGTTAAACAATCGGTCCCGGGTGTCATATGAATACCTATGACAGTCGTTACGGGTAGTCAGAAGCCTGAAAGTCTAACCTTAGGATATCGGTATTGTCCAGAAACTACTGCTCAGGAATAACAACAAATAAACCTGCACAGATTTAAAAAAAAATGTTTATGTATACATTGTAAGAGCTTTGCTTACTTTTGTTGACTAAGGGGAGGAGAGGGTCTAAAATTACTAAAATTCTGCTTTCATCAAAGTCAAAGAATTTATTTCAATTAGGCACATAAAAGGCACATTTGAACGTTAAAATTTACAAAAAAAAATAGAATTGTTTCTAGTCGCTCCTTCCAAAAGATAGTTTCGTATGGAGAAGAATGGGCAAGAAATTCCACCGTTACTCTTTTAAAATGTCTTACAATATTTTGTATAGGTACATTAATTATACAATTATATGTGAAGACGACGCACCTAGAATCAAATTACTATACCACAATAGGTACAGTCGAGTTCATTAATATACTGGCCCTTCCAGGCTTTCTTTTTTTTTTTTTTTTTAAATAACGTTGCCCCTCACTAGGATTTCTCCTGTGCCATGGGTGCGTTTACAGACACAAATCTTCACATGCACAAACACCCAGACCCGGAACAACTATCTGTAGGCCATACAAATATTTGTTCCGTGCGGGAATCGAACCCACGACCCGCAGCGCTGGGGCTATTCGCTTAGCCACTGCACCAAACGTGTCGTCAACGGCTTTAAAAATAATGAACGTTTAAAAAGTTCATAATATTGTGACAACTCTAAGTGTTTAGCCAGACTGGCAGCGCGGTGCGGGGAGCGGCGCGGGGAGCGGCGCGGGGAGCGGCGCGGGTGCGGGAACGCGTGCGATTTACCTGTCCGCAGTGGAGCGTGGCTTCGTTCTGAGCGTTGTCGTGTCCAGTGTTTGTCAAAATATAATATGGATGAAGAAGACTTATTTTTACTGGAAAATTCTTACTAGAAAACGATGTTTCGACATCAACAGTGCAGATCGTGCTTGAATAGCACTTATTAATTCTTCAACATTTAATTTTGAAGACGCCATCACAACAACGCGCGTGGTCAGCTCGAACTAGTTTGAGATCCCCCGCTCCCGCGCGGGTTGTCGCTTGCTGCCCGCGCTCTCACTGCGGCCACTTGTAACGAGCTATGGCGTGAGCTAACCGCGCGCTCCCCGCGCCAAGTAGCCCGCGCCGCTTCCCGCGCCCGCGTGCCCACTATGGACACTCAAATGAAGTTCTTCTGTTTGAACTCGCCGCACCGCGCCCGCCCCGCGCCCGCGTACCCACTATGGACACTCAAATGAAGTTCTTCTGTTTGAACTCGCCGCACCGCGCCCGCCCCGCGCCCGCGTGCCCACTATGGACACTCAAATGAAGTTCTTCTGTTTGAACTCGCCGCACCGCGCCCGCCCCGCGCCCGCGTGCCCACTATGGACACTCAAATGAAGTTCTTCTGTTTGAACTCGCCGCACCGCGCCGCTTCCCGCGCCCGCGTGCCCACTATGGACACTCAAATGAAGTTCTTCTGTTTGAACTCGCCGCACCGCGCCCGCCCCGCGCCCGCGTGCCCACTATGGACACTCAAATGAAGTTCTTCTGTTTGAACTCGCCGCACCGCGCCGCTTCCCGCGCCCGCGTGCCCACTATGGACACTCAAATGAAGTTCTTCTGTTTGAACTCGCCGCACCGCGCCCGCCCCGCGCCCGCCCCGCGCCCGCGTTTGCAGTCTGGCCAAAGGCTAAGCATTATTAAATTGTGGTCAAGATTTAGATTCATTAATATGTGACTGCTTTTTCTCAGTAACATGTACACAGCCAAAGGCACATTATTATACAGGATGTAAACGAAATCATGTAATTCCTTCAAACCTCGTGATGTACTGCTGACATAGATTAACCCTAAAAAAGCAGTCACATATTAATTAATCTAAATCTTGACCACAATTTAATGATGCTTAGAGTTGTCACAATATTATGAACTTTTTTAACGTTCATATATTTTTGAAGTCTGGAGGGGCCAATATATTAGTGAACTCGACTGTACATAACACTTGAATGGCTCCAAAGTACATAAGATGGCAAGAGCCTCAATTAAATTTAGTTTGTGAACTATAGAATAGGTACCGATTGTTTGGTTGTTATCAAATCAAGTCGATTTCCGAATTTGACGACTGAGGTTACGGGCAGTTATAGTAGAATGTGTTATCACTTACCAACGTGCATTCTGGGTCGCGTTTTCATATCTGAAAACATGCAGGTGTACACCGGTTGTAGCACCTGGGAAATGGATAATCCATGATATTGATAATATCAAGTACAGTAAATGAAAGGCAATTAATTGCATGCAGCTGAGATGATAATGCTAAGAGGGATGCGTGGTGTTACGCGAATGGATAGAATTAGAAATGAGTATGTAAGAGGAAGCCTGAAAGTGGCGCCGGTGACTGAGAAATTGTGTGGAAACCGGGTGTCATGGTATGAGCATGTGATGCGGAGGAACGAGGAACATGTCGTGAGGAAAGTATTGAGTATGAATGTGGATGGTTATAAGAGTAGAGGAAGACCAAAGAAGCGATGGATGGATAGTGTGAAAGATGATATGGCTAGAAAGGGGAGTGACTACTGAAATGACGGCTAATAATGTATGGAAGAAGAAGACATACTGCGCCGATCACAAATAAGTTGAGATAAGGGCAGGAGGATGATGATGATCAAGTACAATACGCGCACGAACTTAAAGCAGAGCTGAGGGATGCGCGTAGCAATGCGCTAGTGTTGGTAGGTATGGAGGAACGTAGTCTTATGCCTGGCGGGCTACTGCCCAACGGTTGATGTTGTGAAGTTGTATATACTAACTCCGCGTCAGATCTTGATATCGCGATGCAGAATTTGTGACGTTTCATCTGACAGCTGTCATTGTTGTCGCTGTAGTCTGCTAGACATTCGTCGTGCTTCGTAATTTTCATGTGGCGTAATAAATGCTGCCACAGTGGGTAACAAGGACAGCACTACATTTGTGGGCGTGTGAGGAGAGGGGAGCTTTATCTTAGGCCCCGAATGCATTCAATTCGCGCGCGTACTTTAGTAGTAGGTAAGTCGCAGGGCTTGGAACTGGATACAAATAACGGTTATATTATGTGCTTACAACTTGTGCCGACGCCATAGCTGCTTTGAACGCAGTGCGCGCGTAATCCCGAGCCCCAGATACGACAAATGCAGAATCTGGAAACACAATATAAGCATTTAAAATATTCGTTAGGTCGAGGCTACACTAAGAGCATGTCCAGATACGGCGTTTTACGCGCGTAGCCAATCGCGCGATTGTGAGATACTACAGTCAACAACAGGTCGACATGGCAATCGGGTATGAGGTGAGTCGTGGAGGGGGGGACGCCCCGCACGCCCGCACAGCGCCCGCGCCATCTTGAGCCGGCGCCAGATACAGCTTCAAACATTTGAACACTTCTTTGATTGTTATGTGTGGCACGGGACTTTGAATATGTGTTCAAAGTTTGAAGAAAGATTTGCAATTTGCCATGCGGTATCGGTTTTTTAGCGCACATTAAATCGTTCAAAGTTGGAATGTGTTCAAATGTTTGCGTAGCCTGTCACATTGCGCAAAGTTCAATTGCGCGACCGTTGCTGTGGCGAAAGGTCGTCCGCGGTAGGAAGTTTTGTTTATGACTGCGTGCGCGTACGTGCTTGAATAGTTCAAGATCGTAATTTTCAAGATGGTCTTGAGCAACGAGTGCGTCCTTGAATTAGTGGAGTTGCTGCAATGGGAGCCATGTATTTGGAACCCAAAACATACATTTCACACATCCATTCGCTCCTTCTTTTCGAACGTTTTGGTTGATTTTGCACATGTAATAAATAATTACAAGCACTTAAATAATAAAGGCACACCGCGTCCACAAAATCTTCGTCCATCTTGTTTGTCGTCTACCAGCATACTGTGGAGAAAAATGTTTGCAAAGTACCTATATCTGGCAGGCTGCGACAATATTGTGTTCAAATATATGATGGAATCAGGCGTTACTTTGCGGAAATCCATGATCTATAAATATACAGTAAAATATTTAGTGTTAATTCCGCGAAAAAAACAGTTGATCAAGCCTGAATGCAGTATGCAGCACCGCCCTCCCGCCCGCAAATATATGCAAATGCAGAAGGTGCGATTAAGACGACGAATTGAAAACATTGGCGGCAGGGATTTTAATATTTCTCAGCAATTACAAAACATTCTGAACTTATATTTATACACTTCATTTATCATGTCTTTAAGATCAATTTTATAATTGCTTTACATGATTGGATAACTTTTACAGCACAGAAAAAAATATCAAAAACTGCTCTTCAAAAACATAGATTTTCATTTTACAGAGAAACGAGACAGATTTCAACCTCAATATTTTGTATATAGATTAATCTAAGCATACACTTCAAAATAATAATTAGATTTTATAAAATTAGCGATAGTCTTTATTTTAAACGAAAAATACTGTTTTGGCGGTTACGACCTTACGGCATAAGCTAGTTCGCGTGCGTTTTTGTATGCAATAAATTCCCCCTCAGTCCGCTGCTGACTAGTGTCAGCGACGGGTCTGTGTCACTGGATTTCCCGCGCGCTATCGACAGTAATTGTATCTTGATCTGAGTGATATTTAGTTATTAAAAATGGGGAAAAAAACTATTAAAATTATGGCTACGTATGTGTGTATAGCTACAAAATAAAAACATACAACGTAAATAATATTTTAGAAAAAATAGTCGTCAGAACAGAGTCAATCCATGGAGTCGTCTTTGGACTTAGGTAAAAATAAAGCAATGTCAGTCGATTCTTTGGAAGGGTATTTATGTGTACATGGTATGAATCTAGTACTAGTCTAAATAACGCATCCTAATAACGCATCTGTTATATACATAGGCACTGGTCGCTATAGCTTTGTCGAAATTTCCCAGCGGCGCAGCGGTATGTCGGCTACTTTGAGTGAGCGAGATAGTAGACAAAGTAGTAGCTAGTTCAGTGACTAGTGCCTACTGTAATGCGATATCCTCGGCTCGTGAACTTTAGCAAAATAGCTGATCGGGAGCACTTTTTAAGTTTGATTTTGATTGTTGTTTTAGGTGATATTTATGTGTTTTTTAACGCATTGAGATAGGCAACAATAATGGTTTTATCTATACTAATATTATAAAGAGGAAAGATTTGTATTTTTGTATGTAACGAATAAACTTAAAAACTTCTGGATCGATTTCAAAAAATCTTTTGCCGTTAGAAAGCTACATTATTACTGAGTAGCATAGGCTGTATTTATTACTGGAATAAAACTTCTTACGCGGGCGGAGCCGTGAAGACACAGCTAGTACACTATAAAGTAAAAATATCTAAGTAAACTTAAAACCGACTATCATAATAAAATGCGTACACAAAATTTCGTGTCTGTGCTGTTAACCGTTAAATAATTTTTTATCTGGAGCTAATCCTGGATGTCGATTTAGGTCATGCTTACCATATAAATGCATTGTTATTGGAACTGAACCAACATGTAAAAATTCAACTTCGTAGGATAAGAGGAAGTAGTTCAAAATTCAGTTGCAAGATTTGAACCAAACATACGTATATTGCAAGTTAATAAAAAGCTTGTAAAATCGAAAAATATAAGAAAATTGCGACGGAAAATTCCAACGCTAGTGGGTTCAGAATCATAATACTGGATCCATGGTACACGCATACATTATGATGTCCCTATCAGCCAGTGGATAATTTTACACATTGTGAACAACAGTTCTTTTTTTCATTCATTCAATCATCAAATTCTTATCTAGCCAGTGTATCCTCCAAGTTTTGTCTACAGAGTCTAAGCTTAATTTAACTAGATACTATAGAAGTATTGACAAAAATAAAGCTTCGTTTAACAATATATTATGCAAATATTGAAATATCTCCATAACATACATATAATTTCAAAGCCGTGACATTATGAATGTACTTATGTATATATTGTGACATTTTCCCCATATTCAATATCCTGAAATCTGAATACACTTCTTAAAAAATATTTAAAATAATATTCCTACAAAAAAAATTAAAGGAGACTCTATGACGTCTATGTTCCCGAGCGTGGCTGACAAGCGCGCGAGTTAGTCGCCCACGGCAACATTTAGCAACGATGCAGATACAGATACAGTCGCAAAAAAAACGCGATACTTATACAATCGCTCACGTAATTATGATTCTGCATCGCGACTAACGCAATACAGCAGCGATACAGACGCGATGCAGCATTGCTACAGTCGCGATTCGACACGCTGTAGTGACGACCTGTGAATGCCTGTGGACGCTACAGTTGTTAGATGGACTCAGTCGACACGACATTGGTCGCGTCGTCTTTGTTGCTGCTTTTACGGAAGCAATCACAGCGTAACCGTGGACAACATAATACACAAGTGACGCGTAATCGACACCGTTGCACGTTTGCATTGATAATGTCGCGCGTATGCATCGATGCAGACATGATGCTGAATCGATACAATCGCGCGTTGCAAATGCAACCAACGGCCAAAAGTAGCGATCCAGAGGCGCGCTCACAAAACGCGCGTCTGCATTGCTGCTAAAAGTCACCGTGAGCGACCGCCCTTAGACTGCGCGGGCTGCCTTGCGCCGGTCCATCGCACTACGTAAAGATTATCGGAGTGTGCGAGGATTGCGGGGCGCGGCGGCCGATTTGAAATTATTTGTTTATCAATGCGTCGCCTTAAAACTCAAGACCGTCTGGCCTGATTTTTATGATCTTTGATTTGTTGGATTTGTCTCCGCCCCGAATAGCAGAATAACTATTAAAATATTGGAAAAATAAACGATTTTTTTTTTAATAGAGATAACATATATCATCTATCCCCAATCACCAATCATCTACCGTCAATCATCTATCGCCAATCACATATCGCCAATCACCTATCGCCAAAAACCTATCAACAATCATCTATCACCTATCGTCAATCACCTATAACCAATCATCTATCACCTACCGCCAATCACCTATCGCCATCACCAGTCACCTATCGCCACCACCTATCGCCAATCACCTATCACCAATCATCTATCACCTACCGCCAGTCACCTATCGCCATCACCTATCGCCAATCAGCTATCACCAATCATCTGTCACCTATCCCATACCGCCAATCACCTATCGCCGCCACCTATCGCCAATCACCTATCATCAATCATCTATCACCTACCGCCAATCACCTATCGCCATCACCTATCGCCAATCACCTTACACCAATCATCTGTCGCCAATCACATACCGCCAATCACCTATCGCCACCACCTATTGCCAATCACATACCGCCAATCACCTATCACCAATCACCTATGACCAATCACCTATCACCAATCACCTATCATCTGTCGCCAACCAACTATCACCAACACCTATGGCCAATCACCAAACTACCGTCAATCATCTATCGCCATCACCTATCACCAATCACCTATGACCAATCATCTGTTGCCAATCACATACCGCCAATCATCTGTCGCCAATCACATACCACCAATCACCTATCGCCATCACCTATCACCAATCACCTATGACCAATCATCTATCATCTATCGCCAACCACCTATCACCAACACCTATCATCAATCACCAATCATCTACCGTCAATCATCTAGCACCAACCACCTATCGCCAATCAACTATGACCAATCATCACCTATCACCAATCACCTATGACCAATCATCTATCATCTATCGCCAACCACCTATCACCAATACATATCGCCAATCACCAATCATCTACCGTCAATCATCTATCGCCAATCACATACCGCCAATCACCTATCACCAATCACATACCGCCAATCACCTATCGCCAATCACAGTCTGTCGTCAATCACATACCGCCAATCACCTATCGCCATCACCTATCACCAATCACCTATGACCAATCACCTATGACCAATCACCTATGACCAATCACCTATCATCTATCGCCAACCACCTATCACCAACACCTATCGCCAATCACCAATCATCTACCGTCAATCATCTATCGCCATCACCTTTTACCAATCATCTGTCGCCAATCACATACCGCCAATCAGCCATCGCCATTAACTATCGCCAATGACCTTACACCAATCACCTATCGCCATCACGAGTCACCTATCGCCACCACCTATAGCCAATCACCTATCACCAATCATCTGTCACCAATCACATATCGCCAATAACCTATCGCCAGTCACCTATGACCAATCACCTATCATCTATAGCCAACCAACTATCACCACCACCTATAGCCAATCACCTATCGCCAATCATCTGTCGCCATCACCCATCGCCAATCACCTTACACCAATCATCTGTCGCCAATCACCTATCGCCAATCACATACCGCCAATCGCCTATCGCCATCACCTATCGCCAATCACCTAACACCAATCATCTGTCGCCAATCACATACCGCCAATCACCTATCGATATCACCTATCACCAATCACCTATCGCCAATCACGTACCGCCAATCGCCTATCGCCAATCACCTTACACTAATCATCTGTCGCCATCACCCATCGCCAATCACCTTACACCAATCATCTGTCGCCAATCACCCTACTAGCGCCTATCACATACTGCCAATCGCCTATCGCCATCACCTATCGCCAATCACCTTACACCACTCGTCTGTCGCCAATCACCTATCGCCAATCACATACCGCCAATCGCCTATCGCCATCACCTATCGCCAATCACCTAACACCAATCATCTGTCGCCAATCACATACCGCCAATCACCTATCGCCATCGCCAATCACCTATCATCTAACGCCAATCACCTATCACCAGTCACCTATCGCCAATCATCTATCGTCTATCGCCAATCATCTATCGTCAATCACATACCGCCAATCACCTATCGCCAAGCACCTATCACCAATCATCTATCACCTACAGCCAATCACCTATCACCAACATCTATCGCCAATCACCAATCATCTACCGACAATCATCTATCGCCAATCACATACCGCCAATCACCTATCGCCAATCACATACCGCCAATCACCTATCGCCAATCACATACCGCCAATCACATCACCTATCGCCATCACCTATCACCAATCACCTATGACCAAACACCTGTCATCTATCGCCAACCACCAATCACCCATGACCAATCACTTATGACCAATCACCTATGACCAAACACCTATCATCTATCGCCAACCACCAATTACCAATCACTTATGACCAATCACCTATGACCAAACACCTATCATCTATCGCCAACCACCAATCACCTATGACCAATCACTTATGACCAATCACTTATGACCAATCACCTATGACCAATCACCTATGACCAATCACCTATCATATATTGCCAACCAACTATCGCCAATCACGTATCGCCAATCACGTATCGCCAATCACCATCAGTCGCCAATCACATACCGCCAATCACCTATCGCCATCACCTATGACCAATTACCTATGACCAATCACCTATGACCAATCACCTATGACCAATCACCTATGACCAATCACCTATGACCAAACACCTATCATCTATCGCCAACCACCAATCACCCATGACCAATCACTTATGACCAATCACTTATGACCAATCACCTATGACCAATCACCTATCATATATCGCCAACCAACTATCGCCAATCACGTATCACCAATCACATACCGCCAATCACCTATCACCAATCACCTATGACCAATCACCTATGGCCAATCACCTATGACCTATGGCCAATCACCTATGACCTATGACCAATCACCTATGACCAATCACCTATGACCAATCACCTATGGCCAATCACCTATGACCAATCACCTATGACCAATCACCTATGACCAATCACCTATGACCAATCACCTATGACCAATCACCTATGACCAATTACCTATGACCAAACACCTATCATCTATCGCCAACCACCAATCACCCATGACCAATCACTTATGACTTATAATAATTCATTTATTCCTTCAAGTAACAATGACTCATCAATACACAGAAACCAGATTAGAAAATTATACACTAACACACACAGAATACACTAAACATTACAATAGGTACAACACAAGACAGTAACCACACAAAACACATTTATGCCGTCAGTTGACGACTGTAGGTGACGTGCAAGTCACTGCAGCGTCTAATGAAAGGACAGTCAAACCTGTCGGCTATCATCACTAGTACGCTGTTGGAGCTGCCGCGAACTCTGCGTACCAAGGACGCGCTCCGCTTACGCATCGTTGCATAAAAGCAGTCGACGCTAGCAACAGCGAACATACCCGAGGCACTACGATTGACCAAACACCTATCATCTATCGCCAACCACCAATCACCCATGACCAATCAACTATGACCAATCAACTATGACCAATCACCTATGACCAATCACCTATGACCAATCACCTATGACCAATCACCTATGGCCAATCACATATGACCAATCACCTACGACCAATCACCTATGACCAATCAACTATGACCAATCACCTATGACCAATCAACTATGACCAATCACCTATGACCAATCAACTATGACCAATCACCTATGACCAATCACCTATGAGCAATCATCTGTCGCCAATCACATACCGCCAATCACCAATCACATACCGCCAATCACCTATCGCCATCACCTATCACCAATCACCTATGACCAATCACCTATGACCACTAACCTATGACCAATCACCTATGACCAATCACCTATGACCAATCACCTATCATATATCGCCAACCAACTATCGCCAATCACGTATCACCAATCACATACCGCCAATCACCTATCGCCATCACCTATCACCATCACCTATCACCAATCACCTATGACCAATCACCTATGACCTATAACCAAACACCTATGACCAATCACCTATGACCAATCACCTATGACCAATCACCTATGACCAATCACCTATGACCAATCACCTATGACCAATCACCTATGACCAATCACCTATGACCAATCACATATGACCAATCACCTATGACCAAACACCTATCATCTATCGCCAACCACCAATCACCCATGACCAATCACCTATGACCAAACACCTATCATCTATCGCCAACCACCAATCACCCATGACCAATCAACTATGACCAATCACCTATGACCAATCACCTATGACCAATCACCTATGGCCAATCACATATGACCAATCACCTACGACCAATCACCTATGACCAATCACCTATGACCAATCACCTATGACCAATCACCTATGACCAATCACCTATGACCAATCACCTATGACCAATCACCTATGACCAATCACCTATGACCAATCAACTATGACCAATCACCTATGACCAATCAACTATGACCAATCACCTATGACCAATCACCTATGGCCAATCACATATGACCAATCACCTACGACCAATCACCAATGACCAATCACCTATGACCAATCACCTATGACCAATCACCTATGACCAATCACCTATGACCAATCACCTATGACCAATCAACTATGACCAATCACCTATGACCAAACACCTATCATCTATCGCCAACCACCAATCACCCATGACCAATCAACTATGACCAATCAACTATGACCAATCACCTATGACCAATCACCTATGACCAATCACCTATGACCAATCACCTACGACCAATCACCAATGACCAATCACCTATGACCAATCACCTATGACCAATCACCTATGACCCCTAACCTATGACCAATCACCTATGACCAATCACCTATGACCAATCACCTATCATATATCGCCAACCAACTATCGCCAATCACGTATCACCAATCACATACCGCCAATCACCTATCGCCATCACCTATCACCTATCACCTATGACCAATCACCTAAGACCAATCACCTATGACCAATCACCTATGACCAATCACCTATGACCAATCACCTATGACCAATCACCTATGAACAATCACCTATGACCAATCACCTATGACCAATCACCTATGACCAATCACCTATGACCTATAACCAAACACCTATGACCAATCACCTATGACCAATCACCTATGACCAATCACCTATGACCAATCACCTATGACCAATCACCTATGACCAATCACCTATGACCAATCACCTATGACCAATCACCTATGACCAATCATCTGTCGCCAATCACATACCGCCAATCACCAATCGCCATTACCTATCGCCAATCACCTTTCACCAATCATCTGTCGCCAATCACATACCACCAATCATCTGTCGCCAATCACATACCGCCAATCACCTATCGCCACCACCTATCGCCAATCACCTATCACGAATCATCTGTCGCCAATCACATACCGCCAATTACCTATCACCAATCACCTTACACTAATCATCTGTCGCCAATCACATACCGCCAACCACCTATCGCCATCGCCAACCACCAATCACCTATGACCAATCATCTATTACCTACAGCCAATCACCTATCACCAACACCTATCGCCAATCACCAATCATCTACCGACAATCATCTATCGCCAATCACATACCGCCAATCATCTATCGCCAATCACATACCGCCAATCACCTATCGCCAATCACCATCAGTCGCCAATCACATACCGCCAATCACCTATCGCCATCACGAGTCACCTATCGCCACCACCTATAGCCAATCACATACCGCCAATCACCTATCGCCAATCACATACCGCCAATCGCCTATCGCCATCACCTATCGCCAATCACCTAATACCAATCATCTGTCGCCAATCACCTATCGCTAATCACATACCACTAATCATCTGTCGCCAATCATATACCGCCAATCACCTATCGCCATCACGAGTCACCTATCGCCACCACCTATAGCCAATCACATACCGCCAATCACCTAATACCAATCATCTGTCGCCAATCACATACCGCCAATCACCTATCGCTAATCACATACCACTTATCATCTGTCGCCAATCATATACCGCCAATCACCTATCGCCAATCACATACCGCCAATCGCCTATCGCCTTCACCTATCGCCAATCACCTAATACCAATCATCTGTCGCCAATCACATACCGCCAATCACCTATCGCTAATCACATACCACTAATCATCTGTCGCCAATCATATACCGCCAATCACCTATCGCCATCACCAATCACCTATCACCAATCATCTGTCGCCAATCACATACCGCCAATTACCTATCGCCAATCACCTTACACTAATCATCTGTCGCTAATCACATACCGCCAACCACCTATCGCCATCGCCAACCACCAATCACCTATGACCAATCATCTATTACCTACAGCCAATCACCTTACACTAATCATCTGTCGCCAATCATATACCGCCAATTGGGGTGGGATAGGTTGTCTGCGTCGGATTCCTGCCAGTCGGCCTAAAAAGGCGGTGGAATACCTTGTTAAAATCGTTGATATCCTACAAACTCTCACCAGTGGCTCCAAGTAGCTGTCTTGTACGCAGCGGCCACACCCCGGTAACCACGTCGGCTCGTGGGCGAAACCTGGTAGAGGGGGACTTGAGTGTTTTGGCACTTAAGTCTTGCGGTTACCTCCCGCATAGTGCACAGGGTCTGACTTGGCCTAATTGAGCAATCCACCTCCGGTGGCGAGTCAGCTAGGCATAGTGAAAGGCCTTAAGGGCGACGGTAGGGGACATGTAGTTATCGTTCGGCCAGACACTGCATCCAGCCCCCCTCCAGTCGTAGCGGTTTCCGTTCCACTGGATCAAGGAGGGTACGGACGAGAGAGTGCATCTGTGTTTGCGCGCACGCTTGAGCACTTAAATATATCCTGCGCAAATGACTGTTGCTGTTTTTCACCGGACTCCGATATCAAGTCCTGTGGCGATGGGTAGAGGTAGAGAGGTCCAGTAGTGATGCTCACTGGTCTTTGTCTGAAACCTGCACATAGGCGGCTTAGGGAGAGTGGTCGCTCTTGCACTGCATTGGGGTAACAGTGTGGCTCGGCAGCACCCTCTGTGACGAAGCAGCTCTATTTAGAGATTTGGCACTGCTTCCCCCGCTCAGCCGGGGAGGGGACTAGAAAAGGTGTCCCAAACAAACGCTTACTCCAAAATCAATATGGGAGGTAGTAACCACGGCTGCCTATGCATCCATTTCTTCGTGGTCGAAATAATAAAAATATTGAGCATAAAAAACCTTTTACTTTTGGTGCGTGGAATGTGCGCACTCTGTTGGACCGACCATCTAATCTATGCCCAGAGCGTAAAACTGCTATTGTCGCTCGAGAGCTCCGCCGCTACAATGTGGACATAGCGGCCTTGAGCGAGACACATTTAGCCGACGAAGGTGAGCTTACAGAGCGTGGTGGTGGTTATACTTTTTACTGGAAGGGAACTGACTCAAGCGAACCGAGGCGGTCTGGAATGGGGTTCGCTATTAAGACCAATATAGCTTCAAAGCTAAATGAGTACCCTGTTTATATATCTGACAGGGTTATTTCGTTACGTCTTCATCTTGAAATGCACAACTTCCTCAATGTCATAGGTGTATATGCCCCAACTCTGGATAAGGCCGATGAAATTAAGGATAGATTCTATGAGGAGGTTACTCAAGCGCTAACCAAAGTGCCATCTCGGGAGCAAATCCTACTGCTCGGGGACTTCAATGCGCGGGTTGGCCGAGATCATGAGGCGTGGCCTGCAGTGCTCGGCAGGCATGGGATCGGGAACATGAACAGCAATGGTCAGTTACTACTCAGTCTCTGCGCTCAATTTCAACTGAGCATAACAAACACTATGTTTCGACTTCCTGCCAAGTATAAAACCACCTGGATGCATCCGAGGTCTAAACATTGGCATCTTATCGACTACGCAATAGTTCGACAGCGTGATTTTGGACAGGTTCGTGTGACTCGAGTCATGCGTGGAGCTAATGGTTGGACTGATCATAGACTTGTCATCATAAAATTGGCACTGCGACTGCACAGACCCCGTAGATCTGTTAAACCTAAGTCTATTCATCTTAACTTGTCGAAATTGCAGAGTCAGGAGGCACGGGAGTTATACGAACAAGCCATTAGTGAGTCTGTGTCTAAGCTCGACGTTGGAGGTGACCTTGGCCTACAATGGCGAGAGCTGTCTTCTCAGATAACCAAGTCAGCATTGGATACCTTAGGTCTAAAACCGAAATGCAATAAAGATTGGTACGATGAAAATGATACGCTACTTACTATCGCTATAGCTAAACATCGCGATCTTTTGCGCCGTAGTGACTCATCATCACCACATCATCAAAATGATGCAATAAAAAAGAGCTCCATAGAATTGCGGAATTTTGTCCGCGGCGTTAAGGATAAATGGTGGGAGGACAGGGCACATCGCATGCAGTGGCTAGCTGACTCAAATCAACTAGGTGACTTTTTCGGAGAATTGCGTTCATTAATTGGCCCACAACATCAAGTGAATGTACCAATAAAATCCATCGATGGTACATTGCTTACGAGTAAAGAAGAGGTTGTGAAGCGATGGGTTGAGCATTTCAGCACCTTACTCAACGTTGATCGATCAGCAGATCTAAATTATATATCAGCCATACCTGCGCTGTCTCAGGTCACAGCACTGGACGATCCACTGACTCTCCAGGAAGTTGTAGATGCCATGAAGCAGCAACGTAACAAAAAAGCACCAGGTGGTGATGGAATCCCAGGTGAGTTGCTTAAGTACGGTGGGGGGGACTTGAACGAGATTGTTTGGGAGTTTTTCCGCCGTATGTGGGAGGAGGAGATTGTACCAGATACTTTTACTGTGTCGAACATCTGTGCACTCTACAAAGGCAAAGGCAGTCGTGCTGACTGCAATTCCTACAGAGGCATCTCGCTCTTATCCGCTTCAGGAAAGATCTTTGCGAGAGTTCTTCTGAATAGATTAGTGAAATTGTCCGAAAAAATACTACCTGAAACCCAATTTGGGTTTCGTCCAAACAGAGGGACCTGTGAGGCAATCTTCTCTATTCGGCAACTTCAAGAAAAGTGCAAAGAGCAATCGCAAGCGCTGGTCCTTTGTTTCGTGGACTTGGAAAAAGCCTTCGACAGCGTGCCTCGCGAAGCGCTTTGGATGGTACTGCAAAAGCTTGGGTGTACAGATAAGTTCATCAAATTGATCCGTCTCCTGCACGATAACCTGCGCTGTTGTGTCGCGGTTACGACTGAACAGTCGGAATTCTTCCATGTCACCTGTGGGGTAAAGCAGGGATGTGTCTTAGCACCTACACTCTTTGCCCTATATTTTGCGGTTGCTGTGGGACAGGCTTTGGAAGGCAATGCGAGGGGCATTCATATCCGTTTCCGAACTGACGGCAAACTTTTTAACCTAACCCGATTGAAAGCTCACACTAAAGTCTCGTACGACCTCATGACCGAGGTAATGTACGCTGATGATCTGTGCTTTGTTTCGGAATCCCCGGAAGACATGCAAGAGTTGATGGATAGACTTGATAAGTCTTGTCGCAGGTTCGGTCTGAAAATTAGCATCTCGAAGACTGAAGTCATGGCATTGGACACAGTTGACCATGGCCCTTTTGAAATACGGCTTGACGGTGCTGTCCTCAAGCAGGTGGGCAGATTCAAATACCTGGGTAGTACCATAACAAGCAACGGTGACCTGGACCCGGAAGTCAACTACAGAATTGGAACTGCTTCAGCAGTGTTTGGCAGACTACGGGAGAAGGTATTCCGCTCGCATGACCTCAAACTACAAACCAAGGTCAACGTGTACATGGCCATCATCTTGCCAAACATCCTGTACTCCTCTGAGACGTGGTGCGTGTATAGGAGACACATACGCGCATTAGACCGATTCCACCTTAAGTGCCTCCGTGATATCCTAAACATCAAATGGTCCGACCGTGTTAGGAACACGGATGTCCTGCGAAGGGCTAATGTCTGCGGAATTGAGGTTTACCTGATGCGTCGTCAGCTGCGCTGGTCTGGACATGTTGTGAGGATGCCTGATGAGAGGATAGCTAAGCGCATCCTCTTTTCTGAACTCAAGGATGGCAAGCGGAAACAAGGCGGCCAGTTCCTTAGGTACAAAGACGTTCAGAAAAGGCATATGAAGAGATGCAATATAGATCCGTCTCGGTGGGAGGAATTAGCGAAAAACAGACCTGTTTGGAGGCGTTTGGTAAAGGAAAATGTTTATGACTTTGAGGACCAGCGGAGGAGAGATCTCGACGGCAGGCGAGATCAGCTCAGGAGTAAACCACCCTCCAACATACAATATAATTACCACAATGGCATTCTAACGTGTCCGCACTGTGCGCGTATCTTTTCAGCTAAGATAGGTTATATTAGCCACATCAGAGCACACGCCCGTTACCTATAAATTGTCGGAAAGAAAGAAACCAAAAACAGTCACCGTAGCCGAAATCGGCATGGGATTATATATTATTACAGCCAATCACCTATCACCAACACCTATCGCCAATCACCAATCATCTACCGACAATCATCTATCGCCAGTCACATACCGCCAATCATCTATCGCCAATCACATACCGCCAATCATCTGTCGCCAATCATATACCGCCAATCACCTATCGCCATCACGAGTCACCTATCGCCACCATCTATTGCCAATCACCTATCACCAATCATCTGTCGCCAATCACATACCGCCAATCACCTATCACCTATGACCAATCACCTATCATCTGTCGCCAACCAACTATCACCAACACCTATGGCCAATCACCAAACTACCGACAATCATCTATCGCCAATCACATACCGCCAATCATCTATCGCCAGTCATATACCGCCAATCACATACCGCCAATCACCTATCGCCAATCACATACCGCCAATCACCTATCGCCAATCACAGTCTGTCGTCAATCACATACCGCCAATCACCTATCGCCATCACCTATCACCAATCACCTATGACCAATCACCTATGACCAATCACCAATGACCAATCATCTGTCGCCAATCACATACCGCCAATCACCTATCGCCAATCACATACCGCCAACACCTATGACCAATCACCTATCATATATCGCCAACCACCTATCACCAACACTTATCGCCAATCACCAATCATCTACCGTCAATCATCTATCGCCATCACCTATCACCAACCACCTATGACCAATCATCTATCATCTATCGCCAACCACTTATCACCAACACTTATCGCCAATCACCAATCATATACCGTCAATCACCTATCCCCAACCACCTATCACCAACCACCTATACCCAATCACCTATAGCCAATCACCTATCACCAATCATCTGTCGCTATCACCCATCGCCAATCTCCTTACACCAGTCATCTGTCGCCAATCACATACCGCCAATCACCTATCGCCAATCACCTATGACCAATCACCTATCGCCAATCATCTATCATCTATCGCCAATCACCAATCATCCATCGCCAAACACCTACCGCCAATCATAATTCATTTTCTCATACATTTTGTATGGAACGGCTTTTTTGGTATCTTGAGAACGGTTAGGGTGGGGTCGCGGTGCATGCTTTTTTTTGCGACTGTATCTGTATCTACATCTTTAGATACGGTTACAGCGTCTCGAATCTGCAATCGACTGTAGCAATGGCTACAGTCGCGATTCACGCTGTAGTGACGACCTGTGAATGCCTGTGGACGCTACAGTTGTTAGATGGACTCAGTCGACACGACATTGGTCGCGTTGTCTTTGTTGCTGCTTTTACGGAAGCAATCACAGCGTAACCGTGGACAACATTATACAGAAGTGACGCTTAATCGACACCGTTGCGCGTTTGCATTGATAATGTCGCGCGTATGCATCGATGCAGACATGATGCTGAATCGATACAATCGCGCGTTGCAAATGCAACCAACGGCCAAAAGTAGCGATCCAGAGGCACGCTCACAAAACGCGCGTCTTTATTGCTGCAAAAAGTCGCTGTGAGCGATCGCCCTTAGACGGCGCGGGCTGCCTTGCGCCGGTCCATCGCACTACGTCAAGATTATCGGGGTGTGCGAGGATTGCGGGGCGCGACGGCCGATTTGAAATTATTTGTTTATCACTGCGTCGCCTTAATAACATGCAACACACAAGCAAAACAAACCGATACGACACGTGTTTCGCCCCTCCACGGGGCATCCTCAGGTAATGTTGACTCGTCGACCGCTTGTTTCGCGTCCAACGTGTTGGAACAGTTGGAAATATTAAAACATAATACAGATAGATATACACTGTTGAATGACCAAACTAATTTAGTTTCATCCCCATTATTACGTATTTGTGTGGGTAGTTCGACACAAACAACAGGTCGGGGCGATGTATAAAGGGGCGCGCGCTACGCAGTCGTGCCATTCGCGTCCAAGCGGTCGACGAGTCAACATCACCTGAGGATGCCCCGTGGAGGGGCGAAACACGTGTCGTATCGGTTTGTTTTGCTTGTGTGTTGCATGTTATTAATCGCACCTTCTGCATTTGCATATATTTGCGGGCGGGAGGGCGGTGCTGCATACTGCATTCAGGCTTGATCAACTGTTTTTTTCGCGGAATTAACACTAAATATTTTATTGTATATTTATAGTTTGTGTTCAAATGTTTATTCAGTCTTCAAAGTGTTCAAATGTTTGAAGCTGTATCTGGCTCCGACTTTAGTGTTAGCGCTGCACGAGTCCACATCGACCGCGCTTATCGATTATCGATCTTGTTGACTTAGGCGGCCCACGTCCAGTAGTGGACGTTTACATACATAACAACATCACGCCTGTGTTCCCCGAAGGGATGGGCAGAGGTGTATAGTAACTACCTCATTTCGCCGTTATGTTTAAATCCCATGTAATAGGGGGCGAACTTATTGCCATACACCGGGCACAAATACAAACTCCGGGCTGCTACTTAGGAATCCCACATGGAAAAACCCAATAACACTGTCTGACCTGGGGATCGAGAACCCAGGACTTCACGATCAGCAGTCGCGCTTGCCACCACCAGACCAACGAGGCAGGACGTTTACAGCCTTATTTTATTAACCGACTTCCAAAAAAAGAGGAGGTTCCCAAATCGACTGTATGTTTTTTTTGTATGTTTGTTCCGCGATATCTTTGCTAATTATGAACCGATTTTAATGATACATTTGTTGTTTGAAAGAATATTCTTTCGAAGTGGTCCCATTTAAATTTGGTGAAGATCTGATGAAGAACTTCGGAGATAGACTATTTGAAGTCGGTTTTATGTTTGTTAAAAAGTGATTAAGTTACTTACCGTAAAGATAATCATGACATCGTATTTTGGCCACATTATGTCTTCTGGGAGCTGGACGCGCCGTGTCCCCACTCATTTTGATACAAAAATAATATAAGGAAATAGATTCGCAAGAATTGTGTCACTTTGAAAGTATTGAAATAGCAAATATGGTTGCCATGGTGACAGATAGTAATAAGTTACAGTACGACATAGCTAAGAAGTCGCATCGACAAACTCGATCGAACAACCAATGACAGTTGATCATATTCGCGCCACTCACACTTAGGCTTAGTTGCACCAACTAATTATAGCCTCCATATCAATTTTGCTGTCAAATCAGTACAAATTTGATATAAATATGGCAAGTCAACGGTTATAGTTAGTTGGTGCAACTGAGCCTTAAGCGCGGGCCACACCGCCAGCTGGCGAGCGAGCGACCGATCTGGCAGGCGAAGCGAGGCGAGGGAAACTATATAAACTAATAAGCGAAGCTTTAGCGAGCTAAACTATGTGGGTTCACACCGAGAACTACGGACGGACGGGCGAACGAGCGGGCGGGAGAGCGAGGGGAGCGTTCCGTCTTTGTCACTCGCGCGTAGGTGCTTAGCGCACGAACGAGCGAGCGAGCAGGGCGAGCATCTTTTCATCTCTTTACATACTTCGGTGCACACCGCGAACTACAGAGCTAAGCTACGCTAACGAGGTGAACGAATAGCATCACTGGCATCGTCGGATATATTGTTCACATCGTTTGTGTCGCTGACGTAGCTTATCTCTATTGTTCGCAGTGTGAACCGAAGTATGAAAAGAGGTGAAACGAGGCTCGCCCGGCTTGCTCTCTCGCCCGCCAGCTGGCGGTGTGGCCTGCGCTTTATTGTGTCAGCGTAAAAGATATTTTTCTACTGCAATATTAATAAACATTTGTGGTTTTGAAGTCGCACTCAGTTCGGTAGTGAGTTTTACGAAGTTAGCCAATGTGATTTCTTGGTTGTGTCGTACTATTCTGTAGGTATTTCATAATAAGGTCGTATTTTACATCTACAACCAACTGTGATTATCTAATCAACCCTCAACCTCTGTAGATAAAGGCACTTCCCCATCCTCCATAAATGTTTCGAGTGATGACGCACATTTTATGCGTATTATACAGAGTGTTTGTTTTCCACCGGAGAGGAAACTGGCCCTGCTCGCAACATGCGCTCAAAAGCCCTCTCGGTTGAGGCCCGAGAGCCCTGAGAGCTAGGACCCATGCACGGCCAGGTATGCCGTCGCACAGTGGATCGTCTCCATACAAGAGGTTGGACATAGAATCAAAAATTGAAAAAACATTTAATTAAATTAAATATATACAGCTACATTCCTCTATTAAAGAACAACAAAAATTGTTAATACTGAGAAAAAAAAATTGTTATAAATAAAATTTAAAAAATTGTTATACTTAATGTACATACCTCCTTTCAATCTATACTAATATTATAAAGAGGAAAGATTTGTATTTTTGTATGTAACGAATAAACTTAAAAACTACAGGACCGATTTCAAAAAATCTTTTGCCGTTAGAAAGCTACATTATCACTGAGTAACATAGGCTGAGGACACAGCTAGTCAGTAATACAATAACAAAGATAGTTCTAGACAAAATATCTCGGAAGGGGCACTCCTGGGGGCCCCATGTGTCCTTGAAGAAAATGTGGCATAAAATGGGTAAATAACAGCAGTGAAAACCGCACATCGAAACAAGGAGGGAATCATGAGATACAGACATTTTTGTGTTCGTTTCCATACAAAAGTAACAGTTTTTATCGAATCGCTCCTAAAGTGCTCTTAAATTAACCATTGCTCATCTCAGAATGGTATATTTTGCACTCATAGAGTCTAGACTTAGATATAGCATAAAGTTCTGGGGCAACAGCTACCAATACAATATTAATGCTGCTTTCGTTATGCAGAAAAGAGCCTTGAGAACTATTCTTCGCATTAAACAAACGGAGTCTTGTAGAGATCGTTTTAAGGAACTGCATATTCTCACAGTACCATGCCTCTATATTCTGGTCCTGCTTAGTCATTTTATTAAAAATATCCATAAGTTTGAGACAGAAGAACAAAGACATATCAGAATGAAAACGCGAAGGAAGGATCTACCTAATTTCATGCAGCCTAAGCTTAATGTCGTTAAACATGCCTCAGGAGTGCAATCAGTAAATATATACAATAAATTGCCTGTACAATTTAAGAACTCTATGAATTCAAATGAATTTAAGAGAAAATTAAAGTCATTGTTATTGTCGAAATGTTATTACAGCTTAGAAGAGTTTCTCAAAGATAATAGTAGTTCGAACTAATATGTGATTATATTTTAATGACTATAAGTAATATATCCAACATTCTATTTTATTGACATACATTTCTTTGAATTGAATTTATATTGATTTTGAATTAAGTTAAATTATTATTTCGTTTATTCATTCTATATACATATAAATTATATTTTTAAATATTTCTACAAAAAATATAAAAAAACATTTAAAAATATAAAAAATAGTAGCCCACCGGCATCGGGAACAGGGTCCAAGCTACCGGTGGTCAGGGCCTCAGAGAGAGGAACTTCCTGACAATACGTGCCGTGTCCAGAAGTACCGCTTTCTGTATCAGGCCTTTGACCCAGCTGCCCAACGAGAGCCTCGTCAGATGGTGGTCGAGGCTCTTGGCTATTAAGCCATTGGCCGTAACGACTATCGGCACAATGACTGCTGAGTCAATCTCCCACATGTCGACAACCTCGTGTGCCAAGTCTTGATACTTAATTTCCTTATCTTTCTCGGCTTTCACAAGGTTCTCGTCATGTGGGACAGTGAAAAAATTATTATAATTAATATTAAGACTAATAATGTTGGGACCAATGTGGAATGTAGTGTATTTTTTTTCTGGCTTTACTATGATTGTTTAATTTTTGTGTTATATTATAGTTCTCTTTTGTTAAATTACTCAAAACCACTGTTCGACACAAATGTAAATTTGTTGATGAATAAATAAATAAATAAGTGCTGGTCGAATAAAAAAAGCGTAGTAGGTAGGTAACAATTTTTGTTGTTCTTTAATAGAGCAATGCAACTGTTTTCTTTTTAAATTAAATAAGTTTTCAATTTTTGATTCTATGTCCAACCTCTTGTATGGGGACATCCACTGTGCGTTGGGGTCCGGGGCGGTGTTTTTGGCTCGAAGCCTCCGCACCGCCGCTCTCAGTCTCAGTCGTCGCGGTTGTCCGCATCAGGCGCCAACCGAGGCGGAACCATGGGCGGTGGCGTATGCTCCGCAAGAAGACATACTGTGCCGACCACAAATAAGTTGGGATAAGGGCTGGAGGATGATGATGAAGATGAACGGTAACTTTATTTATCGAATAGAAGTGTTAATTTCTTTTTGTATCAATTTTATTGGTTAATAGTTAGGCTGAGCATCCACCAGAGCTATGCTAAGCTGCGTACCGAGGAATGTGTTTTGTAAGCACCAATAGAATCACTTCATTTACCTAGCTTCACTCTGCGCAGCACTGGTGGATATGGGCTTAGCGGAGCGAGGTTTTTGTTCATACAAAACAAGCGAGAAATGCGAGCGAGGGATGTGTTGCGAGGAATGTGTTACGGGGAATGTGTAGGTACCGCTCTCGCCACACCACCCTCATATTCGAAAATAGTCCGCTACCTATCCTCGCACCGCTCATTTGTACAGATTAACACATTACGCATTACACATTCCTCGCACAGCTCTGGTGGTAAGGGTCACAACGTTTCACATCCTCGCTACACATTTTCGCGCCGCACATTTTCCTCGCATAGCTCTGGTGGATGTCCACCCTTATATTTGCCAATACTAACTGTGTTTGTGAAAACATTGAAATGTATGGGGTTGCTGTGCGATGCTTTTGCATGTTATGTTGCACATAACCTGTTCACGATACGCGATAATGTGTCAACCCACAAAACCATGAATTCTGTGTTAACGCCATCCAGTTCTTGTGGTAGGTCTACTCAACGCGTGAAAAAATGCCCAGGTGGCGTATAATGACGTGTTAAAATCATAATGAGGGTTTTCTGAAAAATGTTCTACGTGAGATGGCAGCACTGTAGCGTCAGGTCCAACCACCTGTCAAACCACATACACTATTTGTATTTTTTTAAAAACATTTATAAGCATTTTTCTTAAAAACGTTACAAAAGGAATATTGTTTTCTAAAATGCCACAGTGTTGTGCAGTGCCTATGTGTGCAAATAAAACAGGAGGGTGACTTTTGCGCCTCTCTTTTTGAGCTCAATCTTCAGTTCGGCAACCTTTCTCTGGCCGTAATCCATAATAAAATCAATAACACTTCCAAATACGTAGAATTTCACTAAAAAATTATACGTTCGGTAAGAGTCTGTGCTATCTGACAGCTGTTGGGACCTGACGCATACGAAGCGCCGTCTGGTGGCAGAAAAAGTATCGAAAACCCTCATTGTTCCGTTGTGAGAATGTGACGGCGCTATACGACCTTTATATCCGCGTCCCTTTCTATCACCGGAACAGTGATGGTTTTAACACATCATAATACGGCCCCAGGACTGTAGTAATGGAGCGCAGTCTATCAAAAAATGTCTTACAGTTTGCATTTTCTCAAGTGTTTTGTAGACCTATGTACCACAATAACTAGCAGTGATAGGCCGAATACGGGTTTCACCGAATACGAATAGTCAGCTGAATATTCGGTTAAAAGTTTACCGAACCGAACATTCGGACGAATATTCAGCAGGAAATGCCGCGTTTTATCGTGCATTGCAAAAATTCAAGTCTGTACTTGTCGAACGTATTGAATCGCGCGACTATTCCGACCGCTGACGCTGCTACCCTCGGACTGTTATTGGGTCATCTAGTTAGCGCCAAAACATTGGCACGTGCATTTGTTTTTGTGTACAAAATCGTTAAAACTCAGTAAATTGCCAAAAAACAATTAAATTAGTGGAAGGAAGAGGTCGAACATTTGGAAATTTTTCTGTAAAACTGACGATGAATGATAAGACACACTTGATATGGATACAATTATGTAATTATACTTCTTCATACAAGCATAGAGGCAACTTTATAACGCAAAATTATTTGGTAGAATGTTCGGCATTTTTGCCGAATAATGGTCAAAGCACACATATCAACTCGGAAAGGGATCGTAACCGTATCGCCTTTCGCCTCGCCGTCAAACAGGCGTCAACCTAACGTAAGCACGTAACCAAACCGGATCAGCAGCTCCGATACGTCAACTCGGCTACGGCTAGGCGACGCCGCGCTTACGGCTCGCAGTAACAGTAGTGTGCTGCAGGCAGCCGCGGAAAGGGTGAGGGGGGCAAGGGTGGACGAAGAGACGTAAGCTCGGGTACGGAGAGACGTAAGCGCGGGGAAGACTAGCCGTAAGCGCTGGAACCACGTTGACCACACACCGCACCGCGGTTCGTGAGCTTGTCCCGAGGCGAGGCGATTACGTTACGATTCCGATTAGTGTGCGTTGCAGTAGGGAGTTTCATATAAAGAATACTGAACGGCTTGAGTTGATACGGTGACGATCACTTTCCAATTTGATGTGTGCTTTGACCTTAATCGGCCGAATACGAATGTTCGGTAAACCTGCCGAATATGCCGAATACTCAACATGAAACGAATATTCGGCCCATCCCTAATAACTAGATGGCGTTAACACAGAATTAATATTTTTGTGGGTTGACACATTATTGCAGAACACGACCAAAATAAAACCACATAAAATTAAATTAAAAGCTATTTATTTGCATGAACTATAATATTTACAACACTTAATACTATCTTATGCATTAATTTATTTTAAATTTCAATCTACAAGGTTAGTCGGAAAGGGGGTACTAAGCCGCGGGCCACTTAAAGTATCACTGATGACTATTTTAAAGCAAGTGTTAAAATTTCAAAATTCGATACTTTTTATTTGCATGCACAAAGATTTTTATTTGTCAAAAAAAAAACATATCTGCTTTAGTTATGAATTCAGAAAATTAAGTTTCTAATCCGTGACCCCAAATATGACCTAAATAGTGTGACGGGTGGTGGCTGACTGGCGGGGGTCCAAGCCTATAAAAGGTCGGGCACGCTGCAGATCGGCCCTCTCTCGCGCCGCTTCAATTACCCAGTTAAGTGCCACACCTGCTGAAGAAGACCTGGACTCCTCGCATTGTACGAACCACGCCCTGTTGTTCTCTTTGTAAATTCTTATTAAAATATATATAGTGTACGGTCACAAGTGTTGTTCTTTATCCTCCCGTAAGTACACGCCTGCTAAATTGTATGTGCACATGCTAGTCGAGGGTTGACTCCTAAAGCCACCCTAAAGTGTTACATTGGCGCCCAACGTGGGGCCACACACATTCACACACACAGCATTCTTTTTGTGTTAAACACAGCTGATCATACCTATGGACAGATAGATTTTAGCATATTTATTACGAAATCTTTGAAAAGCTATTTCTCTTAAACTATCGAGTTTTGGGGAAAGTTGTAGAACAAAAGTCATCCCTTATTATGGGTACTTTAACACTCTTTCGGCTTAGTACCCCCTTTCCGACTAACCTTGTATATTATTTCATTTTGTTGCGGTGTTTTCATATTACGGTAATAGGAATGATATTAAAAACTTTTTTTTTCCTTTTAGCCTTTTCCCAATTATGTTGTGGTATTATACAATTGTTTTACACGGAGTGTAAACGGTCCCCCATCCACAGACTGACCGCGGCAAGCGCAAGCATAACCTTGCAAATCGTATAATCCTCGCGATTCGTAATTAACCACGAATCCAATTGTTTTAAAATACAACCTAACATATATTGTGTAGCGGTCATTTGAGTTACCTACGCGGAGCAAAATATGACCGCTTATTGGCGCGGTCATTAGGGATACATGATACAATATATGATAGCTTAGTGTAGCGGTCATTCAAACTACATGGAACTTTATATGACCGCTTCTTATAGCGGTCATTGGGGCTGCATGGTACAATATATGACCGCTTATTATCGTGGTCATCTGGGTTACCTACGCGGAGCAAAATATGACCGCATATTGTAGCGGTCATTCAGACTACATGGTACAATATATGACCGCTTATTATAGCGGTCATTGGAAGGCCGAAATTCATACGGGCCGGTCAGAAAGAGATGATGAGGTCAGGCGGCTCTTAATGTGTCATCTATCTCTGCCAATGACATGGCGGCTGACCGCAGCTGGTCAGCTTGACGTCTTGCGCTGTCGGTCAGAGCTGACAGACTTTGTCGGAGGGTGGCGACGCGGGCACTCACCCGGCGACGTTCTGCGATGAGCAGGTCACGGGCTTTTGAACCTAAGGAAGAAAAAGCACTTTACATGTATAAAGGGTGTAAATAAAATCATGTACAAGAATAGGATTGCGCTTGCTACAACTTCACACGATAGCTGTCAAATTAGTACAGTCAACAAAAAAAAACTATGGAAAAAAATGTTATATTTTTTATTCATAGATTTCATTATTATTTATATTCATTTTTATAAAATGTTATTATCTTGAATTTCATAAATAGATAATTTTGTATAAATCAATAATATTTGAAAACAGTATTCATTAAAGAAATGAACCAATAATATGGTTAACTTCACGAAATGCTACTGGTCACCCTAATATGTCGCCATAATAATAATATAATTCTGTATAATTAATTTGGCGTAAATTGATTAGAAATGCCAAAAAAGTGAACTAAAAATAATTAAACTGAGTATGATTTCTTTATTTATTTTTTTGCACACCTTACGCTTTGGTAATGAAGTTCACGAGTATTGCGGAACAAAATGGCGTCTTGGCAGTACTATTCTTATTTGGCACACATAGTAATTCTTTCAAACCTCGTGATGTACTGCTGACATAGATTAACCATGCACGGGATACTTTTGGATTCAATAAAAAATAAATTACAAGAAGTAAACATGTGTTCTTAACGTGAGGCATTTTAGCGCCCCGAGTTAAATGACCGTGCGGCGAGCGATAGCCGCGCTATTCGGTCGGGACGCTAAAATGCCTCACGTTAAGAACACGGTTTGAAGGAATTACATGATTTAGTTTACACCGTGTATGGTTTGTTGGTCTAGTGGTGGCAAGCGTGACTGCTGAGCGTAGGGTCCTGGGTGCGATTCCCAGGTCGGGCAGTGGGAGGGCGCGTGACGATCTCCGGCCACCGTAGCTCGTGGCCTGCGGGCGGCGGGGCAGGGGACCCGTCACCCGACCAGTAACAGGCACGGGGAGGATGGCGCGCCGTGCTCCGTGCGCGCCTCTCGGAAGGGAGTGGGGCAGGGGAACAACTGCCCCCCCCCACAGGAGAGGTCCACCAGAAGAAGCTGGTGGACCGAGACCTGCCGGGGCTGCGGTGCATGCAACAGCGAATCCCGTGACCCCGGCCTTAGGTCAGAAGGAGGGACACCGTGGTGGTTTTAGCCGGTAAGAGTCCGGCACACCCCCCCGTCTTCCCCAGACTGGGGTTAGTCCATGAGGATTTAATCACGATAAAAAAAAAATCGTCGGGCGTGATATTGGGTATTTCCATTAAAAAATTCTCAGTAGCAGCTCGGAGTCTGGATTTGTGCCCGGTTACTGGCAATATCCTCGCCCCCTATTACATGGGACGGCGAAATGAGGATGTATTAAAAACACCTCTGCTGAGCCCTTCGTGGAATATAAGGCGTGATGATACAAAAATGATGATGATGATGTGAACAATAAAATTGAAAGGAGTACTTAGGTGGTTTGGTCGTGTTGAGAGAATGAGTGAACGATGATTAACAAAAGGAATTTATAAGGCGGATGTTAGTGGAAACGGTAGAGGACGCCCTAGAAGGACATACATCGATGTTATTGGTGATGTTCTTCACAAAGGACAGATGCGTAGTACTCTCAACCGGCGTGCGTTTATGACAAGATGTATGAATATGGATGAAGCGAAAGGAGTATGTAAGGATCGTAGCATGTCGCGTTCTATAGTTTCTGCCTACCCCCATGGGAAAAAGACGCGGGTTTATGTATGTATGTGAACATCGAAAATTGTCGTATTTTTGATGTGAGACATCTAATACGGTGGTACGAGTGTGAGCAAGCAGCTGTTGCGTGGCGACGCTCGCGATGGCAGACACGCGACTGCAGACCTTCGTTACTTATCGGCTCTTTTCGGTATGACTCGGCCAGTTTTTTTTCACGTGAATACATCTTTAAAGGAGATGTTTCATTTTCGGCCATAAGATGTACATTTATCGAAAAAGGGGAAAAAATCCAAGAATTGAGGAAAAATATTCTTTCGTGAATTTAAACCTGATTTGATGTGCACAAAATATAATAAGTTTTCAATTATTGCCATATTCTATTCAACATGGCGTCCTATAGTTTGCATAGCCTGCTTTCGTTCTGAAATCATGTCAAATCAAAACATAATTCACGTAGACGTTAAATATGAAAGGTATGTGTTCTTGTACAATTAATAATAATTATTATTCTCTTAGCCATCTTTTTCGACTAATTCTAAGCTAGGTGACGATTTCATCGTTAGAAATATATTTATTCTTCTTTTTTGACGTGTACTTCTGAACGAAAAATTCAAAATGTCAGGTCACAGTCAGTCAGTAATTAACAAATATCAATTTCTAGGTTAGGTAAACGTCATCTTTAGAACCTCTCACGGCTGTCATAACTCTCACGACAAACGTCAAACATTTTTAACTTTTATTTTGTGCATAAAAAACATTTGATATTATGAAAAAAAATGTTACTGTAAGCTATTCAGTGTTTAGTTTCCCAGCTTTTCTAAAAGGTACACGTTATGGCCGGAGTCCCATACAAAAATGAAACATCTCCTTTGTTACTATACGGGGGCAATCCAAAAAACCTAATGATAACAAAATCGGGAGATACAGTTTGGCGTTATAGTTTAGAATCTATCCTCTACATCCAAAATAAAATTATACCACTGAATAGCTAAAGGATCAAAGAATTCATTACGATAAACGAGAACAGTGACGCATCGCGCGCGGTGGAGGGGGAAGCGCCGCCATTTTGAGGTTATTTTGCTGCGTATCGAGATTTGCAATTAGTATAACTTTTGACTCGGAGGAGCTACGATGTTCGTTTAAGTTTTAATCGTCAGCTGTCGTCAAAATCTATCGACGTATTCACGTACAACACACGGCCTTGTCCATGACACAGCCACACCCCATTTTTTTAACAAAATCTCACTATAGTCACAAAACAGATAGGTACAGAAGTCAATCTACATACAAGTGCGCTCGAGCAACGCGCACATAGACACTGCTCACGGACACGATATCTCGGACTGTTTGGGACTAGAGTGCGAGCACGAGCGCCATGCGCTTGAGAGAGATAGATATATAGATAGAGCGACCGCCGAGCGTAGGTATGAAAAGTGAAGTACACACATGTGATTGACTTCTGTACCTATGTGTTTGGTGCTATCGTCGTTTTGCGTAGTTCGCATATGGTTTGATAGATGTCACCACAATATAATATGCGTGTAACTACAAGACCCCTTCTGCAACAAAATTGATTAGAAGACAGCATAGGTGTCTTACCCAACAGAGGCAAGTAGTCACCGGCCCGCTCCGCCCTGATGTCCAGGGTGAACCAGTCGTCTAGGTCCTCGGAATCAGAAGACGGCAACTCCTGGAAACAAAAGGTTTAAAATTAAATATTTATCCTACAGTGGTGTCATCCTGTAGCCCATTTTGACAGTACTATTCTAGACTAAACGCAACTGTCACTTTCTTTTTCTATTGAAACAGAAAGAGACACACATCCTTAGTTTAGTTTAGTACTGTCAAAGTGCGCTACAGAATCGACACCAGTGTCTTGCCAAATCTTCTTTACATAGTATAAAATAAAGTCGCTCCCGCTGTCTGTACGCTTAGATCTTTTAAACTACGCAACAGATTTTAATGCAGTTTTCAGCAATAGATAGAGTGATTCAAGAGGAAGGTTTATATGCCCCACATTAGTATCTACATTGTACCCGTGCGAAGCCGGGGCGGGTCGCTAGTGATATCTATACTAATATTATAAAGCTGAAGAATTTGTTTGTTTGAACGCGCTAATCTCAGGAACTACTGGTTGGAATTGTAAAAATCTTTTTGGGATCGATAGTCCATTTATCGAGGAAGGTTATAGGCTATTTAACATCACGCTACGACCAATAGGAGCGAAGCATAAATGAAAAATGTTGCAAAAACGGGAAAAATGTCCACCCGTGCGAAGCCGGGACGGGCCGCTAGTTTCAATATACAAGTGTTTAAGTAGAATCTTTGTAACTATTGAACTTACGCCAATGGCCATTTTTAGCGGCAAACGTAAGCCTAAACACCGGGATAAACTGTTTCTCTAGATAACGTGATTGTACGTACATCATAAAGGCTTCCATCTTCAGAATGACTCTCAGCGTCACTCGGAACCTCTTCATCCATCATCTCTGGTTTCATGATGCGCTGCTTCTTTGAGCTAAGTTCACCTTCCGATTCTTCACCAAACTCCTGGAGCAGACAGATTATTAAGTTAATTAAACTATAGCCAGGCCTTTTTTTTTCGTTGGAAAATCCTCATGGATGTCCCTCGCCCGGGGAAGGCGAGGGGGTCTGCCGGACTCTTAACAGCTAAAACCCAACGGTGTCCCTCCTTCTAACCTATGGCCGGGGTCACGGGATTCACTATTGCATGCACCGCAACCCCGGCAGGACCTATAGCCAGGCCTACTGCACTTGTAGGGGAACGAAAATGTAATACACCTTAAGATCTATTCTTGCTTGCACAGTGCAAGAAACAACCTATTTTACCGACTACGTATTGCCAACATTATAGAAATGAAAATACTAGCATTTTTTTACAGGATATTATGGTGACATAGTCTGCTTAATTGTCGGCAATAAGATTGACAAGCATATATATCATTTTGGGACCCAGTGCATAATATCAGCAAGCACATTGGGTCACCCACGCGACGGCGCAACGAGTATTCCCAAGGAGGGTTGATGTCAGGCAGGCGGCCGGTCATTAAACAATAAGCCAAAACCTCTAACAACATGGATTTATGAAATACATGTTGTGCCGACCCCACCTAGTGTGGGATAAGGGCGGGAAGAAGAAGAAGAATATTATGTTGACATGGTGACAGACAAGTAATGTAAATTTATTTAATCATCGAATTGATTGATGTAATGGTTTTTACAACAAAACACCTTAGGTAAATCAAATCAAAGACACTACATGCCACTACTACGTCATATGGAGGCAAAAGGCAATTTTGATCTTTACTACGAAATAATTAAACATAATTTTCCATGCATTGGTCTGTTCCGTTCAACAGTTTGAAAAGGTAACATGTGCCCGCGATGTGGGAAAGGAATGAATTTGAAAACTGAGGATTAATTCCCCTTCTTCTTTTCGTGTGGTTAGTGACTAACCTGGTGTCAGTTTATGCCGCCCATGGGCCTCTGACTTGGCTTCACACGCCGTCGAGAAATATCTTTCAGGCATACCGGTTTCCTCACGATGTTTTCCTTCACCGTTTTTAAGCAAGTGATAATTATACAATACGCACATGAATCCGAAAAGTCAGAGGTCTTGGGTTTGAACTAGAGACCTATCACCCATATTCTAAGACGTTCCTCCAAAACTTACTCGACTCAGAACGGCCTCGAAAACACCTTCAAAATTGTATTCTTAGTCGCAATTTCAAGTGAACTTTGAGGTTCCTCGACGGAGTCATTACGTCATAATTTGAATTATCTGCATCGCGCAAATGCCGCCGCGATAAATAGTTGTAAAGATTATCGTAAGCATATTCGATAAAGTCTTCATAATTAATTTTTGTTACATATGAACTTTGACACTTCCTTCCTTAAGGTAGGTTCCGAGGTACCTTGAGTTTGACAGATGATTCCTTACCTCGACTGAGGAAAAATTTCGAGTCGAGGACGTTTATGTCAACTATAACTACCGATGGTAGTGAGAAAGGCTGAGTCGAGGTGGAGTCGAGTCGAGTAAGTTTTGGAGGAACGTCTTAGAATATGGGTGTATGACTTGGCAGTCCGACGGTCACACCACTAGGCTATCACTGCTAACACATTCTCCTACTGTACATAGATTAAAAAACATACCTCTTCGTCCAAATCAATGTCGTCTTCTTCCAAAAACTCTTCCTCGTCAATAACTTCATCAAACTCTTCATTTTTCGAAGTCGCCTTAACTTCAGACTTCGAATCTTTCTCTTTTAAAGCCGGCTTGAACGGCGCAGGGGTTTTGACTTCAACCGACTTTGACTGGGGCTTCTGTATGACAGGTTTTGGGACTTGCTTCAAAATCGGCTTTGGGGGGTTAAATTGTTTATTGATTTTTTGATCTGGTTTTTCTGGAATAATAACATATTTATTGTAGTTTGTTCAGTACGAAAGCTATCCAAGAGAAACGGCGGCAACACGTTTGGTGCAGTGGCTGAGTGATCGGCTTCTGCGCTACGGGTTGTGGGTTCGACCACAAAACAGATAGGTACAGAAGTCAATCACATGTATGTACTTCACTTTTCATACCTACGCTCGGCGGTCGCTCTATCTATATATCTATCTCTCTTAAGCGCATGGCACTCGCGCTCGCACTCACTCGCGAACTAGTCCCAAACAGTCCGAGATATCGTGTCCGTGAGCAGTGTCTATGTGTGCGTTGCTCGAGCGCACTTGTATGTAGATTGACTTCTGTGCCTATCTGTTTTGTGATTGGATTCCCGCATGGAACAAATATTTGTATGGCCTACAGATAGTTGTTCCAGGTCTGGGTGTTTGTGCATGTGAAGATTTGTGTCTGTAAACGCACCCACGATACAGGAGAAACTGTAATGTGGGGCAACGTATCAAAAAAGAAAATGTCTGATAATACACTTACGGAGTCGGTTAAAATTGGTGTTAACTTGAACGACGTGTTTAACTATTTTCTTCGGCGGTTCCGTCTTAACTGGCATAGATGGCGCTTTTTTTACTTCGAACATTCGCTGCACCGTAGATCCTTCGTCGGATGACTGTGAAACAAAATACTCAGTGAAAAAACATTGGGTTTAAAAACGTTCGTTACACGTCGAGACTCCTCCGTGCCTCGGACAGCACGTTAAACAGTCGGTCTCACGCCGTGATAGCGGCGGTAAGACCCGTGATGGAGGAGTGGCTGGAGAGGCGTCACGCCGCCCTCAGCTTCCGGCTGACGCAGGTGCTCTCGGAACATGGTTGTTTCGGGAAGTGCCTGTGTCGTATAGGCCGGGAGCAGACGCCCGGTTGTCACCACTGCGACTGCCCCGAGGACACGGCGCTGCACACGCTGCAGGCGTGTCCAGCTTGGGGGTCGCGGCGGTCGGCGGTGACCTCTCGCTTCCGGCCGTGGTTCTGTCCATGGTCGGGAGCGAGACTGCGTGGGAAGCCAAAGCCTCCTTTTGCGAGGGGTGATGGCGACCAAGGAGGTAGCGGAGAGGGAGAGGGAGGCCGCTTCTTCTCTCCCTTCTCGCGCTAGACGCACCGGGCGACGATCTCCGGCCACCCTAGCTCGTGGCCTGCGGGCGGCGGGTTGGGAGCCCGTCGCCCGACCATTAACGGGCCCAGGGAGGATGGCGCGCCGTGTTCCACGCGCGCCTCTCGAAGGAAGTGGGGCAGGGGAGCAACTGCCCCACCACAGGAGAGGTCCACCAGAAGAAGCTGGTGGACCGAGACCTGCCGGGGTCGCGGTGCATGCAACAGCGAATCCCGCGACCCCGGCCTTAGGTCAAAAGGAGGGACACCGTGGTGGTTTTAGCCGGTAAGAGTCCGGCACACCCCCACGTCTTGCCCTGATGGGGGATAGTCCATGAGAATTTCCCCACGATATAAAAAAAAGGTGTCATACCTATGACAGTTGATACGGGTAGTCAGAAGCCCAAAAGTCTGACAACTGGTCTAACCTTAAGATATCGGCATTGCCCCGTAACTGGGTTGCGGGGGTCTGATGGCAGTCGCTCCGTGTAAAATACTGGTATTCAGCCGCATCTGGTTAGACTGGAAGCTGACCCCAACATAGTTGGGAAAAGGCTAAGCAGAACCACTCCAGGAGGTTCTTTTCATGAACCACATATATTTCAGTTAAAATACAACGTAGGCTTGAATTTTAATCTCCCTAAATAATCAAATAATCCACAATGTATAGACCAAGCTCCAGGCATTTAGTCCATACAAACGTATTCCTCAGTTTCCTCGTTGGATAATGTCCCTAGAGCAAATATTTTGTACCATATGATATATATCTACCACCACTATGTCCCTATGTTTTATTTTTGTCATCAAATTAATTATTAAAAGAACTAGAAACATTTAAACTTTACAAAAATCGACCAGTTTTACCACCGTTTTCAAACATCTGGCAAACAAATTTGACGAATATAAAAACAAAAGAAAAACATATGGACATAACCAAAGTATTTCTTAAATTATTACAGAAAAAAATATTAAAATCGGTCCAGATTTGAAGAAGGAAACAGAAAAATACGAAAGTACGATTTCGCTAATATTGCACAGGAGAAATCGGTCCGAGATGCAGGTGTCTCTTTCGCGCTCAATTGGGAAGGTTTGCGGGAGGGGTGGGACAGAAATAGATCGCAAAAACCTATTCAAATTATTAATATTTTACAGCCCGCGTTTCCTCTTAGAAGGCGTGGTGACTCCTAACGATAGTTACACACGACGACATATCAAGTTATACATGGCCAGTTTATTCTGACCTCTCATTTTACCGAATCTCCGTACAATGAAAGGTCAGCTTATACTGAAATATATACAACACAAACATGCGCGTGCGCACTTTTTTTTCAGGCGATCCTCCCCGCCCTATTTTAATACAAATGTTTAATTAACATAACATCACATCTTATATTCCCCGAAGGGTTCGGCAGAGATGTTTCTTCTTTAGTACACCCTCGTTTCGCCAGTTATGTTTAAGTCCCATGTAATAGGGGGCGAGCCTATTGCCATCAACTGAGCACAAATGCAATTCCGGGCTGCTACTGAGGAATTTCACACGGAAAAACCATTAACACTACCCGACCTGGGGATCGAACCCAGGACCTAACGATTAGCAGTCTCGCTTGTCACCACTAGACCAACGAGGCAGTTTACTCTGAGAACTGAGGGGTATTGTATTCTTAACCCGTCTCATGGACTGTTGTGACGGGTGGTGGCGACTGGCGGGGGTCCAGGCCTATAAAAGGTCGGGCACGCTGCAGATCGTCATCTCTCGCGCCGCTGCAGTTGCCCAGTTAAGTGCTACACCTGCTCAAGAAGACCCTGGACTCCTCGCATTGTACGAACCACGCTCTGTTGATCTATTTGTAATTCTTATTAAAATATATATAGTGTACGGTTACAAGTGTTATTCTTTATCCTCCCGTAAGTACACGCCCGCTAAATGTTATGTGCACATGCTAGTTGAGGGTTAACCCCTAAAGCGTGACACTATTCATCATTGATGGTGGCTACCTGATCAGTCTCATCGTCTCCATCACTCATGTCTTCAGGCTCTGCCTTCGTAGCTGGTCTCTTGATCAAAGCGTTCTTCGCTAGCTTCAATGTTTTAACTTGGCTGCGCTGTAGAAATAAATACATTTTAATTGGACGTAGTTAAGCAGAAAGGACTCAATCCACAAATTGTCAAAAATGAGTTATTGGTACCAAAATGGTCTATAAGGTAGGACCTTTCATTCAGCAAAAAAGATCCAAGAAATAAACAAAGGAAATACGTTTTTTGTGACAGGGTACCAAACTACATATTAGGCAGGTATTTTCTTTTATCTTCTATACTAATATTATAAAGAGGAAAGATTTGTATTTTTGGATTTTTGTATGTAACGAATAAACTTAAAAACTACTGGACCGATTTCAAAAATTCTTTAGCCGTTAGAAAGCTACATTATCACTGAGTAACACAGGCTATGGGCGGAGCTGTGAGGACACAGCTAGTAGGTAATAAAAATAAAATACCTGCCTAATATGTGGTTTGATTCCCTGTTACAAAAAACGTATTTCCTTTGTTTATTTCTTGGATCTTTTTTGCTGAATGAAAGGCCCTACCTTATAAACCATTTTGGTACCAAAAACTCATTTATGACAATTTTGTGGATTGAGTCCTTTCTGCTAAACTACGTTCAACTATGGTAGGGTGATCAGTCAGAAAGAGTTCGTCAGTGGATGGACGGGTGACCGTTCGTTACACATCGAGACCCCTCCGTGCCTCGGAGAACACGTTAAACAGTCGGTCCCGGGTGTCATACGAATACCTATGACAGTCGTTACGGGTAGTCAGAAGCCCGAAAGTCTGACAACCGATCTAACTTTAGGATATCGACATTGCCCATTGCGTTGCGGAGGTCTGATGGCAGTCGCTCCGTGTAAAATACTGGTATTCAGCCGCATCTGGTTAGACTGGAAGTTGACCCCAACATAGTTGGGAAAAGGATAGGCAGAACGTACCTCATATATGAAGTCGTCATCATCGCTGGAGCCATCATCTTTAATGTTATCATTCTTAATCATCTTGAGAGCTTTTTTCTTCACGTTTTGATCACCATCACCCAACATGCGCTGTGAAAATATTATTCATAATCATTTGAATGACGTGGTACCCCTCAAAAATAGACCACCTCATCAACCGGGCACAAATCCATACGCCGGGCTGCTACTGAGGAATTCCACACGGAAAAACACAATAACACTGCCCGACCTGGGGATCGAACCCAGGACCTCAGGATCAGCAGTTGCGCTTGACCAACGACGCAGATTTGCTAAAGTCGGTCTTAATTGTCTATTTTTATACAGGGTGTAAACGAAATCATGTAATTCCTTCAAACCTCGTGATGTACTGCTGACATAGATTAACTAAAAAAAAAACCAGGTAAACATGTGTTCTTAACGTGAGGCATTTTAGCGCCCCGAGTTAAATGACCGCGCGGCGAGCGGTACTGCGCTATTCGCTCTGGGCGCTAAAATTGCTCACGTTAAGAACACATGTTTACTTCTAGTAATTTATTTTTTATTGCATCCAAAAGTATCCCGTGCAGGGTTAATCTATGTCAGCAGTACATCACGAGGTTTGAAGGAATTACATGATATCGTTTACAGCCTGTAGAGTCTGGCCAACGAAAGCTGCCCACGAGAAGCGGTGGCAATTTAAAAAAAATCTCGACACTTATTTACTTATTTGTAATTACTAACCTGTTTTATCGATACCTTAATAGGGTATTTGACTACTATTAAAAAGGTATATAAATTTAGTATTATTTTAAAGAAAGTATAGACACAAATTGTATTGTGAAAAAATAAATAAAATCGATGAAAACATAGGGAGCTACACGCTTGCGAAGTTTGTGGAGGGGGCATTTTCTGTCCTTGTCGCGCGAAACGGATATTGTACGGAGTGGCGTCAAATAATTATGAAGTTTGCAAGGTATGACGTCATTTTGGCGTCATGTTGTCTTTGTCTAGTGAGCAATTTTCAGTCGTTTATAATTTGGGCATTTTATTAAATATTTCATTAGTTTTTTCACTGTTGCTTATCATTTTTGTAACAGTTTCGAGATTTCTAATAAAAAAAATATAGTCAAAAACCCTATTGACAAACCAGCCAACTCCACATTACGTCAAAAATATTTTATTGCTGCAGTTTGTATGCAACATTAATTTGGAATGATTTGCAAAAACGACAACTCCGATATTATCATAATTTCTTGCGTAAATCTCTATTGGAAAACCATTATTCATAAGTAACCTACAAAAAATATTACAACGTTTTAAGTGTCTCCTGAAAATTTTACTCAAATGGAGTTAACTGGTTTGCCAATTAGGGTATCTATTTATTTATTTGGAAACTCAACAGCTTACAATTAATTTACACGAGTTATGAATGTTCACCCCACCATCATGAACAGCTCAATGCAGTTGCGTCGAAGTTACAGCAACTGACTGACTATTTAATTTTGACAATTCAAAAGCGCCTGTGCACACTTCAATTGAAATAAATGCTTTGAATTTGAGCTATACACTGCTCAGTGATAGCGAGTTGATGACAATGGGGAAGGCAACGCAAAACTAAAGCAGATGGCAGCACCTCCATACTTAGTTATTTCCACCAATCAGAACCATCAGGTTGATATTAACAATCATGTCAAACACATTGCAACCGATAAGATTGCAGTGGTACAATCGAATGTGGCGCCATTAGTTCCACAGTTGCCTACCCCATTATCACTTATGCCAATAATAGAGTTTCACGGCATTGATAAAGCTAACCCAACTAGCACACTAGTGGAAATGGCAGCCTATTTTGCAACTTTTAGCTGTACAGTAGCGCTTTAGGGGTTCAGAAACTGGTTTTAAGTTCTACTATTGCATCCGTAACTGCTCATAGCTGTAAATATCACTAGGGGTAGCAGAAACTGAACAGAACTTCTAGGTTCTTGAGATCATCAGAAAATCTTCAATTAAAAATACAACAGCACTCCACCTCTTTTTATGACAAGTCCTTTACGATCCAAGCTGCTCGTCTGTGGAATGCTTTGCCACTTAATGTGAGACGTGCACAATCACTGCCAGTTTTTAAAAAGTCAGTGAAGGAGCATTACACGTCGCTTTAATCTGCTATTTATTTTATTCCTCTCCTCCGTTCTTATACATATATTTATTAGTTTATTATTATATTATTTATGTTTTCTTTTCATATTTATGTAATTATTTTGCCATGTATTTTATATTATTAAATTTAAGTAATATTATGTAGGTACGTAGTGTACTTGTACACCTAGATTGCTCGATTTTCTCTTTCCATTCTCCCAGTCCATCCAAAGGTTGTCTGGAAGAGATCGCCTTGCGCGATAAGACCGCCCATTGTGCATTTTTGTATTTAAATAGTTTTTTGTGTTATATTAACCTGGTGTACAATAAAGAGTATATAAATAAATAAATAAATAAACTGAACCACATGCCACTCTAGGTGTTATAAGAGTTAATTTTAAAAATACTCCAATAATATCAACTATATGCACGATAAACTGATCTGCGTTTGTAGCCACTAGCATATAATACAAAATATAGCTCAAAATCACTTACCTTCACTTCACTTATTATTTATTTGTATTCAGTAATGTCTGACTCAGGAACAACAGATGTATTTAATAAATGAGAGACAAGGTGAATGATCAGTGATCCTTTATTCGTTCAGTTAAACCTGTCATTCATTCAATAAGCGCCACAAGAGCTTCAGTGTGGTGTTAATTATTAGTTGCAGCTCCTGTAGCTTTTATGCCACTATTATGAAGTTCTAATGGAACTGTAGATTGCAAAAAGTTGTGCCCCTTTGGCTCCAAAGCGGCTGCATAAGGTCTGCAGTGCGCGCTCTGGCGCTTGAGCTTGGCGCCTTTGGGAATAATCGGATTAGCTCCAAAGCTCTTAAGCCACAGTTTGTGCTAGTTGGGAAGTTAACCAGAAAGTAGCGACAGAATACAAAAGAAAAAACACAAATACAGCTATCAAAAATAAGTAAAATGCGATTGTGGACACTTTAATCACACTAAATTATAGTTAAAGGTATGTACTTAGATAATACGACTATATTAATCAACAAAGGAAAAAGAAAAAACATTTATTTTTATATACAAGGTTAGTCGGAAAGGGGGTACTAAGCCGCGGGCCACCTAAAGTATCACTGATGACTATTTTAAAGCAAGTGTTAAAATTTCAAAATTCGATTAATTTTTTTTCTATCAAAAATAATTTTTATTTTAGTTTTTTCGAAAATTCTCCATCCCTGCTTCAGTTATGAATTCAGAAAATGGAGTTTCTAATCCGTGACCCCCCAAATATGACCTAAAATGTAAACACAGCTGACCATAGCTGAGGATAGATAGAATTTAGCGTATTTTTTATGAAATCTTTGAACATCTATTTCTCTTAAACTATCGAGTTTTGGGGAAAGTTGTAGAACAAAAGTTATCCCTTATTATGGGTACTTTAACACCCTTTCGGCTTAGTACCCCCTTTCCGACTAACCTTGTATAAGAAAGAGTCATGGCACATCTTGTTTACTAAACAATATCTGCTTGATTTTGTTTCCGGTATGATTGTTTGGATAAATGAAATATATCGACACTTTCAAAACTTTCAGAATAGATGCGAGGTATCGATATGAATCTACACTAATGTATGTACCTAACAAAAATCAAGTTCCGTGGAAAATTAAATCGTTTATTTAGTGTAAAGTCAGTGATGATAGATGAAGATTTTTTTTAAATGCAGCATTTTCTCGTGGACAGCTTTAATTTTAATTTTTTATATTTTTTTTTAATTTTATAAAAGATACGTTGCCTCACACTAGGATTTCTCCTGTATCGTGGGTGCGTTTACAGACGCAAATCTTTACATACACAAACGCCCAGACCCGGAACATCTATTTGCAGGCCATACAAATATTTGTGGAAATCGGTTGTCATAGTATGGGCATGTGATGCGGAGGAACGAGGAACATGTCGTGAGGAAAGTATAGAGTATGAATGTGGATGGTTATAAGAGTAGAGGAAGACCAAAGAAGCGATGGATGGATAGTGTGAAAGATGATATGGATAGAAAGGGGGTGACTACTGAAATGACGGCTAATAGATATGTATGGAAGAAGAAGACATACTGCGCCAACCACAAATAAGTTAGGATGATGATGACAAATATTTGTTCCGTACGGGAATCGAACCCACGACCCGTAGTGCAGAAGCCAATTGCTCAGCCACTGCACCAAACGTGTCATCTTTCTTAGGCCAGAATGTATGCAATGGAGTATAATAACACAGTACGCCAGTTACCTAACTCAAAATAACCTTGTATTATTAAAGGTGAACACACACTTGTCCGCGCCGAAAGAAACAGCGTTTCCTGCATTTCCCCGGCGCATCTCACATGGTCATTACGTGTCGTTTCTTACATTAGGCCTACCACGATCATTTGACGTATAGTATCGTAAACATCGCTAATGTAAGCGAATTTTGAATCGAAAATACAACTGGACGTAGTTAAGCAGAAAGGACTCAACCCACACAGAGTCACTTTTGAGTTATTGACGTTTTAAGTTCAGAGTGGTTTTCTTCAGTGATGCTGTATTCAGATTTTGTTACGTCATTACACATCCTTGGTAAAATCAATCGTATTTTTATATCTATAACTTGGATGGTTATATTGTGTATTTCTGGACTTATTTAGGAAATTATAGGGTTGAATGATTTAAGCAGGTTGGGTCTTTGTAGGTAATAAAAAGAAAATACCTGCCTAATATGTGGTTTGGTTCCCTGTCACAAAAAACGTTTTTCCTTTGTTTATATCTTGGATCTTTTTTGCTGAATGAAAGACCCTACCTTATAGACCATTTTGGTACCAATAACTCATTTTTGACAATTTTGTGGATTGAGTCCTTTCTGCTAAACTACGTCCAACTGTCCTATAAGTCCTGTTACTATAACGGGCCTCTTGTCAGAATAAGGATTTGGGTCTTAGTCCACCACGCTGGCCTGGTGCCGGTTGGCACACTACACACACCAACGAGAACTTTATGGAGCCCTCACAGGTGTGCAGGTTTCCTCACGACGTTTTTCCTTCACCGTTAACGCAAGTGATAATCAAATTCTGATCTCCACATGAATACGAAAGTCAAAGTTACGGGCCAGGATCAAACTCAGACTCTCCTGCTTGGAAGGCAGGCGGTCAACCTCTAGGCTATCACTGCTGTACATATAAAGATTATAACGAAAAGACTCTTTGGAGTCAACTCCTACCATCTGCCAACCAAAGACAGCAAGCGAATGTCGCAGACTTAGGAGTGACGTTGTGTCTTCCCCTCTTTTTATATATACATAACATCACGCCAGTATTCCCCGAAGGGTTGTCAGAGGTGTATAGTAACACCCTAATTTCACCGTTATGTTTAAGTCCCATGTAATAGGGGGCGAGCCTATTGCCATCAAACGGGCACAAATTCAAACACAGGGCTGCTATTGAGGAATTCCACAAGAAAAACCCAATGACACTTTGCCCGACCTGGGGATCGAACCCAGGACGTCCCGATCAGCAATCGCGCTTGCCACCACTAGATCAACGAGACAGTAGTTAGCATATTTTACTAATGGTATAATTAAAGAATCCATATCATCAATATTCAAATCATTCACAGGTCTCGACTTAGAACCCAAGGCACGCACCTCTGACTTTTCGGATTCATGTGCGTATTGTATAATTATCACTTGCTTAAAAACGGTGAAGGAAAACATCGTGAGGAAACCGGCATGCCTGAGAGATATTTCTCGACGGCGTGTGAAGCCAAGTCAGAGGCCCATGGGCGGCATAAACTCTGACAGCAGGTTAGTCACTAACCACACGAAAAGAAGAAGATTAAAGAACATCACCGCCACTTTAATGTTACAAGATTTCATGGTTTGAATACTAAAATTCGTTTCGTTCGGCTCGGACAAGTGAGTGTTCACCTTAAATCTTACCAATAAATCATCTGTATCATTCCCATCATCTTCTGCCTTTACCTTGCTCACAACAATGTCTTCTTTGACCTTCGCTTCCAACACCTTCCCGTCTGTCTTTCTATAAATATAAATAAAATATTTGTACAAATACACAATAGACATAACATCACGCCTGTATTCCCCGAAGGGTTGGGCAGAGGTGTATATTAACACCCTCATTTCGCCGTTATGTTTAAGTCCCATGTAATAGGGGGCGAGCCTATACATATAGATAGAGCGACCGCCGAGCGTAGGTATGAAAAGTGAAGTACATACATGTGATTGACTTCTGTACCTATCTGTTTTGTGACCTAGGTCTATTTACCTGATCAAGAACGCGTCCAAGTTGTCAGCCAACTCGTTCTTAGTGGTCTCCAGGTCATTCAGCTGGTCCTCTATGTTTTGTATAGTACTGCTTTCTTTGACTTCCACTTTTTCCATGAGTAACACTGCAGTCGTCTGCACTATGGCCTCTGACTCCTGGAGTGTTTGTGTGGTCTGGTCCTGGTCATCCTGGGTGGTGTTCAGGTTTGAGTCGCTCTGGTCGTGTTCAGCCTGTGATGATAAAAAATATTCTTAAAAGTTTTTAAAAACGTTGCCTCACACTAACACCCATATTCTTAGACGTTCCTCCAAAACTTACTCGACTCATACTCGACTCAGAACGGCCTCGAAAACACCTTCAAAATTGTATTCTTAGTCGCAATTTCGAGTGAACTTTGAGGTTCCTCGAGAAGTCATTACGTCATAATTTGAATTATCTGCATCGCGCAAATAACGCCGCGATAAATAGTTGTAAGGATTATCGTAGCATTTTCGATAAAGTCTTCAAAATTTATTTTCGTTACATACGAACTTTGACACTTCCTTCCTTACGGTAGGTTCCGAGGTACCTTGAGTTTAACAGATGATTCCTTACCTCAACTGAGGAAAAATGTCGAGTCGAGTAAGTTTTGGAGGAACGTCTAAGAATATGGGTGTATGATTTCTCCTGTATCGTGGGTGCGTTTACAGACACAAATCTTCACATGCACAAACGCCCAGACCCGGAACAACTATTTGTAGGCCATGTAAATATTTGATCAGTGCGGGAATCAAACCCACGACCCGTAACGCAGAAGCCAATCGTTCAGCCACGGCACCAAACGTGTCAAATCTACCTATATCTCCCTAGCCTTTTCCCAACTATGTTGTGGTCAGCTTCCAGTCTAACCAGATGCGGCTGAATACCAGTATTTTACACGGAGCGACTGCCATCAGACCTCCGCAACCCAGTCACTGGGAAATGCCGATATCCTAAAGTTAGACCAGTTGTCAGACTTTCGGGCTTCTGACTTCCCGTAATGACTGTTATAGGTAGTCGTATGACACCCGGGACTGACTGTTTAACGTGCTCTCCGAGGCACGGACGGGTCTCGATGTGTAACGGATTGTCACCTATCCACGGACTGACCGCGGCAAGCGTTGCTTAACCTCGCAAATTGTATGATCCGCGCGGTCATAATAAGCCACGAGCAACTCTATGTATGTAATTTATCTAAAGTGTAATAATGTGAATAATCTTGTATGGACAATGTTTTGTATGAAACAAATGAATTTATTATTATAAGTAAACTTACTGTGTGAACGTAGTCGTCGTCCGTCAGCACTCCCTCGCTTAGCCATTCCTCCTGGCCCTCCTCCATGCCTTCCTCGCCCTCCGCGTCTAAATACTGTAACAAATTATATACATTTATTACTTAACTAGTAGTTGGCGCCGACTTTATCTATCCAGGCGCCCTGGGATATTAATTTTCAACCGATTCATTCGTGGGTTGAGGCGCCGCGTCAGCATGGCGCCCCTTTTGTTCTGGCGCCCCGGGCGGGCGCCCTTAAAACCAGCACTGCTACTAGTGTGTTCCCGGGTAAGAGATGATTTCCACAAACGGCTCGCATCGCATCGGATCGGAAAGGATACGAACGGATGCGGCGACAACCGAACGCGTCTGGCAGGATGTCGACGCATACGATCGGCTCCGTACAGTCGCTTGCGAACGTATCCGTTTCTGCGCCTAGTCAAATAGTTTCATTCCTACTGTCTTGGTGTGATCTAATTTTTGAACGGATCCGATCGGATACGGCGACATGCGAACGGAGCCGATCGCGCGTCGCAGCATACTTTCGGCTACGATCGCGTGTCGCGGAAGACGCCCGCCGTCAAGCTGCTGTGCGCGGCTTGGTAATATAGACTTTAAATACTGTGTACACGATTTAGTATCGTTTAAAGATGGTAAAATCCGTTCCGACCCGATGCGATGGGAGCCGTTTGGTGGAAATTATCCATAAGACTATAAAGAGGCTTTGTCCCGTGGGTGACGTAATATGCGACAAGGAGCTCCTCACACTAAACGTGGTGCGGTTAGAGCCGCCGCTTTTAAAGTAAAGTTCTATATCGATGGCCAGATTTTAGAGGAGATAGAAAGAACTGTCTCCTGAAAAAAAATGGCTGATCAAATGTTAATACAAGTTTGTCATCGTACGTCATAGATGGCGTTAGAAGTATTTCAATCGAAAATTTGTTGAACTAGTACGTGTATTACAAGTTTATCAATCTAAAGAACAAATAAAACGCTTTTAACCTTTTGGACGCCATTGTCACACATATGTGACAAATAAAACTCTTTTAACCTTTTGGACGCCATTGTCACACATATGTGACAAACGAAAGTTTACCCTGTACGTCAACGTCACAAATATGTGACAAAAATCATGGGATTACAGTTACCTTGGCGTGGAGGGTACGACGATGCATTTATGCTCTGGCGTTCAAAAGGTTAAAGAAAATTGGATTTACGAGGTTTTCACCGCTGTGCGTCGATATTCGCCGCACCGCTACGCGTACGTTGTGAATCTATTTCTTCTTTACATAGTGCAACACCTGGAAAAGGTTACTAAGCTGTACCTACTCTATATAATAAGATCTGTATTATTTTACCTTAGTGTGCAAATAAATATTTTGAGTTTGAGTTTAGTACATAAAACAAAGTCGCTCCGGCTGTCTGTACGCTTAGATCTTTTAAACTACGCAACGGATTTTAATGCAGTTTTCAGCAATAGATAGTGATTCAAGAGGAAGGTTTATATGCCCCACATTAGTATCTACATTGTCGCTAGTCTATACTAATATTAAAGAGGAAAGATTTGTATTTTTGTATGTAACTAATAAAAACAACAGGACCGATTTCAAAAATTCTTTTGCTGTTAGAAAGCTACATTATCGCTGAGTAACATAGGCTACGGGCGGAGCCGAGAGGACACAGCTAGTGTATAATAAAAATCAATTGCTGAGCGTTAATCTCGCAAACACTGGAAAATTACTTGACCGATTTGAATAATATTTTTTTTTGTTTTATTTGCTTCTACACTGTGTTGGTTTAAAAAAAAGTAAATTAGTATATTGTAATTAGTATATAATAACATAGCATCACGCTTTGTATTCCCCGAAGGATTCGGCAGAGGTGTTTTTAGTACACCCTCGTTTCGCCAGTTATGGTAAGTCCCATTTATAGGGGTTGAGCCTATTGCCGACAACCGGGCACAAATCCAGACTCCGGGCTGCTGCTGAGAATTTCTAATGGAAAAACGCAATAACACTGCCCAATCGAAAATTAGGAAAAATTAAAAAAACAATTGTTGGTGGTACGAAGTTCGCTGGGTCATTTAGTTGTCTCATATAAATGGGTACATCAGGAAAGCACACACCAAATCCAAGCACTGAGGTGAACCGCTTGCCTATTCTGTGAGGTTGTAAACACTGCGTGCCTCTCAGGAGGATGTGGGGCTAGGCCCCACAGAGGAGAGGTCCACCAGCGGCTGGCGGACCAGGACCTGCTGAGGTTGCGGTGCATGCTTTTGCAAAACCCGCGACCCCGGCCGAATGGTCAGGAGAAGGAACACCGTTGGTTTTTAGCCGGTAAAAGTCCGGCAGACCCCCTCGCCTTCCCCGGGCGAGGGACATCCATGAGGATTTTACAATGATAAAAAAGGGCCTCCACTCCTGACGATACTTCTTACTTCTCCTTGAAAAATCTGACTGCGTTTTTTTTTCGGCCATTATTTTACAGTAATTTGACACTGTAGATATTATTATTTTTTGATGCAATTTAAATAACGGGCTGTTTGTTCAAACTGTCAAATCAAAGTGCTAAATTGTTTTTTTTTAAAGATACTGTGCAAGGAATAGGTTATCTGTATTACTTTACTCTATGAGGGAAATTCGACATACTGTAACAGTTTGATAACTTTCCTAATATAGGAACCTTTTACCTAAGAGAACCTTGGCAAGGGAACTGTTTAAGAGTTGGCGAGAACTGGAATAAAATCCCTACGATAACTAATTAAAACAATGAAACCCAAAACAACAGAAATTGTTTTCATATAAGTACTAGTCGCACAAAATTTGTGAAAATGGGAGCCAAGTTCAATAATAAGAATATGCGTGGTTGTCGACTTCACCGAATAAAGAAAGAAATTATTATTTTTCATCATTCAAAGGTAATTCAAAAATCTGTAAAACGTTTATGCTATATGGTTTTCTTTTTTGTGCTATTTAGTACATTTTCTTGAATGTTAGAAATACAAAGTCAACCCTTAATTTTTATTATCATTTGGTTTTTTTATTTATTAGGGACTCTAAGAGGAATAGCACAAATTAGTACTTAGAGAATCCCCAGCATAGGGGACCGTAGTCGAACATTGAGTGCTGTGTTGTGTGTCCTGGGGGACTGACAGGGGATTTTAGTGGAACGAGTGCTCTAGGTGACTTTAAAAAAAACTTAAACTAATTCGAAAATTGAATGCCGTCACATACCTCTTCATACTTAGACATTTTCGTCGGCGGTTCTTCAGCATCAGACATAGTACAAATTAACTTTTAAACTAAATGAACTGTTCTTACAATTTTTGCCACTCACAATTTATAAATAACATAATTTTACACAAACGTTAAACCACAAATGTTTTTACGGCACTGAAAAAATAACCTCAATCAATCAATACATTGCGTTCCGTATACACTGTATATTTTGTCTCACATTTCTTCAAGTTGTTAGACAGAGATAGAACAATAACCAGGCGTATATTTCATGGTTTTCGATGGAACGCATTGCGACGCTTGTAAGTGTTTTGACAGTCATTGGGATGTCCAGTAGAATTATAGGGAACCTCAATGGTTTTGACAGTCATAGGGATGTCCAGTAGAATTAATATAATCGATAGATTATTGCTGAGCGCTATAAATTAAATTACTCACACAAGTTATTGAAGAAAGTGCTTACATAATCAGTAAACTTATGCATTTTAAGTTGCTACTGGATTTAGTGTTCTAAGGTAAACGATCAGCGGCCGTAATATAAGTTCTTATTGCTAGTGACAAGCTATCATCACCTTTCATTAAAAAATTAGCTCTAACGAAACTAAGGTTTTATGTCAGGGTCTTCTGAAGGTACCAGCATCCTTTTGTGCTCTAATAACACTACAGTCGCCAATCTGCTTATCAACCAACCACTTAGCGTCAGACGGGTGGTGTTATCCCGAAAATATTTCCTCATGACTGCCAACCGCCTACTGCTGACACGTCTACTGGACGTAGAAGAAGGTCCATTCTGTAGTGGTCATTTTTCATATGCGAGCCGAGGACTAACTGGATGCTGCAGATAGGGAGACTGTGGGGGACGATGTACATAATAATAATCATGGGCTTTAATTTTACGACACCGGACCAAGCACTTAGTTTGTTAGCTCAATTACGTGTTTGTTTAATGCGACATCTACGCTGACGAAGGCATAACAGAGGGGTGACTAAAACCGAATAAAACTGCATTTACAATAGACATTTATTTATTTATCAATAAAGAAATTTTCATTATTTACAATTCACAATATTTCTCCATTTATAAAGTACAATATTACAAACTGAAAGCAGTCTATTATTATTTTATATTGATCTTACGCGACATAACAACGCCATGGATAGGTATGGTACCATGAACGTTAAAGGCGAAAACATATTTAGATGAAATTCGTTGTGCTTGTGGAAAAACGAGTGTACTTTCTTACAAAATATCCATTATCATGGTAGGTACTTAGTGCTCCTACTAAACCTGCAGTTCTTTATACAAAATTACCTTAGCCACGTGTCCTGAATTTCCTATAGTGTACAGTCGAGTTCATTAATATATTGGCCCTTCCAGGATTTAAAAATATGTGAACATTAAAAAAGTTCATAATATTGTGACAACTCTAAGCATCATTAGATTGTGGTCAAGATTCAGATTCATTAATATGTGACTGCTTTTCCTCAGTAACATGTACACAGCCAAAAGCGTGTTATTATACAGGATGTAAAGGAAATCATGTAATTCCTTCAAACCTCGTGATGTACTGCTGACATAGATTAACCCTAAAAAAGCAGTCACATATTAATGAATCTAAATCTTGACCACAATTTAATGATGCTTAGTTGTCACAATATTATGAACTTTTCTAACGTTCATATATTTTTGAAGCCTGGAAGGGTCAATATATTAATGAACTCGAATGTACCTCTTAACTCAACAACATCTAAGTATTAACGTAAAACATCCACTGTATAAGTTAAATAATAAAATGAAACCTCAGTGCAATCTTTGTTAGTACCTGAGGACTGTGTGACATTATACTCATATAATAATAATAAAATACACTAGGATGGAAGAATATGCTTGGAAGTTATCTTAACAAAGTGATTTTCTATATTTCATTATGAACTATAGTCGCATAACGGAAGCTCTCTGTGTTACATTGGCGTCGATTCTTTTGTGCACAAACTAAACTTAATTTAGACTATTGCCATCTTTTTCACTCTCATAAAATAAGAAAGAGACGGACGTAAATAAGACCTGTCAAATTGTGTTGAACTAAAATTTTCATACATATTTAGACAACACGTCAGAACGTGTCGACTAAAAACCCGATAAAGTTTAGGGCGTAAACTAGTTTTACATCTCTAACTTAGTTCTTATCTATTACCGTGTCCTTTTCTGGCGCTGTCTGTTAGTAAAAGATAGCAAGTGTTTAATTTTAGTTTATAAATGAACAAGAAAATCGGCACCATTGCCTCTATTCATTGGCCTATATTGACGTACGAATTATTTACAAGCGCTCGAGCTCCAGCGGTGAACTACGATAGGCTGTGTTGATAGATTTGATATATCTAAGTAGCTAGATACATTTAAGTATGACTATTGAACATTTTCTCTTCAAAGATCAAGACAGAACGTATTGCTTCAGATAATGCATAAAAAATACACAAAATGCTAATAAGTTAACATAATCTAAATATGTCTTCGCCTTCTCGACTCAACAGCTTCTATAATCGAGATATCTATAGCTTTGAACGGCACTGCCCTTAAAAATAACAATAAAAAAAACATACATAATATTATATTTTATTTTATCTTTCCCGCCTTTTCTGTGAAAAATCGTTGGGTAGTCCGCGCCAAGAAAGAAGTCTCGGGGGCGCTGTGTTGGCACCACTGATTTTTCATTGTAAAAGCGTTCGAAATAATAAAACATCATTGGCGCCAACATAGATGCCAAGAGACTTCTTCCGCTAGCAGGTACCTACCTATTTTTTACCTGAGATACATGTCTGATATCTGCACTATTCTTTTCGACTATACTGTTCTTCTAGTCATAAGTCACTTGGAGGCAATCTCGTTTATTTGTTGTAGAAACAAATGACCTCATTTAGTTGGGAAAAAAACTCCCAGAGAACTGAGGACATTCCTTCGTAAGTAACAGATTTCTAAGTTATTTGTTAATCTAGAAATAGCGTTGACTTTTGCAGGCTTATAAAAAAGATGCCTAGCTTGGAATTCTGTTCATGAAAAGAACAATATTTGGTACATAGGTACATAACGTGACCATTATTTTTTTCCCTCAAAGGGGGACGCCTGCATATTTAATTTTTTTTTATAAGATTGAAACACATATTCATGAAGATTTATAAAAATAAGAAATAGGAACTAATCTTGTGTAGTCGTCTGGTTTTCTATATTTTTCGAAAGTGCAGTTTGTTTTAAAATATTAGGTTTGGTTGTTATATTGGGACTGTTGGCATGACTTGTTGATGTGGTCCTTGGTTATCAAAATGTTTTCTGGTGCGATTAATAAATACGCACCTGTTTTTTATTGAATACACTGCCACAGATTGCCTTTTTTCAAATCGGGACATTTATGTTTTTGGGGACAGCGGGACACGTAGCTCTAAAGCGGAACTGTCCCGCTCAAACCGGGACGTATGGTCACGTTATACATGCACTTTGTGTATTGCCAAAAATCCTTGTACCGTTTTGCCCCCATTTGCCCTCCCACCACTTTCGCGCACTCTGCTGATTGGTGGATGGAACACGGAACGAAATGACAAGACCACAGATAACACAAAAAAAATAGAGCGTCTATAACGTAGTACGCGAGTCATAGACATATTATTCTTATAAAAAAAACGCGGTTAGCCTTTTCTTTCACTTCATAATTACATTGGTATTAAGTATATTGTATTTTCAAGTTATTTACACAGCTACAAGGAAGTCAATAGATTATTATATTGACATAGATAAAATGCAGCTTGCGTGGTTAATGAAGGAGCGTGACAGGTATAAAAACTGAAATTGGACGTAGTTAAGCGAAAAGGAACCAACCCACAAAATTATCAAAAATGAGTTATTTATATCAAAATACTCCATAAACTTCTTAAGCCAAACTACACATAATGACATTTTAACAAGTAAAATATTATACATTTGTCCCTTAATTACAATAAAACCAAGAAAAAATCAAAGAACCAATGAAGAAATATAGTCTAACCTTAAAAATTGAAATTTCATAATTGTGTGGGTTGGATCCTTTTCGCTAAACTACGTCCAATTATAAGGTAAAAAAAAAACATAGAAACCAATAAATAAATTAAATTAATTTAATTATAAACAAGCAATATATACAAAGATGGCGATAATTCGGAATAAAAAATATTATACATGATGAGTGTAATTTGTGAATTTATATTATAATCCATGTCAATATTAAATGCAAAAAGTCTTATACAGGGTGCTCACATTGAACATACCATGTAAACTTTTAAAAAATCCAAAAACTGGTACTTGCATAAGATTTCACATGGATTACAACATTTCACGACTATTTTAATTGTAGGTAAACAACAGAACTAAATCGGATAAAACTAAATTACATACATTTTCAATGGAACTAAAATAAAAGCAGGGATTGTGCATAAAAAAAATAAAAAAAAACAAGGAACTAGCATTACAATATCGGACAAAACCTGTTATCCGCAACGAGAACTCGTATAAAACAGACTTGTAGAGTCTGGCAAACGAAAGTAGACACTAATTATTTGCAAACTTTTTATATGGCAACGATTTTTCAACAAAAACAAATAATTCTGATGTGTCAAATTAGGTCATTTCTTTATTTCGGGGTTGCTATGCTGATATTTTTTTTTAAATTTGCCGCGCTTTTAAGTCTCTACTTCCGTTTACCAGACTAACGACGAAGCGTGATAAAACGACGCGTATTCATTTTCTTGAGATTAACTAATTTGAGAGAACACCATGTAGGTATAGGTAACAATGGAGACCTCACTCCGAACACCTAACTGAAGTCGAAATTCACTTTATAAGTAAGGTACCTTCTTTATTTAATTCGGAAATCTGTCTCTTTCTAAATACAAAATATAGAAAGAGACAGAATTCAACGCCAAATGTTTCGACTTTCAGTAAGTGTTTGTAGTGTGGTCTCCATTTTTACCTATACCTTCACAGAGAACACGCGTTGTTCATGAGCTGATAACACACTTGTAACAGCCGAAGCGGCGAAACTTCACGCGTGTTCATCCGCTACATTTCATTACGTGATCGAATGTGGCCAACGGCTGTGGTCGCATCAGATGTTACAAGTGGGCACGCAAATAATCACATCTACGTAAGACCTAAGGAGCTCGGCGGTGCGTTGATATGCAGTGCGTTTTTTTCACCGCAATGGATAAAATAAATACAAGTAAATCGGTATACGGTGAATAATTCGCAGTGCGCGCTCTTCTAAGACACTCCACACTTCACAGATTATACGTTAAAAAAACGCAAGGCAATGCACGCTAGATCTTATAAAAATCAGTTTTCACGCCGTTGGAAACAGTGGTTAGGGACCACGTTATCATTTTGTTAAGACTGGTCGCTATAGTGTCTAAAATATAATAGGCCCGTTTTGACAGCTGTCAGATCAGTACATTTTATGTCGAAATTGACATATGTTCTAATCTGATAGCTGTCAAAACGGGCCTATTAAATTTTAGCCACTATAGTCGGCGCACTATTTTTGGGTTTTGTATCATAGAAATCGCATATCGTGGCAAGCATGTACGCGAGTGACCTCCGAAAATGATAATCTTAAAATTAAATAAGTATCGCTCCTACAATTCTATATTTTTTTTAATTTTCTAAAATATTTACTTATAACTAATTTTTTTTACAATGCCAACGTAGATGCCAACGTAGTCTTTGTACAGAAATCATTGGACATTTAAACTTGAATTACGGATCTTACATACTTTAAGACCGATGTTACAAACGTTAGATAACTTTCAACTCAGGAATAAGTAGGATGTTTTGACAGGATTTCTATACAGGCTGTTACAAAATGAACTCTTAAGAAATTTGTGAGTTTCTCGGTATCGAAAATGGAACCACTTTTCTAAAATCGCGTATTTTTTTTATTACTTTCCATACAAATCAAATAAAATTATTACAGTGGAATCCGTTTACTAGGACTTCGCTTACAAAGATCAGCCGCTTATAGCGACTTAAGAACACCTTTAGTTAGGTTTTCTCACCGGGTATTTACTGACGCTTACAACGACGTCCGTTTAGTACGACCAATTATCGCCGTCCCTTTATTGTCGTTATAAGCGGACTCCACTGTAAAAAAAATGCTAATTTCGAAAAAAACAAAACTACGAACGTTTTTCACTTCCCGATACAGAGTAACACCAAAAAAATCTTCAGAGTAAATTTTTTAACACTCTGTATAAATGTTATCAATTTTATTCCTCAGGTAAATGCTATCAGGTTTTGATAAATTCGGCCTTTAATCACGTAATAGAAACTATACGGAGTGCTATGTGCACATAAAGGGCGGAGCCGACTGACTTGAACATCCGATTGTAATGTAACCATTCGGAGCGAGCTTTACGGTACGCAGACTGCTAAAATCCGCGTAATATACTCGTTCTGAACTATGTGCTTGTTGTAGAGACTGAAAGCGGTTACAGTACCTTTAAAATATAAGTAAACTGTCGCTTAAGTTCTAACACCGCGTAACTCGAAAAATAGTAGTTTTGAGTTACGCACGTCATTCGATAGGGTATCGAAAAACGCATCGTTTGACCAATCACAGTCAATGGTTAGATACAATAGTAACGCGTTATTTCAAAAACAAAATCCACCGCGTATGTATTATTTTTTCCATCAAGCTATGTAAACAGCTAAAACAGCGTGAAGTCAGGTGAGTTCCGTACTGGATCGTGTCGCGAAAGTGCTCCGTCGAAAAAACCAAATTAAAATAGAGTATTGTAGATTAAAAACAATTATATGATAAATAGAAAAAAAACAATTTTTTGCTCTCCTGAAAAGTTAACTATTTTGAGTTACGCCGTGTTAGAACTTAAGCGACGATACCGTTTTCTTATAAATGTTCGGCCATACCTTTATTTGACCTTATTACGATTTCGGTACCGAAAAATATCGAATGATAAATTAATCATACTAATTACCATCTGGGGGCTTCATAGCGAAGGACAGGCTGACGCGGCGGTTCATCAAAAAAACCTTTATTTATAAAGGTTTAGGTACCGATACCGGAATATACCGTTTCGCATTCTCAGACTCATTTCGGTACCGAAATATCGCACCTTTAGAATTATAGAGACCTATTTCAAAATTATAGGATTTTAGGATAGAATCATAAAATGACCATGGATGACCATCTTCATAGACTCTTATTAAAAGAGAGGCCTGTTGTGACCCCACAACAATTTAATACGAGAAAGTATCTCTCTTTTCTACAAAATTCATAAAAATACGAACCTTTATTCGACGTTGTCCAAAAACTATATTTTTTTAGATAGGTCTCTATAATTCTAATGGTGCGATATATTTACCTACCCCACAACAATTTAATACGAGAAAGTATCTCTCTTTTCTACAAAATTCATAAAAATACGAACCTTTATTCGACGTTGTCCAAAAACTATATTTTTTTAGACAGGTCTCTATAATTCTAATGGTGCGATATATTTAAGTATCGTAATATTCAGGTAACCAGATTTTAGAGGTATGACGTCATACCGTATTTTAAAGGTATCACCTTTTGACCGCCCCAGTCAGATTTATACGACAAATAAAAATGTTTTCGTGCCCGCGTCTCCTCAGTCATATTTATACGACTGAGGCGACACGAGTACGAAAACCTTTGTCGTATAAATCCGACTGTGGCGGTCAAAAGGTTAATTTTCGGGTTACTCAGTCCCTGTTTGTAACATGCAGGACCGCCGTAAGCGGGCGTGCAGAGCGTGCACCGCACGCGGGCGGCACACCCAGGGGGCGGCAAATCGAGCGACTCATCTAATTGAGACCAATTTCAATTTTTTTCGGTTTTGTGTCGCTCAAGATACAGGAGTAATCGAAAGAGTGAGGGGAGCGTCTAAAAAAAAAAGCTCGTCCAAGTATCGCTTGGGAATTAATCTTTTTCATTCGGTATTGCACGCGGGCGACGAAACAGCTAGCGGCGGGCCTGGTAACATGTTACATTACACTAATATGATACAAGTCTGTCGCAGCCTTATAACAGTGCAAATGACAATAGCGATCTCACAATCCACAAATAAAATGCTCACAATACTTTCAGTTTTCTTTTTAATAATAACTCAAGGCCGCTTTGCGGATACTTTTACCCAGCAGACCTAGTACGCACTAACGCGACTTAATTCACAGATTTCGTGAATTTAGTATGAGATTCCACAAAATCTGTGATAGGCGTCTTGTCACGTGCGAAGTCGCTTGATGACTGGGAGTAAAGCGCAGTCCACACCGCAAGCTGGTTCGGACGAGCATCGTTTCACCGAGCCTATCTACGTCATCGACTCAAACGATGTGAACCGAAGTACAGTGGCAAAAATTTAATAGGCCCGTTTTGACAGCTGTCATATTAGAACATGTTATGTCAATTTCGACATAAAATGTACTGATCTGACAGCTGTCGAAACGGGCCTATTATACTTTAGACACTATAGGAAAAGTTAGCTCACCCGCGCGCCAGCTCGCGGTGACCTGCACTTGATACCTCTATTTTCGGAAGAGGTTTAAGTATGGTTGATAAAGTGAAAGAAAAGGCCACATTTAGACTTCTTCGAAAGAGATTATGACGAGAATCTCGAATACTTTGCAACTAACAATATAACTTACACAATATTGTTTTATATCAATGACATCCATGTAAGTACGATGTAACTAAGAAGTCGCATTAGCAAACTTGATCGAACAAGCAATGGCAGTCGCAGTGACGTAACTATAGGGTGCCAGGGCTGGCAAAATGCTACGGGCCCCACGACCAGCTAGGGCGGTAGATTAGATTTTAGGGGCGGCAAATTTTTCGTGTTTGGACATGCACCCAAGATACAGGAGAAATCGAAGAGTGAGGGCAAAAAACAGATAGGTACAGAAGTCAATCACATGTATGTACTTCACTTTTTATACATACGCTCGGCGGTCGCTCTATCTATATATCTATCTCTCTCAAGCGCATGGCACTCGCGCTCACACTCACTCGCACTCTAGTCCCAAACAGTCCAAGATATCGTGTCCGTGAGCAGTGTCTGTGTGTGCGTTGCTCGAGCGCACTTGTATGTAGATTGGCTTCTGTACCTATCTGTTTTGTGGTGAGGGGAACGTTTAAAAAAAATAAAAATGGTCGCCCAACAATCGGTTGGTTACACCGTGACGATTTTTACTGGGGCTCCATCCAATGAATTTGCTACGGGCCTCTGATGCAATAATTACGCCACTGGCACAAAATAGATAGGTACAGAAGTCAATCTACATACAAGTGGGCTCGAGCAACGCACACATAGACATAGCTCACGGACACGATATCTCTGACTGTTTGGGACTAGAGTGCGAGTGAGTGCGAGCGCGAGTGCCATGCGCTTGAGAGAGATAGATATATAGAAAGAGCGACCGCCGAGCGTAGGTATGAAAAGTGAAGTACATACATGTGATTGACTTGTTTTGTGCTAATTAACACTCGTGGTCTTGAAGACGCACTCAGTTCGGAACTGATCGGTTTTACGAAGTTTGCCGATGCGAGTTCTTAGTTTTGACGTACGCACTACGTACTTGAAGAAGAAAGGTCTCTTTCATGCTCTAATTCACCAACAAAGCCTAATTTTAAATAATTCCTAGCAGTTTTTTCAAACATTGAAGCAGTTGGTACTTCTTGACCTCTGCCTCGTCATTCTCTGCGTTGCCTAACAAAAACCATGTCCCATCAAAAATAAGACTGTGTGGTTCCCGAACTACAAGTACAATAAAACTATTGTATGGAACAGTGCATCTAGTTCGTAGTACATGAACGACATAGTACGTAGCAAATAGGTGTAATTTATCAAATACTTCACGAGATCGCCTCTAGGCAAGTGACCGATCTTCACAAAGAACAATTCAACATTCCAATTCTTACATTATGGTAAATTCTCTATCGGTTATTCTAATTATTTTTTCTATAAATCTTTTGAACGCCAAATTGGTGTTTTTATACCACATATATGAAAGTTCACGCGTTTCTATTTATTAAGCTTTCAGAGCAAAATTAGACCTCCATAAGACAGGGTGATTCGTTATTGGTCACGATCCCGTCGCAGCATTCTAAGGTCGGTATTACAGAATATTCCTCAAGTTCAGTTTGATCTTTAATCAATTGATCACTATTTAAGTATAGAATCAGTACTTGAGAAACGGTCTTATTCCAGAACGGCAATCAATCTATACTCAGATGAAACGAGACTCAAATAGAGCCGATCGATTGGTTGATTACAGATCTAATCACTGCTTGGGGTCGAATCTACGAACTGAGTAACGATCTAGAATAAAGCCAAACTCAATTGAACTATGATCAATGAATCTATGCTTGAGGAACGTTCTAAAATTAAAAGTCGACTCAAAACTGGATTTAAACGGAGATTAATGCTCGAGTTTCGTTCTGTAATGCGGACCTAAGTCATGTTATCCACTAATTACCCAATAATGCTCAAAAGTGAACCATTTTCGTGATATATAGTGCTATAGAGTAGTTTAGAGTAATTACGAACATGGGCATATTGCGAAAATTACGAATTACTACTAAATCAGGCAATATTTCTTGCTCTGGCAACATTACATTACACATTCTACCAATATTACGTTGCCAGAGCAAAAAATATTGCCTGATTTAGTAGAAATTTGTAATTTTCTGAATATTCTTACGTCCGTAATTATGGTCTTTCGGGCCAAAGGGAGGTGTCCAGATTACATACCGGCAGTAAAGCTCAACGGATGCCCACTTAATAGAGTTGATACGTTTAAATATCTTGGACATTTACTTACCTCTGGCCTGCAAGACGATGCAGACATTGAAAGGGAGCGTAGGTTGCTGTCTGTTCGTGCGAATATGATAGCCCGCAGATTTGCTCGGTGTTCAAGGGGCGTCAAAATAGCCCTTTTTAGGGCATTACGTCCTTTTATACTGGCAGTCTGTGGGTGGATTACACGCAGAAACAGTACAGCGCTCTACGCGTCCAACACAACAACGCGTTCAGGGTGCTCTTGGGGCTGCCTCGCTTCTGTAGCGCATCGGGGATGTTCGCCGAGGCGCGTGTGGATTGTTTCCACATAATCATGCGCAAGCGGTGCACATCCATGGTGCGTAGGGTGAAGGCCAGCCGCAACAGTATCCTGAGCGCTTTTGCTGAACGTTTCGACTGTCAGTACGTGAACCACTGCTGCATGGTTCACGTACTGACTAATGTTGAGATATTATTTTAAGTTTGATTTGTTATAATGTAATAATTTTTAATTTATTTTAATGGTATTATCCAAAGTTGTTTGAAATAAATGAATAATAATAATAATAGTAATTGCCCTACTGCGACTGAGATTAATACCGTCAGTAGAAGGGTAAAAAGACTAAAGCGCCAATATACCTACTTTACAGTAGAGAGATTCTAAGTATTTTATTAAGAAAATAAACATAGTTATTTTTCTTAGAGTATACATATTAAACAGATTAGTAAGTATTAGTAAGTCGGTAGGTGTTTAAAATACTTACCTACAATAAAGGTGATGCGTGTATGTGTATGGTGTTTTATATATTTTATATATATATATATATATTTTTGTATGTTGTTAAATTTCTTGTTTTTTGTTGTTTTATTTTATTTTATTTATATTATAATTTGTTTGTTTTGTAACTAGCTGAATGTCCGCACGTGTTTTAGGTGATCACTGAAAATCAGCGCTGTGTCTGTGGCCCACGCCATAGCACAGCATTATGCTGAGTGGTCACCTTTTTGTCACAGTTGTCTTTTATTTTAATATTATTTATATACTATCATGTTTTGTGTTAAAATGTATCTGTGACAAATAAATGTTTTTTCTTTCTTTCTTTCTTTCTTAGATAGTTTAATTATCTATTTAATATGTATACTCTAAGAAAAATAATTATATTTATTTTCTTATAAAAATACCTGGAAAAGTAGGTATATTGGCGCTTTAGTCTTTTTACCTTTCTACTGACGATATGATTATGCTATCATTCCAATTGTTTCTTTAATAATAAGAAAATTAAAGGCTATTTTGCTCTGATAGCTTCAAATATAATCTGTATTATACTATGCCTAAATTAGCTATCTAGCGCCAAAATTATACAATCTGTTTGTTTAATTATTCTAAAGCGTATTTTAAGTGACTTGAACGAGGCGACTGTTATAAGATTAATAATATAATATAACTGACCAACAACAGCAGTGATAGCCTAGTGGTGTGTCTCGAATCCGAACCCAAGGCACGCACCTCTGACTTAACGGATTCGTGTGCGTATTGTATAATTATCACTTGCTTACAACCGGTGAAGGAAAACATCGTGAGGAAACCAGAATACGTGAGAGATATTTCTCGACGGCATGTGAAGCCAAGTCAGAGGCCCATGTGCGGCATAAACTCTGACACCAGGTTAGTCACTAACCACACGAAAAGAAGACTTAACAACTTTTAATAAATCAATTTACAATATCTAAAATACAGGGTGATTGCTTTCATAAAACCCGCATTTTTTTTAGTTTTTGTTTTTGTAGTTTGCAAAGTACCTAATATCACGAAAATGGTTCCCTTTTGCATAAATCATTACTGTGTTATTAGTTGGCCAAGATTAGAAGAAAAAGATATTTTTTTATTATTTTTGTTTTCAGAACAGAACCAATTCATAAAGTCACCTCGTTCCAGCATTTTATGGTTACTACAGCCTGTATATAGACTTTGTTTTTAAGGACTAAACACATTCATCAACATTAATTTCCTAATATTAAACTGTAATTTTGTAGACACGTACTTACACAATAAATCGATATGAAAACAAAATATGAGTTTTCTATAAACTGAAAATTAACGCTGACGAGTGTGAAGAGTCCTTAATAAGCGGGCTTGACATGAGACTTAGGCACAATTTTATTGCTTTTAACCAACGACGATGAAATATAAAGGATTGATATAATATGTATGTAAGTACATTCGTCATCGGAAAGCTAATACTACTTAAGTGCCATTTTGGCTAAAATGAGTTATATATTATATCGTTGGAATGTTTTTTTTTCTGCGTCGATTACTTGGGATTTCGTAAGATAATAGAATATAATACGAAATCGCAACTAATCGACGCAGAAAAAAAATCCAATCCAACGATATAATACACAACTCATTTAAGCCAAAATGGCGCTTAAGTAGTATTGGCTTTCCGGTGACGATATTATGTCAATTCTTTAAACGCTATGCTCTGATACATTAAAAACTTAGAGAATTTACAAAGGAGATGGCCACAGCTGAGAACCAGGAGCGTATTGACGCAGGCGCGATCGCAGCCAAAGACGAAGGAGGTGCGTGCGAGGAGGGAGCGAAACAATGGATGCGCTCTGTCTGTCTGTCTACCGTGCACACCCCCCTCCTGCCGCTCACATACCTAAGGCGCGGCCAACTAGTTCCGCGCGGACTATAGTGTGAACTTGATCATACTAAATGTATGAATTCCATGTCGTTCTGTCGCACCCCGGCACAGTAATGTGAACCTTGCTTAAATCTCGTGTTGTCTCTGTCTCTTCAAGGCAAAGTGACAGAGACAGCACGAGATTTAACGGCAACTTAAAATGAGCTGTGTTATGCAATAATGTGTTAACCCACAAAAATATTACTTCTGGTTTAACACCATCTAGTTTATTGTGGTAGGTCTACTCAACGTTAGAAAAAATGCAAACTGCATTAAGGTTTTTTGATAGGCGCTCTATTAAATTTACTACAGTTCTGGGTATTTTTTTCAAACGTTGATTAGACCTACCACAATAACTAGATGACGTTAACACAAAATTCATATTTTTGTGGGTTGGCACATTATTGCATAACACTGCCCAAATATTGTAGCGTTTGAGTATTAAGACATTTATCAGAAAGTCACATCTTATCTTGTTCTCTCCCCCCTCTCCCCTTTGCTTCCTTGCCCAGAAAGCTAGGCACACCCGACAGCTGATAAATTGTCTATGAGGCGAAGGCGTTAGCTATGCCATCTCCAAGATATACGCTCTAAGTCCGGAGGCCTGCTTTAATTGTTCCTGTACGAAATGGACTATGCCAGAAATATCTGTTAACCACGTTATATTCTACATAGCGTCTGAATATTTAAAGTGTATAGAGTTTAAAATATAATGAAAACCAGCATTACTAAATTTTAAAAAATGTATAGTAAAAACCCACCACGCCTTGTGTAATAGTATATTAATGACGTCACAAAACATGTCATTAAAGTCGGACTCAAACTAATTTGAAATAAAGGTATACACAATCTTTTTGAGTACTAAATCGGTTACTAAAAATTAAGGTAAGGCAGGATTTTTCGAGTAGTTTTAAAACCGACACCAGATGGCGCCACTGCGAATGTAGACCTGTTAAAACTCTGTTTTGTACAGTTAGCAACAGGAGTTGCTGTAACACAATTAAAATACAATATTGGGTAGTGTAATTTAATTATCTTTACCACGTACCATAAATTACTGGCTAATGTATTAGACATTGACTTCTTGATTAGAGTGTTTCACTTTGATAGGTCTACATAACAACAGCGCCATTCAATGCTACCAATGTGGTAGAATTTTTCGTTAAAAAGTTACAAATTTTTAAATAAATCACCAAAAAAAAATTGTTTACCTTTTGTTCAAGTTTGTTTGGTACAGACTTTAACCAATAATAATACCGTGGCGTGGGGTGTCACTATGTTGTTCGCTACCAACTTCACAAGCAAGTCCATTCCGTACAAGATCTATATATTTTATCTATATTAAAATGCGTGGCGTTCAAAAGACATTGTCCGGATATTTGAAACATTATTTAAATATTTATTAAATTATTTAATCATCTATAGTTAGATTGTGTTCATGAAGGTATAGGTAAAAATGGAGACCTCACTACGAACACAAGTCAAAAAATTTGGCTTTGAATATTCAGTTTGGTGTTCTATCTCTTTCTAAATACCTTATTTAGAAAGAGATAAAATGTTTCAAGGTTAAATTTGTCGACTTCCGTTAGGTGTTCGTCGTGAGGTCTCCATTTTTACCTATACCTTCATGATTGTGTTATTAAATACTTTCAGGCAAGGCATTTTATAAGTTGCGGGTAGATGCGTTTTTTACTCTTTAATTGGCAGTAACTATAAATGGACGAAGGTTTTTCACGAAAAGATACGTACTTAAAAGCAGACGAAGTAACTTATACTTATTATACACAGTGAATATTTTGCTAAACGTCAAATCCACTAACAAGAATGATTGTGCAAGTTTTACGAAGAGACTTGCTGCAATAACTTGAGAGTTGATTTGGCGCTCTATATTATACTCGCTATAACCAACAACTTTTGTTACACCATTAAAATAGACTCGTTCCAAATTACCAATCAACGTATCGAGATTTTATAGGTACAGTTTTTTTTATTATAGTTTCCAGTAATCGTAAACCACAAATTGCTAGCTATAACGGATATAAACCTAAAAGTTTGCCTAGAATTAAAAAAAACACGGTGTATAAGACTGGTATGACATACATTTTATGTGAAATAAATATCTGCTATAAAAAAAACTTTGATATAATTATGTCAACTACCATATTATATCAAAGAGATTTTATAACTAATCTTTAGACACAAACCAGCCGGCCTAACATTCTCAGCGCTACATAATTTTTTCGTCGCATTATATCGTACTAAGACGAGATAATGCGACGACAAAACTATGTCGCGCTGCCTATGATAGGCTTGCAGGGGGGTTGAAATACACTTCATACCAGTCTTTATAAGAAATAAAGCGAAGGAATTATAAACTTGACAAGAATCAGCCTAGCCTTTTCCCAACTATGTTGGGGTCAGCTTCCAGTCTAACCAGATGCGGCTGAATACCAGTATTTTACACGGAGCGACTGCCAGCTGACTAGTGGGAATAGTTAGCATAATCAGCCCATTACTGTCCCACTGCTGGGCAAAGAGAGAAGGATTTAGGCCGTAGTCCACCACGCTGGCCTGGTGCGGGTTGGCAGACAACACACACCATCGAGAACTTTTATTTTGAGTCCCTCTCTCGTGTGCTGGTTTTCTCACGATGTTTTCAATCACGTGAAGGTGAATTGAGAATGATACTGTATGTAGCCACATTGCTTGCCATTTAAACTGGAAGCTGACCCGAAACATTAATAAAAAGTATAGATTACAATTCCATAAAAACTATTTTGTTTTTTTGTAAATTTTTTTGTCAAAGGAACTAAACTAAAACGATAGACTCCCAAGTGTAAATAGAAGAAAAAAAAAACATTGATTAGCAAAAAACAGCATTTTATCATTATATTTAAATTGAAAAGAGCAAAAAACGCTCTGCCCTCTCAAATTTACAATTATCGTTACACCTACACTAATTCACTTTTATTTATACAAAATAATAATAAAAAATCACTGAATATCGCACACAACACTTTTAATTAAAACCTTCATCAATATAATCTAGCATTTACTTTATAGAAAAAAAAATAAACAAAAAAAAACTATTTTTTTTCGTCTACTCTATATTATACATTATGTCAGTACAGTCGGGGAAAATTTTTTTTAAGTAATAAAAACATAATTATTAATTCACAGCTCTAAGATCGACGAAGGCGGACTAAATTATAAAGAGTTAGCGGCGCTGATTCTTTGCGCGCTGACTAAACATTCTAAAAATATTGTCATGTTTTATTAAAACAAAAAAAAAACAAAATAAAATAGAACTGTCATACTAATTAACATGTTAACCTTCCAACACGTTTTTAGACGAAATATTCTGAGGTGACATCTAAATTCGTTTAAAATTTTTAGTTCAATCTGACAGCTCTAATATACTTACATCTCTTTCTTGTTTTATCTGCAAATGAAGGATAGCAATATTTTTAGTTCAGTTTAGTCGGTGCTCAACGGAATCGTGGACATTGCCATTTTCACCAACATTTTCCTAACGTTAATAGATTTTTCAAACGTCGCGTCATGTTTAGGGAACTCTTCTACCACCGTTTGAAAAATCTATTAATAACACCACATTGTTGCGTACTTCTTGGTGAATTCGAGCATTTGACAAGTAGTCCATTTGGCAACTTCAGTTGAGACTATTGTCCCGATTCGTAATACTAAATCAAAATTTTGTTAACATTTAGGGCGGCACGCTTCACTAAATGTAATTGGAGCTAAACATAATTCTGTCTCTATCAACTTCAAACAATTGACAGAAATACAATGATGTTTAGATTGTTTTACACTAAATATATTTAGTCAATCGTTGTGCAAGCCACAGCCCTAACGTATATTTAAATTGAGAACGAATTGGAATAGCCCCAACTAAAATGGCCACCTGGAAGACAAATCATAAAGATCTCAGTGACGTCACAGTCGACGACTGTCAGATTCGCAATTCTTCCCCGACCATACTTTTTATTCAGACATTTCTCATCAGTACAATTTATATTTACAATTTTTTGTCATAATCCATGATCAATACATTTGCATTACTCTTTGATGGGTTAAAAAAATATTCAGAGATATGCTTGTTGTAACAAACAACTCTGTTCTCATTTTCAAAAAGTTGTAGAACAAAAGATGTTTGTAAAAACGAGTAATTAACTCATAAAACTTTTCCTACCCACAAAAAAGAGTATGCTGTATAGTGTATTCTAGTGTATTTTTTCTTATTGGATGTTGAACTCATCCACCGCAAAATTTGGACGTAAATTGCAGACACTCACTAACAGGAAGGAACGGCAAAGGATTTTTAAAGCTCAAATAATTTTAAATCTTATTTTATTACACTTAGTACTCGTATTTGCTTAAAATCCGGCCCACTTCTACCATCGGACATCTAGACGCACTGTAAGTTACCATCCATACTTAGTTGCCATTCCACCAATTCGCACTAAGCGCTTCCATACATCCTTCATAATGCGCACGGCAAAAGAGTGGAACTCACTACCTGCGTCTGTGTTCCCGAACGCATTCAACCTGAATCTCTTCAAGGTTAGAGTTAACAGGCTTCTTCTGGGTAAGCTCACTCCATCGTAGACTTTGTCTTGGTCTCCTCTGACCTAGACTAGAGTCAAGAGCAAACACATTTCAAATAAAAAAAAAATCGCGCGGTACAGTAAATACGAATCCCTAAGCAGTATTAAAATAAGGTTCAAAATTATTTGAGCTTAAGAATTCCTATGCCATGTCGTCCTATTAGTTAGCGACTACCATAATGCAGTCACGCCGTACTATAAATACGTAGTCAATTTTTTAAATCCCAGACAGCATTTTGACAGGTACAAAATGTCAAACTTGAAAATTTTAGGAACATTATTTTGACAAGTTTGACATTTGTACCTGTCAAATTACTATTTGAGATTAAAAAATAGACTTTAGATGTGTATTTAACATGTATAAGGACACGGCCAGCGTATTAAGTGAGGGCTTACGCGTTAGACGTGTTTTCGTATGGCGTGTTAAAACCCGCAATAAATTATCGGACGCGACATTCTGACCGGAAGCGACCACTGATCAGTGTTATTAGAAATAATAAATTATTATTTGATACTACATTCGTAGCAACGAGACTTGATTGAGTGAACTTGCGCACGCGCTGTTGAAATTGGTTTAGCATAAGCATAGGCAGCTCATTACTGTCTCACTGCTTGGTGCGGGCCTCTTCACAGAATGAGTATGGGCTTAGGTTTAAAGTCGAAGCCACACTGGTACGGCGACAGCGATGCGGCGGCGACACGCAAAAATTGGTGGCCGCATTGCAAAAGCGAGAAGCCATCGAAACGCCGCTACGTCGCATAATGGGTGGCCGCACCTCTTCGCTCGAATATGTCGCGCTCTTTCGCACGAACGCCGCGACGCAGTGCGGCCGCTCAGGTACATCACAGCATATTTTGTTGCAAATCGTGACAAATCGCCGTCGGGCCGCTGCTTGTCGTACGAAATTCAAGCGTCGTCGCGGGTCGCTGAATATTTTTATTTAACGCGGACACCCTCATTACTTGTAGAACATTTGAAATTTCTTTACGATATGAACAAATGAATTTCGCTTGTCGTTTCTGCAGTGCGGCCACGGACATATGTTTATATGAGTTTTTTTTCACGAAATCGCTGTCGCCGTACCAGTGCGGCCCTGGCCTAAGTCCACTACGGTGATGGACTTAAACCTAAACCCCACCCTGGACAAAATCCTGGTTACTACGAACACCTACTGTAAATCGAATCATTTGACCTTGAATAGTTCCTTTAGAGTTCTGTCTTTCTAAATACCGTATTTAGAAAGAGATAGATTTCCAAACTAAGTATACTATCTTTTTCTAAGTAGGGTTTTTAGAAAGAGACAGAATTTCAAAGTAAACGTTCAACGCCACATGTTTTGACAAGCCATTTTTTTCCCGATTGTTGAATGCATGGAAAACATTTTTTTCATCCTGGTAACTGAATTAAACTGTCAATGTCACAAGTTACGTCAATTTGCCATTTCACAGAAGAATTGGTCGGACAGTATCGTATTTTTTTGGGAATAAGACTGCCTTTCCACTAGAGCTGTGCTAGAAAGCGAAGCGGTGAGCGAGGAAAAAATCCACCAATAGGATTGCTTCATTTTCCTAGCCTCGCACGGCGATTGGTGGATTTTTTCCTCGCTTACCGCGCTGCTTCCTAGTATAGCTCTGGTGGAAAGGCAGTTATATCCGAAAAATACGGTACTCTACCAACTCATCTGTGAAATGGCAAATTGACGTTACTTGTGACATTGACAGTTTAATTCAGTTGCTAGTATGACAAAAATCTTTTCCATGAATTTAGGGAAATTGTGCCCTTTACAATAAGGGGCTATTCAAGTATTACGTAAGCAGAATTTTAGTAATTTTTGACCCACCCCTCCCCCTTGTCAACAAAAGTAAGCATTTACCCCCCCCCCCCCTGTATATACTTTTTTTAAACTGATCACGTTTCTTTATTGTTATTCATGAGCAGCAGTTTTAACATACATACATACATAAACTCACGCCTTTTTCCCATGGGGGTAGGCAGAAACTATAGAACGCCACATGCTACGACTCTTACATACCCCTTTCGCTTCATCCACATTCATACATCTTGTCATACACGCACGCCGGTTGAGAGTACTACGCACCTGACCTTTGTGAAGAACATCACCAATAACATCGATGTATGTCCTTCTAGGACGTCCTCTACCGGTGTTCCCATTAACATCCGCCTTATAAATTTCTTTTGTTAATCGCCGTTCACTTATTCTCTCAACATGGCCAAACCACCTAAGCATACTCCTTTCAATTTTTGACCCACAGCAGTTTTAAGTCTAGAAAAAAAGTAAATAAATAAAAATTGCCGACGTAATCATCATCTAGACACCCCCGTCCCCATGTCATCAAAAATAAGCTAAGCAAAGACCCCCCTCACCCCCCTTTCTTGCTTACGTAATACTTGAATGGCCCCTAATGCTCGAAAATTATATCTCAACAATCGGGAAAAAAATGGCTCAAACGTGGGTAGTCGGTCTTATCAATGCCTGTGTTACCAAAATGTCCTGTAACTGGCAAGCAACAATGATTTTGTTACGACTTGCGAGTGCAGTGTACGGAAAGAGCTATCAGAGCTACCAAGTCATCTATAAATTGGTAGAAAATGGGATCTAAACTTTACATAGTATAAAACAAAGTCGCTCCCACTGTCTGTACGCTTAGATCTTTTAAACAACGCAACGGATTTTAATGCAGTTTTCAGCAATAGATATAGTGATTCAAGAGGAAGGTTTATATGCCCCACATTAGTATCTACATTGCACCCGTGCGAAGACGGGGTGGGTCGCTAGTATAAAATATGTGTGTCATGTCAGATTAGATAGGAATCATAAGAGCGCGTTCATTTGACATGTTTTCAATGTGAGCTGATCGCGTTCGGGCAGTCTTTGGCCAAAAATTGCGCACGCGCAGTGCTGCGCGATGGCGATGCGTGTACTATGGCAGTGCGTATTCGGGTTCTAAACGTGCGCGCATACTTTATAACGATAAAAAAATATATGTTAAGAAAATGGTAACTATTAAAATCCAATGTTTCTGAGGGAGCGGCTCGTAAGAGATGCGCGTGCGCATGTGTGAACGCAGCCTTCTGAATCGTTATTCATAGAATGGCAACACAGGAGCGAGCATATCAACGTTCTTCAGTTCACAGATGACTTGGTCCTAGTGTATTAATATTAAATGTACTGAATTTAACAATATATTGGTGTCCATTCTGTAGCACATTTTAACAGTACTAAACTAGACTAAACGCAACTGTCACTTTCTTTTTCTATTGAAACAGAAAGAGACGAACACTCTTAGTTTAGATTAGTCCTGTCAAAGTGCGCTACAAAATCGACATCAATGTCTAATAACCTTTACAAAGAGCGCCACAATTAACTGAAAAGGTAAACTAACTTGTTATTGCGCAAGTCGAACACTTGCAATAACTTGTGCAATAAATCTTGCTATTTATTGCGCAAGTCGAACACTTGCAATAACTTGTGCAATAAATATTGCTATTTGGCGTTTTACGGCTATTGAAGTTAATTTTCGTTTTGACGTCTATAGCCGTAAATAACGCCTGTATCTTTATAAATGACGCCTATAGCCGTAAATGACGCCTATAGCTGTAAATGACGCCTATAGCCGTAAATGACGCCTATAGCTGTAAATGACGCCTATAGCCGTAAATGACGCCTATAGCTGTAAATGACGCCTATAGCCATAAATGACGTCTATAGCCGTGCATGACGTCTATAGCCGTAAATGGTGTCCAAAATGTTAAATATCATATAGAATCAGGGCAGAGGTAACTTAATCATACTGTGAACACATTTCTTGACAGCGGTCTATATGACGGAACGGTCATCAAATTAGTTTATTTCTCTTATAAACAAGTAAAAGCACTCGCTATCTTCAATATTATAAAAATGAACGTACAACGTATACGTCCGAATCGCGGCGAACAAGCGTGGTTAGTCGTTAACTCGTCGTCATGGTAACGGTGTATATTCCTGAGGTGTGACGTCATAGTCACGCGGCCGGCGCCGCCTCTTGATAATAGAAGTCTTATCTTGTGCTTAAATAAATTACTGAAAACAAAATAATTAATAATTAAGATAGGTTCGAATGAAAGGCAATAAACAGTGAGAGCCTAGTGGTGTGACTAACGGACTGCCAAGTCTTAAGTTCAAACCCAAGGCCAACATCTGCGCGGGCGCGGGCGAGGCGCCGCCGTAGTTGAGGAAGTCCCACACCAGGATGGTGTGGTCGTGCGAGGACCACACTATACAATAGCTACAGTAACCCTCACCTAATCATACAGATCATGTTCTCTGTCCCGCTCGTGGTCGGGCGTGCGCGCGCGCGGCTGCGGCGCGGGCGCGGGCGAGGCGCCGCCGTAGTTGAGGAAGTCCCACACTAGGATAGTGTCGTCGTGCGAGGACGACACTATCTGGAACTCGTCGAACTGCAGTCTGAACACGCGCCCCGTGTGCTCCTGTGGACGTGGTCATTTTGGTTATTGTGGTGATTAACACTAAATTGGTAGGTTTTTGTTGAAAGGGATTCGAACATTTAGGCAAAGAACGCCATTTTTTTTATTTCCTATATTTCAGCGCGCACTGTACTTGTTAATGGGTAGAAGACACTTATAGCCTGTTCGGATGAGGCGTTTCACGCGCGAGTTGAGTCGCGCGTAACCATTCGGTGGACAGAATTTATGAATTATAATCAGGCGATTGGCTACGCCGGACTCGACTCGCGCGTAAAACGCCTCATCTGAACAGGCTATTAGGGTCAATTTCCACGAAACGGAAAAATCCTCGCGGACGCTCGAGCACTTGTTAAATTGCATACATGCATACATTTTGTCGAGTTGTGTGAACTGTATAAATCATAAACATAAATGTATGCAACAGCTGATTTTATTTTCGAGGTTGGTCCCGTAAGTAAAAGTTGTTCGTAACGATGAGCACAATGTCGCCTTTTCGGGTTTGTAGTACTAATAATTATGAAAAAAAAAATTAGAAAATTAAAAACCCGACTGATGAAAAACATTAAAACTAATGCACTAAAAAGACCGAAACAAATAAAGAAATAAGAAATTGATATTCATAATAATCAAGAAATAACATTTTATAAAAATGAATATAAATAATAATGAAATCTATGAATAAAAAAAAATAACATTTTTATTTTCATAGTGTTTTTTTGCTGGCGGTACTAATTTGACAGATATCGTGTGAAGTTGTAGCAAGCGCGATCCTATTCTTATGTGGCACGCATAGTACAAAATACGCGCGAAAAACATAACCCTTCCTTGGCAGTCGGGTAATAAGGTTGTATAAAAGGTATAAATTATATAATTAATAATATAATAATATTATCACTGTCCCACATGACGAGAACCTCACTGTCCCACATGACGAGAACCTTGTGAAAGCCGAGAAAGATAAGGAAATTAAGTATCAAGACTTGGCACACGAGGTTGTCGACATGTGGGAGGTTGACTCAGCAGTCATTGTGCCGATAGTCGTTACGGCCAATGGCTTAATAGCCAAGAGCCTCGACCACCATCTGACGAGGCTCTCGTTGGGCAGCTGGGTCAAAGGCCTGATACAGAAAGCGGTACTTCTGGACACGGCACGTATTGTCAGGAAGTTCCTCTCTCTGAGGCCCTGACCACCGGTAGCTTGGACTCTGTTCCCGATGCCGGTGGGCTACTATTTTTTATATTTTTAAATGTTTTTTTATATTTTTTATAGAAATATTTAAAAATGTAAATAATATGTAAATATAAATGAATAAACGAATAATAATATTATAATTATATTTTTATTTTTTTATTGGATAATGATGTTTATTGTTTTGTGTTGTAAATAATGTATTTAATAAATTAATTATTATTAAGTTACTGCACTACCGAATTGGGAGACTGTAATGGTAGATGTAAGAATGTAAATAAATAAATAAATAAAGTGCGCCGCAACTTTGAAAAAAAAATGGCGGCAGGGTGACTATCCCACAAAGGTTTTATCCCCTTTGACATTAATTCTGTCTCTAGTAAGCAAAACCACCGATACATAGGTTATTGGTTTCGGCCGATAATCTCTGTGGAAATAGTTCAACTTTGACAACTATTATTTTAGTCGAAATTGAACTGTATTATGCAATAATGTGCAGAGCCGTCTTAGGCTATGCAGGGGCCCTTGGGCACAGAGAATCTGGGCCCCTTTTGGAAAGCCAAAAAGAACGTGAATAACATCAGAATGTACTTTTGTTCAGTGACATAATTGGTTATTACATTGACACTAACTTGTAGTTCAAGTTGTTTTAATATGTTAGTGAAAAGTTACATCTGACGTTAGCAGCAATTTGTCTCAAATTAAAGAAAACTTCTGATGAGCTACGTTTTGATGTGCAACCCTAGTTATCTGGGTGCTTTGTCAATGATGCGTTGAACTAAGAAACCGATGTGTTTTTTTAAAAATTGATTTATTGAAAAATACATGGTTGCACTGGGTTTCGGCATTTCGAGGCCCCCTTCAGACCGGGGGCCCTGGGCTCGTGCCCCACGTGCCCTTATGGTAAAGATGGAACTGATAATGTGTCAACCCACAAAAATATGTATTCTGTGTTCTCTTAACGCCATCTAGTTATTGTGATAGGTCTACTCAACACTTGAAAAAAGGCAAACTGCATTAAGATTTTGTTGGTAGACGCTCTATTGAATTTACTACAGTTCTGGGTATTATTCCAAGGGTTGAGTAGACCTACCACAAGAACCAAATGACGTTGACACAAAATTCTGATTTTTGTGGGTTGACACATTATTGCATAGGGGCGCGTTCCCACTAAGTCGTGACGATTAATTAACCGTTGGACGACTGTCGTCTCGAGCTGTTCCCATTATAACGACTGTTTGTCGTCAATTTCTTTATCGTTTAGCGACTATCGTATCTAGCTGTTCCCCATTGGATCGCGACGACACTTTATCGTTTCACGACAGTCGCTTTGTCGTTTGCAAATCAGTAGCAAGCTGCGACGAGACGATATTTTTATCGTGGCCACGACAGATAGTCGTAACAACGACAAATCACGATGTCGCGAGGGTAAATTTATCGTTGTATGACTGTCGTGCTAGGCGTTCCCATTGACTCGACAATCTGTCGTCACTGCAAATACAAGTCGTGAACGACAGTTAATCGTGTCGTCTTATATGTGAACACCTCCATTTAAATATATAAGCCACGACACTTAAAACTACACGACTATCTGTCGTCACGACAAAGTGGGATTGCCGCCTAACACGGCCCAATTAAAGGAAGCAATATTTTCAGTGAATAGTTTATAGTCAGCCTCGCTACCAACCTTGCTGACTAGCTCTTCTTTCCACCACGGCATGAGCTATTCTCATACGATAGAAGATGAAGTTTATACTAGTAGATGTTAAGAGGAAATACGGTCGGCATTTAGTCCATACAAACGTGTTCCTCTGTTTCCTCATTGGATAATGTCACTAGAGCAAATATTCTTTACCATATGATATATAAGGTCTAACCAAAATACCTGGACAAACTTTTACAGTGTTCAATACGTTTAACTAATCACATCTATGTAAAAAAAAAACGAGATCCAAGTGATTTTTCTAACAAAAAAATAATAATGTTTTAAATTGCCTGTACTCTCTAAGAATAAAGTCATCCATTTCTTATGCATCGACCGCCATTGGGGTGCGTGCTAATTCCGTGCCGTGTTTTACCTACACAGCGAAGTGAAACATGTAAAAAAAAAATTAAAGTAAAATTAAAGTTGAAAAAAAAAATTGGTTAGAAAAAAAAAACTTGGATCTCGTTTTTTTTTGCATAGATATATTCAGTTACACTTACTGAACACTGTGTAAAAGTTTGTCCAGGTATTTTGGTTGGACCTTATATATCTATCACCACTATGTCCCTATGTTTTGTTTTTGTTAATAAATTAATTATTAAAAGAACTAGAAACTTTTAAACTTTACAAAAATCGACCGGTTTTAGCACCGTTTTCAGACACCTGGCAAAAAAATTTGACGAATATACAAAATAAAAGAAAAACATACAGACATAACCAGTCCTTAAATGATTACAGAAAAATATATTAAAATCGGTCCAGATTTGAAGAAGGAAACAGGGAAATACGAAAGTACGATTTCGCTAATATTGCACAGGAGAAATCAGTCCGAGATGCAGGTGTCTCTTTCACGCTCAATTGGGAAGGTTTGCGGGAGGGGTGGGACGGAAATAGATCGCAAAAAACCTATTCAAATCTATGTTTGAACGCGCTAATCTCAAGAACTACTGGTTGGAATTGAAAAAATATTTTTGTGTAGGATAGTCCATTTATCGAGGAAGGTAGGCTATATAACATCACGCTACGACTAATAGGAGCGAAGCATAAATGAAAAATGTTGCAAATACGGGAAAAATGTCCACCCGTGCGAAGCCGGGACGGGCCGCTATCTATACTTCTATAGTAATATTATAAAGAGGAAAGATTTGTATTTTTGTATGTAACGAAAAAACTTAAAAACTACTGGACCGATTTCAAAAATTCTTTTGCCGTTAGAAAGCTACATTATCACTAAGTAACATAGGCTACGGGCGGAGCCGTGAGGACACAGCTAGTTATTTATATACTTACCACAAGTGTTCTGAGACATAATTCTTGGTGTGGTGTGCGGACGTCTAACGCGGCGGGGAGGTCCCACACTTTTATTTTACCGTCGTACGCGCCACTTACTATCCGTTTATTGTCGAATCTGTGGACAAAATGGTTATTTGTAATTACCAAGTAATTAAACTGCCCCATTGGTTGGTGACAAGCGCGACTGCTGATTGTGAGGTCCTGGGTTCGATACCCAGGTCAGGCTAAGTGTTATTGGGTTTTTACGTGCCGGATTCCTCAGTAGCAGCCCGGTGTTTGGATTTGTGCTCGGTTGATGGCAATAGGCTCGCCACCTGTTACATGGGGAAATGAGGGCGTTACTATACAAGGTGTAAAAAGACCCTTCACGAAGCCGTCAACCATGCATTCAGTACATCAACCTAAGTAACCCTACGCAAAAATTGTCGCTGGGAAACGACTTTTTTTTTGGGGTGAAAAATTTAGTTTTACTATAAAGCTCAATGTAACGCACAAAAAACACTGTGCTGATAGATGCAATGAGTAGTAAACGGGTAATGGAGGTATTTCAAGTACATTTGCAACCTTCAAAATTAGTATTTTTAAAAAAAAGTTGTGATAAGTTGGAACTTTGACCTCCAATATCTCAGTAACTAGAAGGTTCCCAGGCATAGTCCAGAACAAAAAAAATATCGCAATGACGTGGAGAATAAGTGCCTTTCGGCTTCGTTAAGGGTCTATTTACACCATTTATACCTCTGCCCAATCCTTCGGGAAATACAGGCGTGAAGTTATGTTACGTTATATGTTAATCAAGATTAAGACCCTAGCTAGATAGACCTTAAAAAGTTTCAAAGTAAACCAACAATGGCGTCTTAGTAATATGTTGTAATTGCAACCCAACGCGATCCTTTGTTTTTCTTTGACCGCGCCAGTCGGCTTTATACTACAAATAAATATGTTTTCGTGCCCGCGTCTCCTCAGTCATATTTATACGACAGAGGCGACACGGGCACGATATCATTTGTCTTATAAATACGACTGGCGCGGTCAAAAGGTTAAAATGCTCACTGATAATGACCTCCTATATTGACCTAAAAGTGACCGCAATAACCTAAGTTATCCCAAGAACTCAAAATTAATCCCTAAAATGACATCAAGATGACCCCTATCAGTCATGTGACCCGACGTGACCCCTAAAAAGACTTAAATATGACCCCCCAAACTCACCGTAAACACCTCACAAGCTCCTCGCGTCCTTCTAATAACCAAAATTACCCCCAAAAAATTACCACAAATAGTGACCCCCAAATTGACAATAATGACCCGCAAACTCACCGTATACACCTCACCAACTCCTCGTGTCCTTCTAAAACACGTATGCACTGTCCACACTCGATGTCCCACAGTCGGATCGTGTTGTCAGACGAGCCCGACACGACTAATCGGTCGCGGTACTGTAGGCACGCGATACCGCGTTTGTGACCGTTTAATGTGCGCACGAACTCGCACGACGATGTGTTCCAAACCTTAGGAAGGATAAAAAAAGAGGTTATTAAAACGATGCAACAAATTCTCGACGTTTCTGAGCATGTTCTGTGCCTGTTAGGTAATAATTACATGCCTTGAATATAATATATACTTTTATTGAGGTATTTATTTGGTTAACTTATTTCAAAGATTATAATGGCGGAGCAGATGAGAAGATCACGAAGAGAGAGTGTTAAATAAATGATAAAAGATTTTTATTTCTGTAAATAAATCTGTTACAGACACTTTTACAAGTCAATGTAATGTTTTTTTTTTTTTTAAGACTATATGGCGCCGGCATTTCCTATCTGACTAGCTCTGAGAAGAAAAGCCGAAACAAACTCAGAGGTCAAAGTCTCTTTTAAAGTCCAGACATTGTAGTACACAAACTATGCGAGTGAAACGATGTAGGGCAACGTCGGGAATGGCCTTTTGAGGAAAGTGCCATAGGAGGTTCGAGTTGACCTGTCCTAACTGAGGGCACATCTGCATCAGTCATCGCGGAGCTCAAACCTTATTCTAGGGAGCTCAACAACCCGACCGCTGCACGACGCAATCAATCAGTTGGACATTTGTGTGGGTCACAACAAAAATATATACTCAAGAACCGCCAAACGTTTACAAAATTCGTGTATAAAGCTACCCTACATGGTACTCACATTCACGATTTATTAAAAAAGTAAAGTAAAAAATAAGGCGATGATAAAATAATAATAATCATTGAAAAAATAATTAAATTGTAAAATGTCAAAAGGAAAAAAAAATATCATGTAAAATAATTTCAATAATTACAATGATGAATTACATTTATAAGTATTGTTGCCATACCTACTTATAAAAAATAATTCTAAAACAAATGTTGCCACGTTTAAACAAAACGTTGGAATATAGATTATTAAATTACACATTGTTTAATCATGAATGTATTAATAGTGCCTATTCGAAATAAAAAATTTAAACTTTGACATGTCTTCGTCCGATTTTAAACTTAGTTATTTTTTATGAAAATTATATTTTAGGTAAAATTATATGTATATGAGTAATGAACGTTATGTTAACGGTTGATATTTTGAGAAGTGGACGTTTTGCGCCTGATTCCTTGCCACAAACTACGGTTTAACTTTTCCATGCATTTGGCAAGTACTTGACGCACACTTGTGACTAGCGGCGGCCACTCAAAATGCATAGAATCACGTAATCGCTGGCCAGTTGTAGATTTGGCGAGTGGCTCGGTATTCGGTTCGTGATAAGGTCACCCATTTTTATTTTTAACCGACTTCCAAAAAAAGGAGGAGGTTCTCAATTCGTCTGTATGTTTTTTTTTTTTTTTTTTATGTTTGTTACCGCCGTACACCCTCATTTATGAACCGATGTGAAAAATTCTTCTTTTGTTTGAAATAGTATTCTTTCGAAATGGTCCCATTTAAATTTGGTGAAGATCTGATAAAGAACTTCGGAGATAAACAATGGAACTCCTCAATGACGAACAGTACGCATAATGTGATGATGTGATTATGTGTACGAGCAGCGTCTTTAGCAGGTCCAACCATGTTTTAATTAAAGCCACTAAAATTAATGAAATAAAAGACATTTTAACAAAAATAAAACCGACTTCAACAAAACGAAAAAGTAATAAAATAATTACCATATTATAAAAGTGACAGATTCAGAAGTCGGTGCCTTTAATTTGGTTCAGCGTTGATTAGTACCGGCTTCTGAATCTGTCACTTTTATAATATGGTAATTATTTTATTACTTTTTCGTTTTGTTGAAGTCGGTTTTATTTTTTTAACTTAATTTTTGTAAATTATAAAGTGTACCTACAATAAAAAGTATATAAATATATATTCATAAACTGACCTTGATAGTCCGATCGCCGCTCGCACTGACAATATATTTCTCGTCAAAGTCTACCACGTTGACGGCGGCGCGATGACCCACTAGCACTCTTCGTAACATTATCTCTGTCGTGGACGTCATGTCCCACACCGCTATCGAACGATCCTGGAACAATTGACATGTTATTTTGTTATTGCTGCACTTGCCGCGGTCAGTCCGAGGACGGGTGGCCGTTCGTTACACATTGAGACCCCCCGTGTATCGGAGATCACGTTAAATCGTCGGTCCCGGGTGTCATACGAATACCTATGACAGTCGTTACGGGTAGTCAGAAGCCTGAAAGTCTGACAAACGGTTTAACCTTAGGATATCGGCATTAACCAGTTACTGGGTTGCGGAGGTCTGATGGCAGTCGCTCCGTGTAAAATACTGGTATTCAGCCGTATGTGGTTAGATTGGAATCTGACTCCAACATAGTTGGAAGTAGGCTAGGCAGAACGATTTAATGCACACATATTGCAATAAAGCCATGACCCTCACTCAAGACCCCTAAGATCTTGCCCAAAAATTAACCCCAAACATATGATCCCAAATTGATGTCACAAACCTGTGACCCGCAACAATGACCATCAGTGACCCGCCTACTTTTGGCCCCAAAAACATATATACATAAACTCACGCCTTTTTCCCATGAAGGTAGGCAGAAACTATAGAACATCACATGCTACGACCCTTACATACTCCTTTCGCTTCATCCACATTCATACATCTTGTCATACACGCACGCCGGTTGAGAGTACTACGCATCTGTCCTTTGTGGAGAACATCACCAATAACATCGATGTATGTCCTTCTAGGGCGTCCTCTACCGTTTCCACTGACATCCGCCTTATAAATTCCTTTTGTTAATCGCCGTTCACTCATTCTCTCAACATGACCAAACCTAAGCATACTCCTTTAAATTTTTGTCACTACATCATCTTTTAAACCGCAACTTTGTCTAATCTCTTCATTTCTCAATCTATCATTCAAAGTTACACCGCACATACTTCGCAAGGAACGCATTTCCACGGCATTTATTCTACTTCCATGCCTGGCCTTTTTTGCCCAAAAATGACTCCATTTTTTTTTTTGAGATGTGTTTCGATACCTCCCACGCAAAAAGTCGTAACACGTTTTTTTTGGTAAAATGAGATTTTAGCACTCATCATCTTCCTGCCCTGAGATTTTAGTACTACAGTCCATTATTATAGAAATACTACACATCCTTGAAAACAATATTTTCATATTTACATTAAATACCAAAGATTCTTACCCGCTAATAGTCTTATCATGTTTAAATTCCCGCGCATATGGTCGTGCCAACAGTTGCGACGATTTACGTTGAACTATTGGACCGCGCAACGGCTAATCACGGCACAGTACCGACGTCGTAAGACGTAAACAGTACAAAATATTACTTTGGAGTTTGAAAATCTAAAAAAAACAAGAAACTGTGTGTTTTGTACTTTACTGTTTTGTTTTTATTAGATACTAGTACTATGAGTAATGTACGGTCATCAAAGATTTAAAATTAGCTTTAAATAACCAAAATGATTCGAACGTGAAAATAACGGCTAATGAACGTTGACAAAATAGTAAGTTTATTTCTTACTTTAATTTACTATCATGATTTGCATGTTTATCCTAATCGTGTTAGTAAATTGTTTTTAAGTATATAATGATTTTCATCACTATTTTCGTAAGTTAATAATTTGAAATACGTCCGACGCAAAACGTCGAAACATGAAAGTTGCGATTTTATGCGCGGTCGATATTATCTTATTTAAAAAATCTGTACGCAGCATAGTCTTATGTCTGACATACGATCTTATTCGTGCTGTATTCGTTATGCTTTTTAATAGTATAAGGTCGTAACAAATAGATACGACTTTGCGACAGCAAGAACAAGGTCGTAAGTTTTAATTTTTGCCTATTTTTACGAAAATATGAGTTATTAATTCAATCAAAAGGCCTCATTATCCCCTTTAACCTTCAATCATTGGTATATTCAAAAATTAATCCCACACTATCGTTTGCGGCTGATCAAGACAAAGATGAAGTTAAGAATCTCTCTCCTGAAAAATCACAAATTTGGACATACGACCTAATGCGCGGGAGGTGTCGGTTTGCTCTTGGCTCTAGTCTAGATCAGAGGTGACAGAGACAAAGTCTACGATGGAGTGAGCTTACCCAGAAGAAGCCTGTTCACTTACTGTTCACTGAACTTCAAAGACATTCGGGTTGTCTGCGTTCGGGAACACAGACGCAGATAGTGAGTTCCATACTTTTGCCGTGCGCATTATGAAGGATGTTTGGAAGCGCTTAGGGCGTGTTCCCATTATGTCGTGACGATTAATTTATCGTTGGACGACTGTCGTCTCTAGCTGTTCCCATTATAACGACTGTTTGTCGTCAATTTTTTTTTATCGTTTAGCGACTATCGTATCTAGCTGTTCCCATAGGATCACGACGACATTTTATCGTTTCACGGCAGTCGCTTTGTCGTTTGCACATCTGTAGCAAGCTACAAGACGAGACGATATTTTTATCGTGACCACGACAGATAGTCGTAACAACGACACATGATTTGCCGTCTCGATGTCGTGACGTTTGCTTATCGTTTTACGACTGTCGTGCTAGCCGTTCCCATTGACTTGACAATCTGTCGTCACTGCAAAAACAAGTCGTGACCGACAGTTAATCGTGTCGTCTTATATGTGAACACCTCCATTTAAATATATAAGCCACGACACTTAAAATTACACGACTATCTGTCGTCACGACAAAGTGGGACCCGGCCTTAGTGCGAATTGGTGGAATGGCAACTAGGTATGGTAACTTGCAGTGCTTGCTAGATATCTGATGGTAGAAGGGGGCCGGTGGGGTGAGATGGCATGATCATCCGATGATGATGAATTTCGTATAACTTACCTTACTGCACGTGACCATCATTCCGTTACAGAACCTTAGATGCAGCACAGCCTCGCAGTGGTGTATGAGCGTGTTGAGCATAGCGCCCGTGTTCACATCCCACACGCGGACCGTACTGTCTGAAGAACCGGATATGATAGCTCGCTCGTCGTATTGTAGGCAGAGGACGGATCCGGTGTGGCCTTGGAGTTCCTAGAAAACACAAAATATTTTTTATTAACCGACTTTAAAAAAGGAGGTTTACGCTGAGATTTATGATCCGATTTACGTGATTCTTCTTTAGTTTGATGCGGAATAGTTGACATTTGGTCCCATACAAATTTAACATAGTTTGGCCCAGTAGTTTTCATTTTATGAACATTTTTATTTTTTTATGAACATTTTAGTTTACGTGGACGATGTAATTATTCTACCTGATGTAATCTAGAAAAATCCTACTGTAGTTTACAGAACAACCTATTACAGACACTAAAAAGTAAAAAATAAAAAAATAACTACGTTTAAAAAAACCGACTTCAAAAACTAAAAAGTATAAAATAACTTAATAAAGATTAAATTTAATACACCTCTTATGCAAACCTAATACCTTTACAGTTTCAGAAGTCGGTGCCTTCAATTTGGTTCAACGTGGATTAGCATCGACTTCTGAAACTGTAAAGGTTTGCATAAGAGGTGTATTAAATTAAATCTTTATTAAATTATTTTATACTTCTAATTTTCTCTTCACAAACATCAGGGTTATAAAAGGTAGTAACATCATGTCTTTATAATAATAAGTTACAATATTACAAAAATTGAAAGGAGTATGCTTAGGTGGTTTGGTCATGTTGAGAGAATGAGTGAACGGCGATTAACAAAAGAAATTTATAAGGCGGATGTTAATGGGAACGCCGGTAGAGGACGTCCTAGAAGGACATACATCGATGTTATTGGTGATGTTCTTCACAAAGGTCAGGTGCGTAGTACTCTCAACCGGCGTGCGTGTATGACAAGATGTATGAATGTGGATGAAGCGAAAGGGGTATGTAAGAGTCGTAGCATGTGGCGTTCTATAGTTTCTGCCATGGGAAAAAGGCGTGAGTTTATGTATGTATGTACAATATTATTATGTTTGTGAGAGACTGTTGTCTGTACTAGGCACAATGCCTGTACTACAGATCACCAGGATCTCACTTGTGCGTTGGTAAGCGCTTGTGGAAAAGAACATATTTAATAGGGTATTTGACTACTATTAAAAATGTACAACAATTTAGTATTATTTTAAAGAAGGTATAGATACAAATTGATATGTGAAAAAATAAATAAAATCGATGAAAAAATAGAGGAGCTACACGCTTGCGAAGTTTGTGGAGGGGGCATTTTCTGTCCTTTTCGCGCAAAACGGATATTGTACGGAGTGGTGTCAAATAACTATGAAAATCGCAAGGTATGACGTCATTGTGGCGTCATGTTGTCTCTGTCTAGTGAGCAATTTTCAATCGTTTATAACTTGGGCATTTTATTAAATATTTCATTAGTTTTTTCACTGTTGCTTATCATTTTTGTAACAGTTTTGAGATTTCTAATAAAAAAATTATAGTCAAATACCCTATTCATTTACATTTTGGTCATATTACAAAGCGTGTGTTAGTGTACATATGTGAATGAGATAGTGTGAGTGAGGTGTGTTTATGACTGAGTAAATGAGAGTAGAAATTAAAAAATACGTAGTTTAAAAAACTCCAAAACACGCTTTTATCACGCACTAAAAATTATAATTCCTCTGTAGCAGCCCGGAGTCTAAATTTGTGCCCGGTTAATGGCAATAGGCTCGCCCCCTACAACATGGGACTTAAACATAATTGGCGAAATGAGGGTGTACTAAAATACCTCTGCCGAACCCTTCGGGGAGTACATGGCGTGATGGTATGTTAAAAACCACTCACCCTAACACACTGCAGTGTTTTTCTGTCCCATATCTTAATAGTGTTATCTCTTAAACCAGAAACAATCTTATTGTCGTCGTATTGAAGACAGTACACGCCTTTCGAGTTTTCTGATCTGCAATTTATCCTCTGTGAACAAAAAAACATACAAATTAATATAACTAGTATTGCTTGTCGTCAAAAGTTGTGTGGGAACCGGTTGTCTGGTATGGGCACAGTCTAATAATCTATACAGTCGTTCGACGAAGACGTCTAGACAGGTCAATCGTGCGGGGGGCAAGGGGCGAGACGCGGGAAGAGCGAGCCCGAGTTACACACGCCATCTTGTTAGTAGCTCGGGACATGTTTTTAGGGGTTGTCGCGCGCATATTTTAATATTTGTAGTTATGTTATTTTATATTATTCGAGTAGGCAAAAATAACCAAGGTAAACAAAATGGCGGGCGTAAGATATAGGCCTAGTAAGAATTTAAGAGAGGTATTACTCTATGGAAGTGTAATTTTAATCCATGCAATAATTTAATTAATAATTTATGAATTGTTAATAATATCTTTGAAACGGTGACTCATACATCAAAAATAACCAAAATTTTGGTCCCCCTTTAAGAAACCCCCGACGTGGGCTCCCTAAGCTGATCCCTCGGTCACCCATACATAAAATGACCTCGATGTCAATTGCTTTACTTTTAGTTTACGAAAATAGTCCTGGTGAATCTGCAACGCGTGATTATGGACAAGTGGACTGTTGGAGTGTTGGTATTTAAATCCAAGATGGCGGGCATTATTTTTGAAGTGAAACTTCTTAGACGGCGTCCGATTTTTGTGGGAGAGTAGACAAGAATGAGAGTTCAAAATTGATCTAACATACTAAAATAAATGATTATTACTATATTATTGACTATTATTGAGCTGTGACAACCCTAGCCTTTATACCCTTCCGCGACATTGTCTAGACGTTTTCGGCTTTTACTACGAGATCAAAGGCGTCGCACTACTGTACTTCTTTATACTGTGGTATGGGCATGTGATGCGGAGGAACGGGGAACATGTCGTGAGGAAAGTATTGAGTATGAATGTGGATGGTTATAAGAGTAGAGGAAGACCAAAGAAACGATGGATGGATAGTGTGAAAGATGATATGGATAGAAAGGGGGTGACTACTGAGATGACGGCTAATATAGATGTATGGAAGAAGACATACTGCGTCGACCAGAAATAAGTTGGGATAAGGGCAGGAGGATGATGATGCCTGTGGTCGAAATTAGACCATCATTTTACCTGCCTTTACAGGGACGCTCGTGGCTGACCAACCGCGCGGATTATATGATTTACGAGGTTAAGCTGCACTTGCCGCAGTCAACCCGTGTATGGGTGACTATTCGTTACACATCGAGACCCTTCCATGCCTCGGAGAGCACGTCAAACAGTCGGTTTCGGGTATCATACGAATACCTATGACAGTCGTTACGGGTAGTCAGAAGCCCGAAAGTGTGACAACCGGACTAACCTTTGGATATAGGCATTGCCCAGAAACTGGGTTGCGGAGGTCTGATGGCAGTCGTTCCGTGTAAAATACTGGTATTGGTAAGACTGGAAGTTGAGCCGAACATAGTTGGGAAGAGGCTAGGCAGAAGTATCCCGTCCAGGGTTGATCTATGTCAGCAGTACATCACGAGGTTTGAAGGAATTACATGATTTCGTTTACAGGGTGTACTTTTACATTTTTAGAAGTAGTCAATCGTCAAGGCTATTGGAGCAATCCTCACCTGTAAGTTATGTTTCCCCATTCTCCAGTTATCCTCAATGGACTGTATATCTTTGATGATCTTCGGGTACAGCTGTCTATAGAACGAGTGCGACGGATGCTGGCAACCTGGCTTCGGCTTGAATAGGTACTGGATCCTGGAAGATAGAATTAAATTATTAAGAGAAAAAGTAAAAATTAGTAAAGGATCACGTAAGAGAAGATTAAAAATCAGTATACAGCAAACAGAATACACTGTGAATCCATAACAATATTAAGATATAAATTAAGTATGTAGTAGTTAAGTAGTACTATTGTGGTTCATTGTTATGTAATTGGGCGCCTCTCGTCATCAAACAAAAAAAAACAAAACAAAATTAAGTAACACCACTGTATTTCAAACTCAATATATTAAAAAAAAAAAAATACTTTGAAATAATAAACTGGGGATAAAGGATGATTTCCACCAAACGGCTCGCATCGCATCGGATCGGAAAGGATACGAACGGATGCGGCGACAGCCGATCGCGTCCGGCAGGATGTCGACGCATACGATCGGCTCCGTACCGTCACTTGCGAGCGTATCCGTTTCTGCGCCTAGTTAAATAGTTTCACTCCTACCGTGTTGACAGCCGAAAGGATCCGATCGGATACGACGACAGGCGAACGGAGACGATCGCGTGTCGCAGCATACTTTCGGCTACGATCGCGTGTCGCGGAAGACGCCCGCGGTCAAGCTGCTGTGCGCGGCTTGGTAATATAGACTTTAAATACTGTGTACACGATTTAATATAATTTAAAGATTGTAACGTCCGTTCCGATCCGATGCGATGCGAGCAGTTTGGTAAGACAACTGTCTCGTTGGTCTAGTGGTGACAAGCGCGACTGCTAATCGTGAGGTCCTGATTTCGATCCCCAGATCGGGCAGTGATATTGGGTATTAACGTGTAGAATTCCTCAATAGCAGCCCAGAGTTAGGATTTGTGCCTGGCTGATAGTAGGCTCGCGGTATTACATGGGACTTAAACATAACTGGCGAAGTGAGGGTGTTACTATACACCTCAGCCCAACCCTTCGGGGAATACAGGTGTGATGTTATGTTATGTAGTTCAATATACTCCTTCTTTTTCCTCAGCCAGAATGTATCCAAGAGAATTTCTACAAGTAAGAAGACTGGTGGAAGAACGAGGTATGGTGTTCCTCCAACGAAAAGGGAGGATCCTCCTACCAGGCGGGTTTTATGCCTGGCGGGCCACTGCCCAACGGTTGATGTTGGGAAGTTGCATATACAAGGTTAGTCGGAAAGGGGGTACTAAGCCGCGGGCCACTTAATGTATCACCGATGATTGTTTTAAAGAAAGTGTTAAAATTTAAAAATTATACTAAAAAAAATCCATTTCTAAATAATTTTTATTTTAATTTTTTTCAAAAATTCTTCATCCCAGGTTTAGATACGAATTCAGAAAATGGAGCTTCTAATCAGTGACCCCACATATGACCTAAGATGTAAACACAGCTGATCATAGCTGAGGACAGAATAGATAGAATTTAGCGCATTTTTTATGAAATCTTTGAACAGCTATTCCTCTTAAACTATTGACTTTTGGGGAAAGTTGCAGAACAATACTTATCCATTATTATGGGTACTTTAACACCCTTTCGGCTTAGTACCCCCTTTCCGACTAACCTTGTATACTATCCGAGTGTCAAATCTTGATACCGCGATGCAGGATTTGTGACATTTCATTTGACAGCTGTCATTGTAGTCTGCTAGTCGATAGTCTTGCTGTGTAGTTCGCACGTGGCATGATAGATGGCGCCACAGACTAGTTTATACTTATAATATCCAACTCACCATCCCCTCCGTTCAGCAAGTCCCCGCCACAGCGAGTCAGTCCGCACCTTCCTCTCAATGAGCTTCTTCCACAGCATCCCTTCCGAGATGACCCTCAGCCACTCCCGGCAGACCAGCTCGGCGGCGCATAGAGAACTCGCGTCGAGGTACGACAGAATGTTCTCTGCTACATGGTCTAAACCTTTTTCTGTGGACAAGAAATGATGATGGGGTTGAGTGAGGACGAATGGTTCACAAGTAGCGAGATGGTCAACTAACGTTGTACGGTCAGCAATAAAAGTCGGTTTACACTTGTTACGAATGGAAAAACATGTTATAGCAAATAACATGTGGTTTTATAATAAACTAGCTGTGTCCTCACGGCTCCGCCCGTAGCCTATGTTACTCAGTGATAATGCAGCTTTCTAACGGCAAAAGAATTTCTGAAATCGGTCCAGTAGTTTTAAGTTTATTCGTTACATACAAAAATCCAAGAATACAAATCTTTCCTCTTTATAATATTAGTATAGATAAGTATTGAGACCCCGCCAGTGCGATCTTACACGTTTATTTATATTTTGGTAAATTTTGGTAAAACAAAAGTGAATATTTATTACAACATCGTCGCCCACGCCTCACAACTACGCCAAAAACATCGGCCGCTGTGCTACAACACCCGCCAACGTAGAGGTCATATTTGCTTGGTAAAAACTTCTCTACTACTCTTTCTCTTGCTCTCGCGCTCCTACCAGAGTCAGTTCGTTTTCCGCCGTCGCACAGAGCACTACCCGTGCTCTATTTAATTAGTAGTAGACAAGACACTTTACAAATAATCAGACTGTTTTATTTTGCACCCCGACTAAACACGTACTGCGTGCTGTACGCAACAACATTGTTACTTTTACATAACATCTAAAAGACACAAAATTATACGATACACTGCTTTTCAGATTTTCATAGTTTGTGTCAAGAGGTTGTGTTATTTTATTGTTACATGTGTTCTGATTAAATTTGAATAGGTACTATTGTGTTCAATTATGATTTAAAAAACTGAAGTGTTAACATACTTTTGTTGCTGACTGTACTTGAGGGATCAGTAACGTCACACCATATGATTGAACCGCGCAGATCATATGATTTACCAACCAGATGCGGCTGAATACCAGTATTTTACACGGAGCGACTGCCATCAGACCTCCGCAACCCAGTTACTGGACAATGCCGATATCCTAAAGATAGATCGATTGTCAAATTTTAGGGCTTCTGACTACCTGTAACGACTGTCATAGGTATTCGTAAGACACCCGGGACCGACGGTTTAACGTGCTTTCCGAGGCGCGGAGGGGTCTCGATGTGTAACGAATCGTCGAACGTGTAACGATCAGTCTGTGGATGGGTGACCGTTCGTTACACATCGAGACCCCTCCGTGCCTCGGAGAGCACGTTAAATTGTCGGTCCCGGGTGTCATACGAATAACTATGACAGTCGTTACGGGTAGTCAGAAGGCCGAAAGTCTGTCTACCGGTCTAAGCTTGGGATATCGGCATTGCCCAGTAACTGGGTTACGGGAGTCTGATGGCAGTCGCTCCGTGTAAAATACTGGACTGGAAACTGACCTCAATATAGTTGGGAAAAGGCTAGGCAGAACATTGGTGAATCGATAGTGACAAAAAGTGTACGGTTGTATTTCACTTAAGAGGAAACGCGGGCTGCATAATGTTAATAATTTGAATAGGTTTTTAAGCAATCTATTTCCGTCCCACCCCTCACGCAAACCTTCACAATTGAGCATGAAAAAGACACCTGCATCTCGGACTGATTTCTCCTGTGCAATATTAGCGAAATCGTACTTTCGTATTTCCCTGTTTCCTTCTTCAAATCTGGACCGATTTTAATATTTTTTTCAGTAATAATTTAAGAAAGACTGGTTATGTCTGTATGTTTTTATTTTATTTTTTACATTCGTCAAATTTGTTTGCCAGATGTTTCAAAACGGTGGTAAAACCGGTCGATTATTGTAAAATTTTAACGTTTCTAGTTCTTTTAATAATTTATTTATTGACAAAAACGAAACATAGGGGCATAGTGGTGGTAGATGTATGTCATATGGTAAAAAATATTTGCTCTAGTGACATTATTCAAGGAGGAAACTGAGGAATACGTTTGTATGGACTAAATGCTGACCAGATTTCCTCTTAACCTACCCATCAACCGGTTATTACAAGGTTTGTTCTTCGTTGTTTTATGTACTGTATTTTATACGCATATAAATAACTAATGGCCCGTCCCGGCTTCGCACGGGTGGACATTGTTCCCGTTTTTGCAACATTTTTAATTCATGCTCCGCTCCTATTGGTCGTAGCGTGATGTTATATAGCCTATAACCTTCCTCGATAAATGGACTATCCAACACAAAAATATTTTTTCAATTCCAACCAGTAGTTCCTGAGATTAGCGCGTTCAAACAAACAAACTCTTCAGCTTATTATATTAGGTCCCCATCTATGAAATTGGCGTTTTTTTTCTCACAAATAGAGAACCTCGTCACTTCTATGATTTAAAATATTCATCAATTACTTGATATTATATCGGATAATGACCATCATAGACAACTACCAATAGTAAAAAAACCTTCTTACTTATAGTTTACTAAACATAAAAAACACCTTAAAAATGACTCCCCTTTTTGTTAGCAGAAATGACCACTATTTTTGTTTTAACTTAGCCAAAAATTATTTTTGTCGCATAATCTAAGTGGCATACGTTATCTTAGTTTTTAAATATTAGTGCATAAAAGTTTTAAAACATTAGTGTTCATAGTTGTCAAATAAATTTAAAAAAATGTTAGTATGAAAAATGCAACTTCTTTAAAATTATCCATACAAAACGCTGATTTCATAGGTGGGGGACCTAATATTAGTATAGATTTCCCCTCCAAAAACAAGAAACAGCCAATATCCTTGATTCCTAAGATCTTATTATCATATTTCGATACAAGACTTAAACAAACAAGTTTGTTTTCAGCGATTGACTTACAAATTACTTGTGGACACCATCATTTGAATTTGTAATAGTTTTCAGACAAAAATTTCAGAATATTTTCAATGTAGAAAGAGGCAACGTAGGGTAAATATTTTTCAGGCGAAATAACACGCGTCATACAAGACTTCTATACTAATATTATAAAGAGGAAAGATTTGTATTTTTGGATTTTTGTATGTAACGAATAAATTTAAAAACTACTGGACCGATTTCAAAAATTCTTTTACCGCTAGAAAGCTACATTATCACTGAGTAACATAGGCTATATTTATTACTGGAATAAAACTTCTTAAGCGGGCAGAGCCGTAAGGACACAGCTAGTATATATATATATTTATCTATTTGGAACTGGTTTACATCAATTACGTCACAGTGGGTTCAGTTGAAAACCAGCGTCAGGCACTAGTAGTCTGACATTTATGCTGAACTGAACCTATTTGGCGCAGCCGCTAGACACACAGATACTTTATTTTTTTTTGTCTCCTATGATTTTTTTTGTCTGTGTGTCTGACTGCTTTCGTACCAAATAAATTTCTCTCTTTCTTTCTTCTTTCTTTCTTTAGTATGTTTTATTTATATTCGTTTTGTAGATGGTCTTGCGGTCCGTTTCTACGTAACCGGGCAGTTATTAGCGAGACCTGAGGGTCTCCAACCAATGGGGACGAGAGTAAAATACTTAACCTAAGCTAAACTACCAGTACTACTAACATCATGACTAGCTAGCAACAACAGCACTAAGGGCGATCCCTAATGGGACTCTGACCTCAGCTTAGGGCGTTGTTTGAGAGAGGACTGGGAGGGAGACAGCTTGATGAGGGCTGAATTAACGGTGTGACTGCGGAGTCAGAAAGGACGACCGGCTCCGCGGCTGCGGCGGGGAGCACGATGGATCAGGGATCATATTTTGTGTTACACAACATCACGGCTTCTATTCCCTGTAGGGTTCGGCAGAGGTGTTTTTAGTACACCCTAGTTTCGCCAGTTATGTTTAAGTCCCATGCAATAGGGGGCGAGCCTATTGCCATTAAAAGGGCACAAATCCAGACTCCGGGCTGCTACTGAGAAATTTCTACTAGACCAACAAGGTTCACAAGTTACAAGTTTCATTACAAAAATTGCTTAACTTATGTATGGCAGTTTAATAGTTCTTTTTTTCTTTTTTATAACGTTGCCCCTCACTAGGATTTCTCCTGTATCGTGGGTGCGTTTACAGACACAAATCTTCACACGCACAAACATCCAGGCCCGGAACAACTATCTGTATGCCATACAAATATTTGTTCCGTGCGGGAATCCCGTAGCACAGACGCCGATCGCTCAGTCACTGCACCAAACGTGTCACCCGTTTAGGTTGTCGTCTTTCAAATTACATAAAATTTACGCCTCTGCGAGACCTCGATCTTAGACCGAGAGTTGCGGGTGTTTGAGTACGTAGAGGTCGAAATAGGTAACTCAGATACTAAAATAGCTCTATCTTTGGGAGGGTGGCGAATCGACCCCACAATTGAGGTGTTTTGTCGATGAGATTGAATGTATATACCGCCTTAAGAGTTTTATTACTCGATACCGGGACACATTGTATAAGACATAATCTATCTAATATATTTAAACGAGCAATTCTTGTATATATATATATATATAATCTGAATCTCGGAAACGGCTCCAACGATTTTCATGAAATTTAGTATGCAGGAGGTTTCGGGGGCGATAAGTCGATCTAGCTAGGTTTCATTTTTAGAAAACGTCGTTTTATCCGTGTTTTTAGGCAATGAAAAACTGCTACAATATCATTAGAATACGAAGGTAAATTTCGCCATCATCTACAATGTTTTAATAGCTCAGCTGGGAAATCGGGACGTCCCGAAACCAGGAGGACCCAGTTCGAGCCCAGATGATTATTTTCCCTTTTTTTTTCAAGTTCCTTCTTTTTCGTTTTTTTTTTCCAAATACACGATTTACCAAAAAAGAAACCGAGCTAAGCTCGGTCATCCAGGTACTAATTATTAACTGTTTAAGATTTATTATTTTTTTAATATTAACGTTTCCAGGTGTCCCGATATTCAGGGGTCACGATTCACCCTTAATCGGGACGTCGAATGTCCCGATTGTTCACTAACCTCCTTACACCCATATTCTAAAACGTTCCTCCAAAACTTACTCGACTCAGGACGTCCTCGAAAACACCTTCAAAATTGTATTCTTAGTCGCAATTTCGAGTGAACTATGAGGTACCTCGACCGAGGGATCCTCACATGAGTCGAGGTAGAGTGGAGTTATTACGTCATAATTTCAACGATTTATGTTTAGTTGCATCGCGCAAATAACGCCGCGATAAATAGTTGTAAGGATTATCGTAAGCATATTGGATAGTCTTCAAAATTATTTTTTGTTACAAACCACTTTTGACAGTTCCTTCCTTAAGGTAGGTTCCGAGGTACCTTTAGCTTGACAGATGATTCCTTACCTCGACTGAGGAAAATCTCGAGTCGAAGACGTTTATGTCAACTATAACTACCGATGGTAGTGAGAAAGACTGAGTCGAGGTGGGTCGAGTCGAGTAAGTTTTGGAGGAACGTCTTTAGAATATGGGTGTTAGTCTGTACTTTATTCGGTAATTTTGACAGGAATAATGAATATATCTGTAAGCGTTACTACCGTCCGATTACAATAAATGATGATTCACAAAATCCCGATTATTAACCTACTTCCAAAAAGGAGGAGGTTCTCAATTCGACTGTATGTTGCTGTTTTTTTTTTTTGTTTTTTCCGCGATATCTTTGCTAATTGCGAACCGATTTTAATGATTTTTTTGTTTGAAAGAGTATTCTTTCGAAGTGGTCCCATTTAAATTTGGTGAAGATCTGATGAAGAACTTCGGAGATAGACCATTTGAAGTCGGTTTTATTTTTGTTAAAAAGTGATTATTTTAACCTACCGTTCCGAAATATGACACACTGGAACTGACAACACTAGTTTTTATTCACGTGCAAATCGTGAGTTGAATATTACGACTAGGATCTCTGTTTATGTCCCTAACTAGTTTGTCAATCTAAATCACACGAAAGTTATAAAATAACCATTTTTCAAATCAATCGGTCCTGTGAAAGTTGGTAAGACCCTTTTGTCAAGTAGGAAATGAGCTGATGATCTTCAAACGCCTGAACAGATCTTCATAAATTATAGCTAAAAACCATTTCGGTTACATCAACTTTCAAACATAAAAAATATTTAAATAAAAAAACCGCCTTCAAAAAAACTATGAAAAGAATAAAACAATTACCATATTATAAAATTAACAGTTTCAGAAGTAGGTGCCTTCAATTTGGTTCAGCGTGGATTAGCACCGACTTCTGAAACTGTTAATTATATAATATGGTAATTATTTTAATCTTTTCATCGTTTTTTTGAAGTCGGTTTTTTTTTATATTTTTTTTTCGTTTTAGTGGCCTTAATTAAAATATGGTTGGACCTACTAAAGACGCTGCTCATAACATAATCACATCATCACATTATGCGTACTGTCCGTCATTGAGGAGTTCTATTGTCTATCTCCGAAGTTCTTCATCAGATCTTCACCAAATTTAAATGGGACCAATCTGGAAGTATATCCTTTCAAATAAAATAAATATTATCTAAATCGGTTTATAAATGGCGGAGTAATGAGGTAACAAACATACAAAAAAAAACATACAGTCGAATTGAGAACCTCCTCCTTTTTGGAAGTCGGTTAATAAACCACATCAAAATCGGTCCATATGTTTAGAAGCTACGATGCCACAGACAGATACACGCGTTAAACTTATAACACCACTCTTTTTTGTCGGAAGTAAAAAAAAAAAAGTTATAATATCTCCCTCGTTCGTCTAGTGGTGGCAAGCGCGATTGCTGATCGTGAGGTCCTGGGTTTGATCCCCAGGTTGGGTTTTTCCGTGCGGAATTCTTTAGTAGCAGCCCGGAGTTTGGATTTTAGCCCGGTTGATGGCAATAGGCTCCCTATTATATAGGACTTAAACATAATGGCGAAATGAGGGTGTTACTATACACCTCTGCCCAACCCTTCGGGGAATACAGGCGTGATGTTATGTTATCTAAGTTATAAAATTAAGTTTAATACTTACTGGGCAAAAGCAGTGATAGCCTAGCGGTTGCCTTCCATGCAGGAGGGTCTGAGTTCGATCCGACCCGCACCTCTGACTTTTCGAATTCATGTGCGGATCAGAATTTGATTATCACTTGCGTTAACGGTGAAGGAAAAACATCGTGAGGAAACCTGCACACCTGAGAGGGCTCCATAAAGTTCTCGTTGGTATGTAGTCTGCCAACCCGCACCAGGCCAGCGTGGTGGACTAAGGCCTAAACCCTTCATTTTGAGAAGAGGCCCGTGCCCAGCAGTGGGACAGTGGGCTAATTATGTTATGTACTTACTGGGCAGCATGCTGATGAAGTCTCTTTGTAGCATAGGCTTGAGGTAAGCGTTGATGTGTCCGTGCTGGTAGTGACACATCCGGGCTAACAGCTGCTCCACAAACTCCACCTGCAGAAGACAAGAGCTTGTTTAACACGATAGCTATACGATGTAGATTTCGGGACTTCAGCTATCAGATTCTTCTTTCCTCTTAACCTTTCCCTAAAGTTAACTAAAAGCAATTTTTAACCGACTTCCAAAAAAAGGAGGAGGTTCTCAATTCGACTGTATGTTTTTTTTTTTGTATTTTTGTACCGCGACATATTTTCTAATTGTGAACAGATTTTAATGATTATTCTTTTGTTTGAAAGAGTATTCTTTCGAAGTGGTCACATTTAAATTTAGTGAAGATCTGATGACGAACTTCGGAGATAAACAATTTGGAGTCTGTTTTATTTTTGTTAAAAAGTTCGCAAACACCTGCACGATGTTCAGAGCGGACACGACTCGTCGACCGAACTGTACACGACACGACAATATGTGGCACGACTCCATATATTCCTATGAACCGTTTACTCCGACACTAGAAGTTCGTTCTGCCTAGCCTTTTCCCAACTATGTTGGGGTCAGCTTCCAGTCTAAACAGATGCGGCTGAATACTAGTATTTTACACGGAGCGACTACCATCAGACCTCCGCAACCCAGTTACTGGGTAATACCGATATCCTAAGGTTAGACCGGTTGACAGACTTTCGACTTTCTGAATACCCGTAACAACTGTTATAAGTATTTTTACGACACCCGGGACCGATGGTTTTATGTGGTTTCCAATACACGGAGTGATCTCGATTGTAACAAACGGTCACCCATCAACAGACTGACCACGACAAGCGCAGCTTAACCTCGCAAATCTTATGATCCGCGCGGTTGTTAATTAGTCACGAGCTCCTCTCAAATATGACTACGCATTTCTGTTGCACGTTGTATCGTCGCTGCGCCTGCAAAATCCGCTACATATTTTTTTTTAAATCTCTCTTTGTAGCTATTTTATAATAGTTCTCAAGCCAACGTGCAACTTTAAAATACGTTTACTAATAATAATTTATTTATTTGGTTAAGAAGACAGCAATAGTACATTACTGCCGCGGTCTGTAATGACTGCGTTGCTGGTAGCACTGATGATGGCCGAGAGCGCAGTGTAACGCAGCTCCAGGCCATCACAGCGCGGTCAGCATTGCAACTCTTGATGGACAAGCTGGAATAAAGGCCGAGACCGAAGGTCGAGGCCTTTATAGCGCGGACAGCAAGGGCTGCAATGATAACCAAGCTTGAAGGCCGAGAGCGTAGTTAAACTAAGCTCGAGGCCATCATAGCGTGGCCAGCAGCGCAGTCATTGCGGACCAAGGCTTGTATAGTGCTTTACTCAAACAATGCGAGTAATTTAAATAAATCCAGATTAGTATAGTAAGAATTTATTTAAAGTAACGATTTGTTTCTTCCCCGGTCCGTAGTTATTTTTTTAAATTAGTCTTTAATGTTTTTACTACCTGTATCTATACAGCCAAATTCTGAATAAAAACTTTTTGCACCAGACTATTTTTGAAACAAAACTCGACAATAATGGATTTCCAAAGGAAATTGCTGGTGGTTAAAACTCACCAGCAATGAAATTCCATACAACTTTGCTGGCGCCTATTCAAGAAGCGCGGAAGGGTCGTCTTTGCTCAAAGAAGGTTGTCAAAATAATGACCAAATTACAAGCATTTTTGAGTAATAATAATTTATTTGGTTAACAAGACAGCAAAATAAATTATTAGAAAACGTATTTTACAGTTGCACGTGGTTTGAAAACAATTATAATATAGCAACAAAGACAGATTTAAAAAAATAAAAATACATAGCGGATTTTGCAGGTTCAGCGACGGTATAATATATAGTCTGAATGAATGAGTCTTTTTAAAACAGTATTGCTATTGTACTGCCGTCGTGAGGTTCTGGGTTCGATCCCCAGGTCGGGCAAAGTGTTATTGGGTTTTTCCATGTGGAATTCCACCCGCCCGGAGTTTGGATTTGTGCCCTGTTGGTGACAATAGGCTCGCCCCCTAATACACGGGACTTACACCTCTGCCCACCCCTTCGGGGAATACAGGCGTGATATTATGTTTATGTATTACTAATATATTTCATACTAACCTGGTCTGTTTCGTTCCATCGTGTGAAGTAATTGAGACATGCGTCTCTTTCTGCTGCGTACGCGGCGCTGCTCGGCATCGGACGGACGCCCGAGTCCACGCATGTGATTGACGTCACCTGAAATAATAAAAATTCAATGTTTACTCTTCTTCTTTTCGTGTGGTTAGTGACTAACCTGGTGTCAGAGTTTATGCCGCCCATGGGCCTCTGACTTGGCTTCACAAGCCGTCGAGAAATATCTTTCAGGCATACCGGTTTCCTCACGATGTTTTCCTTCATCGTTTTTAAGCAAGTGATAATTATACAATACGCACATGAATCCGAAAAGTCAGAGGTGCGTGCATTGGGTTAGAAGTCAAGAACTACGACTTGACAGTCCAATGGTCACACCACTAGGGGAACGTACCCATACTATGTGACCCGTTCAGGGGGGAAGGGGGGTCTTTAAAATACCACGCTTGGTCACAGGTGCACTAGGTCATATGCTACGGGTGGTCACGGGAGGGGGGGGGGGGGTTAAAAAATGGGTCATGTAGTATGGGTACGTTCCCTAGGCTATAACTGCTGTGATCTCTACATAGTATAAAACAAAGTCGCTCCCGCTGTCTGTACGCTTAGGTCTTTTAAACTACGCAACGGATTTTAATGCAGTTTTCAGCAATAGATAGAGTGATTCAAGAGAAAGGTTTATATGCCCCTCATTAGTAACTACATTGCACCCGTGCGAAGCCAGGGCGGGTCCAACGATATAATACATAACTCATTTTAACCAAAATGGCGCTTAAGTAGTAATGTCTTTCTGGTGACGATATGAAGTAAACCTAATTAAAACTGTTTAAAAATAATATAACCCTATAATAGGGACTTCTTCGTGAGTGTTCTTCAGTCATCCTGTCATTTTATTAAAATCAGTCAGTCAATAATTTTCGTATGGACCTATACACCCATATTCTAAGCCATTCTCCAAAGCTTACTCGACTCAGAAGGGCCTCGAAAACACCTTCAAAATTGTATTCTTAGTCGCAATTTCGAGTGAACTTTAAGGTTCCTCGACGGAGTCATTACGTCATAATTTGAATTATCTGCATCGCGCAAATAACGCCGCGATGAATAGTTGTAAGGATTATCGATAAAGTCTTCAAAATTCATTTTTGTTACATACAAGCTTTGACACTTCCTGCCTTAAGGTAGGTTCCGAGGTACCATGAGTTTGACAGATGATTCCTTACCTCGACTGAGGAAAAGTCTCGAGTCGAGGATGTTTGTGTTAACTATAACTACTAAAAGGCTGAGTCGAGGTGGAGTCGGGTCGAGTAAGTTTTGGAGGAACGTCTTAGAATATGGGTGATAGGCTACAGGTATTCTTTTGAAACAGGAACCATGCAGTTTTCTTTCATAGTACAGTTTGCGTTTCCGAAATCGATCAAAGTTTAATTTTGTTTTTATTCAAACAACTTCACAGCTTATGGAAACAGCATGTTTCCTTCTTCAAAAAAATACCTGAATTAGCCTACTGAATGATTTTGATATCAACCAACTCTTGTTACAAATTTAGTGAGTAAGGGAACGTACCCATACTACGTGACCCGTTCAGGGGGGTTTTCAAAATAGCACGCTTGATCACAAGGGCATTTCGTCATATACTACGGGTGGTCACCGAGGAGGGAGGGGGGCCAAAATTGTAAAAAATGGGTCATGTAGTATGAGTATGTTCCCTAATACTGTGGCTAATATTGCAATTCACAGAAAATAAATGTCATGTGGTGAATCTTTCTACATTGTTAGTAAAACACCAATAAAATTTAAGAAATAACATGTTGTAGTCACAATAACATGGTATATTTTTATTTGTATTACTCACAACTTTCATAAACAATAAATAGTGCCTTTTATCAGGTTTTTTTTTTACCATGAGACTGCAATAACGAAATTATGTCTAGCATATACAAGTTGAGTCAGAAAAGGGGTACTAAGCCGAAAGAGTGTTAAAGTACCCATAGTAAGGGATAACTTTTGTTTTACAACTTTCCCCAGAACTTGATAGTTTAAGAGAAATAACTTTTCAAAGATTTCATAAAAAATATGCTAAAATCTATCTGTCCATAGCTATGATCAGCTGTTTTTACAATATAGGTCATATTTGGGGTCACGGATTAGAAAATTAATTTTCTGAATTCATAACTAAAGCTTGTAAGTTTTGTTTTTGAAAAAACTAACATAAAAACCTTTTTGCATGCAAATAAAAATTATAGAATTTAGAAATTTTAACACTTGCTTTAAAATTGTCATCAGTGTTACTTTAGGTGGCCCGTGGCTTAGTACCCCCTTTCCAACTAACCTAGTATATTATAGAATGTAGAGGAGGAAAAATTGTACAATACATCCTAATTCTAGTATGTTTTATCCTCCATACAAGTTAAAAAACATCTTGTTCATTTTTATTTACCTACCAAATTAAATCTAAAAAGTGTATACAGTACAAATCCTATTGTATATTAAAAAATAATTCAATACATAAGTTTGTATGAATAATTCAGTGGCTTTTTCCGAGTTAAATAGTCTAGTCACTAGTGGAAATGTTGGCATGTGCTAATATTAACATTTATATGCAACGTTATGTGGTGTTTTTTTTTATAACTTCCTCATCAGACAATCTAGATTTTAGAACCTGAACATTTCGTAATAATCTTGATGCTGCTAATTAATTACTGGCAGGATAATGTGTTATATCACTATGCAAACTTTTTCTTCTGTAAAACGCATCATTGTTGCGAAATATCTATGGAAAGTAGCACAAACATTCTTTTTTATAAAAACCTCTTTTGTCTGCTATTATTTCAAATACAACGAAGGAGGTTGGATTGGGAGAGTTGCCATGAAGGTTCGGATGTATAAAAAGGTTGTTTATACAAGAAAATAATCATTATGTTTATAATACACAGTTTCCTGTGGAACGTGACAGATTCGACGAATGTAAAATTTCAGTTGGGCATGTAAATAAATAACAACTTTACATACGGAAGTAATATAAATGCATAATATTAGACGGTAACACAACAGACGTCGACAATTTCTACAGGAAATATACAAAAAAGTATAACGTTGTAAAGATCCGCATTGCAGGACGACTAAAAAATTAGTACGAGACATTGTATCGAATCTCTAACACGTAGCATCATTTTTACGTCTGAACTAGCATTGTTCAGATAATTGAGGAGGATAATAATCCTTCCAAAACTAATTTTGTTATCAGATTGGTCATAAAAACACAAAATAATCCAAGCGAATAATGGTAAAAGTAAATATGGCGGACGGACCATCATGACATTACGGGTTGTTCCATTTAAAGTTTCCTGCCTTACCTGGGGTGGTATGGTATCTTCTATCATCCTTTCGGTCTCCATTTTTGCTATTTCACAAGAAACATCAATATTAAGTCCACTTTAACACCACTAAATAACGAAACCACTATCGCTAAATACTCATCGCTCGCATGACGTCAAGCACAACTGTTTTTTTTTTAGAACTGGAATTACAACTATCGGCACTGGAATTCTTTAATCATGCAGCCAACGTGTTGCATTGATTGAAAAAGACCATCAGAAACGCAAATATTATTTTAATGGCAAAAATGTTACAAACATGATTTCACTATTATAAAGTATCTTTTAAAATTTGTGACTGTAAAAATTAGTATAAATTTTCTGTTTTTAAACATTACACATTTATAGCAACAGTGTAAAGAAACGTTATGATACGTAGTCAAACGTCATACTGTAGTGATTAAGTAAATTACTAATAGCTTTAGTCGAATAAACTTAATTCCTAAATGCATTTCTCAATTATTGGATAAAACATAAACATTAGGTGCCCTTTGTCTTCATTTGTGGAGTGAGTGAGTTTAACAACGTCCTTCTGTTACGGAAAGTATAAATAGTCTCGCCAATAATAGCCCGGTTACGTAGAAAAGGTCCGCAAGACCATCTACAAGAGTCGATTAGGAAAAAAAAACATTACACATAGTAAGAGTTTTACAGCTCGACTACTAACAGATATTACAATAAAAAAGGCTGTCTAAAATAATTATCTAAATATAATAATTGTAGTCTTTGGCAAAGAGAGATATTTCGCTTGTAACAAAAGGCGTTAGGTGATAAAGTGATTCAAGCATTACTTCAAGATGATGCAAAAGAGCGGCCTCCTGTTTGCTTATAATAACGAATCTGCGATCCATCGATCACTAATCCTTTGCCCAACGTTGTGACTCTTTCAGACCTCGCATGAGACGTTTACGGGCTTACATTTAGGGGGTTAGGCCACCCTAGAGGGCGAAAAAAATAGGCTTTTTGGGGAAGTTTTTTCAAAAATACTACTAAATAAATCGACATAACAAAAATGACATTTTTTTATACATATCAGTAACTGCTTACAATTTTTTTTTGAAACGATTTATATCAAAATGGCGGCTTTGCAGCGTTTTTGCGATGGCACCTTTTTTTTGGGTTCACGGCCCTATTCATAACTCAGACAATTTTCAACCGATTGACTTAAAATTTTGAATATATCTTGGAAAATACATTGTCTATGGAAGTACGTAGGATTTTTGCGGTATATAGATTTTTGGCCAAATGATGCACTACTTAAGTGGAAAGTGAAAATGCCTAAAAAATCGTCAGATAGTTGTTAATAAAAAATGAACTATGCTGTATAAAAAAATCCTACGTACTTTCATAGACAATGTATTTTCCAAGATATATTCAAAATTTCAAGTCAATCGGTTGAAAATTGTCTGAGTTATGAGTCCGGCCAACTTAAAAAATGCAGTATTGAGATAAACGCGTTTGAAGTTTTGAGTAGTAGAAAATCATGAATAATTTTCCAATACCTTAAATCTGCGATGCCTGCACCATACAATTGGCCTTCCAGATTATCTTTCTATTCTTGCATTTCTTTTCTGCTTGATCTTGAAGCGAAACACTATCAACAATATCTGCCGTATACCTGCTCTAGTCCCCTAACGTACCTTCTCCCTAGCGCTCACAAAAGGCACTCGCTGCGGACCAGACGGCCTTGTACTAAAATTCGAAAACCGAGTACTTAAAGGTTTTTCCCGGCCATAATCTTTTGGAGCATGATTTTTGAAGTCCTAGGGGACCGCATAAGATAAAAAAAAAAACGGTGTTCGAAAATTCTAGGGTGGCCTACCCCTTAAGACGAATATACTTAAACTATTTCCAGTTTCTAACTTTCAAGTATCGATTCATTCTGGACATCACTTCACTTGTGGCTGTCAAAGGCGTTTATTTATTGTCAAATTGTTTGTCATTGTTGTCATATTTGTCATCCGCAAAACGCAACTGTGAATGTCAAAGTTTAAACAAAAGGAAATACACTCATAATTTCCTAAAAATACAATAAAACACTGTAATCAATTCGCAAATAATGTCGATTCGTACTTTTTGTACAGTGAAAAAATCTATCCATATGTTTAAATAACGTAAAACATCCACAACTTTCCGTTTCCACGAAAATTGAGATACGCACTTTGAATTTAAAGTGTTTCTGTAAACACATCAGCATTATTTAGATTGCAGGTCAGTATTTACACTTATATTTATCGTTATTTATGTTAACAATGTGTTGTCACGATTATTGCTTCTGTGAAGGTTTTATGTGAGTTATTTTTTCATCTATGAACAACTTTCGTATTTTTTTTTTGTTTAATCGACGTTATGTTTACATATGCCGCTTTATTCTTGAGAAGCAGTGACGTGTTGTGAAAATAGTCGTAATTTTTTTTTATCTATTCAATGTAAATATTAGTTGCATTAGTTGTGTAATTTTTTTAAGATGTTTGTTAATCTGTTGTCAAGGCTTCAAAGGTAGCAGATAATTATTTGGATAACGGTTTACCGGTATGTTTTCCAAGTTTTCAAGTAGTAGTTAAACAATGTAGATTATTTTTATGCTCAAATATTTGTGTATATAATTAATTGTTTTTTTTTATTTTTTTATTATTATTTTACACTATTTAAAAAAAATCCTAGTAGTATAAAATTATAAACTAAAATGGGGCATCAAAATATTCTTCCGTATTGCTTGTGGCCTTAAAAAATAATAGAGAAAAGACATCAATAGAGATGTGAGCTCCATTTTCTAAAGCAAAAATTTTGCCGAGAATTCTACCCAATATTTTTATGAAAAAAATATACCACCCTGTATTTTAACACTAATCAATAATAATTTTGATAAGGGTACTAAGGACTGTTATGTGATTAATCACAGAAAAATAGCCATTTATTTATCATTTTCCTTAATATTCATACATCAGTGATACCTAATAGTTCTGAACTTGTCATAATTATCATTCACCAGTGTTGTATTTATTTATTTATTTATTGCACAATGTAGTTACAGAGAACTTATAAAATAGTTATCCTAAACATACATAGACCCTGTAAGGGTATTGCAATGCAAATAATAATAGTTATAAACTACATGTTATAAACTAGAAAGGTAACATCATATTTATTAGGTAAATTACATATTTTATGCTTAGGGACATTTTAATTTATTTGACGTAACTAGGTAGTAGGTAAGTAGGTATTTTTTTAAATTTATCTTCCATAAATTCTTTGACAGTATAATAACATTTCTCTAACAACATGAGCTTTAGCTTTGCTTTAAATATGTTTGTTGTTTTTGTGTTCTTTATACAAGGTTAGTCGGAAAGGGGGTACTAAGCCGAAAGGGTGTTAAAGTACCTATAATAAGGGATAACTTTTGTTCTAGAACTTTCCCCAAAACTCAATAGTTTAAGAGAAATAGCTTTTCAAAGATTTCGTAAAAAATATGCTAAAATCTATCTATCCATAGCTATGATCAGCTGTGTTTGCTATTTAGGTCATATTTGGGGTCACGGATTAGAAACATAATTTTCTGCATTCATAACTAAAGCAGAAATGTTTTTTTTTTAAAAAACTAAAACATAATTCTTTTTGCATGCAAATAAAAATTAACAAATTTTGATATTTTAACACATTGCTTTAAAATAGTCATCAGTGATACTTTAAGTGGCCCGCGGCTTAGTACCCCCTTTCCGACTAACCTTGTATAATCTGGTAATTTATTAAAAATTAGGATGGATCGATACTGCGGGCTATTTCTAAACATTTCTATTCTGGGTACTGGGAGGGTTAATTTATTTTGGTGACGCTTGTTACTGACAAAATTGCAGTGCCAGTGATGTGGTGGTGCATGGTACAAACCCTAGGCATATCGTCTCTGTGCCTGCAAAATCCACTATATGGTTTTTTTGTAAATCAGTCTTTGATGCTATTTTATAATAGTTCTCAAGCCACGTGCACCTGTAAAATACGTTTTTTATAATTTATAACGCCGATCGTAAGATTTGCGAGGTTAAGCTGCGCTTGCCGCGGTCAGTCCGTGGATGGGTGACCATTTGTTTCACACCGAGACCCCTCCGTGCCTCGGAGAGCACGTTAAGCCGTCGGTCCCGGGTGTCATACGAATACCTATGATAGTCGTTACGGGTAGTCAGAAGCCCGAAAGTCTGACAAACGGTTTAACCTTAGGATATCGGCATTGCCCAGTTACTGGGTGGCGGAGGTCTGATGGCAGTCGCTCCGTCTAAAATACTGGTATTCAGCCGCATCTGGTTAGACTGGAAGCTGACCCCAAGATAATTGGGAAAAGGCTAAGAGGAAGATTTGGTTAAGAAGATAGCAAAATAAATTATTAGAAAACATATTTTATAGTTGCACGTGGCTTGAGAACTATTATAAAATAGCAACAGAGTTAGATTTAGAAAAAAAACTGCAGATTTGGCAGGCGCAGCGACGATATATGGAGACGCAGGCTGGCAGACAACACAGTTCAGTCAGAGTTTTACAATCCATATGCTGCGGCCACACTACCGTGATATGGCAATAATTATGGCCATAATTGAAACAACAACTAGGTGTAGCCACGATTTATGACCATAATTTTACAATGTCAATCAATATGGCATATGACGGTAGGCATTAGCTCCGGTGGCGGTCTTATTTTAACCCCCGACGCAAAAAGAGGGGTGTTATAAGTTTGACCGCTATGTGTGTCTGTCTGTCTGTGTGTGTGTCTGTCTGTGGCACCGTAGCTCTTAAACAGGTGAACCGATTTGAGTACGGTTTTTTTTTATTTCAAAGCTGGTTTTCTAACGAGTGATCTTAGACATGTTTTATTAAAATCGGTTCAGCTATTTCAAGGTTATCAGCTGTTTTGTTAGCTGCGGTAGGGTTCTTAGACGCATAATGTGTATTACCTTACTTTCAAACATATGTGTGAAATAAAATTTGAAACACTCATGTATGCTATATAACTATGCAAGATTATGAAATTCTTGGTCTGATGCTGCAGCCAGGTTAACCAGTGCACTAGTACACTCTTGAAAAAATAATAGCAGATATTTCGTGTTTGGATTCGTTTTGATCAGTATTTGATTCTACATGCAATTCAATGGTGGCGACATGATGAGCTGATGCTGCAGCCAGGATATCCAGCACACTAGTACACTCTTGAAAAAATAATAACAGATATATGTCGTGTTTGGATTCGTTTTGATCAGTATTTGATTCTACATACAATGCAATGGTGGCAAAAACTAAATGTTATTTATGAAATATATATTTACTTAACAATTTACGTGCTTTTTTGCCAAAAGTAAGTTTAAATTTTTTAACTTAATAGGTAGGTACTTACTAAGTTTAAAAAGTTTAAAATAAAAATTTAATTTAAAATTTAAAAAACCCCCGATGCAAAAAGAAACAAACCTTTAAAAAGTCAAAAATAATAGTATCGTTGAGCCATCAAATTCGATTGAGTAACACCTATATATTTTAATTACAGAAATTGATGGATGGCACGATAAGGTTTGCTCGTTGAAATGGCGATATAATATCACGTCGGTGTACCGCTAACTAAGTAAATTAGCTAGCTAGTAAATTAATAGATGGTCAATTAAATGAAGGGTCTGACTTACTTTAGCGGTACCCCGACGCGATATTATATCGCCATTTCAACGAGCAAACCTTATCGTGCCATCCATCAATTTCTGTAATTAAAATATTATATAGGTGTTACTCAATCGAATTTGATGGCTCAATGATACTATTATTTTTGACTTTTTAAAAGTTCGTTTCTTTTTGCATCGGGGGTTTTTTAAATTTTTAATTTTCGCGTATATAAGACGATTACCGCGGTAATTTTTGCGTGAGTGGCCACACTACAGTTTGTTCAGTATGCGACATGAGCTCAACGGAAACGCACGCGCCGCGCGCCTGGTTGCCGACCGACATAGAGTGGTATAATGAAAAGGTACTCGAGTTTTTGGAAGCATTCCAATCGGAACCAAGTCTTAAGTCAAAAGTCTAAGTCTTAAAATGTAAAAGATTCATATAATAGTAATTCACACTCATAAAGTACAACAACGCCGCAGCTTCAACTTCCATCTTGAAAAAATGTTTTTTTTACAGCCTAGTTCATTGTCATATCTAGGTAAACATTAGTGTAACCACACCACTTATCGCGGTAATTTAGGCCGTAATTTAATGCCATAGTTATTGCGGTAAACGGGCGGTAGACGGTGAGGTAGTGTGGCCGGGACAATACAGTTGGATGATGCCTACATTAACGGTGACATCCCCCGACATCAAAGGCATTGCCTGCGTGGCGTGCGCCTTCGTAAACACCTAGGGCAAGGTTGCAAATTTGGAGGAGAATGGCGTGCAATAGGGCGTTTTCTCAAGCGTTACGTAACACAAACTAATATTGAAGTACATAACATCACGCTTGTAATCCCCGAAGGGCTGCGCAGAGGTGTATACAGGGTATAAACAAAATCACGTAAGTAATTCCTACAAACTTCGTGATATACTGCTGACATAGATTAACCATGCATGGGACACTTTTGGATTAGTTAAATGACCAATGGCAATTCGCTCGGGGTGCTAATATGCCTCACGTTAAGAACACATTTTTACTTCTTGTAATTTTTTTTATTGAATCAATAAGTATTCCGTGCAGGGTTAATCTATGTCAGCAGTACATCACGAGGTTTGAAGGAATTACATGATTTCGTTTACACCCTCTAGTAGCTCCCTCATTTCGCCGTTATGTTTATAGTATTGAAGTGTCTTCGTAAAAGCGGTTACAGCGTGCAGCTAAATGTATGCACGTTCAATACAACGCCGGAACGCCCCAAATTTGCAGCCTATGGGGATGTACTATACGTGCCAACTAAGAATAGGATCGCGCTTGCTACAACTTCACACGATAGCTGTCAAATTAGTACAGCCAGCAAAAAAAAACTATGAAAAAAACATGTTATATTTTAATTATTCATAGATTTCATTATTATTTATATTCATTTTTATAAAATGTTATTTCTTGAATTCCATAAATAGATAATTTTGGATAAATGAATAATATTTGAAAACAGTATTCATTAAAGAAATGAACCAATGTATATGGTTAACTTCACGAAATGCTACTGATCACCCTAATATGTCGATATAATTACTGTGTAATTAATTTGGCGCAAATTGATTAGAAATACCAAAAAACTGAACTAAACATAATTAAACTGAGTATAATTTCTTTATTTACTTTTTTGCACACCTTACGCTTTGGTAATGAAGTTCACGAGTATTGCGGAACAAAATGGCGTCTTGACAGTACTATTCTTAGTTGGCATGCATAGTAGAATTATTTTAAAGCAAGAAACGCCAAATGCGAGTAGGCGTCCACTGACGACACGCCGCGCTCTACCAACACTGGCCCATAAATCCCACGTGTGGGCATTTAGTGCGGCGAACGCTTTGTAGGTTATACATTCTTTATCCTTATATCCATAATTAAAATAACAATATGTCTTATCTACACAAATGAATGAGGAAAAAGGCGTTTGGGAAAACCCAACATGCTCATCTATTTACGCAGTACATAGAAATAACAAATTGTGTACTAGCTGTGTCCTCACGGCTCCGCCCGCGTAAGAAGATTTATTCCAGTAATAAATATAGCCTATGTTACTCAGTGATAATGTAGCATACAAAAATACAAATCTTTCCTCTTTATAATATTAAGTATAGATCAGTGGCGAAGGCTCCATACAACTCGATTCCTATCGGCATCCCTTTCGAAATATGGCAAATACTAGTATCTATTATTTCCAATTATCATTTAAACAAATAATTACGTATTTACGAAGTTACATTGCAGGTATAACATTTGCTTATGAAAGTAACAATCAAAGAAATGAATAAACGCCTACAATTTTTTTCGCTGCAACGTAACTTGAAATGACGCAAAAGAAAAGCCGGTCAGGCGCGGCAGGAATCCAGTACATTTAATTCATAGTTTCACTTGTAGCGATCGTGACCTTGAGGCAACATAACACCGCTAGATATAGGACGATGGCAAGCCGCGATTCATCGAGTTACGATAAGGACAGAGATAGGAAATGCGTACGCCAGAACGAGATGGAAATAATGCTACTGAAGTTCGTAATTTGTTCAGATAGTAATATTTTGATGACAGTTTTACAACAGATTTTTTTCGCGCTTATTTATATTATTGTTTTCACTTGTTCATTTGCATTTGATTTGATATATTCGTATCATAATTTAGAATCTTATAGCATTATTTATGTATTATTGTTGAAATTGATTTATTTGTGTAAACTAGTGATAGTTTTGCGAAGTGATAGTGCAGTAAAAACAATACAAGGTTAGTGGCGTTCTATTGTTTGGTGATCGTCCATTTAAATAGGTATTTAGGTAAGTAAGGATTACTAAGATAGTTTTTTTAGTTTGTAGTTTTATTAGAAAGTACCTAGTTATTTTGTTATTATTGAGTAAATTCGATACCATGGCGGCATTAGTGAACGTAGAATGCTGTCTGACAGATTATTTGTTGACTGAGGAAACATCCTTTTCAAAGTTGAGTTTTGAAAATAAAAAACATGTAAGTCAGTTAGGCCGTGCTCGCCCTGACATGATTATAAATTACAAACGACGCGATGATTTTTTCAAACATTTTAACAGTTCTTTGTAAGTACGACAAATACCCTTGGCTTACGGGAAGTTGTAAATTAAATAAAATGTTTTGTTTTCCTTGCATATTATTCTCAGATTCTAGTAGCTTATGGAGCCACACGGGATTTAAAGATATTAATAATCTTTCAAATTCGTCCAAAAAACATGTTCAGACCAAAAAACATATCCGAAGTTGTTTATCTTTGCATGATTTCGGAAATCGTAGGATAGAAACATTTTTTGCTAATACGTATGAAGTTCATAATAGAAGAAAAGTAGATCGGAATAGAAGTTTAATGAAACGGTTCATCGACACAGTAATTTTGCTAGGTAAAAAAGAATTAGCTTTTCGCGGCCACCACGAAAATCCGATAACCGCGATAACTATATCGAAACGTTGTTTTATTTAAGCAAGTATGATACCGTAATCGATTCGCATTTGGAACAATGTTCCTCAACACAGAATCCCACATTCTCTGGCCTTTCGAGTGATATACAAAATGATTTAATACAAAGTATCGCATTCGTTTTAAATTAAAGTTGGAAATAAATAAGGCTCAGTTTGTATCGGTCATGATTGACGAAACGCCCGATGTTAGTCATAGGGAGCAACTAACGGTAATATTTAGGTAGGTATTTATCTAAAACTGGAATCGAAGAACGTTTTCTTGGTTTCTATGACGTTAGCGTCAGTCGGACTGCTGATGTTCTTCTCATATCCGTCCTCAAACGGCTTTTCTCAAAGCCACTTTTATTATACTTGCAAGACACTGTTTCTATGTATAGTGAAAGTGAGCTAAAGCCAATTCATCTGTACAAGATTTCGAAGTCAGCCACAGGGCCACAGCTATACGAGTAGTTACTGGAATTCACGCATCACACTTGAGCAAGATAAGCATTTTTTGGTTCGGCTTCCCTTTTAAGAAAATTCACCCTTCGCCACTGGTATAGATATAGATAGATCAACCTATTATTGCTGAGCCACTGCACCAAACGAAAGTATTAAAACTCTTCTGCTGAGCCATTCGGGAAGTACAGAGCGGGATGTTATGTTTATGTTATACTAGCGACCCGCCCCGGCTTCGCACGGGTGTAATGTAGATACTAATGTGGGGCATATAAACCTTCCTCTTGAATCACTCTATGTATTGCTGAAAACTGCATTAAAATCCGTTGCGTAGTTTAAAAGATCTAAGCGTACAGACAGCGGGAGCGACTTTGTTTTATATACTAATCTATATTACTAGCCTATGTTACGCAGTGATAAAGCTACATTATCACTGAGTAACATAGTCTACGGGCGAAGCCGTGAGGACACAGCTAGTATACTATGTAAAGATTAATCTAGCCATCATGATTGCCTCATGCATGTGTGACCATGTTGTGCACAACAATTACTTTTTAAAGCTCTTCGCTCATCTAACGCCGCCGAACCACAACACCTCTAAGTGCCAAGTCACATCTGACTGAAAATACGTCGCGTAATTTACTCTAGGAATTTCAGTAACGCGTTTTCGGTCAAATGTGTACGGTGTGAGATGTTTGTATGGAATTATGTGTACCGGCGGAAGATCGGCCACGTATCTTCTTTCAAATGTGGCTTGGAACTGTGTTCCTTCGTGTATGGGCCTGCGCCCAATGGCGGCACAGCGTGGCAAAGAATTTTTTAAACACAAATAATTTGGAACCTTATGTTTATTTATTTATTTATTTTTACAGAAAGCTTATAGACTAATAACAATTAAAAATCATTCGTAGGTAGGAAAATTTGCTAATTACAAGCTTCCACATATACACATCTAGTCACAAGTACTTTGCGTTGATTATGTTCGCTAACAGCGACTTGCAAACCAAGAGAAAAAACAAGATAAAAAAAGGTTAAATTGGTTATAAATGTAATACAAATTAATTAGTTGAGTCGTGCCACGTCAAAACAGTAGAATAATATATGAGCAACCACATAATGTAACATTACATTAGATATCGAAGCTGAACTATTTAGTAATTATTCATGACTGCTTCCAAAATATTCCTTGTTTAAGATCTTTCTAATACTGTGTGCATTGGTGCAAAATAGATCGATCTCTAGGTGCGATGGGAAACTATTGAAGGCTTTTACACTACGAATGAAGAATGCGTTGCGCCAGTAATTAGTCGATGCGCATGATGCCTGCAGCAGAGGTCGTCTGCGCAGGTTATTTTGGTTAGTGCGAAGAAGTATGTTAATACCATTAACACGTATATTTGCTTAGAGCTCCGCCTCATTTGTGCGTTGCGTCGTCGCAGTGTCAACGCTGCGTCGTTTTCCGTATATTTTAAATGACATGCCACATTAAAGCGTTGCGTCGTTGCACGCGACGTTTCAACGGATCGGCGGACGAGAGACGAAGCGGGGGGAGGGTGATGCGCTGCGCTGCCGGAGCTCCGGTGCGACGACGGACAGTGTTCCACTGCTAGAGGTGCGTGCGTCGTCCTCTTGCGTTGCGACGTCGTGCGTCTTCGCAACGTAGGCGTGGCATACAATGCGTTGATCTGTTGCGACGACGCAACGCAACGTACTAATGAGGTATCGCCCTTAGCATACCGCGGTACGCCGAAGCATCCCATGGTACGATAAAGACGAGTCCTAAAGGGTATTACAATAAGGTTTAAAATTGAATTGCGCGGCTATGGCTCGCCGTGCGGTCATTTGACTAGGGGCGCTAAAATGCCTCAACGTAAAGAACACATGTTTACTTCTTGTATTTTTTTATTGAATCCAAAAGTATCCCGTGCAGGGTTAATCTATGTCAGCAGCACATTACGAGGTTTGAAGGAATTACATGATTTCGTTCACATCTCTTGTATAAGTGTATATTCATGAACAACTTTCCTTTGTTGTAGGAGTGAGCGATGTTGTCCGAAGACGGTATGGAGAACCGGCACGGACCACCTGGAGTCAACTCGAGGTCTTTGAGCGCAGCACACTCTGCAGCTGACCTTGAGGTACACAATGAGGGTGTTCTGAAAAATGTTCTACGTGAGATGGCAGCACTGTAGCGTCAGGTCCAACCACCTGTCAAAACACATACACGATTATAAAAATATTAAATCGGGTCTAATCGCGTAGAAAATTTATAAAGCAGAAAAATACCTTATTTATCCCGACGTTTCGACCGAATTTCACCGGCCGTGGTCACGGGTAGACTGAAGTGGCGGAGCAGTTGTCATCTTCGTGAAGCAAGGGTATTTTCATCTGCCCTCACTTGAGCTTGATTTTTATAATAATAATCTTTATTTATTTATAACAGATTGTAGTACAAGTAACATTTTTACAAAGTGGGTGGAATTAAATCTCTGACAATCAAGTGGGTGACGTGCTGCCCTCCTTGCTAGGCTATGAAATAGCCTGTATTATGGAGTAACAGTTAATATATTACTATACTCTTTGGTAACAGTGCCGATCCCCTCTAATTGTATTACTACAATTTTATTTTACAAGTTACAGTTTTTAAATAATTAAGTACTTAAGTGCAAGTATTTGCACGCGAGCGCGTTTATGTGTGTGTGCGTGCTTGTGTGTATGGGGGTGCGTTTGGGAGTGTAGATGTGTGCTGTGTGTACGTGTTTGGATCTGTATGTGTGTGTGTTAGTGTGTGTGTAGTTGCGTGAGCACGAGCTTGCGGCTGTGTAAGCGTGCGTAAGTAAAGGGATTGGATTAGTGTGGGTCTACGTTTTGGGTGAGTGGTACAATATACAAACTTGTCATAAATTAATTAAATTAAATATTTTTCTGTTTCTTCGTAGGTGTTATTTTTAAGAATATTATTATCGTCGGTACTTCAACACACCACACTAACGACGTCTTTACACACGCCTAAAACGTCTAAATTTTCTACGCGATTAGACCCGATTTAGTATATTTATAATGTGTACAAATCGCGAAACTTTGAAAACATTTACATACACGATTTGTATTTTTCGATCATTTTTTGATTTATTTATTCTTAAAAACGTTACAAAAGGAATATTGTTTACTAAAATGCCACAGTGTTGTGCAGTGCCTATGTGTGCAAATAAAACAGGAGGGTGACTTCTGCGCCTCTCTTTTTGAGCTCAATCTTCAGTTCGGCAACCTTTCTCTGGCCGTAATCCATAATATAATCAATAACACTTCCAAATACGTAGAATTTCACTAAAAAATTATACGTTCGGTAAGAGTCTGTGCTATCTGATAGCTGTTTGGACCTGACGCATACGAAGCGCCGTCTGGTGGCAGAAAAAGTATTGAAAACCCTCATTATTTGTCTTCTTTTCTTTTCGTATTATATGGTTAGTGACTAACCTGGTGTCAGAGTTTATGCCGCCCACGGGCCTCTGACTTGGCTACACATGCCGTCGAGAAATATCTCTCAGGCATGCCGGTTTCCTCACGATGTTTTCCTTCACCGTTTTTAGGCAAGTGATAATTATACAATACGCACATGAATCCGAAAAGTCAGAGGTGCGTGCCTTGGGTTCTAACTCGAGACCTATGACTTGGCAGTCTGACGGTCACACTACTAGGATATCAGTGCTTTTGTGTGTGTTAGGTTTATTCTTCATCAGAACAATACTTACTCATACTCCATACTGCCTCCGTGGATGGTTATAAGAGTAGAGGAAGACCAAAGAAGCGATGGATGGATAGATAGGGGGTGACTACTGAGATGACGGCTAATAGAGATGTATGGAAGAAGAAGACATACTGCGCCGACCACAAATAAGTTGGGATAAGGGCAGGAGGATGATGATGGCTCAATACTGCCTCATTGATCTATTGATGGCAAGCGCTACCGCTGATCATGAGGTCTTGGGTTTGGTCCCCAGGTCGGGCAGCATTATTGGGTTTTTCCGTGTGGAATTCCTCAGTAGCGGCCCGGAGTTTAGATTTGTGCCCGGTTGATGGCAACAGGCTCGCCCCATATTATATGCGACTTAAACATAACAGCGAAATGAGGGTGTTACTATACACCTCTGCCCAACCCTTCGGGGAATACAGGGCGTGATGTTATGTTCACCTTAGCCTTTGACCACGCTAACTTCGTCTGGGTCATTCATTCAACGGCAAAAAACCCTTCTGTTGACAGGTTCTTCGCGAAATCGAAAACGTGTACTTCCTACCACCATCAGAGTTCGACGCGGGGCGATACGTGCTGGAGCACGCTCCTGGATCCTCCTGTGACGAAATTGAGCGCATGTTCACCAAGCTCAAGAGACAACAGCAGGTAACAGTGTTATCAGTGAAAAAGCCTCCCACTTTTGACGATACATACACTCATATTCTAAGACGTGATTTGAACATATTATCAGTGAGATAAATAATAATAAACTGTTCCACAGGTAGTATCCGGGAAAGCATTGCACCTAATCTCACAACAACGCGATAACTGCGACCGAGAATTTATTGAAATACAAAACATTCGCGATCAGCTCTCTACGACGTTACAAACATGCCAGAAGGCCAGGGTTCAGCTCAGAGCAGCCTCCAACCACCTGACCATATCCACCTTCGTTATTCTCGCCAACTTCAGAAAACGACAAATCATAAGGTCTGTATTGAAATCTCTAGAGTTGCTCCGAAGTTTACGTAGCGTAGAAAAAGATGTCGCCGAGTTGCTAGTTAAAAAAGAGTATTATGAAGCAATTGAATTGATTCTGAAGAGCAAAAAAGCAGCAAGCATCCATAAAGAGTACACATGCATAGCAGATTTGGCGATACGTCTCGAAGACACCTTAGATATGACCGAAGAGAAACTAGATTCGGTTCTAGCGAGAATTTGTTATAACTTCGACGAAAATATCTTTAGGAAATTGAGAAAGGCTTACACGCTACTTGGAAAGACCCAAGCGGCGATGGAGCAGCTACACATGCACTACTCCTCGGCGGTTAACGAGTCTTCGATAGAGGCAGTCAAAAATTACGTAGGTGATGGGTCTTTGGACATGAAGTTCCAAGAGATGTGTCAGTCAGTACAACAGAATAAGGCTCCTATATGTCTGTTGAATTTGTGTGAAAACTTGTTTTTGATCATGAGGAGTTATTATCTGTTGGTGGAATGGCATTCGAAGTATGACGAGGAAGAATCTATACCGATATCCAACAACGTGTTTGAGATAGAGAAGAATGTTAGCAGAGAATATATTAGGCAGAAACTAAAAGCTGGGTTAGTTAGGATTTGGCACGATGTACAAGCTAAAGTGTCGACCTTTTTGAAGAGTTCTGGTTTAGAGGAGTATCCTTTCGAGAAGTTTATACAGATGCTAGGTATTCTGAGGAAGCTGACGCAGGTAGCTGAAGTCTTCTGCGGCGATAAATCAGATTTGCTACAAGACTTTATTAAGACTCAAAGTGTTTTGTACATTAAGAATTATCATAGAGGTAGGATGGAAGAATTGAAGTTATTTTTAGAGAACGAAGGTTGGGAACAGTGCCCAGTTAAGTCTACGTTTAATCTGTTAAACTTACAAGAGTTCAAACAGTTCAAAAAATACCTGAATATTAGATCTGATACGTCATTATTGAAGACGCAGTCCGATGGCGCCTCGTCCGTCCACTCGCAAGACGACAGCGTATATATAGCGAAGTATTTCAAACAAAATACTAATCACACTCCATTCGAGATATTTCGGAACGAAAATATAACGAACGATGATATTTTCGGCTTGGAACCAGAGTTGGTAAGCGATGACTCGGAGGACGATGAACCGGAAGAATTGAAACGCGATTTCGTCGACGAAAACGATCGCCCAAATCTGAACGAAAGTCCGAGCAAAGTAAAAGACAGTGTTATAGTTACTAATACAACACTATCCGTTTTGAGACACTGCGGGCAGTACCTCCAAATATGTCGCTACTTACCCCAAATTTCTTTAGAAGTCGTAATGCTAATGAACCAACTCTTCGACTACTATTTCTTCACTGTCCATCTGTTCTTCACTGCGGACCTCGACGTCGCGTCTTCAACTTTATACAGTTCCAAATTAAACTCTGTCCTCAAAAGAATAAAGAACAACATAGATACAGCTAATTCTGGCGACATTGACGGGAAGGTACCCTGCCCAGATCCGCCACAACACCTGAACATGTCTTCCGAAGAAACCTTACATGGTCTTTCCGAGAGAATTGTTGCTGTTGAAAGCGTCATATTTCTGTCAAAACAATATGAGATACTACAACCGTATTTGGAGTCCATAGTTGCTTCGCATCAGAGAATGATTTTAGAACATTTTAAGGACAATACTTTAGCTGTCGTACAAGATTTGAGAATTCCAGTTTATATGTGTTCTGCGTCCAAAGCTGTTGATGCTCGAACGGGTTTAATAGCTATGTCTCAAGTCAAATGGGACGTCAAAAACGTCGCAGTAGAACACAGCGCTTACGTAGACATGATAATCCGAAAGATACAAGTCTTCGCTTTACGCTTAGAAAACGTTGCAAGCAAAGTTACACTAAATTTGGAAGTGCTAAATTCCATTTGGAGTATGGTGTCAAAATTTATAGTTCATTTGTTAGTTGAAGGCTTTTCCAATGCCACAAAGTGCTCTAACGGGGGTAGGGGGTTGATGCAGTTGGATTATAGACAGTTGTTCCTCAAACTAGAGAAGATATCGGGGTTGAAACCTGTCCCGTACCAAGACTATGTTGATAAATATGTGAAAGCATATTATTTACCGCGAAAAGGTTTAGAAGAGTTTGTTCTTGAAAGGACTGAGTATTCAAATAAGCATTTGATGGCTTTAGTTACATGTGCGTGTGAAAATAAGAAAGATAGGCAAGCTTTGTCAGTGATTATTGAGGGCAGAGATGCGACGGTGTAGTGAAATATTTTTGTGGAAAGTATACCTTGGATCACTGGTTCTCAACACGTCGTTTTTGGGCCGCATAGAGTTGCTATGTTACTCAAGCCGCACATGACAAGATTTTTAGAGAAATTATCGGCTAGATTTATTAGTTTTAATTGCTGTTAGCAAGGAGTACCATATACTATAGTTTGTAGTCATGGGCGTACCCAAAAGAAAGACGATTGGATTAAAATTTAAATTCGAAATTGCGTATGTGAGAGATAAAATCCCATTCAAATTCTGGCGACGCTCATGATAATAAACGCCTACTAATAACTGCGTCTCGAGCGCGGCGAGCCACAGTTATAAGCTCAGCGGGCCGCATCAAAAAGGTCGGCGGGCCGCAACTAGCTCAACGGGCCACTGTTTGAGTATCGCTGTCGTAAATCAGTCTACAAATGAATTGTTTTAACAAATCACATTAACCTTTTAAGCGCGTGACTAAATATCAATTGCCGTGCCCCTAGCGCGCGACTACGAATCGATAAAATAATACTTACAATAAATATATTAAGCTTTTTCAATACTTCGAGCTATGAAACAATTTTAAGTAATTGTTGTAAATCATATCTCTATTGAATAATCGTTTTAGTAGTACCACGCAGTTCATAGGACGAAAATAGAACAAAAAAACCATGCATGTTCTCTGTCGCAGAAATACGACACGCGCGCTAGGGGCACGGAAATATTTGTCGCATAAATGCGACTCACACGCTTAAAAGATTAAAACAAATATTGTTATAATTGTACTTAATGGAAGCTTCGTACAAATGTGATAATAATAATATGTATAAATCATCAAGAATAAGATTGAAGTCTATTTAAATTATTTTTTTTTAATTACTTTTGGAATAGACTTTTCTTGGCTCATTCAGTTATGAAACCAAAGGAGTATTTACAACATCGCTGGCGATTCTGTTGCAAATTTTGACAGTACTAAACTAGACACATAACATTACGCCTGTATTCCTCGAAGGGTTGGGCAGAGGTGTATAGTAACACCCTCATTTCGCCGTTATGTTTAAGTCCCATGTAAAAGAGGGCGAGCCTATTGCCATCAACCGGGCACAAACCCAAACTCCGACCTGCTACTGAGGAATTTCACACGGAAAAACCCAATACCACTGCCCGACCTGGGGATCGAACCCAGAACCTCACAATCAGCAACCGCGCTTGCCACCACTAGACCAACGAGGTTACTATACACCTCTGCCTAGTCCTTCGGGGAATACAGGCGTAATGTTGTGTTTATCTTTTAAATGTGTGCTCACAAAACAGATAGGTACAGAAGTCAATCACATGTATGTACTTCACTTTTCATACCTACGCTCGGCGGTCGCTCTATCTATATATCTATCTCTCTCAAGCGCATGGTACTCGCGCTCGCACTCACTCGCACTCTAGTCCCAAACAGTCCGAGATATCGTGTCCGTGAGCAGTGTCTATGTGTGCGTTGCTCGAGCGCACTTGTATGTAGATTGACATCTGTACCTATCTATTTTGTGGTGTACTGTTTGGAGAACAATTTAAAAGTCCATTTTTCAATCTTTTATTTTGAGGCAAGGCGATGCTGCGGTGTTAGACGAGCGATGAGATTTTATTGTCGTCCGTCGATGTGAAAGGAACTTATGAAAATGGATATGTATCTCAAAATGTTTATGAAATATATGTATACATGGTGTAAACAAAATCATGTAATTCCTTCAAACCTCGTGATGTACTGCTGACATAGATTAACCGGGCACGGGATAATTTGGATTCAATAAAAAAAAATACAAGAAGTAAACATGTGTTCTTAACGTGAGGCAATTTAGCGCCCCGAGCTAAATTACCGTGCGGTGAGCGATAGCCGCTCAATTCATTATAGACACATTTACTTTTTGTATTTTTTTTTATTGAATCCACAAGTATCCCGTTCTAGATAAATCTATGTCAGTAGTATATCACGAGGTTTAAAGGAATTAGATGATTATGTTTACACCCTATATAGTTAAAGTATATACAGGGTGCCAGGGAAAGATGTCAAACTTTTTGTTTTAGGTGGATCACCCTGTGTTCTAGCGTCTCTATGACATAACGTATTTAAACTTAACCTAGTTTTAAGTCGTATTTTAGTTGAAAAATCGCCTAACTCGATTTGTATTTATAGTAGAAAGATTATATCTATGTATAATATATGGCACTTGTAAAATCTCAAAAGACATTAGATTAGGTAAATAACTATTTTATGTTTAATATGAATTAAAGATACTGAATATATTTTTATTAGTTTTATTTATATATTTATACAGGATGTAAGAGTAAACACCGTTACCCGTTATTCGTTATCGAAGTGGTGCCGCTCTGCCGCGGGCCCCGGCAGAGTGGCGCCACCCCCGCGCCCCTCTCCCGTGGTCAGATGCGGGTTTGTTGCCCTTGCGCATAGTGTGAAATGCTTTCGTTTTGAAATTGGAACTATCTTAATAAAAAAATAAGTTTGCTATTTTTCATTGATTTTACGTTCTATAGATGAAACTAAACCACTGGTTTCAAGGATAACGGTGTTTACCCTTACACCCTGTATATGAAAAGATGGCTTTGGGACTAAACCCACTTTTAAAATAGGTATTTTGTATGAACAAACTTAAATTATTTCACATGTATATTCAACTTTTGCACGCTAACATACTTGAAAGAAAACTAAATAAAAACAATATTTACAATAAAATCTCATTTAGTATATAATTTTTACAATAAAATACTAGTAATAAACTACATTTAATTTTCATAAAAATTTAAGTTACAGTCAACGTTAATATTTATTTACTTTAAACATTAATTAACAATTACATAATATAATTAATTTTAATTAACAGAAATAAATATATAAACACAACAATAAACATGTTTATTACATTAAATATAGACTGACAAACACATTACCTTCCTTTGCGTTGCGCAGTCGGGTAAAAACGCCTACACTTCTGACGATACTTAAGCAAGGGTCCATACACAAAACTGCGATGCGACGACGCATCGTAGAAATATACGAACTCGCACGACGCATCGCAAGAACTTACGAATTGATTCGCGTAATTGATTTTTCCTATATCTTCTTATCAGTAACAGCAGTGCGCAAATGTTTTTACGCAAATTTATTCTACCTAGTATAAAATACGTTCAATACGGTTGACGATCGTCGAGGGATTGGTCACCCGAACCTTGGAAGGAAGACGCCTTGCCGCACGAAATCGCATCGCAGCAATTCGTATCGTGCCGATTCGCAGTTTTGTATACAAGCCCCAGGCCCGCCGCTAGCTGTTTCGTCGCCCGCGTGCAATACCGAATAAAAAAATGACAATGACTTGAATTACGTGATGAACAGTGCTGCCAAAAACATTTTAACAAAAATAAAACCGACTGCAAAAAAACGATGAAAAGAATAAAATAATTACCATATTATAAAATTAACAGTTTTAGAAGTCGGTGCTAATCCATGCTGAACCAAATTGAAGACACCGACTTCTGAAACTGTTAATTTTATAATATGGTAATTATTTTATTCTTTTCATCGTTTTTATTATTGTTAAAATGTTTTTTATTTTTTTCGTTTTAGTGGCCTTAATTAAAATATGGTTGGACCTACTAAAGACGCTGCTCGTATCATAATCACATCATCACATTATGCGTACTGTTCGTCATTGAGGAGTTCTATTGTCTATCTCCGAAGTTCTTCATCAGATCTTCACCAAATTTAAATGGGACCAATCTGAAAGTATATCCTTTCAAATATATTTTGTTTTATCTAAATCGGTTTATAAATGGCGGAGTTATGAGGTAACAAACATTTAAAAAAAAACATACAGACGAATTGAGAACCTCCTCCTTTTTTGGAAGTCGGTTAATAAAAAATTCACGATTCCTCGCTTCTTTTGGAGTAATTTCCAAGCGATACTTGGACGAGCTTTTTTTTTTAGACGCTCCCCTCACTCTTTCGATTACTCCTGTATCTTGAGCGACACAAAACCGAAATTGGTCTCAATTAGATGAGTCGCTCGATTTGCCGCCCCCTGGGTGTGCCGCCCGCGTGCGGTGCACGCTCTGCACGCCCGCTTACGGCGGCCCTGACAAGCCCTAAGTACATCCGAAGCTGCGTGTCTAGTCTGCCTCGCTACCAACCTTGCTGACTGGCTAATCTATTCACGACGACATGAGCTATTCTCGAATAGTGACAAGAGAGAAGAAGATCAAATAATTGTATTGTTGGCAACATTGGAAAAAGCGCATAGTCACAGGTTAAAAATACATTTTTACAAAAAATTTAAACCGACTTCAAAAAAGAATAAAATAATTACCATATAAAATTAACAGTTTCAGAAGTCGGTGCTGATCCACGCTGAACTAAATTGAAGGCACCGACTTCTGAAACTGTTAATTTTATATGGTAATTATTTTATTATTTTATGAAGTCGGTTTAAACTTTTTGTAAAAATGTATTTTTTTTTTCATTTTAGTGGCCTTAATTAAAACTTGGTTGGACCTACTAAAGACGCTGCTCGTAACATCATCACAATATGCGTACTGTTCGTCATTGAGGAGTTCCATTGTCTATCTCCGAAGTTCTTCATCAGATCTTCACCAAATTTAAATGGGACCAACTTCGAAGTATACCCTATCTATTAAAAAAAAGAATCCTTAAAATCGGTTCACAATTGGCGAAAATATCGATGAACATACACATAAATACATACAGACGAACATAGTAACCACCTCCTTTTTGGAAGTCGGTTAAAAAGAGCGGCACGCGCATGCGGTCTGAGGCAGTGCGCGGCAAATAACTTTACTAAAGATGGCGTCGACTGCATAATCTATGTGAGGTTCGGGCCATATGATTCGTTTTGATGAGTCCAATAGATTGCACTTGTTGTTCAGGGTTTAAAGATGGAGCTAGGAGGTGGATAGTGGAACTCTTCAGTAGCTACTAGTAAACCCCTCAAGTTTGGCAATTGACGCCATCTTGGTTTATGTTATTTGCCGCGTACTGTAGTAAGTTTTAACTGTCATTGAGGAACATCCGATATTTTTACTATTTATTTCCCTTTTTAGTCCGCACCCACAGGGTAAAACGGGACCCTATTACTAAGACTCCGCTGTCCGTCCGTCCGTCAGTTATACAGTTGTAATTTTCACAGATGATGTATTTCTGTTGCCGCTATAACAACAAATACCTACAACAAAACAGAATAAAATAAATATTTAAGGGGCTCCCATACAACAAACGTGATTTTTTTGTTCGTTTTTGCTCGATATTGATAACGGCAACAGTTAGACGCTTGAAATATTCACAGAATATTTAGTTATATATTCACTTTAAAAATAAATAGTTAAATTAAAATAAAACAAATATCTAAGGGGTGTCCCATAACAGACATGATTTTTTTGCCGTTTTTATAGATAACGGTACGAAACCCTTCGTGCGCGACTCCGACTCGCACTTGGCCGGTTTTAAGATAACTTAATATAATAAATGACTGTGATTCAGAGATCCTATGTTTTAAAAAATAAATTATGAACCCGTCGCCTGGCAGATGTGAAACATGGACATTATTTTTTTTTAAAAGAAATTGCCGAGTCAAACCGAAGAGGGCCGACGTGTTACGAAGGTGTGCCGTCGAGTGTCTGTTATCGCGAGCGTCCCAACGCAACACCCGTACCGCCGCATTAGATGTTAAACATCAAAAGCACTTTTAGTTCAATGTTTATAACTTTTTAACAAAAATAAAACCGACTTCAAATGATCTATCTCCGAGGTTCTTCATCAGATCTTTACCAAATTTAAATGGGACCACTTCGAAAGAATAATCTTTCAAACAAAAAAAAATCATTATAACCGGTTCACAATTAGCAAAGATGTCGCGGAACAAACATACAAAAAAAACATACAGTCGAATTGAGAACCTCCTCCTTTTTTGGAAGTCGGTTAACAAGAGTATAGTATCTATCAGACTTTTGGATTCAAAGTCAAAAGTTAATGAGAGTGAGAATACATTGGTGCCAATTATATTGTTCACCAACTAAACTAAAATTAGAGAATTGCTATCTTTTACTAGCAGACAGCGCGAGAAAAGGACGGTGATAGATAAGAACTAAGTTAGAGATGTCAAACTAGTTTACGCGTTGAACTTCACCGTGTTTTTAGTCGACACGTTCTGACGTATCGTCAGTGGCGTAGCTTGTCCTAGACGGGCCCCGTATCAAGATTATTCGGGGGCCCTTCTACCCGACTGCGGCGAAGCCCAAATGGAGAAAACCAAACAAAAAACCATGGTCCATAATTGTATGGAGTGTCTGGGATGTGCTGAGTTAAGCGTTAAAGAGTTTAGAGTTCTGCGTAAGGCTTAAGGGCTTGAGTAAGATATTTACGAATATTTGCTATACATCGGGGCCCCTGAAACCCGGGGGCCCTGTATCATTGATACGGTGGTGGCTACGCCTCTGCGTATCGTCTAAATTTGTATGGAAATTTTAGTTCAACTAAATTTGACAGCTCTTATTTACGTCCGTCTCTTTCTTATTTTATCAGAGTGAAAAAGATGGCAATAGCCTAAATTACGTTTAGTTTGTGCACAACAGAATCAGCGCCAATTGTGTCGATTCTGTAGCGCACTTTGACAGGACTAAACTAAACTAAGGATGTGTGTCTCTTTCTGTTTCAATAGAAAAAGAAAGTGACAGTTGCGTTTAGTCTAGAATAGTACTGTCAAAATGTGCTACAGAATCGACACCACTGACAGACTTGCAAAGCGAATTTACAAGGACTCGTTTTGCCATTCGCCTATATAATATACAAGGTTAGTCGGAAAGGGGGTACTAAACCGAAAGGGTGTTAAAGTACTCATAATAATGGATAACTTTTGTTCTACAACTTTCCCCAAAAGTCAATAGTTCAAGAGAAATAGCTGTTCAAAGATTTCATAAAAAATACGCTAAATTATATCTAACACCCTTTCGGCTTAGTAGGTACCCCCTTTCCGACTAACCTTGTATATAAACAAGAAAAACTTAATAAAACCGCCCTCTAACATCTAACTTTGGTAAATAATTAACTTCTTCAACAAACTCGTTATAATCACAACAGAAACTGAATGTTCCATCGTTTGACCGCCATCTTAACCACGAGTACTTAGCGTTTCGTTCACAAATGTCCTCGCAGAATAGTAAACTATTTATGGTCGTGTCGTTATAAAACGACGAGTTGATTGAGATGAAGACGGCCGCTGTTTTGTGTATTTGATCATACACGACCTGAAATTGAAAAAATAATTATAGGTAATAAGAAATTATGAGGGAGAGTTGTCTCAGGGTGTGGAAAACCACTTCATATGATTTATATAGTTTATTGGATAGCACAATGGGTAGGTACGCAGCCTAGATTTATTATTATACTTAATTCGCGTGATATTAGGGCTCGCGGCGGTTGGCGCAGTGAGCAAGAGGGCACGTGCGCACAGCATGGGGCTCGGCGTCGGACTGGCGAGCCCGTGGTGCCGCGCGCGCCACCAGCCATCCGTTCCGTTAGTGGCGGAAAAGGGAGGTCACTATGTGAGTGACAGAGACGACGCACCGTCTAGGTAACGCGGTGGCATACGATACGAGCGCGGGAGGCTCGCATAGGGCGAGCGGATGTGTGGGTTGTTATAAAATGTGTTTTCTTAGAATATTAATAAAATTAAAACTGCTTTGTTGGTCTAGTGGTCGCAACGCGACTGCTGATCGTGAGATCCTCGGTTCGATCCCCAATTCGGGTAAAGTGTTATTAGGTTTTTCCGTGTGGAATTCCTCAGTAACAGCCCGGAGTTTGGATTTGTGTTCGGTTGATGGCAACAGACTTGCCCCTATTACATGGGACCTAAACATAACTGGCAAAATGAGGGTGTACTAAAACACCTCTGCCGATCCCTTCGGGAAATACAACGCGTGATGGTATGTTTTAACGTCGTATGTTGCTAGAGATAAACCACAATAACATGTCCCGCCCCTCCAAATTACTATTTCAATGACTTTAGTCACATCTTTACTATGCGTGCCAAATAAGAATAGGATCGCGCTTGCTACAACTTCACACGATAGCTGTCAAATTAGTACTGATAGCAAAAAAAATACTATGAAAAAGAAAATGTTATACCTATTTTTTTTATTCATAGATTTCATTATTATTTATATTAATTTTTATAAAATGTTATTTCTTGAATTCCATAAATAGATAATTTTGGATAAATTAATAATATTTGGAAGCAGTATTCATAAAAAATGAACCAATATAATTAAATAGTTAACTTCACGAAATGCTACTGGTCACCCTAGTATGTCGCCATAATAATAATATAATTACTGTGTAATTAATTTGGCGTAAAATTTATTAGAAATACCAAAAAGTAAACAAAAAGTAATTAAACTGAGTATAATTTCTTTATTTACTTTTTTGCACACCTCACGCTTTCACGGTAATGAAGTTCACGAGTATTGCGGAACAAAATGGCGTCTTGACAGTACTATTCTTAGTTGGCACGCATAGTACGAAAGAGTGTGTATGTAGTTGTAGTTTTTGTTTGACGGCTGTCTCAACACGCACACATGCGTTGGGAGTATTGATGGTGCTTTATAAATACTTTCACAAATACATTGAAGCGTTTTGAATTTTGGAGGGGCGGGACATGTTATCGTAGTTTATCTCTATCTATGTCGAGACTGCTGGCTCTGATGACCCCGATCAGTAAAATTTTGCGTTGATCGACTGTTTAAAAACTGACGTAAGGGGGCGTTCATAAAATACGTGAGATGTTTAAGGGGGGGAGGGGGTCGAGTCAAATCTCATTTAATCTTACGTTGGAGAGAGGGAGGGTCTCGGCTAATATCACGCAATTTTTTTTCTGATTGAAACAAAAAATAATTATACTATTTTGGTCCATTTAATCCAGATTGTACATGCTTAAGATTTAATCTTAAGCGTAATCGTAATATGATTAAGATAATTCACTAATTCGTTCGAAAGAAAATAATTTCATTCATACTTCGACATTATACATCTACCGACTGTCAAACCACCATATTTGTTTTATAGCATTTTTTTTTTCTTTTTACGATAACAATCCAACGCGTTTACGTAAGAAACCCACATTTTGAAAAATCTCACGTGAGATTGGGGGACGGGGAAGGGGGTTGAATAAAATCTCACAACATCTCACCAGGGGGGGAGGGAGGGACAGGAAATTTAAAAAAACACCTCACGTAATTTATGGACGCCCCCTAAATCCGACAGAATGGTTTAAAAAATATTAAAAAAACATACCTTGTAATAAAACATAGGTACGGGCACATCTGGGTTGTTATTCACGTCTGTATGTAAATAGATCTCCTTCATATGCCCAGCCTTGTTGGGCAACGTCATCACCCCGTGGGTGCCCGTGAACACTGTGACGTTGATCCCGAGGTCTTTGACGCGGCGTCTGATGGCCTGAAGAGTAATTATAGATTAAGATTTCCACCTAGTTCACACAGAAACTGTTTACAGGATCCGTTATAGCGGATCCGTTTTTATTTTAGTGATGGCGGTATTACTCGATAACATATCACTCGATATGCTATGTTGTTTTTGGTTCTAGTATCCTTAATCAAAAATGATGTGTATTAAGAATAACAATAGTCAAGAATTAGGCACTATGTGCCAAGTAGACACATAAGTAAATTTATAAATATACTTTTATGTAATTAGAGCCCTCAAATATTGCAACACCTGGAAAAGGTTGCTAAGCTGTACCTACTCTATATAATAAGATCTGTATTATTTTACCTTAGTGTGCAAATAAATATTTTGAGTTTGTGTTTGAGTTTTTATGGCGCCTGTAGTTGTATGAGCGAGTTCACATACACGATCGAAAGAAAGAAAATTAATTTATTTAGCCAAGAACACATTGACAACATAAATAAAATAAAAAAATAAAGAAAGAATGAACAATATAAAAATAATGAAACATACACATTTTATGCTGTCGAGCATGTCCATGCCGAAAAGGTCACCAACTCAGCATATGCTAGGCGTCAAAACACCCAGCGCTGATTTTCAGCTGGTACCCCCGCAGTGACACACGGATGGAAGTAGTTAATTTTAAATAATATTCTATTATATTTAACTGGATAAAAGTGTTTTATAATATGTCAATAAACAATGCATATACTAGGTAGGTAGATATTGAGATAAACTACAAAAATATAATAAAAATAAAAGATAAAAACTACTTTTAATTTATGACAGCTAATCAGAATATGGCAATGTCAATTGAAATAGCAGGCGGCGCGGTACGCACTTCCTGTTAAGATGAGGCGTTGACATCTATCCATTTTATATCACTCTTGGCTCGACCACAAGCCGGTTAACATGGTTCTCATAAAATGCAAGTTAAGTTAGTTAGATAGAATTTTGAATCCAGTACAAAATACTGGATCCGTTATTTTTATCATATCCTGTCTGTCAAATGCGATGCAACTGCCATTTGTTTAACTGATCCGTCGGTACAGATGTGAACAACACATCCAGTACCGACGGATCTGATAAAACGGATCCGCTGTGTGAACGGGATCTTAGTTGATGTGCAAGGGCGTAACCAGGTACAGGCAAGGTGGGGCAGCTGCCCCCTCCTTTATTTTTTATTTTTTTGCGTTGGAAAATCCTCATGCTTGTCCCTCGCCCGGGAAGGCGAGGGAGTCTGCCGGACTCTCACCGGGTAAAACCAACGGTGTTCCTCCTTCTGACCTAAGGCCGAGGTCACGGGATTCGCTATTACATGCACCGCAACCCCGGCAGGTCTCGGCCCACCAGCTTTTAGTTGGACCTCTCCGGTGGTGGGGCAATTGTTCCCCTGCCCCACTCCCTTCTGAGAGGCGCGCGCGGAGCACGGCGCGCCATCCTCCCCGTGCCTGTTACTGGTCGGGTGACGGGTCCCCTAACCCGCCGCCCGCAGGCCACTCACTAGGGTGGCCGGAGATCGTCACGCGCCCTCCGGCGCCCGGTGCGTCTAGCGCGAGAAGGGAGAGAATATGCGGTCTCCCTCTCCCTCTCCGCTACCTCCTTGGTCACCATCACCCCCTCGCAAAAGGAGGCGATGGCTGCCCACGCAGTCTCGCTCCCGACCATGGACAGAACCACGGCCGGAAGCGAGAGGTCACCGCCGACCGCCGCGACCCCCAAGCTGGACACGCCTGCAGCGTGTGCAGCGCCGTGTCCTCGGAGCAGTCGCAGTGGTGACAACCGGGCGTCTGCTCCCGGCCTATACGACACAGGCACTTCCCGAAACAGCCGTGTCCCGAGAGCACCTGCGTCAGCCGGAAGCTGAGGGCGCCATGCCGCCTCTCCAGCCACTCCTCCATCACGGGTCTTACCGCCGCTATTGCGGTGTGCCCAGCTGCCGCCTCCTAGCAGGGTCTGGTTAAGACCCTTTAACCAGACCAACTGAGCTCAGTCGGAGTGCTCTCGAAACGAAGAGTAAATAATTTTAAGCAACGTTGCATTTAAAATCATTCATAAATTTATTCGCTTTGCATGTTGCACACTCTCTTTTTTTCTATATCTCAGAAACTACGACAGTCTTGACAAAGCACTTTGCTTCGATATTTTAACTTCAAGTATACTCCACCAAGAAGAACATAGTCTGCTCAGTTGTCGGCAATAAGATTGACAAGCATATCATTTTGGGACCCAGTGCATAATATCAGCAAGCACATTGGCGCCGATTCTCTTCTTCACCAACTAAACTAAAATTAAAGAATTGCTATCTTTTACTAACACACAGCGCGAGAAAAGGACGGTGATAGATAAAAACTAAGTTAGACATGTCAAATTAGTCTACGCCTTGAATTTCATCGTGTCTTTAGACGACACGTTCCTCCGACCTGTCGTCTTTTGTATGGAAATTTTAGTTCAACGAAATTTGACAGGTCTTATTTTTGTTCGTCTCTTTCTTATTTTATCAGGGTAAAAAAGATGGCACTAGTCTAAATTAAGTTTAATTTGTGCAAAACAGAATCAGCACCATTGGATCACCCGCGCGACGGCGCATCGAGTATTCCCAAGGAGGGTTGATGTCAGGCAGGCGGCCGGTCATAAAACAATAAGCCAAAACCTCTAACAACATGGATTTATGAAATACATGTTGTGCCGACCCCACCTAGTGTGGGATAAGGGCAGGAAGAAGAAGAAGAGACAATTTTTTATAAACAGACAATAAATTCACGACCAGGGGGCATTTATTTATTGTCTGTTTATAAAAATTCAAAATGGCGGTCACAAAACAGCGGCCCAAAACAAAAAATATTTTGATTTATTTTGCCTTTTCCATATAAATTGATACGTTATGGTATTGACTTTTAAGGAAAAGTGGCAGTGACACACTAAAGTGTGTTATCTCAGGAATGAATGTATTAAAAAAAATGGCAGCGATACGTCAAAAATTGTGGTGTAGGCAGATTTTTGAAAAAGAAGGCATTTTTTTCCCACTGTGCGTCGGTTCTGACACTCAGAGACAAGCCTATATCTCCTCTTGATGTCCACCATCAGCCATTGAACCCACCTCTTCCAGCGCGGCCCAATCGCCTCTGTTCCCCATCATCCACTGCGGCGCGGTGTTCACATAGTGGAAGGTCGCCCTCGTCTCAGCGCTGGTCGTGTAGTCCGCACGGGCAGCTAAGTGACCTCGGGTTAGGAACTGCAAAAAATAAGTTAGTAGGTAGTGGGTAAGAGGGTGTGGAGCAATTCAATTCTAATAAAAATGAACCATAAAATTTCATTAGAGAATCCCTGTATCGTAAAGTATTTATAATCTTTCAATATTTGAAAGACCGTTAAATGGTAAATGATTATTATTTCTATAAATAAATCTGTTACAGACACTTTTACAAGTCAATGTAATGTTTTTTTTAAGACTAGATGGCGCCGGCATTTCCTATCTGACTAGCTCTGAGAAGAAAAGCCGAAACAAACTCAGAGATCAAGGTCTTTTTTAAAGTCCAGACATTGTGGTATAAAAACTATGCGAGTGTAACAATGTAGGGCAACGTCTGGAATGGCTTTTCGAGGAAAGTGCCATAGCAGGTTTCAGTTGACCTGTCCTAACTGACAGCATGCATGCATCAGCCATCCTGTAGCTCAAACCTTATTTTAGGGAGCTCAATAACCTGATGCACGACACTACCAATCAGCCGGGTATTACCTTTCTATTCTAGACATGGACCTCCCAATGACCCCTACAAAGTACGATCAAGGGGACCGAAAAAATTGGTAATCAAATCACTCTTAGGTCCGTATTAGGGGGCGTTCATAAAATACGTGAGATGTTTAAGGGGGGGAGGGGGTCGAGTCAAATCTCATCTAATCTTACGTTGGAGAGAGGGGGGCTCTCGGCAAATATCACGCAATTTTTTTTCTGATTGAAACAAAAAAAAAACTATTTTGGTCCATTTAATCCAGATTGTACATGCTTAAGATTTAATCTTAAGCGTAATCGTAATACGATTAAGATCATTCACTAATTCGTTCGAAAGAAAATAATTTCATTCATACTTCGACGTTATACATCTACTGACTGTCAAACCACCATATTTGTTTTATAGCAAATTTATTTTTCTTTTTACAATAACAATCCAACGCGTTTACGTAAGAAACCCACATTTTGAAAAATCTCACGTGAGATTGGGGGATGGGGGAGGGGGTTGAATAAAATCTCACGACATCTCACCAGGGGGAAAGGGAGGGACAGAAAATTAAAAAAAACACCTCACGTAATTTATGGATGCCCCCTTACAGAACATTCCTCAAGTCCAGTTTGATCTTTAATCAGTTGATCACTGTTTAAGTATAGAATCGGTACTTGAGGAACGGTCTTATTCCAGAACGGCAATCAATCTATACTCAGATGAAACGAGACTCAAATCGAGCCGATCGATTGGTTGATTACAGATCAAATCACTGCTTGGGGTCGAATCTACGAACTGAATAACAATCTAGAATAAAGCCAAACTCAGCTGAACTATGTTTGAGGAATGTTCTTAAATTAAAAGTCGACTCAAAACTAGTTATAAACAGAGATTAATGCTTGAGTTTCGTTCTGTATGTAACGGACCTAAGTCTACTTTTATGACTTCCACGAGGATTGGGCAATCTAGTCTTTGCCGGAACAACACGGAGTTCCAACATCATCATTATCAGCCCTTAGCAGTCGTCTCACGCAATGCTGCTTTCTGTCGGGGCTCCGACCATTGGCCGTCCGAGAGGGGGATCGTAGGGGTCATGAGCCCCCCCCCCCCCCCAAATCGTACACGTAAAATTGACAAAGCTCCAAAAAATAGATAATTTACAAATAATATATTTGTGCAATAAATTCTAATGATCTCAACTTATTTTACTGTTAATATGATCTCCCCCCCTCCCCAAAGTCTTTGGCTGCGACCGCGCCTGACTCTGACAGGATAACCTTCTTCCTCCCAGCCTTTCCCCAACTATGTTGTGGCCAGCTTCCAGTCTAACCAGATGCGGCTGAATACCAGTATTTTGCATGAAGCGACTGCCATCAGACCTCCGCAACCCAGTTACTGGGCAATGCCGCCATTCTTATGTTAAACCAATTGTCAGATTTTCGGGCTTATGACTACATAAGGGACCAACCTGCTGAAAGCAGTAATAGCCTAGTGGTATGACCGTCGGACTGCCAAGTCTTAGGCCTCGAGTTCAAACCCAAGGCACGCACATCTGACTTTTCAGATTCATGTGCGTATTGTATAATTATCACTTGCTTAAAAACGGTCAAGGAAAACATCGTGAGGAAACCGGCATGCCTGAGAGATATTTCTCCACGGCATGTGAAGTCAAGTCAGAGGCCCATGGGCGGCGTAAACTCTGACACCAGGTTAGTCACTAACCACACGAAAAGAAGAAGACCAACCTGCTTTTTAGTTAAATATTTTTTCGCCATGTTGGATCCCAAGGTGGTGTCTAAGCGACTCTCCTGGTTGGTCAATTTAAAGACTTGGTTCATTTGGACTTTACCGAACAGGTCTCCTTCTGAAAAATATAATACATACACTATTAATAACATACCATAACATCACGCCAGTATTCCCCGAAGGGTTGGGCAGAGGTGTATATTAACACCCTCATTTCGCCGTTATGTTTAAGTTCCATGTCATAGGGGGCGAGTCTATTGCCATCAATCGTGCACAAATCCAAGCTCGGTGCTGCTACTGAGGATTTCCACATGAAAAAATGGACAAATGGGCACGGGACGGGGACGGGTTAGAATATAAAACTTCCTCACCGCACGCTGGGAATAGACACGTGTTGTAAGATACAACAATACCCAGCACGCGACGTGGTAGGATCTATAAGCTACCACCTGAACAATAAAGTCCTGCGCCAAGCAGTTTACTGTGTTCCGTCGTGTGTATGTGAGAGCCAGAGAGGTATAGGGGAGTTCCTCTATATCTCTGTTCCTTGTATTCGTGTGCTCCATCTTAGACCCTGTCTGCGCTTACCACCAGGTGAGACTAGGGCCAAAGGCGACCAAGGCAAGAATAAAAAAAAGGGATTTTGAAAATGAACTTACCGATAAATTGAGATCGTTTTACCCCAGGCTGCACAAACGAGCTTGTTGGAGACAGATGATGTTTCACGTAGTGTGTATGCAGAAGGTACTTGTCGAAACAAGCCTCGTATAATGTGTAGAAGGTTTTCTTAACCTTATATCCAATGCTGAAAATGGTACAAAGATTTCATTAGATCTGTGGTAAAATCACGGCTTGTATTTCCCAAAGGGTTCTGCGGAGGTGTTTCTAGCATGTATTTCATAAATCCATGTTGTTAAAGGTTTTAGCTTATTGTTTTATGACCGGCCGCCTGCCTGACATCAACCGTCCTTGGGAATACTAGTCGCGTCGTCGCGCGGGTGACTCAACGTGCTTTCTGATATTATGCATTGGGTCCCAAAATTATACTTGTCAATCTTATTGCTGACAACTAAGCAGACTATGTTCTTCTTGGTGGAGTATACTTGAAGTTCCCAATCATTCAGTTTTGCTAGGAACTTTGGTTCTGACACATCGTCAACTAATATAGCACCGTGAGCGTCTTTGAAAAATAAATTTTATAAATACAAGGTGTAAAAAGACTCTTCACGAAGCCGTCAACCATGCATTCAGTACATGAAACTAAGTAACCCTACGCAAAAATTGTCGCTGGGAAACTACTTTTTTTTGGGTGAAAAATTTCGTTTTACTGTAAAGCTAAATGTAACGCACTCAAAACACTGTGCTGATAGATGCAATGAGTAGTAAACGGGTAATGGAGGTATTTCAAGTACATTTGCAACCCTCAAAACTAGTATTATAAAAAAGTTGTGAAAAAGTTGGAACTTTGACCTCCAATATCTCCGTAACTAGAAGGTTCCCAGGCATAGTCCAGAACAAAAAAATTTATCGCAATAACGTGGAGAAGAACTGCCTTTCGTCTTCGTTAAGGGTCTATTTACACCGTTTATAGCTAGATGCTTACTGGTAAATATTGTTGTTTCCATGGCAAGTCTCTGGTTGTTCCTCCGCTGTGAACCAAGGCTGGCTGTTGCAGCGAATATCCTTAAACTGTACGATCCGACGGTCTATTCGGAAGGTACTATTGATGATGCAGTGAGCTTCCTAAAAAAAAGATTATATCCTGATCAAAACTGTGGAGGAGCGAGGTAAGGTGTTCCTCCAACGAAAAGGGAGTACCCTCCAACCAGGCGGCTCTCATGCCTGGCGGGCTACTGCCCAACGGTTGCTTTGTTTTTCTATTCGACTGCTTGTAGATGGTCTTCCGGACCGTTTCTACGTAACCGGGCAGTTATTGGCGAGACCTGAAGGGTCTCCAACCAATGGGGACGAAAGTAAAATACTATTTCTTTTTTTATCATGGGGAAATCCTCATGGACTATCCCCCTTCTGGGGAAGACGGCGGGGTGTGCCGGACTCTTACCGGCTAAAACCACCACGGTGTTCCATCTCACACTTGCACCGGGCGTCGCGGGAATCTACCCAGAGGACTGGGAGGGAGAAAGCTTGATGAGGACTGAATTAACGGTGTGACTGCGGAGTCAGAAAAGACGACCGGCTCCGGGGCTGCGGTGGGTGAGCACGGTGGATCAGAGAGCCGAACGGTTGATGTTGGGAAGTTGAATATCTGCGTGTCAAATCTTGATATCGCGATGCAGGATTTGTGACGTCACATTTGAGAGTTGTCATTTGTTGTCGCTGTAGTCTGCTAGACATTCGTTGTGCTGCGTAGTTAGCATGTGACGTGATATATGTCGCCACAAAGTCAAGCTGTGTTCCGTCACAAAATAGATAGGTACAGAAGTCAATCTACATACAAGTGCGCTCGAGCAACGCACACATAGACACTGCTCACGGACACGATATCTCGGACTGTTTGGGACTAGTGTGCGAGTGAGTGCGAGCGCGAGTGCCATGCGCTTGAGAGAGATAGATATATTATAGATAGAGCGACCGCCGAGTGTAAGTATGAAAAGTGAAGTACATACATGTGATTAACTTCTGTGAACCACAAAACATATAGGTATCTGTTTTGTGGTTCCGTCGTGTGTATGTGAGAGCCAGAGGGGTATAGGGGAATCTCTCTATGTCTCTGTTACTTGTATTCGCGTGCTCCATCTTAGACCCTGTCTGCGCTTACCATCAGGTGAGACTAGGGCCAAACGCGACCAAGACATAAATAAAAAAATAAAACAAACTTATCGAATATAGAACCTCCTCCTTTTTGAAGTCGGTTAAAAAAGAAACAAAATATTTAGTAAAAACATGAAGGTACGAACACCTACTGAAATTAAAAACATTTACTTTTGAATTCTGTCTCTTTCTCAATACCATACTTAGAAAAAGATAGAATATCTAGTTTGAAAATCCCCTTCTTAATAGGGTAATTAAAAAAAAATCATACGGTAGGGTGTCGATGTGTAACGAACGGTCACCCATCCATGAATAGACCGCGGCAACCGCAGCTTAACTTCGCAAATCGAGGATCTGCACGTCTGGTGATTTGATTAGGGGCGATTCAAATATTACGTAAGCAGAATTTTAGTAAATTTTGACCCCCCCCCCCCGCCTCCTACGCTTACGTAAACATTGGTATATATTTTTTTAGAACTGATCAGGTTTCTTTATTGTTATTCATGAGCAGCAGTTTTTAAATCTAGTAAAATAAGTAAATAAATAAAAATTGCTGACGTAATCATCATCTAGACACCCGCGTCCCCCGTGTCATCAAAAATAAGCTAAGCAAAGACCTCCTCACCCCCATTTTGTGCTTACGTAATACTTGAATGGCCCCTTAGCCACGAGCCCCCTCATCCTACATTGGTACCAACTGTCACCCTTAGTTACAGTTAGTTCACACAGAAACTATTTACAGGATCCGTTTTTATTTTGGTGATGACGCCTGTAGTTGTATGCAGTTCCGTCTTTACCATAAGGGCACGTGGGGCACGAGCCCAGAGCCCCCGGTCTGAAGGGGGCCTCGAAATGCCGAAACCCAGTGCAACCATGTATTTTTCAATAAATCAATTTAAAAAAACACATCGGTTTCTTAGTTCAACGCATCATTAACAAAGCACCCAGATAACTAGGGTTGCACAGCAAAACGTAGCTCAGCAGAAGTTTTCTTTAATTTGAGACAAATTGCTGCCAACGTCAGACTTTGTAACTTTTCACTACCGTATTAAAACAACTTGAACTACAAGTTAGTGTCAATGTAATAAATAACCAATTATGTCACTGAACAAAAGTACATTCTGATGTTATTCACGTTCTTTTTGGCTTTCCAAAAGGGGCCCAAATTCTCTGTACCCAAGGGCCCCTGCATAGCCTAAGACGGCTCTGATTGTATGAGCGAGTTCACATACACGACAATATTCCGAATCCAGTAAAAAATACTGGATCCGTTATTTTTATCGTATCCTGTCTGCCAGATACGACGCAGCTGCCATTTGTTTAACTGATCCGTCGGTACAGATGTGAACAACACATCCAGTACCGACGGATCCACTGTGTGAACGGGCAATCATCATCATCCTCCTGCCCTTATCTCAACTTATTTGTGGTCGCTGCAGTATGTCTTCTTCCATACATCTCTATTAGCCGTCACCTCAGTAGTCACCTCCTTTCTAACCATATCATCTTTCACACTATCCATCCATCGTTTGTTTGGTCTTCCTCTACTCTTATAACCATCCACATTCATACTCAATACTTTCCTCACGACATGTTCCTCGTTCCTCCGCATCACATGCCCATACCATGACAACCGGTTTGTGAACGGGCAATAACATGCAAATAAGTAATTCAACTCACCAGGACATCATAGCTGCTAGTATCATTACCCAGGACGATTCTTCCTTTATCCCCTGGACAGGCGACGAGCACTGTCTCCGATCTGCCGAATGAGATGCCACCGTCCTTCATGTTAGGTACCAAATACCCCCCATTTCGTATGAACACCGGTCCTGGCTTTCCGAAGTCATTTTTTAGAGACAAGACGCAATCTGAAATAAAGACGGTGCCTTATTAACGTAATCAGCCCATTACTGTCCCACTGCTGGGCATGGGCCTCTTCTGAGAATGAGAAGGGTTTAGGCACAAAACAGATAGGTACAGAAGTCAATCTACATACCTACAAGTGCGCTCGAGCAACGCACACATAGACACTACTCACGGACACGATATCTCGGACTGTTTGGGACCAGAGTGCGAGTGAGTGCGAGCGCGAGTGCCATGCGCTTGAGAGAGATAGATATATACCTATAGATAGAGCGACCGCCGAGCGTAGGTATGAAAAGTGACATACATGTGATTGACTTCTGTACCTATCTGTTTTGTGATTTAGGCCTTAGTCCACCACGCTGGCCTGGTGCGGGTTGGCAGACTACACATACGATTGAGAACTCTAAGGAGCCCTCTCAGGTGTGCAGGTTTCCATGCGATGTTTTTCTTTCACCGTTAACGCAAGTGATAATCAAATTCTGATCCGCACATTAATTTGAAAAGTCAGAGTACGGGTCGGGATCGAACTCAAGACCCCTGCAGGGAAGTTCAGCGGTCAAACGCTAGGCTATCATTGCTTATAATTAAAATATCCGTCGGACTACCAAGTCTTGAGTTCTAACCCAAAGCACGCACTTTTCGGATTCATGTGCGTATACGACTTTTCGGATTCATGTGCGTATTGCATAATATTATCACTTGCTTAAAAGCGGTGAAGGAAAACATCGTGAGGAAACTGGCATGCCTGATAGATATTTCTCGACGGCATGTGAAGCGTAGTCAGAGGCCCATGGGCGGCATAAACTGTGACACCAGGTTAGGTACACTAACCACACGAAAAGAAGATTAAAATATATTTGCCTTATTATAATTAATGCCAATATATGTAGTTACCTATTCGAGGGGCTCGTGGCTAAATAACAACCGCGCCTATCGTACAATTTGTGAGGTTAAGCTGCACTTTCCGCGGTCAGTCCGTGGATGGGTGACCATTTCTTACACATCGAGACCCCTCCGTGCCTCGGAGAGCACGTTAAGCCGTCGGTCCCGGGTGTCATACGAATACCTATGACAGTCGTTACGGGTAGTCAGAAGCCCGAAAGTTTGACAAACGGTTTAACCTTAGGATATCGGCATTGCCCAGTTACTGGGTTGCGGAGGTCTGATGGCAGTCGCTCCGTGTAAAATACTGGTATTCAGCCGCATCCAGTTAGACTGGAAGCTGACCCCAAGATAATTGGGAAAAGGCTAAGAGGAAGAAGATATGTAGTTACCTATTCCCAAGGAGGGTTGATGTCAGGCAGGCGGCCGGTCATAAAACAATAAGCGAAAACCTCTAACAACATGGATTTATGAAATACACCTGTCCTTATCCCACCTAGTGTGGGATAAGGACAGGGAGAAGAAGATATGTAGTTACCTATTTCTACCTCCCTGAATGTCGCGGTGACCCGCCAAGACCCGCTTCTTAAAAAGCGTCAAGTGCGAGTTTAAAACCGTGTCTAAAATCTGCCTAGCCTTTCTCAACTATGTTGGGGTCAGCTTCCAGACTAACCAGATGCGGCTGAATACCACTATTTTACACGGAGTGACTGCCATCAGACCTACGCAACCCCGTTACTGAGCAATGCCGATATTCTAAAGTTAGACCGGTTGTCAGACTTTCGGACTTCTGACTACCCGTAACGACTGTCATAGGTATTCGTATGACACCCGGGACCGACTATTTAACGTGCTCTCCGAAGCACGGAAACATGGACTAGTTAATTAAATGGCAATAGTTGTTGTTACATCGTTAAACTCTGTCTATCTTACACACCCTTAAGAACTAAATTCAAAAATCTAAAAACCCGAGTGCGTAAAGAGTAAACGTTAAATAAAAACTGAAAAGAAAAAACAAGCCCAGTAGTCTAGAATTATGTTAAGTAATCTGCACGGTTAAATTTTGATCGTTTTAATCCCGTGGAGGGTCGATCCGGTGCATGAAACACTATCGATTTGTAAAGATAAAATTAAAAAATAAAGTACTATTTTTTAAAAAACTCGAATTAATTTTCGCATGAGTGAATAAATTATGCGAACCATTAGTAGGCACCATTCGGCTTTAACAACAATGACGCGTACGCACAGTCAACGTGGACTCACAAAAATTTGCCAATCCTAGACCAAACCCCGCCCCCAAACCCTATTTGATTGGCAATGCAATAGGCGCGCGCCCCGCGCACCCCGCGCGCCAAGGGCAGCATAGGAGTACATGACCACGTCATGTAAATAATTCAGTTTATCTAAGACGTCATCGGTGTGTTGTTGTTAAGATTATCCTTGTCGCGCGAAAGTAATGACGTCTCGTAATTACGCGTACTCCAACCTGGAGTTCCTTGCCATGGTGCAATTTTACGCAATCGCGGGTTTTGATGCGCAGGCGGCTCGGTGTCTACAGCGAAGCGAGCATAATGTACATAATCACCTGATTTCCGTGTTTGGAGATCACTGGATTGGACGGGTTGGTCCAGTTGTTTGGCCAGCAAGGAGCCCGGAAATACCCCGCTGAATTTTTAATTGTGGAGTGAAGTGAAGCCATCTTTTGTACAGAAACGAGCATCAAACTCGTGTAAAAATCAAAAGTGCGATAGTAAACGCGTTCGATGTTTTATAAAGTGACAGAGACACATTACATATTGAAATTAAAAGACAATTTAATTAAACGTGCAAGATTATGTCTCGAAAGGAATGGTTTGCACTTTGAACAATTATTAAGCTATCGTGAAGTATTAGCCAGTGATGATTCAGGGGTGATTAATTATTAGGTTTATAACAGAATTATTTTTAATCATTTGATTAGGTACACGTTTTTATGAACAATTATTACGTGTCGCTTAGTGTTAAATAAATCAAAGGTGATTTAGGTATGTAACAGAACTTTTTTTAAATCGTGTAAGTAATTAGAACTTTTTTCTTTTTTAAATCATTGTAAATAATTTTGATTCCACATTATTTAATACGCCATAACTAGCAGGCCTGTAGGGATTTATTTTTACATGTACCTACCGCTTTTAGCATAATTCTTTTAATATTATTAGGTATGGCCCGAAACCTAGGCACAAAGCAATTATGACGGTCCTAAGCCCGTAAAAGTATAAAGGGAAATTTGAAATCATTTAATTTGTTTACGTGAATATCAGCTGAGCGCGAGTCAATAACCTTAACTTGATCGGGCGGAGTTAGGTAGTTAGGTACGCAACGACCGACGCCGACGTAGGTAACTAACTCGTGGCGCTACTGCTGGTTTCATGCATTTTGCGAGTATTATATTATCACTTGCTATTTTCTTTGTTTTAAGAGTTACAATGCTGTGCAAGCTTTTGATGAATAGTATTTTGTAAGTTAAACCACCAGTCCAAGGGATTAAAACGATCAAAATGTAAGCGTGTATACTAATATTATAAAGCTGAAGAGTTTGTTTGTTTGTTTGAACGCGCTAATCTCAGGAACTACTGGTTGGATTTGAAACATTATTTTTGTGTTGGATAGTCCATTTATCGACGAAGGTTATAGGCTATATAACATCACGCTACGACCAATAGGAGCGGAGCATAAATGAAAAATGTTGCAAAATCGGGAAAAATGACCATCCGTGCGAAGCCAGGACGGGCCGCTAGTGTATTGAATTAGTTTCATGATCGATGCACACATAAAACAAATAACAAATTCTAATGCGGAACATAGACCTATTAAAAATCTAGACCGGCTCAAATCTACCCAATATTCGCCTTTGCGTCGCACAGTCGGGTAAAAAGAGATATATGTTATTCAGTTTATCAAGCTCACCAAAATAATTTTCGTTTTTGTAATTTTCAATTATAACTGCAACCCCGGTCTATCTGACATCAATAGCCCTTAAATCTTTGTTAATTAGTGGTTCTACCACAGACTAATCTAAATATCAAGTTGATATTAAGCCGCGTACAATACGGCCGACGTATCTTGGCGAGTCTGAAGTGAGCGCCAAAGCTGCGTAGCCAATAATATTAGGTCCCCACCTATGAAATCAGCGTTTTGTATGGAAATTTTTAAAGAAGTTGCATTTTTCATACTAACATTTTCTTAATTTATTTAACAACTATGAACACTAATGTTTTAAAACTTTTATGTAATGTTTAAAAACTAAGATAACGTATGCCACTTAGATTATGGGACAAAAATAAGTTTTGGCTGAGTTAAAACACAAATAGTGGTCATTTCTGCTAACAAAAAGAGGAGTCATTTTTAAGGTATTTTTTATGTTTAGAAAACTATAAATAATAAGGTTTTTTTACTATTGGTAGTTGTCTATGATGGTTATTATTCGATATAATACCAAGCAATTGATGAATATTTTAAATCATAGAAGTGACGAGGTTCTCTATTTGTGAGACAAAAACGCCAATTTCATAGGTGGGGACCTAATACAATACAAATCATAAATAAACCCGCTACTATTGGTTGCGCAACCATCTGGCGCTCACTTCAGACTCGCCAAGATACGTCGGCCGTATTGTACTTTGGACGGCAAAATGGATCACGCAGTCCCGATGTTTCTCGGAGACGACGCTGGTCGGTAGCGCGACTTGGAATGGATCGATTCACCTGGCGTACAAACACGACGCAGCCCATACAGGTGATGTACGTTCAACCTTGATTACGCGTACATTGGAACGCACAGTCCGTACGCGGCTTTAGATTTCTGTAGGTGGTAATATCATTACTAATCTGTGCTGCTACTACGATTACAATGATGAAGGTAAGGAAGGTATAATGAGGATGATATAAAGATGGAGAACACACTACGAACAACTAGGTACTAAAAATCTAAACATTTGTCTTTGATTTAAGTACTAATAATTAATTTGCTTTGGAATTCTGACTTTCTTAATACCTTATTTAGAAAGAGATAGGTTTCCAAACGAAATATTCCATCTTTTTAACCGACTTCAAAAAGGGAGTGATTACGCTGAGATTTATGATCCGATTTACTTGATTCTTCTTTAGTTTGATGCGGAATAGTTGCCATTTGGTCCCATAAAAATTTAACATAGTTTGGCTCAGTAGTTTTCATTTTAAGAACATTTTTATTTTCTTATGAACATTTTAGTTTACGTGGACGATGTAATTATTCTACCTGATGTAATTAGAAAAATCCTACTGTAGTTTACAGAACAACATATTATAAACACTAAAAATAAAAAAACTACGTTTCAAAAAACTGACTTCAACTTAAACTTCAAAATTTACAGTTTCAGAAGTCGGTGCCTTCAATTTGGTTCAGCGTGGATTAGCACCGACTTCTGTAACTGTTAATTTTATATTATGGTAAAGGTATTAGGTTTGCATATGAGGTGTATTAAATTAAATCTTTATTAAGTTATTATATACTTTTTAGTTTTTAAAGTCGGTTTTTTTATTTTAAGTAGGGCACCTATTTAGAAAGAGACAGAATTCCAACTTAAACAGCGTCAAATGTTTCGATTTTCAGTACTTAGGTGTTCGTTGTGTGCTCTCCATTTTTACCTATATCTTCATAATTACCTACAATCGGAAATGGTGATATAGGAACAACGTTCCTAAATAAGTATCATATTTAATAAACGCTAGTCGCTAATTAAAACCGCGCTGATCATACGATTTGCGAGGTTAAGCTGCGCTTGCCGCGGTCCGTCCGTGGATGTGTGACCGTTCGTTACACATCGAGACCCTCCGTGCCTCGGAGAGCATAGAATAACAATAGTCAAGAATTAGGCACTATGTGCCAAGTAGACGCATAAGTAAATGAATAAATACTTTTATGTAATTAGAGCCCTCAAATATTGCAACACCTGGAAAAGGTTGCTAAGCTGTACCTACTCTATATAATAAAATCTGTATTATTTTACCTTAGTGTGCAAATAAATATTTTGAGTTTTTTGAGTTTACGGTCCCAGGTGTCATACGAATACCTATAACAGTCGATACGGGTAATCAGAAGCCCGAAATTCTGGCAACCGGTCTAACCTTAGGATATCGGCATTGCCCTGTAACTGGGTTGCGGAGGTCTGGTGGCAGTCGCTCCGTGTAAAATACTGGTATTCAGCCGCATCTGGTTAGACTGGAAGCTGACCCCAACATAATTGGGAAAAAGGGCTAGAACATCAATCAATAAACGCAAAATAGTTAACTTTCTGTTTTTCATGAATTCATACTCATCAATTTACGTTCTAAAACCGCGAAAACACTTTTTTTTTGGATTTCAATGACCTGGTCATTTGGACCTTTAAGTCAAGGCGCGAAAACACCTGTGAAATAAACCATAGACTATATTGTTCTATTTTATTTTTCTTAAAATTCCGTACACAATGAACAATGACATAAAAATAAAAATACAATTTACATATTCTAAAAAAAATTAGGCACAATTATATTGTTACCCAGATCCACCTTATCTAAACACACGCCCAAAACAAACCATGTTGATAATTATAATCAAAAAGCAATTATGACAAATGTTTTGTAATTAGCAAAAATAGAGCAGTGTCGAAATCGAAGTAAAGAAATAAAGCCGGTTTATGAGTTCTAAAATAAATACTTAACTTACTTCAGCATATTTATTGCGAAAACTGGTTTTTGATTTCAACATTAATTGGTTTTAAGTAAGTCTAATGATAAAATATATTACCTTCGTTAAGGTTGTAGGATTTTTTAAATAAGATAACTATTAGAATCAGACATAGAATGTAATATTTAATATTAAAAAGTTTACGACAGATAAAAAACATGGCGCCACCACAAGAAACGCGGACCAAAGAGTATTTATTACAATATTATAATTATAATCATTAAGTTAGGTATAACGCGCGCGCACACACTCACGATACAAAGTTAAAGATGCGTTCCAAATATCTTAAATAATAATTATCAAGTTGCGTTCAGACTCAGATTATAGATTTGAGAATTGTATATTAATCTAATAATTCTAATAACCTTAACTACTTTAACATCGTTGCTTTAACTTGTCATAAATTTTCAATATTAGAAGCCAATGGCATCATCCAAGTATTTTTTTATATTAGGATTTTTTTATTTTTGACTTTTTCGCATTTTACCCTTGACCAGACGCTGGAAGCTGACCCCAAGATAATTGGGAAAAGGCTAAGGCGAAGACCCTTGACCAGAGGCGGCATTTGGGGGGGGCGAGCAGGGCAACCGCCCGGGACCTCGCGCACTCGCGCATCAACCCAAGTAGAAAAATATTAGGTACTAATATTATGAATGTTTATTTGAATTTCTCGTCAAGCATTATCCTTAAAATTAATTCCACAAAGACAACGGCCTCGCAAACATCTACCCGCTTGGAGCCTCGCAATGGTTAAGGCCGCCCCTGTCCTTGACTCACCTGGTGGTAAGTGCAGACAGGACCTAAGATGGAGCACACGAATACAAGAAACAAAGATATAATCCTCTGGCTCTTACAGACACACGACAGAACACAGTAAACTGCTTGGACTTTAATGTGAGGGTGGTAGCTAGCCAGGCGGACCTAGATAAACGAAAGTAAAGGCTGAAAAAGCGCGGCAAATTTAAAAAAAAAAACATCAGCATAGCAATCCCAAAATTAGTAAGAAATACCTGGAACAACCTAATTTGATACTTTGGAATTAATTGTTTTATGTTATAGCATACATACATACTTACATAAACTCACGCCTTTTTCCCATGGGGGTAGGCAGAAACTATACAGGGTGTAAACGAAATCATGTAATTCCTTCAAACCTCGTGATGTACTGCCGACATAGATTAACACTGCACGGGATAATTTTGGATTAAAAAAAAAAAACAAAAAGTAAACATGTGTTCTTAACGTGAGGCATTTTAGCGCCCAGAGTTAAATGACCGCCCGGCGAGCGGTACCGCGCAATTCGCTCGGAGCGCTAAAATACATCACGTTAACATGTACTTCTTTTAATTTGTTTTTTTTTATTGAATCCTAAAGTATCCCGTTCAGGGTTAATCTATGTCAGCAGTACATCACGAGGTTTAAAGGAATTACATCATTTCGTTTACACCCTGTAGAACGCCACATGCTACGATCCTTATTAACCTTCCTTTGCAAAAAAAATGCAAGAATTATCATGTTATTGAATTGAATCATCGTTTTATAAGATGACGTGGTTTTTTTTTTCATATCAATGAATTAGTCGACTTCACGGCTTGGGAATATCCTAACATCACTTTGATAAATATTCAATTCAAATTCATTCCAAAAAAAAAGTTATGAACAAGAACACAGACTTTTCCTTTGTTCTTGCGAAAATATTTACATAATCTTTGTCATCAAACCACAATCTTACACGTCATTATGTGTGTAAACATTGAATCTATAATATAAGCCGGTAAAAAATGTGACCTTCCGAATGACCGCTATACACAAAGATCTTCAGATTATTTTAATAATCACCATGTTTGACAAACGAGATGGTGATATCATCACTCTAGTCTTCTCCCAACCATGGATACGACGAGGTAGCCTCTTCCAGTGACAGCTGGATCACATAACAGTCTTTTTTGACGTCATTGCTTCGACTTGTTGTCATACTTCGTTGTTATTGGTGGGAAAATATCATAAATCGTGACGTAGATGAGGTCATCGCGGGTAGAGAATATCAGGCGGGGTTATATTTTTATGCCAAGCTCTTAACTAAGTAGGGGTCGGCTTCCCGCCTAACCAAAAGCGGCGAAATATCAGAAATTTATACGGCGCCAGACCTGTGACTTCAGCTATAAATAAAGCAATTACAGAGGAATGAATAGCCTGAATTATATTTAAGTAATTAATTGCTACACCTTATGTAACTAAAAGGTTACTAACACAAATAATTAATTAAAAAAACAATTGAAATTTGATATCTGTCATCTGGAATATTCCCGCCATTCCCTTTTCTCGGTATTTTTAACTTTTCTACCTTTTCCGTTTGGATACAGCTATAGTTACCTAAACTTAATATTATATTCGCTCGTTCGAAATCGCACCAAAACAAGATTTAAAAAAAAGCAAATCAATAACACTTTCTAAAATAAAACCTGTTAATAGTAAAACGATGTAGATATACATTGTAATCAGTCCCACTGTTTGCCACGGGTCTCTTCCCAGAATGAGAAGAGTTTAGGCCTTAGTACATCTCGCTGGCCTGGTACGGGTTGGTGGACTACACACACCATCGAGAACTTATTGGAGCCCTCTCAAGTGTGCAAGTTTCGTCACGATGTTTTAACATACCCAAGTGGTAATCAAATTCTAAAAATAGATTATTAAATGTATAAAAAGAAATTTATTCGATAAGATAATAATTTTTACTCACCGCATTTGACATCACAAATTAAATTGAATATTAAAATTGAAAGCAGAGCGTAAACGCGTTTGGATACGTCAGTCATTGTTACAACAATGTGAACGAAACGAATGAGATTGTGGATACTTACGTAACGGTACAGTAATGACGCTGCAATTGGCTTAACACGGTCGAAAATCACGTTGCAAAGTTCTAAGCGATTTTGGAGTGAGTCCGAGAATGATTAGATATTTTATGACAAAACATTCTATATCACTAGCTGACGCCTGCAGGCTCTCGCTTGCGGCCGTGGTTTTGTCTATGTTCGGGAGCGACGGTGCGTGGGAAGCCATCGCCTCCTTTTGCAAGGAGGTAAGTGCGACCAAGGAGGGAGCGGAGAGGGTGAGGGAGCTGTCTGCTCTTCTCCCTTCCTGCGCCAGACGCACCGGGTGCCATAGGGCGCGCGTCGACCTCTGGCCACCCTAGTATGTGGCCTGGGGGCGGTGGGTTAGGGGACCCATCGTCCGACCAGTAACAGGCCCGAGAAGGCGGCGCGTAGTGATCCGCGCACGCCTCTCAGGAGGACGTGGGGCAAGGCCCCACCAGTGCTCCCAACCGTACGGTAATTTCATAGCTACGTACGATGTACGATAGTACACTACTATCGTACGTAGAAAGTACGATAATTTCAGTACAGTGATAGACGACCTTTTTTTACTTTCCTGTCAGTTTTCGGCTGTATAGTGGTCATAGTGTCCTAGACATGACAGAAATAATAAGTGATCTTCTAATAGAGAAGAAATGGAAAGAGTGAGGGGAGCGCCTAAAAAGCTCGTCCAACTATCGCTGGAGGAAAAAGAAGCGGTCAATAGGAGAAATCGAAAATCGAAAGAGGGAGAGGAGCGTCTTAAAAAAAGAAAAAGGTCGTCCAACTGTCGCTTAGGGATGAAGAAGCGGGAAATTTCGGGGAATTTACAACACAATACACACAATAAACACAACACAACAATTTTTGTCATTATTGATCCATGTACGATAATTTTACGGCCTCGGTATGGGAATCCCGCGACCCCGGCCGACAGTCAGGAGGAGGAACACCGTTGGTTTTAAGCCGGTAAGAGTCCGGCAGACCCCCTTGCCTTCTCCGGGCGAGAGATATCCAAGAGGATTTTCCCACAACAAAAAAGGGGGTTCCATAGCATAGAAACCGCGAATGATAAGGTACGCAAAAATGTATGTTTTCTCTGTCAAATGTTTTACTGTCAGTATAATATCTATATAGAGTTGTGAAAACTGTTCATAGTCATTAACGGTACAATAATACGTAACGTGGGTATGGGGAAAAAAACATTTCAATAATAGGTAATGAATGACTAATTTAAAATACTAATTAGTAAATTTAATTGCGCAAATATGTGTCCCAAAAGTAGGGATGTCCTCCGTTTGGGTTTTTTTGTCAATTGTCCTAGTTTTGCGAGCGTACGGGGAGTCCTTGTGGGTTTTTATAAAAATACCAAAAAAAACCTAAAAAAAAAATCTTCATGGTATGTATAGATATAATATATAAAGACTAGCTTTTGCCCACAGCTTTGCTTGTGTGATTTTTTTTCACCCGCTTAGGGGAGACATTTTGAAAAATCCTTCCTTAGTGGATGCCTACGTTAAAATTTAAGGTTTATTAATTTCCAATTGATGTTAGCCAACTCTGCTCCCATTTTTAAAAATGGACACAGACAAATTTTTAAACGTAAAAAAATTGTGAAAAACAATACACACTAAATAAAACTTATAAGACAAACTAAAAGAAAACTATGAGAAATAACTTTCTTCCCCTTTTTAACCCCCTTAGGGGATGAATTTCAATAAAATACGAAATACATCTTCCATCAATTCTGTTAAAAAAGGATTATGCAAAATTTGAAGTAGATTGGACCAAGGAATCATGTTGTCCCATACAAACTTTGCCCCCCTTTTTCAGCCCCTTCGGGGTAGAATTTCGGAAAATCCTTTCTTATCGGATGCCTACGTCATACAAAGAACACACTCTCCAAGTTTCAGGTCTCTACGATCAGCGGCTTAGGCTGTGCGTGGACAAAGCATTTTATATGTATAGATTATAAAGCTGAAGGGTTTGTTTGTTTGAACGCGCTAATCTCAGGAACTACTGGTTGGAAATGAAATATTATTTTTGTGTTGGATAGTCCATTTATCGAGGAAGGTTATAGGCTATATAACATCACGCTATGACCAATAGGAGCGGAGCATAAATTAAAAATGTTGCAAAAACGGGGAAAATGTCCACCCGTGCGAAGCCGGGACAGGCCGCTAGTTCTTTAATAATATTAAAAGGAATCTTATAGGAACGATGATCGGAAAACAACTAAAGGCCGATATTAATAACCGATCTTGATCCAATATCTCTAGATTTATGTAGAATTTTGACATTACTTGTATTGAATTTCTGTCAAAAATCTACATCAATCCAGAGATTTTGGATTGAGATCGATTATTAATATCGGCTGTAAATTTTGATCAGGAGACAAAACACAAACTGCGACACGTATTCCAAATTTAAACCACGCGGGCCGTAGAGTGGTTTATTATAACAGAGGTTTTAATGTGCGTTAGTGGTTGATATGAGTTCTGTTTACGTTTAAGATTAAAACCTTCGATTGTTGACTGTTCATCTTCCTGCCCTGGTCCCAAGTTATTTGGGAACGGCGCAATATGTTTTTCTCTTCCACTCTTCCCTGTCAGCCGTCTCATTATCATTCACTCCCTTATCTTTCATATCCTCCCTCACAATCCATCCATCTTTTCTTAGGTCTCCCTCTCCCCCTCCATCCATCAACATTCATATTCATCACTCTCTTAGTCACATGTGTTTCATCCCTCCTCATCACATGCCCATACCAAGACAAACGCTTTCCTTTGAACTTTTCTGTCACTGGTGCCACTTTCAAACTCCCTCTAATATACTTATTTCTTACTTTATCCATTCGCGTCACTCCACACATCCATCTCAACATTCTCATCTCCGCTACGTGTAATCTTCTTTCATCCGTCTTCTTCACGGCCCAACACTCTGATCCCTACAGAACGATAACGATTGTTGACCGTTACCACAAGTTAATTTGCTATAAGTAAACCAAATCGTCGCTTAAGTTCTAACACGCGTAACTCGAAAAATAGTAGTTTTGAGTTACGCACGTCATTCGATAGGGAATCGAAAAACGCATCGTTAGACCAATCACAATCAATAGTTAGATCCAATAGCAACGCGTTATTTCAATAACAAAATCCACCGCTTATGTAATATTTTTTCCATCAAGCTATGTAAACAGCTAAAACAGCGTGTAAGTCAGGTGAGGTCCATACTGGATCGTGTCGCGAAAGTGCTCCGTCGAAAAAACCAAAATAAAATAGAATATTGTAGATTAAAAACAATTATATGATAAGTAGAAAAATAAACTATCTTTTGCTCTCCTGATAAGTTAACTATTTTGAATTACGCCACAAAATAGATAGGTACAGAAGTCAATCTACATACAAGTGCGCTCGAGCAACGCACACATAGACACTGTTCACGGACATGATATCTCGGACTGTTTGGGACTAGAGTGTGAGTGAGTGCGAGCGCGAGTGCCATGCGCTTGAGAGAGATAGATATATAGATAGAGCGACCGCCGAGCGTAGGTATGAAAAGTGAAGTAAATACATGTGATTGACTTCTGTACCTATCTGTTTTGTGGTTACGCGGTGTTAGAATGTAAGCGACGAAATGCACAATACGGAAAAACGGACAGGAAATCAATGGAAAGGTACTCACGGTGGTCTCGTTCTTACTTGATGTAGGTGCACCTATTGTTCTGGGACGTCCCATAATGTATGAATTACGATTAAAACAGATCACTTCACAATGTTTTTAGAGATTTTGTTCGGAGCCGGTAAAAGGCCGCCCTTTTAGGTTGTTGGAACGAATGAGAGAGTGAGTTGATGATTGAATGTAAGAAGGATATTGGGTGAATGGCATAGGAAGCGGAAGTGTATTATGCAGTCGTTTTAATACTTTAACAATGTGCGTTAGAGCAAGGTTACACGCTCAGTTTGGCGTCAGTCTGGTCAGAATGATCGTGTAACCCACGGATTGACAGACTGATGGTCCAGACTGTTGAGAACAAATATTTTAAATAATTTTGTCAGTCCGTTTTGAATGATGAAAGACTGATGGGTGAATGAATGTGTAAACCGCTCGTATCATTCTCACGTCAGTCACCGTCAGCGAAGCAATGCAGAAGGACGAGTCAAGTGACATAACTACGAGCGCGCCGCAAGCGCCCGCTTATCATAGCACACGCTTTCTTTTTCCTTAAAATATCCATGACTAAGCACTGATTTAAATTGACAACTGACGGTCAGCTCCGAAGTCTAACGGCCACTGGCGCACTTTTCATCAGTCTGCTGTCAGTCTAGATTGACCGTGAAAATCATCCATCATTCTGGCTTCAGTCAAGTCAATCAATACTGATAGACTAAACTGACGCCAAACTCAGCGTGTAACCTTGCTCTTACATTACTTAATTATATCTACCGGTTTACCGTATTTTGTAGTCTTTGTTGGCAGAATTTAGGTTAACGCTTTGAATGCCATCACTTATAAAACAATAGATTTTTAATTGTTTCATGCGAAGTTGGCAGAAAACCGGTTAAACCTCTTTGCTCAAAATGCCATTCAAGACTGAGACATTGTGAGACACTGGTGTCGATTCTATGGCGCACTTTGACAGGACTAAACTAAACTAAGGGTGTTTGTCTCTTTCTTTTTCAATAGAAAAAGAAAGTGACAGTTGCGTTTAGTCTAGTTTAGTACTCTCAAAATATGCAACAGAATCGACATGACTCACACAACTCCATAGGCGTAGTCAGGGTGGGACAGATGGGGTGCAAGCCCCACACTTTTCTTTTTCTCGTTGGAAAATCCCTCGCCCGGGGAAGGCGATTCTGCCGGATCTGGTGGAGGTCTGCCGGATTCTTAGCGGCTAAAAACCAACGGTGTTCCTCGTCCTGACCGTTTGGCCAGGGTCACGGGATTAGCAACAGCATGCACCGCAACCTCGGCAGCGCTTGCCCCACCCTGGCACGGAAAAGAATAGGCATATAGTTTAACAGTCTACTCGCCACCCATGTCCACAGAACAATTACCAAAAATAGGCAGACCAATGCCCGACTCCGTCTATACTTATTTGGACCTCTAAAATAAGGTTATAGGGCTTGCCCCATAATCCCATTCTGCACTTCCAGATTTATTGAGAGAAATATTTACTGTCTGACTGAGTTTGACCCACCCTGGATAAAATTCTGGCTACGCCCATGGAGACACTCACATAATTCTATACCATGATTTCTGAACTTTAATAGAGATATTTGACCTTTGAACTTCCAAGTCTCATGTGCTTGTAATTTCACCGTTACTCGTGGGTCAAATCGGAAAGGTATGCTGCTTGGCGCCAGAAATAATTGTGGCAGTACGTTTCCGGACGAACTCATTTTTTCTGCCTAGCCTTTTCCCAACTATGTTGGGGTCAGCTTCCAGTCTAACCAGATGCGGCTGAATACCAGTATTTTACACGGAGCGACTGCCATCAGACCTCCGCAACCCAGTTACTGGGCAATGCCGATATCCTAAGGTTCTACCGGATGCCAAACTTTCGGACTTCTGACTTCCCATAACGACTGTCATAGGTATTCTTATGACACCCGGGACCGACTGTTTAACGTGCTGTCCGAGGCACGGAGGGGTCTCGATGTGTAACGAACGGCCACCCATTCACAGACTGACCGCAGCAAGCGCTACTTACCCGCACAAATTTTGTGATCCACGCTCATTTACTAAATAAAAAGATTGAAGAATAAAAAAAAATGAAGGCGTCGTGGGACACCTGACAGAGGTGAAAAATCGATAAGAACTTTGTAAAAAAAAAACTGGCCGATTCAAATCGAAGAGAGCCGACGAGATACGAAGGTCTGCCATCGCAAGCATCGCCACGCAACGACGCACGTACCGGCGCATAAGATGATTAAAACTTTGACAGCCGATCACGAGCTGAACTCGTGATGCCGCTCATTCCACGGAACGCCGATCACGAGCTAAACTCGTCATCAACTTTCATATAGTTTGTTTAAAAATCCCGAATCCCAATCGTGATTGGCGCGTAACTAGGCAAACGCAGGTTTCTTTACCTACACGCACATGTATCGTTCATCGGTGTGCGGTGTGGGGTATGGTGTGAGGAGGGGTATTGTCGTAAATTACGCAGAGTAAACATAGTATTACTGTAGTTGTTTTGTTTGTAAGAGGTTTATTTTTTTCATTTTTGAACCCTACTGGAGGATTTTACATAACTTTCGTAGTAGACCTGACCTGCGGAGCGGATGGTTTCGAGCCGTTTATGAGCGGTGTTTATGTTACACTACCTACTTACAAAATTGATGAGCAATCGCCGTAGGAGTAGGAAAAGGTAATAGGACTCACCAAGTTCTTCTTCGGCAGCGTAAGTACGTAGATAGTTACTAAGTTTGGATAAGCTAGTTCAGTGTTGTGGGTTTTCCTGGTGTGTGATGCACTTCACTAATGTTTATAAAAACTGCACTCAAGTTTGTTATAAGCGGGGAATAATAATTTTGCGGTTTTATAAAAGTTTTGCGGGAGCCGGCTCGAACGCGCGTAAAGATTATTAAGTTGTGTTGTAATTTTCTTCCGCAACCGTACATGGCGCCACTTGATGACAGCCGAAGTCCATTTTCTTTCTCTCTCTGCCATAGGGTTCAGGGAAATGTGAGGGAAAGGGAAGGACACAGGAAATAGACGAAAGCTCATCAAATTATAGTGCATTTTTGCATAAAAAGTAATCAATTTGACTATAAGAGTCCTAAGTAATAAAAAGGTGTTGCGGTTAGAAAAAATAATGTTATTTAATTAATTTTAATTAATTTGGCCAAAACACCTACTTACAGCTAATTTTCTAATAAAATAATTATTAATAATCATATGTTTTTTAATTATACCTGTAAAATAGATTATACATAAAAGAAATAAAAAAATATGCATATAGCACTTACAGTTATTTTTTAAAAAATCTTACAATATCTTGAAAAATGCCCGGCGTACCAGGGAATGCGTGGTAAAAACCGGCCGGATGTCAATCAAAGTATTAACATCCAAAAAAAAAACTGGAAAAACATCACATGCAGTCATAGCGTCGGGCACAGCTAAGAATTTACAATTGGACTACTTTTGTATCTCAATCTTTGTCATCATTGAATGTAGTTAGTTACCTTATATCAATCATTCAATCAAGAACGCATCAGCATACTTTGCAAGTGGGTGACCACAAATTAAGAGGAAATGCGGTCGGCATTAAGTCCATACAAACGTATTCCTCAGTTTCCTCCTTGGATAATGTCACTAGAGCAATAGTACATTACTGCCGCGGTCTGTACTGACTGCGTTCCTGGCAGCACTGATGATGGTCGAGAGTGCAGCGTAGTGCAGCTCCAGGCCATCACAGCGCGGTCAGCATTGCAACTCTTGATGGACAAGCTGGAATAAAGGCCGAGACCGAAGGTCGAGACCTTTATAGCGCGGACAGCAAGGGCTGCAATGATGACCAAGCTTGAAGGCCGAGAGCGTAGTTAAACTAAGCTCGAGGCCATCATAGCGTGGCCAGCAGCGCAGTCATTGCGGACCAAGGCTTGTATAGTGCTTTACTCAAACAATGCGAGTAATTTAAATAAAACCAGATTAGTATAGTAAGAATTTATTTAAAGTAACGATTTGTTTTTTCCCCGGTCCTTAGTTACTTTTTTAAATTTTTCTTTAATGATTGTACTGCCTGTATCTATACAGCCAAATTCTGTATAAAAACTTTTTGCACCAGACTATTTTTGAAACAAAACTCGACAATAATGGATTTTCAAAGGAAATTGCTGGTGGCTAAAACTCACCAGCAATGAAATTCCATACAACTTTGCTGGCGCCTATTCAAGTAGCGCGGAAATGCTGACTTTGCTCAAAGAAGGTTGTCAAAATAATTACCACATTACAAGCATTTTTGAGTAAATATTTTTACCATATGATATATATCTACCACCACTATGTCCCTATGTTTTGTTTTTGTCAATAAATCAATTATTAAAAGAACTAGAAACGTGTTAACTTTACAAAAATCGACCGGTTTTACAACCGTTTTCAAACATCTGAGAAACAAATTTGACGAATATAAAAAATAAAAACTTTTTTACAAAAAATTTAAACCGACTTCAAAAAGAATAAAATAATTACCATATAAAATTAACAGTTTCAGAAGTCGGTGCTGATCCACGCTGAACCAAATTGAAGGCACCGACTTCTGAAACTGTTAATTTTATATGGTAATTATTTTATTATTTTTGAAGTCGGTTTAAAATTTTTGTAAAAAAGTTTTTATTTTTTTCTTTTTAGTGGCCTTAATTAAAACTTGGTTGGACCTACTAAAGACGCTGCTCGTAACATAATCACATCATCACAATATGCGTACTGTTCGTCATTGAGGAGTTCCATTGTCTATCTCCGAAGTTCTTCATCAGATCTTCACCAAATTTAAATGGAACCAACTTCAAAGTATACCCCATCCATTAAAAAAAGAATCATCAAAATCGGTTCACAATTGGCGAAAATATCGATGAACATACACAAAAAAAAAAATACATACAGACGAACATAGTAACCTCCTCCTTTTTGGAAGTCTGTTAAAAATGAAAAACATACAGACATAACCAAAGTCTTTCTTAAATGATTACAGAAAAAAATATTAAAATCGGTCGAGATTTGGAGAAGGAAATAGGAAAATACGAAAGTACGATTTCGCTAATATTGCACAGGAGAAATCAGTCCGAGATGCAGATGTCTCTTTCGCGCTCAATTGGGAAGGTTTGCGGGAGGGGTGGGACGGAAATAGATCGCAAAAACCTATTCAAATGATTAATATATTGCAGCCCGCGTTTCCTCTGAAGGCTGCCATCACCCTGGGTTTCTCGGATTTGTCCTAGTTTTGAGTGCGATGTCTCGTGTCGAGAAGTATTGTTTTAAGTGCCCTGGTTTTTGGACTGCCAGACCCAGATCCATTTAATACAGGACCACTGCTCTCGATCCGCAAATTGAATTCGCATTCTAATATTTTAGCGTGAGAAAAACTATTAAACTTGCGTCTTATTATATGAGAGATAGCAGACACGGAGGCTCCTGTATATTAATTAAAAATAATATGAAATATAGAATTCTTCATAACACCACAAAGCTTTCAATAAGCAACACTTTAGAATGCTCTGCAATCGAGCTTTTAGAACATCAAATAATTGTTCTATGTATTTATAGGCCTCCAAACAACACTGCTGGCCCTATAGGCAGCTTTTTCACAACTTTAAATAAAATATTAAATTACTTGTGTTCGTATGGGAAAAAGATTGTACTCTGCGGAGACTTCAACATCGATATTTTGAAGCACACTAAGCTCTCCAGTGAATTTATAGAACTCTTAGCTAGATATAGTTTAAAACTAAAATTCAAGCAAGTAACACGATTTGCTAGTAAAACGTGCATAGACAATATTGCCCATAACATAAGAGCATGCAAAGGCACTATCAAGGATTTAGCACTATAGCACTATCAGACCATAATGCGCAAATCATAAAGGTCCCAGTCAAAAAGACCTGCACCATAAAGTATTGGTATATATTAAAACGGGATTACTCTCAAGAAAACAGAGCAATATTTATAAAATATTTAAAACAACTAACCAATAGTGACGTTTATAGTTGCACAGATGCGAATAGTACCTACAACAAATTCCATGACAATTTCATTATGTTGTATAATCTCTGTTTTCCTCTAAAGAAAATCAGGATACACAGCAAATCTAGACCGAAATGGATCTCGCGTGGCGTAAAAATATGCAGCAAACGTAAATGCCAGCTCCTGTGGCACTATAGGAATAATCCAAATCAAGCCACCAAAACTACATTCAAAGCATATGCGCAGAGGTTTACAACTATAGTCAAGCTGACAAAAAAATCTCAAAATGACTTCTTTATTAAGTCTACCACAAATAAGAACAAAGCTACTTGGAAAGTAATAAATGAGATCAAAACTAAGTATCACAATGAAGGCGTAAATCAATTAATTATAAATGACGAAATAATAAATAATCCTAAAGTCATCGCGAACTCATTCAATGACATTTTTCTTGACATCAATAATAATAATACTAGTGTACCTCAAAAATCCTCTAATAAACTGACTTATAATTCTAATTCAATTTTTATGACACCGACTATTCCTGATGACATTAATAAAATAATATTTGCTCTAAAAAATAAAAACAGTGGCGGTTATGATAGCATTATGACGAATATTGTTAAAGATGTAGCTCATATTATATCAGAACCACTAAGCTTCATTGTTAATATATAGAACATAGAAGAAGACACATTCTATACATTGTATAGAAGAAGGCATCTTTCCAGATAAACTCAAAATATCTATTATGAAGCCAGTATTTAAAAAAGGAGACAAAACAAATATGAGCAACTATAGGCCCATAGCATTGATACCTATTTTTGGGAAAATTGTTGAAAAGGTGATGTTTAATTGTCTCTATACTTTCTTTGAAGTACACAATATTCTAACGGCCAGCCAATATGGCTTCAGGAAAAACAAATCCATTAATGTGGCAATATATAACTTTTTACGTAAGGTAATGTCCAACTTGGACAAAGGGCTGTCGGCTGTTGCGCTTTACATGGATATGTAAAGCGCAACAGAGAAGCGTGCGGAGTTAATCTATGTCAGCAGTACATAACGAGGTTTGAAGGTATTACATGTATTCGTTTACACCCTGTGTAATAGAGATGATGTTTATCAAATTATCAGCCACTTTTTAGAAAACCTCAATTCTATTGGACATAGTTTAATTTCCCTTGCAACTAAAATAAATTTACTTAAAATTTTTTCAAACAAATTCGTCATTCTGAAATCAACTTATTTTATACCTACATACTATGTTATTAAAATTGTATTTTATTTAAGTTGCAACAAAAAAATTATTCGTTTTTCAAATTGGCTTGCAATTCACAATATTAGCTTTTTGCCAACAAAGGTTTACTTTAAAAGGCTAAAATTAAAATTTTCAGATGACCTTATGTCATCGTTATCATTCTTATCAATATTAATTAGGCACTCTATGTATTCAGACTTTTTTTTAAAAACATCTTTGTTTTCTATTACATTGTACGCATATTTTATTAAAGATAATATTTACTCAAAAATGCTTGTAATGTGGTCATTATTTTGACAACCTTCTTTGAGCAAAGTCGACGTTTCCGCTTTTCTTGAATAGGCGCCAGCAAAGTTGTATGGAATTTCATTGCTGGTGAGTTTTAGCCACCAGCAATTTCCTTTGAAAATCCATTATTGTCGAGTTTTGTTTCAAAAATAGTCTGGTGTAAAGAGTATTTATTCAGAATTTGGCTGTATAGGTACAGGCAGCACAATCATTAAAGACTCATTAAAAAAAAAGCTAAAGCCCGGGGAAGAAACAAATCGTTACTTGAAATAAATTCTTACTATACTAAGCTGGTTTTATTTAAATTACTCGCATTGTTTGAGTAAAGCACTATACAAGCCTTGGTCTGCAATGACTGCGCTGCTGACCGCGCTATGATGGCCCGGAGCTGCGCTTCACTGCGCTTTCGGCCATCATCAGTGCTGCCAGCAACACAGTCATTACAGACCGCGGCAGTAATGTACTATTATTATGTCACAAACTTATCTCATCCGGTGGCCAAAAGTCAAAAATGGAACTAACGACGCAATTTTTTTGAAATGGTCGTTGGTCTAGTGGTGATAAGCGCGACTGCTGATCGCTAGGTCCTGGTTTCGATCACCAGGTCGGGCAATGTATTATTGGGTTTTTCCGTGTGGAATTCCTCATTAGCAGCCTGGATTTTGGATTTGTGCTCGGATAATGGCAATAGGCTCGCCCCCTATTACCTGGGACTTACCTAAACATAACGGCGAAATGAGGGTGTTACCACACTCTAATAATCTATACAGTCGTTCGACGAAGACGTCTAGATAGGTCAATCGTGCGGGGGGCAAGGGGCGAGACGCAGGAAGAGCGAGTCCGAGTTACACACGCCATTTTGTTAATAGCTCTGGACATGTTTTTAGGAGTTGTCGCGCGCATGTTTTAATGTTTGTAGTTATTTTATTTTATATTATTCGAGTAGGCAAAAATAACCAAGGTAAACAAAATGGCGGGCGTAAGATATAGGCCTAGTAAGAATTGAAGAGATGTATTACTCTATGGAAGTGTAATTTTAATCCATGCAATAATTTATGAATTGTTAATAATATCTTTGAAACAAATCATCGGGCATCCGGCCCATCGGGCATGATGGGCCGGTCACACAGTCGGAGAAATCGAAAGAGTGAGAGGAACGTGAAAGAAAAAAAGGTCGTCCAACTATAGCCTATCGCTTGAAAAAGAAGCCGCAAATTGTTTGTGTTTGTAAATGCACCCAAGATAAAGGAGAAAGAGTGAGGGGAGTGTCTAAAAAAAAAACGTCGTCCGTCTAATCGCTTGGGAATGACGTTTTTTTTGCCAGCACTGGACCAACCGTCTTTCAAATGCCAGGGCCGATTTCAGGTCCCAGTCCAGCCCTGGAGTTAAATATGAATGTAAATGATAGATTGAGGAATGATGAGATTAGACAAAGTTGCGGTTTAAAAGATGATGTAGTGACAAAAATTGAAAGGAGTATGCTTAGGTGGTTTGGTCATGTTGAGAGAATGAGTAAACGGCGATTAACAAAAGGAATTTATAAGGTGGATGTCAGTGGAGACGGTAGAGGTCGCCCTAGAAGAACATACATCGATGTTATTGATGATGTTCTTCACAAAGGACAGGTGCGTATTACTCTCAACCGGCGTGCGTGTATGACAATATGGATGACGCGAAAGGAATATGTAAGGGTCCTAGCATGTGGTGTTTTATAGTTTCTGCATATCCCCAAGGATAAAAGGCGTGAGTTTATATGTGTGTAGATGATATACAAGTAGAGGTAGTCTAAAGAAAAGATGGATGGATTGTGTGAAGGATGACATAGGTAAGAAAGGAGTGAGTACTGAGATGACGGCTGATGGAGGAGAATGGAAGAGGAATACGTGTTGTGCCGACCACACTAAGGCCCGGTATCCACCAAAGTGGAGAGGAGAGTAGACGAGAGGAGATGTGCTGCTAAGCTTGCAGGTTATTTCCACCAAAGCGGAGAGGAGAAATGTAGCGGAGAGGAGATGTGAGCTTTGTGTAGCAGAGATGTGAGCTGTGAGAGATCGAAACCAGTCAAGTTCTGTCTACGAAAGGAAGACGGCCGCCGGACTAGACACTTCTCCACTCTGCCGCGCCGCTTGCTCGCTCGCCGCACAAAATTCTTTAGAAAAATGAGACATCTCCTCTCCTCTCCGCTTGATCCATTTCCACCCAAGCTAAGTATATTAGAGGAAGTTTGAAAGTGGCACCAGTGACAGAAAAGTTGAAAGGAAAGCGTTTGTCTAGGTATGGGCATGTGCTGAGGAGGGATGAAACACATGTGACTAAGAGAGTGATGAATATGAATGTTGATGGATGGAGGGGGAGAGGGAGACCTAAGAAAAGATGGATGGATTGTGTGAGGGAGGATATGAAAGATAAGGGAGTAAATGATAATGAGACGGCTGACAGGGAAGAGTGGAACAGAAAAACATATTGCGCCGACCCCAAGTAACTTGGGACCAGGGCAGGAGATACTACTACTACTAAGCGGAGAAGAGATGTAGAAATAACGAAATCGGATTGGTTTACTCAAACACATCTCCTCTCGTCTCCGCTTTGGTCGATACCGGGCCCTAGTGTGGGATAAGGGTAGGGAGATGATAACGACTTGTCTAATTGGAAGTTATATTAACATCACGCCTTGTATTCCCCGAAGAGTTCGGCAGAGATGTTTTTAGTACACCTTAATTTCGCCAGTTATGTTTTAAGTCCCATGTAATAGGGGACGAGCCTATTGCCATCAACTGGACACAAATCAAAACTCGAGGCTGCTACTGAGAAATTTCTGATGAAAAACCCACTAACACTGATAGACCTGGGGATCGAACCCAGGACGTCACGATCAGCAGTCGTGCTTGCAACCACTAGACCATCAAGGCAGTCAAAAAGTTAGTCAAGGAAGTTATTAAAATAAAAATAATAGTTAATAATCTATGATTTTATTTTACAGGCAAAAGATCTCCCCAGTTACAAGACCGAGCACATCGGTACGTAGTCTGATCATATTTTGCTTTAGAAAAGATTATCTCCTTCAATTCTCCTTGTGCGGTACATAGCTTACATATGGTGTGTTTAGACCTCACAATAGGTGCCCGCACTATCCGTGGCCATTGGGGGTCATCGGATGGACGGACTCCTTTCTTCAATATAACATATGAAAATATATCAGCGAAGACTTCCGATTTTGCACCATATCCTAATGATTCGTACTTCATAAGGAAATTACAAGGAGTTTCGTGCTCTAAATAACGAGGACAGATATTGTCGTTCGGGCACGGGGACACAGCATAACCATTTTTGCCAGGTTTGTCTTTTAGATTGAGAACAAACTCTCTAGCTTCATTTACCACCCTGAATCCTGCGTTTGATCCGTGTTCAATAATAATTAAGTAGTCTTCTGTCTTGTTCCATAGTTTTTGTATAGTTTCTAATCTTGATTGCATACTCGGTAGCTCAAATAGTGAGTACGCTGATAGTACTATACTGTATTTCAGATCTGACGAAGTAGGTAAAAATTGACGTTGAAAATATCCTTTTAGAGGCATTTCGACATTGTCTTTGCCTTGGCATAATACAAGACGGGCTAAGTCATGCATTGTTGATGACGTGTCCACAGAGAAGTATTCATAGATTTCGTTCTGCCAATAATGATTGACTGCCCACGTTCCCGTGCCTACTCCAGAGCCGAAGTCAAAGAAGCTTCGAGGCTTGTAATCTGGGTTAAATTTTCTAATTTCATCTAGTACACGTACCAGGATAGCATATTCTGGTGCAGCTCTACTCATAAGATATTGCAAACATGTTGTTTTGTCATATGCAATATTGCCCCAACGATACACATTCTGTTTTAACACATTAAATACTTTATTCTGAATCTTTTTTTCGTAAGAATGCTGTTCGGCTTCCGTCAGCTGCTGTGTGTTTATTTTAGAATACATTCTTTTTGAAATACTGTCGTGAATTTTTTGCGTTTTGACGTCGATTTCGCCATCTTCTGGGGGTAGGTGCCGTGATCTGATGTAGTTGCTTAACTTTATGCTCTCCTCGTAGAAGGCCTTGGCACCAGCATCTTCTAGAATTAGTTTAATAGCTTTTTGAATGTCTGGCGGTATCGAAGCCACTTTGATTCGCGTTGTGCCGGGATGTTTACGTGGTTTGAAGACTTTGGCGTCGAAATTCTCCATTAGGCTGGGGTCAACGGCGACTCTAGTCGTGTAATTATGATAGAGAGATGTGAAATAGTTTATTCTTAATTTTCTAAACATTTTTATAACCTTAAAATTAATGTAATTTTCAATGTTTCCATGTAATGTCAAAGTCAAACTCAACTGTCAACAATGACAGTGACATTATTGTTCATGTTTAGAAAGTATGTTACGAGCATGGTAACTTATTTTTTGCTTTTACATTTTCACCCCGGAAAAAATAAAATTGCTTTTAGGGAAAACCAAGGGACAAGGGTTGTTATCTTTTGAAACTGAAGATAAAACTGTTTATATATAATGTAAATAATAATATAATGATAACAAAACCGATCAAGTGTGAGTTTGAATCGCACAGAGAGTTCCGTAGGTACTACTTTTTTTTTCTCGCATCGTCTGTGTCGTCGATGGCCACGATGTTCTAAACCCGCAACATAACTTTTATAATGGGGTAGGAAACTTGGGAACTGCTGGCACCACCAGCACAGGTACCAAACCAATTTCATGGCTAAAATGTGTTGGCAAACAACAAATTTTATAGTATTTTTGTCAAATAAGAATTATACAAGTTTTCTTTTATTCGACAAAAATACAGTGAAATGTGACCTTTTAAACAAAACACAATATCACGCCTATATTCCCCGAAGGATTAGGCAGAGGTGTATTGTAACACCCTCATTTCACTGTTATGTTTGTCAAACCCCATGTAATAGGGGGCGAGCCGATTGCCATCAACCGGGCACAATTCCAGACTCCAGGCTGCTACTGAGGAATTCCACACGGAAAAACCTAATAACATTTTGCCCGACCTGGCGATTAATGTCTCTGTAAACGCATTTTTTACGTATTAAGTTTTTTGCTGATATTTGAAAGTTCTAATAGAGAAGTCTGTTAAAAGGGTTCCGTACCTAAAGGGTAAAACGGAACCCTATTACTAAGACTCCGCGGTCCGTCCGACCGTCTGTCACCAGGCTGTATCTCATGAACCGTGATAGTTAGACAGTTGAAAATTTCACAGATGATGTATTTCTGTTGCCGCTATAACAACAAATACTAAAAGACAGAATAAAATAAATATTTAAGGGGGCTCCCATACAACAGACGTGATTTTTATAGATAATGGTACGGAACCCTTCGTGCGAGAGTTCGACTCCCACTTGGCTGGTTTTTTTTTTTCAACATAATGTAGGTACCTATGTCTATAATGGCGCCTTCATTTTTTCATTCTCTTTTTTATCAAACTGTACGAGTTTCAATAAAAAAAAAAACATTTTTTTTCCGAATAAATGCATCTCAGATTAATAACAAGCATAGATACCTCGCTAAAATAGCAACTGAACTCATATATTTGCATCATTTTGACTTATGGAGCCGCTATGATGTTAGAGAAGGACACGTATACAGAAACGTTTCGAAATTTCGTAGGTAGTCACTAATTTTATTCTGACTAGTGATGTGACCCACTAAATTTCAACGTCGATAGAATTTAAAATGACATGCATTATCACATCTTATACCGCTAAAAATAAACCGTACCTAAAATATATAAATTATTAAGCATACTTAAGAGAGAATACATACATATATTAGGTTTCGTTTATCGTTTTTTTGAAGTTTGTTCAAAATGAAACGATACTTTAATAAGTACGAACTAAATAATTCGTCATCATCATCATTCCCTACAGTTCTTTATGAATTAAACCTGACCCGGCTAACCCCGAATGTATTTAATTGACATAGTAACTTTTGAATTTACTGAAAACATAGTGGAAGATATTCGGTTTTGCGTATGTTTTTAGCAACTTTTGCTTCAAATTACTTTCTCATATTTATTTGGATTTTAGATATTTACACATGATGAAAACCAGCACAAAGCAACTGTAATTGGTTGTCATAACAACCAATTACAGTAAATAAATATAAAAATAGAAGAGTCCGTGAACAACACTCTCATAAATTCCTCTCACAGTACTTCTGACATACCAATAAAATCTGACAATATTTGTCAGAATCGCTACTGGATCGAAAGGATGATCCAATAAAATATTGGTCAGTAAGAAGAGTCGTTTGAGGAATACGCAAATGAATATTGAGTATTGAGGTGTATTGAGCGATATAGCGTTACGCTACCTATCCCTTTTAGGAATATCTGTCCCATCCAAACGTCTCTTACTCTCTTCTCGTTGATCAATCACACGTTGAATGAAAGTCGGAATCGTCCCGATTCAGCACGATTGTAGAATTATTATTATTTCATCGCACTTTACATTTTAAGGATTCGCAAATGTAATCAGTAATCAGAAGCTATGTCTTATTTACCTTTTTTTTGTTTATTAAAATTGTGTATTATAGGTACTGAAACTTCTTTTCTTTAAAAAACTTGATACGATACCGTATCGATCCACTGGATCGTATGAATTTGTGTGTATTGATACATGGATCGATACAGTGAGATATGATCCATGGCGATACAAAATATCGATATAAAGCACCTGGATCGAGCATCCCTACGACAAACGCATAGCAATGAACACGCCAACAAGTCAAATAGTTCAATGAACGGACTGTCAGACATTGAAGCAAAGTACTATTGGGTATTTAGATCAAATAGAACAAAATGACGTTTCATCTTGTGACAAAGCAAAAAAAGTAAAACTGAGAGTAAATCATTTATCTCATTCTCACATCCTGTTTCTTGCTATAAGATAGAACGGGAATAAAGACAATTACAGAGCTACATTTTTAGCCTTCCTTCTATGCTTTAGTCATTATTCTGAGAAATGCATTCAGCCGACAAACAATTAAATTAATGTCATAATATGACGTAAGCACAGATAATCCAGTATAATTTGACAGTCAGGGTGGCGCTTCTTCCCAAGGCAAAACGCATTGAGATAGAAACATGGAGGCGCCGCGATATTCTATACATACATTTGCTTATACAAATATGAGTGAAATACGATACAGATTGTGAAATATCGTTTTGTTTCTTTCTTTCTAATGTAGTAATCGTATTTGATAAAAGAGACAACAATACTTCAGTTGTTGCTCATAATGGCAACATTTTGCTGTGATGTAGTGACAGTTGTAGGTAAGTGCGGCATCCGTCATATTATGCGCCAAGTTTCGTGGTAGTTCTGCTGTCAAATGGTTGTATACTTTTGTATTATTGAGATTTGTGAGAAAATTACGAAGAGTTTACCTTTTAAACTGCATGTGTTTGTTGGAAAACAGCAATTCAACATGCCTGTGTGTTGTATTGTGAAGTGTGGTGTAAGAAAGAAGGAAAATCAACCTCAATTGTCTTTGTACAGGTTAGGAGCCGGCTTTCATGCAATAATACAGTTTCGAGTAAGCGATCATGAGTTTATGGATAAAGTGTAAATATTTAAGTGTAAAGTGTTAATATTTGGGTTTATTTCCGTCCAACAGACGATTTTTACTATTTTTAATTTTATTCGTTTGTTTACAATAATACGTCATGGTGGAATAGCGTTGCACCGTTGCCGTAACAGTTCCCGATACTAGTTCCTTCGCTGCTCTGAAACGATATTGGTATAATGTGTGGGCTAATCGGTTCGAGTGACCTTGCTAGGTCCGGCAGTAATTCACAGCAAGGAAAGACCGTCCCATAGAGTTTTTTGATGGTTATACGTGATCTGAAAATAAGACGTCAGCATTTTGTTATTTGTTGTAATTACATATTATTAGCAATTGTAACCAAATGATCTAGTGATAAAAATACTAACATTTTTTATAGGTTTCCTAAAAATTAAGGATTAAGGAAAAAGTGGAAGAGGCTAATTGCGAAGAAAATATTAATCATCGACATAACGAATGGTACATCTGTTCCCTTCACTTTGAAGAAAGTTGTTTCAATAGAACACTTGATATAATGAGATTACATGATAACTCAGTTCCTACAATATTTTCGGTAAGTGTGTAATAAGATTATTGATAAATAATAGCCTGGCCCTTTGGCCTGAAATAAATTTATAGATATAATAGTTACATAATACACTACCTCAAAGGTGGCGTGGAAACGTGTGCATATTATGACGATTTTATTTTTACTCCACCAGTCAGTATGTTAATCATAATAGAAACATTATCTTCTTCCTAGTAGAAGAACTTGTTTTTCACTGGGATCCGCATACCTACCGGAGGCTACAGACCAGATATAAAAGAAGCGAAAGTGCAAACGTGATGCAATTAAAAAGCGTTTTTTAATTCTGTGCAGGATAAAACGCTACATTAATTTTATTCTCAGGTATCAGAAAGTAAGTAAACTTACTCATATTTTTCTGTTACAACGGACTGTTCGTATATGAATTATAATTCAAGCGTGATATTTAGTAGGACTCGTAATACTAGTATCGATACTCGTTACAGTAACACTATGTTCCATGATTGACACAACCCTAGCATTGGCAGCCATTTTATGCGCCAGTCTAGGTTGTAGGTATGCACCTTTTTTTGTAGGTATTTCCAGTCCATACTATTTAAATGTCTATGGCAAAACGCGATTATTACGTCATATTCTTTTAATTTTCATTTAGTTCTCTTCTTCGCCGCGTATCTAGATATACTGGACGGAGAATACGTGACATCGCCAACAGGAAAAGTCCGCGCACCAGTCTAAATATAAATATATAATAGAGATTTAAACCGGTCAAGTGCGAGTTTGTTGCTCGTCGAGTGTTCCGAATCTTATTGCAGCCCGTATTTTTATATCACTATCGTTTGTATAAAAATATATAAAAAATCCCTCAGTCAGAAAATAAAATATTTCATCATGGTTACATTTAGCGTGTAAGAAATGGGGAAGGCAACGCAAAACTAAAGCAGATGACAGCACCTCCATACTTAGTTATTTCCACCAATCAGAACCATCAGGTTGATATTAACAATAATGTCAAACACATTGCAACCAATAAGATTGCAGTGGAACAATCAAAAGTGGCGCCATTAGTTCCACAGTTGCCTTCCCCATTCAGATGTCAAACAAAACAGGTCAACGGGGACCAATTTACAAGGTTAGTCGGAAAGGAGATACTAAGCCGCGGGCACAGAGTACATTATATATAGGGTTTTTTTTTGTTTTAAAGAAAGTGATAAAATTTAAAATTCGATTAATTTTTTTCCCAATAAGTAAAATTTATTTTTAATTTAGTCTTTTCAAAAATTTTTCATCCCTGCTTTAGTTATGAATTCAGAAAATGGAGTTTATAATCCGTGACCCCAAATGTGACGTAAAATCTAAACACAGCTAATCATAGCTGAGGATAGATAGAATTTAGCGTAAGAAATCTTTGAACAGCCATTTCCCGAGTTATTGAGTTTTGGGGAAAGTTGTAGAACAAAAGTTATTCATTATTATGGGTACTTTAACACCCTTTCGGCTTAGTACTCCCTTTCCGACTAACCTTGTATAGGTGTAGGAGAGCAATTTCGTAAAAAAAGCCATGTTAATGTGCCATTTCTTTTTATTAACCCCCGACGCAAAAACGACGGGGTGTTATAAGTTTGACGTTTCTGTGTGTGTGTCTGTCTGTGGCATCGTAGATCTCAAACGAATGGACCGATTTTGATGCGGTTTTTTCTATTTGAAAGCTGATGTAATCGAGATGGTTCTTAGCTGTAATTCATGAAGATCTGTTCGGGCGTTTGAAGATCATCAGCTCATTTCCTACTTGACAAAAGGGTCTTACCAACTTTCACTGGTCCGATTGATTTGAAATTTGGTGTATTGTTACTTTGGTGGTATTTCCAAGACATGGCAACCTTGAGCTGATGCTGTAGTATCAAGTAGTATGCAGGATACCCAACCCCTCAGCAACTTATAGGAGATATAGCATGTTTGGGCTCATAAGAATGGTCTCAATGAGTACATGTTAAATAGATGATGGTGTCTTCTAGTAATTTAAAAAGTATTAAATTAAATTTAAAAAACCACCGACTCAAAAAGAACCCGTAAAAAGTAAAAAATGAAATGTGTTTATTGGCCATTTACCTAACTTTATTAAAGGTACCTAGTAATATTTTGATTCAAGCGTCGTCACCGCGTCGGGGGACCGCTAACTAAAGAAAACAAAAAAAGAAGCTGGGTAATGATAATTTACTTAGCGGTCCCTCGACGTGACGACGCTTGAATCAAAATATTACTAGGTACCTACCTACTTTTAATAAAGTTAAATGGCCATTAGACATATTTTATTTTTTACTTTTTAGGGGTTCTTTTAGTCGGGGGTTTTTTAAATTTTAAATTTTTGAATTGAGTTTGAAAATTTTAGGCATGTAATGCGGAGGAACGAGGAACGTGTCGTGAGGAAAGTTTTGAGTATGAATGTGGATGGTTATAAAAGTAGAAGAAGACCAAAGAAACGATGGATGGATAGTGTGAAAGATGATATGGCTACAAAGGGGGTGACTAGTGAAATGACGGCTAATAGAGATGTGTATGGAAGAAGAAGACATACTGCGCGTACCACAAATAAGTTGGGATAAGGGATGAAGAATGATGAAGATGATGAGTTGGAAACTTGATTTTTTATAATACTCTTGTTGAACTTTTTATTAACTGATATAAATTTCAACTTAATACTTTTTAAGGTACCTATCGTCGCTGCGCCTGCAAAATCCGCTATGTGTTTTGTTTTTAATCTGTCTTTGATGCTATATTATAATATACTGGCCTGCAAAAATAAGTATCACACTTTTAAAATTGCAATAACTTTTTAGGTACACAAGATATTTTCGAAACAAAAAGGACTCAAAAAAGAGTTTAACTTTGTTACTATAGTTTCAAAGAAAGCTGATAAAAATTGCTATAAAACGTTTTTTATTTTAAATCTCTAACTTCTATAGTTTAGAAAAAATTGAAATTTTAAAAGTGTGATACTTATTTTTGCAGGCCAGTGTAGTTCTCAAGCCACGTGCACCTGTAAAATCTGTTTTTTAATAATTTATTTGATCAAGATGATTTCAATATAAATTATTAGAAAACGTATTTTACAGTTGCACGTGGCTTGAGAACTATTATAAAATAGCATCAAAGACAGATTTTCAAAAAATAACAGCGTATTTTGCAGGCGCAGCGACGCTATCTAGTTTTACTGAAGAACCCTAAACAAGCAGTTCCGATTACAAAATCCTTGTTTCGTTAAAAATAAAGTTGTTGTTGTCTTTGCGCTTATTCGTCGTATCATCGAGTCGGTATAAACGCATTGCACTTACTGTGGACGAATAAAAATGTGAAATTGTTTTTTAATTTTTTTATTAAAATATTTTTGTGCACGTTTATTTCTGACTTCGTAACGACGTTATTTGGTGAGTTGTCGCTTGATTTTTTGTAGATTAAGAACTCATCAGTGATATTATCTCCGTTTATTCATCTATTTACATATTTGATACATTTTTAAATATTTCTATAAAAAATATAAAAAAAACATTTAAAAATATAAAAAATAGTAGCCCACCGGCATCGGGAACAGGGTCCAAGCTACCGGTGGTCAGGGCCTCAGAGAGAGGAACTTCCTAACTATACGTGCCGTGTCCAGAAGTACCGCTTTCTGTATCAGGCCCTTGACCCAGCTGCCCAACGCGAGCCTCGTCAGATGTTGGTCGAGGCTCTTGGCTATTAAGCCATTGGCCGTCACGACTATCGGATCAGGTGATATTATTATTATAATTTAAAAAGGGGCGCATAGCTACCTATTGTTTTAACATGTCTGGCAGTGATCGAAACACTATAGGTACCTTTCTTAACTAATACGCTCATCTCAATAAGCTCTTAAAAATAGGCAATCAATCCCGTTTTATTAATCGACTTCATAAAAGGACGGGGTTCTCAATTCGTTCGTTTTAAGTTTTTTTAATATGTTTTTTTTTTATGAAATTCCCCGTGCTACCCTATTCCCTAATAACCTTGTATTATTTAGGGCCGATTTTATCAATGTCGGATAACTTTTATTCGAGGAATAAAGACGTTTTGACAGCTTTTGTATAGAAATTCTGTAGAAACGTCTCGCTTATTCTTCCGAAAAAGGTGTCCAACGTTGATAAAATACCTAGGCCCCAAATAATACAATTCGGGAATAGGGTACCACGGGCAATTTCAGAAAAAAAAACATACAAAAAAAAACTTGTCTTTAAAAAAATCGTTTAATACCTACTATGCGTGCCAAATAAGAATAGCACTGTCAAGACGCCATTTTGTTCCGCAATACTCGTGAACTTCATTACCAAAGTGTAAGGTATGCAAAAAAGTAAATAAAGAAATTATATTCAGTTTAATTATTTTTGTTCACTTTTATGGTTTTTGTTATCAATTATACGCCAAATTAATTACATAGTAATTATATTATTATTATGGCGACATATTAGGGTGACCAGTAGCATTTCGTGAAGTTAACTATATATATTGGTTCATTTCTTTAATGAATACTGTTTTCAAATATTATTAAATTATCCAAAATTATCTACTTATGGAATTCAATAAATAATATTTTATAAAAATGAATGTAAATAATAATGAAATCTATGAATAAAAAAATATTAGGTACATTATTTTTTCATAGTATTTTTTGCTGGCAGTACCAATTTGACAGCTATCGTGTGAAGTTGTAGCAAGCGCGATCCTATTCTTATTTGGCACGCATAGTACGAAATCAGATAATGGAGCATATCTGTGACCACAAACATGACCTGCTAAAATTTAAACACGGCCGATAATAGGGTTACCTGCCATATTTTTATGATCAGTCATTTCTCTAAAAGTAGGTATTTACTTTTGCGGAAAGTTGTAGAACAAAAATTATTCATTATTATAGGTAGGCACTTTAATACCACTTCGGATTAGTACCTCCCTCTTCAAAGATGGAAAATGTTCTCAATACGATGTTTATTTTTTTAGGGTTCCGTACTCAGAGGGTGTCAACGGGACCCTATTACTAAGCCTCCGCCGTCTGTCCATCCGTACGTCCGTCTGTTATTCACAAAGCTGTATCTTTATAGCCGTGATAGGTACCTAGTTGAAATAATAACATAATATGTGTTACTGTATAGCCTATATCACGGCAAACATTAAAACTTGGAAATACAAAGGGGGTCCCTATACAAGAAACCTCAAAAAAATGCATTATTTGTTCCCGCTCTATCTTAAAAATAGAGCAAATACATACAAGCGTCCAACTTGGTATGATTGCAGTGCATACCAGGGGCGTAGCTACCGCCGTATCTGCCGTATCAATTATACGGGGCCCCCGGGCCCCCAACGTGCGTAAGCAAAAATTGATAAAAACTGTCAGACCTGTCACTATTGTCCATAGAGGCAGAAACTTTAGAAAAACTAAAGTCACCATCAGCTATAAATGATTTAATAAATCCGTTTTCGAAAAAAAGGCAAGGAGAGTGCATATTTAATTTGAATTGTTTGTAAAAATTTTGGAAATAGTGACAGATAGATAATTATGATGAATAAATATTTCTTTTAATTTTATGCAAACATTTTTTTTCTTTTGTGAGAAATTTTTACCCTTCCTAAGGGCCCCCAAACAAATTATTATACGGGGCCCCGCCAAGGCACGCTACGCCACTGGTGCATACTCTATAGTTAAACAAAAAATATTAAAAACCGTTATTTCACAGACAAGTGTGGTGGTACGGAACCGTCGTTGCGCGAGTCCGACTCGCACTTCATCGGTTTTTACTTTTTATGTGTTCCCACATATCTCTACTAAATATGTACTGATTTGGATGATCTTTTTTGTTTGAAAGGTTATACTACCGACGTGGGCTCATAATAAGTTTTGTCATGATCTAATGAACCGCTTCGGAGATAAAGTCACTCCTCAACGACGAACAGCAAAAGTATCGCGATTAGGTTACTGTGATCACAAATGAATCATATTTCGTATAGCTACATATTTTATTAGTTTACACAAAACAGAAAAATAAATAATAATAAAAAAACAAGTAGGTAAAAACCGACTTCATAAAAACTGAAAAAAGAAAAGATTAAATCGATTTGCGTGAAGGTGAACCACTGACTTCTAATATTATTGAAATAGAGGTCAGTCAGGTGAACCTATTCCTAGCACAAGCAAAACTAATTTAGATGTTTGCCAGAAATACCAATCTAAAACATCATTGCGTCTTGTTCAAGAAGAAAAAGAAAATCTTTTTCTTTTTTTATCTTTTCCCGTCTCTATGAATAGTTCTGTATCGTGGGTGCGTTTATAGACACAAATCTTCACACGCACAAACATCCAAGCCCAGAACAACTATCTGTAGGCCATTCAAATACTTGTTCCTTACGAGAATCGGACCCGCAACACGTTGCGAAGCAGCCAAGCGCTCGGGCACTGCGCCAATCGTGTAATAATGTACTTTTTTTTTACAGGTTTTCGTCCATTTTTAACATCACGAGAAGATACGAAACTTGAAATACCTGCGTCTTATGACGAATATTCGAGGGGCTGCAGGTTGCAGGCGTGACGAGCTCATTCCTCTGGTGCTGCATAAAGAGTATCTGTGGCTTCGAGAACTACCACGTGTTGTATTGATATTATACCTTCAGTGACGTGCGCATTGTAAGAAATCATGAATAGTTTAATTTATAAAAAGCGACCAGGCACGTCAGGGATTCGTGGACAGCTTTATGAGACAAAACTAATTAGTTTAATACATTTTAGAGCGAAACATGATGATTGTAGTAAAGAGTTTTATTTAGCCACAAATGTAAGCGACATAGGAGCATTTGATGACATTTGCTTCAAAGCACAAGTGAACGGTCTTGATAAACCAGTCGCGGTGTTTATACAAGCCAAACATAGGGACAACACTAAAATACTAACGCTCAACAATAAAAATGATTTAGCCAAATATTTTGAGAGTTATTTAAAAATCAGACGCAAATTCAAACCGTCTAATAACGACGTGATGTTTGAAGGAAACTTTGATGATACAGAATGTTTATTCGTTATTTACACGAACGCAAAAGGCGATCTCACTAACAACTTGTATGAAGGTAAGTTTGCCAGTTACTTGGACGACCTGATAGGCACCGGCGATGCTGGCCTACAGCCAGCTTATCAATCTTATGATGATGTAGAGCTTTTATGTAAGACAGCTATGAAAGATGAAATCTCTGCGCTGGCTAGACGCATGGCGAAGATTATGTGTAACGAGGACGATGATCAGATATCAATGAACGATGAGCTTGTGTTACGTTATCATGTCGTTCTGGCGCAGAACGTTTTCAACGTATCAGACATCCAGCCCGAAGGACATCGACTCGCGAGCCTCCGAAAAGATATTATTGATACCAACGACGAATTTCTTAAGTTATTTAAAGATACACTGTTCACAGAGGTACTTAATATATTAAAGATTGAAGAATATAGAAAACAAAGTTTATTATCACTAATAATTGATGGACATCTAGAAATCCGTGCTGTCCAGAGGTTGTTTGCTGATTGCTTTAGCAGTGGATGGTTTGGTATCAAAGGTATATCACAGAGTTTTTCACAACGCTCAAAACAAATATATGAAATAGAATCAACGGACGCAGAGCAAATATTACGTATGATTAAAGTCCCGGCTGCGTTTGGGAATAAAGATTTGACAATAATAGGCAACGATAAAAAGATTGAAAAAAGATTGAATCATTTAACATCGAGATTCGTCGATTTATTAGAAAAATCGAAACCCAATCATGTTGTTACTATAGATAAATATTTGGAAGATGGATTTCTGCGACTTAACGGTGGAATCGCAAGTGCCATTGGCAATATTTTGGTGCTTGACAAAAACCCGAAACTATATAAGTTCACAGATGACTATGAATCGCTAGAAGATCTAGCTAAAATGTGGTACAAAAAATTAAAAAGTGAAATCCCAAATCTACATGAATATAAATTTGACATGAAAGTTAAACATTTTCCGATACTCTCATTCACTTATAGTGATTATGACGAGAATTTAGCGAAAGATTTTTTAAACCGTTTCCTATTTTATACGAACCAAGCTGATGAACACCACGTGGAGGACATCTTGAAGAAAGCTATAGAAGATAATCATTATCATGAAATAACCAACTTCCGAGTGAGATCGGCTGCAATATTTCTAAAATACCACGACGCAATACAGAAATGGTGGATGAAGCCTGAAGAGGGAACTTATCTTACAAAAGAAAGTGAGATTTATGAGAATGCTTTAAAAGATACAGTTACTGAACCTCTAATAAACGTCATAAACATGATGTATGCAGTAAGAAACCAAAATATTGATTGCACATTCAATGAAAACGCTGTAAATTCGTTAAATTTGCAGGGTCATCTTTCAGGGACTGTTATTGTTACAGAGAGCACAGCACTTACTATTGCTAAGGTCAAGCAACATTTGGAAAACAAAGGCGTTATCGTAATAGATATGGAATACATTTTAAATCTTTCAATAAAAGATCACAACACATTACAGACAGAATTGACGACAATTAACAAAGATAAAACAATCATTATTGTTTGCACTAATGTACAGAAAACCAGAATCTGTTTTAAAATATTAGAAAATTTCGCAAACATTCATGATAAAAACATTATTATTGTTACGGATAAGCTCTCAGTAGAAATTGTCATAAATTATTTTTCGCAAGCAGATTTAGTTAACGATACAAGAAATAGACTAGTTGACTTGAGTGAAGAATCACAGAAGAGTATCTTAATGAATACTAGAGTTGTATTTCAAGGTGATGACGTGAGTTTAGATTTGATCGCAGACGAAGCATCGATGGCACTTGTAGAAGGAGAGATATTGAACAAAATCATGCATAACGGAAAAATTATAATAGGTAAATCGGTCGGCAATGCGAATTATGACAAAATAAAACACCTGTATATTAACAGACACTTCTATCCCAGTGAATTGGATTTGGGTGAAAGTTTTGACAATGTCTTTAGAAAATATATACACACAGCTGACGTACGTTTCAATATAAGAAAAAAGAACAAAGAAAGAATAAGTGTAAAAACATTGCAGGATATTAAAGATGACGTTGTAATTGTCTTTGCAAATCCCGGAATGGGCAAGTCTACTTTACTCAGTCACTTGTCAATTAGAACAAAGAAACTCGATCCAAAAGTTTGGATTATAAGAATAAATTTATTGGAGTATACAAAAATATTCAGTAAGTGGCAGGAAGATAAAACAGACGTCGATACTTTGGAAAGTTTAACATTTCTCTGTCAAGTTGCACTCAGCGAGGAACGTAGCAAAATGAACGAAGTAAAAATTATATTAGGAAAGTCTGAAGGTGTTGTGTATCTAAAAGATTGTACAGGCGATGAGTGGACTGTTTTCGAGCTAAAAATGTTCCTGCATTTTTATAACAAGAAAGAACTGATATTCTTATTTGATGGGTTTGATGAAATCTGTCCGCATTATGTACATGAAGCGTTGGCATTATTGAAAGTCGTCGAAAATTTCCCTCAAAAACATAAAACGTGGATCACAAGCAGAACGTATGATAAAATAACTATTATTTTAGTTCAGCAGTTTAAGAAGTTTTACGAAATAAAACACTTGTCCAGGACCGACCAAGATTTATATTTGTATACATTTTGGATAACAAAGAACGTATTACGGGAACTGAATAATGATCAGCTTCAAAATGTATACGACTTTATAACATTTATATCGAACAGCGATAAAATTAAAACGGTATTGAAAAAAAATGGAATTTCAGCTACTCAATCACATAAGGACATGTCGTATATTAAACTCTATTATAGTTTTATTTTGTATTTAAAAAGTCAACTTAAGGCTACTTCACAATCTGTAATAGATGCTCTTAATATACTTAGTAAAGAATATGAAGATAATAATAATATTCTTTCCGAATTTGTCGCAACCCCTTTGCATTTGTATTTATTAGCTGACAATTTTTATAAAGAAATTAAAGATGTTAGCAAAAAACCTAACAAATGGGGCTTAGATAATGATGCTTTAAATATCTACGAAAGCTTTTTAGAAATTAAATTGAAAAAAATACGTTACGAAGAGAAAAATGAAATTGACATGTCCAAACCCGATAATGTTGTATCTTATGAGAAAGAACGCGCAGATGTTGTTGCTAAGCATAAAAAATTAGCAGCCTATGCTGTTTTTAATCAAAATTATCTTATATTATTTGATAAAGAAGTGTTGAATGAAGTTGAGACTATGATAGATATTTTGAAAGACGGAAAAGAAAAAACGGGCATTATTTGTAATATAGTGAACGATATTCCGGTGTTCGTACACTCATCGATTGCGGAATACTATGCTATTAAATACATATGTGATTTAATAAAAAATATCGCACGCAAGGATAAACAGAAATCAATTTGGGATTTTATATTAAACGTGATGTTTTTTCAATACAACTTCAGTGTTCTACACATATTGGACTTCGAAATAAAAGATGATAAGAAACTTACTGCTGTTGTAAACAAAAATAAAAACATAATATTTGGACTGCTTCTTGAACAAGGCAGAGACGTTGACTACAAAAATTGCGACTTAAAGTCGTCCCTATGTGAAGCAATTCGTTACGATTTACGTAACTTGGCGTTTCTGTTCATATCAACTCTCGATAATAACTTAGACGAGACTAATTTGATGGATTTCATCAATATTGTTATTAAAACAAATATGTTTATATTCGCTGTGAAAATGGAATGCGAAGAATTGATCAAAATAATTGTGGATCACGTGAAGAGAATTGATCCAACCAAATTACTAACGTTGTTTGAAAACCTTGAGAAGTTTGAAATGAATGGGATTGCCGATATTAGTACTGATGAAATAGTTCATAAATTACACAGACATGTATGGACACGTATGGACATCATTCCTGATTGGGGTAACTTAGCTGAATACAGCGGACAAATATATTTTATTTAAAACTGAATATACAGAATGTAAACGAAATCATGTAATTTCTTCAAACCTCGTGATGTACTGCTGACGTAGATTAACACTGCACGGGATAATTTTGGATTCAGTGAAAAAAAAATACAAGTAGTAAACGTGTTTTGTTCTTAACATGAGGCATTTTAGCGCCCCGAGCAAATTGCGCGGTATCGCTCGCCGGGCAGTCATTTAACTCGAGGGGCTAAAATGCCTCACGTTAAGAACTCATCAGGTTTATTTACCTACTTCTTGTATTTTTTTTAGTATTGAATTCTAAAGTATGCCTTGCAGTGTCAATCTATGTCAGCAGTACATCACGAGGTTTGAAGGAATTACATGATTTCGTTTTACACCCTGTATTTATTGTATAACACAATGGTGACGATTTTGTTACACATTTTGACAGTACTAAACTAGACTAAACGCAACTGTCACTTTCTTTTTCTATTGAAACAGAAAGAGACGAACACACTTAGTTTAGTTTAGTCCTGTCAAAATGCGCAACAGAATCGACACCAATATTTAGTTTGGATATCTATCCCTTTCTAAATAGGGTATTTAGAAAGAGACAGAATTCCAAAGTAAATATTCAAGGTCAAATATTTCGATTTTCAGTAAGTGTTCGTCGTAGTGTGTTTTACATCTTTACGTTCATGGGAAGAACTTTTAATAATAAGATCTTGGTATATTTTAATTTTAGATTATACATTTAAATGTACATATTTTGAACAGGAAATATAAATGTATTTTGATTTTGTTTATATCTTTTTAAACATACAATAAGCTATAATTAAATAAACTTTGATTCAAACCCACGTGCTAATTACTTTGGAGTTCCCAAGAGTGGCATTTTGGAGGCATTTTTGTTTGCCATCCATTCAATAACCTGTTGTCAGCATCAACATTGACTTTCTAATGAATGTATTGGATGGTGATTTAAGCTATTATTACTTTTATAAGTAATATTATTTTATTTACATAAAAAATAATAATATGTTATTAATATTGTTTTTTTTTAATGTCATTTCAAGATTGACAGCAGAGTTTTTGAATGACTTGTGTTAAAAAATACAATGTTAGGCAAAGAATATACTAGGTCAGGGATGGCGAACCTTTACGTATAAAGGTCAAAGCACACATATCAACTCTGAAAGGGATCGTCACCGTATCAACTCGAGCCGTTCAGCATTCTTTGTATGAAACTCCCTACTGCAACGCACACTAATCGGAATCGTAACGTAATAACCTCGCCTCGGGACAAGCTCACGAACTACGGTGCGGTGCGTGGTCAACTAGGTTCCCACGCTTACGGTTCGTCGTCCCCGCGCTTACGTCTCTCCGTACCCGAGCTTACGTCTCTTCGTCCACCCTTGCCCCTTTCACCCCTCCCGCGGCCTGCCTGCAGCACACTACTGTTACTGCGAGCCGTAAGCGCGGCGTCGCCTAGCCGTAGCCAAGTCGACGTATCGGAGCTGCTGATCCGCTTTGGTTACGTGCTTACGTTAGGTTGACGCCTGTTTGACGGCGAGGCGAAAGGCGATACGGTAACGATCCCTTTCCGAGTTGATATGTGTGCTTTGACCATTAACGTGCCATTTTTCTAAAGGAATGTTTAATGATGTCATAGACGTGCCATCAAATAATTTAGACTTTGTGATTATTGGAGATTATTGGGTCATTTATAATACCTACTTTACATTTTGAATTTTGTGATCAGTGACGTGCCTAAAATATTGTGTCGCGTGCCATTAACGGCACGCGTGCCATTGGTTCGCCATCCCTGTACTAGGTACACTTTACCGAAATGTCGTCGCTTCGCCAAGAGTTTCACCAGGATTCATCGCAATTCAAACACTTGTGACACCATACTAAGTATTAATGGGCTGTAACCAGAAGAACAATATTAATTTTAATTTAGTATAAAGTTCTACAACAGAAAACCAAACTTACCCGCATTCGCTTCGCCGAATCTCCTCCCGCCATGTTGACCAACCAATATGAGACTAACTACATTTGGAATAAGAAATTAACATTAGAATTATTATGCAATTATTGTAATAATAGTAATATCCATTTTATATAATCTTTAAATTTATATAAACCAACCAAACTTACAAATTATCATATTTCAAATGTGACAGAATTAGGCGAAATTGGCGCCAAAACTATCATCATAAATATCAACATACAAAAACAATGATTAAACTTTTAATCTCAATAAAATATTCAGATATTAACTGTAAGCAATATTTATATTATTTGTGTTAAACAATTTAATAATAAATAATTTATTTTATCAACTGGGGGAAGCCAATAAATAAGTTAATTTCTGAATAATATATTTATTTATTTAAGTTTCACTAGATGGCGTTGTAGTGAATTAATGCTAAATCTGATAGATGGCATAACTATGAGCGCGCCCATGTATATATTTATTCTTATAACTTATTAAATAAATATTGTACATATTAAGATTTATTTTATATCGACTTATTTAATTTTTTTGCTACATATCTTTATATTTTAATTATGAATGCAACTGAAAGGCCAAAACATCGACTTGGCATTTTCGTCACACGTCATCGCTGACGTTTGGAAAGTGCGTTCGGTACACAAAAATATAAAACAGTTTAATTCGTACATACCAAAAGTAATTACAGCTTTTATTTTTGATGAATAATAAGACGTTACAAAATTATTTAAGCACGCAAGTAGGTATTATGGTAATTTTGTGTCCGATATAACATTGATTTATTTCCTTAATTATTTATTTTCATTATTTATAATTTAGTATTTGAGTAATTTTTCAATGATACGTTTACCCGTTTAAGTTTTCGAACGCCACATTTCACAATTCATATACGTGGAGCCAAAGTGAGAGTGCTATTACTGCACTTTTTAAATTAAAACTTATTCATTTAGTCACAATTTGTTAGTAAGACTGCAAAATGTTCACAAAATACGCGATTTGTTTGTTCGCCGTTGCATCTGTCGCGTTCGCGCAGGGCTGCACAAACCCTCAAGTGGAGGCTTCATCTTTCACAAGCTTAGATGCTACAGTTGTGACACAAATAGCTTATATTACAGAATTTACGCTGAAATGCGACAATCCCTTGCCTGAAAACTACGCATTGTACGCAGAGGTTGAAGGGAAGCCGCTGACTGCGGCCCGTGTTGGCGACAACAAATATCAGGTAAGCATAACCTTTTTGTTACATTTTTACTTTCCAAGTCCCGTTTAGAATGTTGGTGACGTTAGCAATTGGTTCTTTATACACTCTGGTGCTAGAACCATGAATAAAAGTCAGCTGTTTTGAAAACCAGTCGTAAAAATACTTCACATTATCTAAAAATAAAAAAAACCTAAGAGAGTGTTATGATGGGAGGGTTTCAAGAAGAAGGCTTACTCCTGAGACCTTTGAATTCTGAAACAATCAAATTTCATCATCATCATCTTTCTGCCCCTATCCACACTAGGTGGGGTCGGCGCAACATGTATTTCATAAATCCATGTTGTTAGAGGTTTTGGCTTATTGTTTTATGACCGGCCGCCTGCCTGACATCAACCCTCCTTGGGAATACTCGTTGCGCCGTCGCGCGGGTGACCCAATGTGCTTGCTGATATTATGCACTGGGTCCCAAAATGATATGCTTGTCAATCTTATTGCCGACAACTAAGCAGACTATGTTCTTCTTGGTGGAGTATACTTGAAGTTCCTCGACCCACTCATTCAGTTTAGCTAAGGACTTTGGTTCTGACACATTGTAAACTAATGAAGCAATCAAATGTGATTCTAATTATTGTCAAAAATCAACATAAGCTCACAATTGTACCGAGGTTTGAATTAAAACACTACAATTAGAAATAGTTGTTTGTTTCAAATCCAGATATACTAAAGTCCATATTACAGAACATTCCTCAAGTCCAGTTTGATCTTTAATCAGCTGATCACTGTTTAAGTATAGAATCAGTACTTTAGGAACGGTCTTATTCCAGAACGGCCATCAATCTATACTCAGATGAAACGAGACTCAAGTCCAGCCAATCGATTGGTTGATTACAGATCAAATCACTGCTTGGGGTCGAATCTACGAACTGAATAACGATCTAGATAGAATAAAGCCAAACTCATCTGAACTATGATCAATGAATCTATGCTTGAGGAATGTTTTAAAATTAAATGTAGACTCAAAACTAGTTTTAAACAGAGATTAATGCTTGAGTTTCGTTCTGTAATACAGCCCTTAAACACCAATTACAAGCAATAGCTGGTCATATTTAGAAGATACTAGCTTTTGCCCACAATTTCACTCACATCTTCAAGAAATATCTTCATGTACCTGGATAAAAGAATCCAATATATTAATCCAGAACATGGTCTATCTGTGCGGCAATTTTAATCCAAATCCGATTAGCCATTTATGAGTGGTTCAGTAACAAACACCCATCCATCTTCACAAACTTTCACATTTATAATATATTAGCTGTGTCCTCACGGCTCCGCCCGTAGCCTATGTTACTCAGTGATGATGTAGCTTTCTAACGGTAAAAGAATTTTTGAAATTGGTCCATTAGTTTTTAAGTTTATTTGTTACATACAAAAATACTAATCTTTCCTCTTTATAATATTAGTTTAGAAAAGTGATTGTTGCGGCATATGACACTATTCGTCTTGAGTATAACCGTACTTCACCCATAGATATCAAGATTACTCAGTAAATCAGTAAAAAAAAACATCTACCCACAAAATTTCTTTTAAGCCCAATTTTACCATTTATCCAAGGAATAAGTTAGACATTTTGACAGAATTTCTATACAAAAGCTGTCAAAATATCAAATTTATTCCTCAGATAAAAGTAATCCGGCGTTGGTGAAGTCAGCACTTAGTGAAAGGTAAACTTTTTTTAAACCAATTACGCAGTAAAATATGTTACGACAGCGGCTAGGTATTCTCTTCCCACAATGGCCCAACACTGTATTACAATCGGTGTTACCATTTAACATCTTCAATACAATTAAGGAGATTTTTAATTCATAATGAATCTATACTAATATTATAAAGCTGAAGAGTTTGTTTGTTTGAACGCGCTAATCTCAGGAACTACTGGTTGGTATTGAAAAAATATTTTTGTGTTGGATAGTCCATTTATTGAGGAAGGTTATAAGCTATATAACATCACGCTACGACCAATAGGAGCAGAGCATAAATGAAAAATGTTGCAAAAACGGGAAAAATGTCCACCTGTGCGAAGCCGGGACGGGCCGCTAGTCTATACTAATATTATAAAGAGGAAAGATTAGTATTTTTGTATGTAACAAATAAACTTAAAAACTACTGGACCGATTCCAAAAATTCTTTTGCCGTTAGAAAGCTACATCATCACTGAGTAACATAGGCTACGGGCGGAGCCGTGAGGACACAGGTAGTATAAAATAAATTGCGAACTAGTCTATTTGCTATTTATTTAGTTAAAAAAATAAACTGCATAAAATGCTAGTTCTAAATTGCTTCTTTATAGAAGTAAGTGAAAAGATGCATTTTGCTTGGGTAATTGCACATAGTGACAGCACACCACAGCGATGATGTAGTGTTGGGCCAATCATGTGATCTAACTGTCATAGGACAAGAATACCTGGCATGGCATATTATTATACCATGACAATTAAAACACACACATTTCATAAATACACAATTAGCTTAGTTCATCTGTGTAAATAATATCAAAATAAATAAGAATTTATTAAATAGTCATTATTTATTTTGTTACAAGTCTCTAGAAAAACTTAATTACTAAAATAGCAATAGTTCAAACAATTGGTTGGTTGAAACAATTGGTTCAAACAATGCTTTAGGATAGGCATTTTCCGAAAATTACGAATTTCTACTAAAACCAGGCAATATTTTTTGCTTTGGCAATGTAATAATGCTAGAATATGTATGTATGATGTGCTGGATTCAATCCCCAGTTCGGGCTGTGTTATTGGGTATTTCTATGTGGAATTCTTCAGTAGCAGCCCCGAGTTTGGATTTGTGTCCAGTTTTTCGCTCAATTACATGGGACTTCAACATAACAGCGAAGTCGGGGTGTTACTATACACCTCTGCCCAATCCTTCGGGGAATTTAGACGTGATGTTATGTACATATGTATATATTTACTGATGCTGTCTTAATTTGACAGGTTTCGTGGACCGAAGAGCCCGCAAAGGCCCGCTCCGGTACACACGAGGTCCTGGTTCTGGACGAGGAAGGCTGGGCGTCTCTCCGCCGCGCTCGTCGCGCTGACCCTGCTGCAACCGTCGCTCCGTTGATCGCTATCCAGCTACACCACCCCGGCAGTGAGTATTGTTGACTCTGTTATATTTAATTGCTTCATATTCATGTTAATTTGTCTTGTCAACCTACACAGTGGTTCAATGATAACTACAATGTATGGTTCTGATGGTCCACGGTACTGTAGTCCGCGTGGAACTATACTTCATAAAAGATAGCCTGATCTCTGCGACAGCTGTCAGTAAAATCACTCCTAAGAAGTCCTAAATTTCATAATAGTACAGACAGAACCTGTCAATCTCATATTTTATGGGCATGCCGACCCAATGAATAGGAATGCCGACACAAAACAGATAGGTACTTATATGTGATTGACTTCTGTACCTATCTGTTTTGTGTCGGCATTCCTATTCATTGGGTCGGCATGCCCATAAAGTATGACATTGACAGGTTCTGTCTGTACTAGAGTGCGCGCAAGATAAGTCTGCGCGCGACGGAGGGCGTGCTAAATGTTGCCATGATCGCAAAAATACAAAGTCCTACTTTTAAAGGAAAAGTAGTATATTCGTGAGCATTAAAATTGGGCAGCCCTCTTGTGGTTTATTATATTTTAATTGAGCTAAGTTATGTACGTTTAAATTTACTACCTATCAACTAAATTAATTAGTATTTTTACGTAATTTGCAAAGGAAAAGAACTAAGGTTATAAATGTGCCGTGAGTGAATAAGAATGCAGTATGATTATTATCGTCTGATGAGGTCTATTATAATCTTTATTATTTTTTATTCTTTTTATTCCTAAAATCAGGTAGATCTAGTGACAAAGTCAATAAAACGGCAACATTATGGCGGAACATGATTAGTTCCGATTTTGGCCGCGCGCAGAGTTATGTTGCGCACACTCTAGTTCCGCACGGACTATCGTACACGGATGCACAATCCGCAGCCCTTCGTCAATATACACGCGGCCTACCAGCGATTTAAACTCTTTTATGCATTTGTATAAAAATACTGCAATATTTTGAAGCTTTTTTAAATACCCAATCTTTTTTTCAGTAAACTGAATTTTAAGTTTTTTGAGTGTTTTTAATTGTGGTGGCCTGCCTTTATCTCAGTGTGCCCGAATGGCTTCTAGTTCTTATAAATCTGTGCATCAGTGTACTTGGTGCGTCCAAACCTGACCGCTCGCGAACTGCGCGCGTGCATTTCATGTTCGTATGAAGCTCGCGCGCCGTCCGCGCGCCGCTCGCGTGCAAGCTTTTGTCAGTAATATAACAAAAAAAAAACCGACTTCAACAAAACGAAAAAGTAATAAAATAATTACCATATTATAAAAGTGACAGATTCAGAAGCCGGTGCTAATCTACGCTGAACCAAATTAAAGGCACCGACTTCTGAATCTGTCACTTTTATAATATGGTAATTATTTTATTACTTTTTCGTTTTGTTGAAGTCGGTTTTATTTTTGTTAAAATGTTTTTTATTTCATCCATTTTAGTGGCCTTAATTAAAACATGGTTGGACCTGCTAAAGACGCTGGTCGTACACATAGTCACATCATCACATTATGCGTACTGTTCGTCATTGAGGAGTTCCATTGTTTATCTCCGAAGTTCTTTATCAGATCTTCACCAAATTTAAATGGGACCATTTCGAAAGAATACTCTTTCAAACAAAAGAAAAAAAATTCAAATCGGTTCATAAATGAGGCTGTACTGTGGTAACAAACATTACAGACGAATTGAGAACCTCCTCCTTTTTTTTGAAGTCGGTTAAAAATAGCCGACGCTGCAGCAATTATGCTAACGGCAGTCGTATGGTCCGACATGTTCGGAAGCAAAATTCACAACTGAGGCTCATAGTTCAAACGCGAAAGAAGCTATGTGCGCACGAGCGGCGCACGATACACGCGCCCCACTCGAGCCGGAGTTGCACTAGAGCGGCGCACCAAACGTACGCTGTAACTGCACGCGAGCAGCACGCGCACAGTTCGCAAGCGGCTCGCGAGCGGCGCATTCGGTAGGACTGGACGCAGCATAATGTCCATGGTATAATACTTAGATTATATACCTCTAGATAGAGCCACCGCGTGCCCGCTCATGAGACAGCAATATAAGGCTAAATTACTGCATCCTCCCATCATAGAGCATACAATATACACTAAACACTTAACTAATGGAGTCTATTTCTCATAAATACAAGAATCCCGACGTTCTGTGACAGTCTGCCATCGCAAGCATCGCCACGCAAAAGCCGCTGTCACGCATTAGATATTTCACATCAATAATATTACAATTTCAAGACTAATTTCTCTTTTCCAGGTTACTCCGGCCCCTGGGTGAACTCTGAAGTCATGGCGACCGCCCTCTCCATCTTGGTCGCATACACAGCGCTGCGCAACAAAAGCAAAATCTTAGCCTAAATATTACTATAAACTGTTTATTTTTGTAATTAAATAAATGTGAAGTTAAGTTATTTACAATTACGTTTTATTTTAAACTAGCGACCCGCCCCGGCTTCGCTCGGGTGCAATGTACTAATGTGGGGCATATAAACCTTCCTCTTGAATCACTCTATCTATTGCTGAAAACCGCATTAAAATCCGTTGCGTAGTTTAAAAGATCTAAGCGTACAGACAGCGGGAGCGACTATGTTTTATACTATGTAAAGAAGATTATCCTGAGTCGTGGATGAATAAATATGTTGGACACTGCGCGCTGAGCAAAAACTATTATAATTCTAAAAGAATTATGCTTCTTCATAATTTACCTTAGTGAGTGCTATTGCGTGCGGTCTCACGCTGTCTTTCTCGCTCTATTAAATGACGTTCTTGAGCGACAGAAAAGGATAGAGCATAAAAAAACGCGATTCCGTGCTGACAGATGTGGGTCAACCCTTAGGTTCCCTATATTCCCGCCTATTAAGTTACACTGGGCGAACTGTAGTTCAGTACCTTAATAGAGCTGGGGACCTCTTTCAAAAATCAAACTACGAAGTTTTGTCTGACAGGTCGCACGTTTTACAATCACGAAAGTCTTTTTTCGTGATTTGACATTTTATCTTTCGTTCACGCTAATCTTAAATATTAATTGACTTCTAATAGTCCGCTATTTGACAATACTTTGATCATATCATAGCATAGGTACGATGTTTGTCGTTATATCATTACGATCCGAAATTATAACGTTCGTTTTTCTAAATAGGCTTCGTAAAACGAAACGTTGCTATAATCCGTCAAAATTAAAAACGCTGTACACCTTCCTAACTATTCCAACATAAATGACTTTTCAATTTAGCAGCATAATACGTCAACTTATCAGCAGCTGATAAAAATGTCACATTAGGTAGGATAGGTTGTTTTGAGTTGCATTAACTCAGTGAAGAAAGTTAAACAAAATGACGGTAAAACCTCGCGAGAAACCAGCAGACGGCGATGAAGATCCCGTAGAAAATATGTTGAAGAAAACTGGCTGCTTGGAATTACATTATAAAGTTCAGGTATTACGAATACCTACGATTTTTCTAGACTTATTTGTTTTTCTATGGATATTCGAGTAAATAGCCTTATCTTACAATGACATAGGTGCCAACAAGATAAGAAATGTAAGCAACATTATAGTTGTTTTGTTATGAATTACTCATATACCTACTTACGTATGCAAAACCACTGGATAGGGAATGAATGAAATGCTTGCTAGCAAAATAATTGGATAGTCGAAATAGCTAATTATATAGTTATCTCCAATAAATATGCGTTAGCCTTCTTTGCTTCTTCTTTAATATCAAAAATGAATAAATAAAATATCTCGTATGATGAAATTCATAAAACATTCCAAATAGGCATGTTAAAACAGCGCCATCTAGTGTTGATTTTGCATTTTATTATTCATCGATGAATAATAAAATTATTGAGACTATTTATTTATTTATAAAAAAAACATTAACAAATATTCCGCATTCGGAAAAGGTGATGGACATTACAACATAAATATTTTACTGGCGTTGTTGCGTAATTATCTAAGTGTACTACAATCGGAAAAAATGTTTTTTTTTTCAGGAATGCATAGCGACGACAAAGGATTGGAGACAATGCCAAACAGAGGTTAACGATTTTCGCGACTGTATCAACAAACACAAGAAACCTGAAGTTAAAAGTTGATTTGTGTTCATATCGTTTTATTATAAACTTATTATTGGTATTAAGAGGAAACGCGGGCTACAAAATATTAATAATTTAAATAGGTTTTTGCGATCTATTTCCGTCCCACCCCTCCCGCAAACCTTCCCAATTGAACGCGAAAGAGACACCTGCATCTCGGACTGATTTCTCCTGTGCAATATTAGCGAAACGTACTTTTGTATTTCCCTGTTTCCTTCTTCAAATCTGGACCGATTTTTTTTTCTGTAATAATTTAAGAAAGACTGGTTATGTCTGTATGTTTTTCTTTTATTTTTATTTCTCTTTGCCAGATGTTTAAAACCGGTCGATTTTTGTAATGTTTAAATGTTTCTAGTTCTTTTAATAATTAATTTATTGACGAAAACAAAACATAGGGACCTAGTGGTAGTAGATATATATCATTTATGGTAAAAAATATTTGCTCTAGTGACATTATCCAAGGACGAAACTGAGGAATACGTTTGTATGGACTAAATGCCGACCGCATTTCCTCTTAAGAGCATAATGGATATTCAACCTTTGGCCTACCAATGGCCGATATAGATTGCAAATAAAGTATGAATGACCAGCACAACACTGCCTTTCAAAACTTATAATAATTTGTCACGTCCCACATACCTCGTTGGTCTAGTGGTGGCAAGCGCGACTGCTGATCGTGAGGTCCTAGGTTCGATCCCTAGGTCGGGCAGTGTTATTGGGTTTTTCCGTGTGGAATTCCTCAGTAGCAGCCCGGAGTTTGGATTTGTGAGCACCCGAACCCGATGTGAGCCTCATTCGCGTTTGTTCGATACAACTATCATGTCGTTCTCGACCTTACAAATTACTGCAGCAGAGATCATTGTAATGCAGGCAGGCGGCCGGTCATAAAACAATAAGCCAAAACCTCTAACAACATGGATTTATGAAATACATGTTGTGCCGACCCCACCTAGTGTGGGATAAGGGCAGGGAGAAGAAGACCACTGTAATCAGTGGCGCAGCGTGCCTTGGCGGGGCCCCGTATAAAAATTTGTTTGGGGGCCCTTAGGAAGGGTAAAGATTTCTCACAAAAGAAAAAAATGTTTGCACAAAATTAAAAGAAATATTTGTTCATCATAATTAACTATCTGTCACTTAAATTAAATATACACTCTCCTTGCGTTTTTTCGGCAAACTGATTTATTAAATCATTTATAGCTGCTCCTCCTTTTTTGGACGTCGGTTAAAAATGTGTAACATAATCGACACCACTAGCTCAACAAGATACCGCCACCGCGCGGCTCGCAGCCGACAACGAACCGCTCGATGTGAGCGACAGGTCCTCACTTGCGAGCTAAGCGGCTCATGAGCCGCTCACAGCGTTCACGCTCGCATGTCTGTACGTAGCTTAACGGCGAAATGAGGGTGTTACTATACACCTCTGCCCAACCCTTTAGAGAATACAGACGTGATGAGAAATTCCTAATGGAAAACCCAATAACAATGCCCGACTGGAATGGCCTTTTCAGGACAGTGCCATAACAGGTTTGAGTTGACCTGTCCTAACTGACGGCACGCATGCATCAGTCATCGTGTAGCTCAAACTTTATTATATTACACTCTAATTTAAAAAAAGAGGAGGATTATTATATTATAGAGCGGCTCGTGACTTATTATCAACCGCGCGGATCATACGATTTGCGAGGTTAAGCTACGCTTGCCGCCGTCAGTCTGTGGATGGGTGACCGTTCGTTACACATCGAGACCCCTCTGTGCCTCGGAGAGTAAGTTAAATAGTCGGCCGGGTGTCATACGAATACCTATGACAGTCGTTACGGGAAGTCAGAAGCCCGAAAGTCTGACAACCGGTCTAACCTTAGGATATCGGCGTTGCCCGGTTACTGGGTTGCGGAGGTCTGATGGCAGTAGCTTCGTGTAAAATACTGGTATTCAGCCGCACCTGGTTAGACTGGAAGCTGACCCCAACATAGTTGGGAAAAGGCTAGATAGAACTAACTCTAATTAAAAAAAACCTATGTTCTAATTACTAAGGATAAAGGTTCAAAATAAAAGTCGTAATGATAATTTATCCGTAAAGGCCTATATTTATTGATTTATTTATATTTTGTTGACATTATCCATGTGTGCCCAATATTCCGAGAGCCGTAGTGAGAACAACCGCACAGAATGCCTGCCTTCGCCGCCAAGTATCAACTTCACATAAGTATTATACAACTAGTTTCGGATACCTCTTCATGTATTATGGAGTCCTGGTACTTTTGATACAGAATTTATTCTTATATTACATTAATAATTTCTTTATTTAAAACTTAAATTTAGAATCTTTTTCTGTGGTATGAGAATTGGTTTACCATAAACTTTTAAATGCTTTTTTTTATTACGCTTAAGGTGGATGTGGTCCGTCAGCTCGCGTTTCGTTACACCTATCGCTAAATAAATGACGTCATAGTATTAGAGTCAGATCCTCGCGGATGCTCGAGAACTTTTTTAATTTCACTGAATAAGTAACTGTATCTATATTGACTTTAAGTATAAAATTCAATGTAGACATCAAGCGTCGAATTTTATACGAGGTTAGTCGGAAAGGGGGTACTAAGCCGAAAGGTTGTTAAAGTACCCATAATAAGGGATAACTTTTGTTCTACAACTTTCCCCAAAACTCGATAGTTTAAGAGAAATTGCTTTTCAAAGATTTCGTAAAAAATATGCTAAAATCTATCTGTCCATAGCTATGATCAGCTGTTTTTACTATTTAGGTCATATTTGGAGTCACGGATTAGAAAATTAATTTTCTGATTTCATAACTAAAGCAGGTATGATTTTTTTTTTTGGAAAAAACTAAAATTAAAATCTTTATCCGTTCAAATAAAAATTATCGAATTTTGTAATTTTAACACTTGCTTTAAAATAGTCATCAGTGATACATTAAGTGGCCCGCGGCTTAGTACCCCCTTTCCGACTAACCTTGTATATAAAGGCAATATTGATACAGTTCTTTAGTCAGCGATTTTTCAGCGAAAGACGATTTTTCCACTTTGCGTAAACTGACTCTTACTAGAGCTGTTAACGCGTTATCTGACTAGCAATAAAAGTTGATAGTAAGTCCACTGAGAGCTTACAACAGTATTTATTTAACTGTTAGTACAGATCGCCACGCTTAAAGGTCTAAGTTTGATACCCGGGTCGGAGATTTTTCTGTTGAGAAATTTTCAAGTTTCCGAGTAGAAATTTGTATCTACCTCGAAGTACTTTCTCAAAGAAATATCAAATAAATGTTTTTATATACATTATAACATGTGAAGTTTGTCTGTCACAACAGTTAAACTAGCTAATTGGTCAAGTGTGAGTGCCGCCCAGGTCACGCTTCCTCAAATCTCAGTACATACACATTGTTTTGGAAGAAATTGAATTCACTATTAATGAATTATTTATCATTGTATTCACAGGTAAAAACAACATATTATTGCTATTTATGTAAAAGTCAACTTTATGTCCATGTATACTAAGTTGAATTTAGACCAAAAAAAAAATTGAATCTTTATACATGTATAAAACAAAGTCGCTCCCGCTGTCTGTACGCTTAGATCTTTTAAACTACGCAACGGATTTTAATGCAGTTTCCAGCAATAGATAGACTGATTCAAGGGGAAGGTTTATATGCCCCACATTAGTATCTACATTGCACCCGTGCGAAGCCGGGGCGGGTCGCGAGTTTTATTATATATTTCATTGTTGCCTATGTTTTTTTGTAAAAGTTTTGAGACAACTACCATATTTGATAGTTTTAGAAACGAACGGGTTCGGATGTGATTGATCAACGTTTCTCTTAGTAGAATTGGTAATGGTGTCGATTCCGTTGCGTACTTTGACAGGACTAAACTAAGTGACAGATGCGTTTAGTCTAGTCTAAAGTGTCTAAAATATAATCGGCCCATTTTGACAGCTGTCAGATCAGTACATTTTATGTCGAAATTGACATGACATGTTCTAATCGGACAGCTGTCAAAACGGGCCTATTAAATTTTACCCACTATAGTAGTGTCAAAATGTGCTACAGAATCTACACCTAAAGCGACCGCAGAACAGTGCTACTGTCTGTGCCTCGGAACTTTATGTGATGTTTTTTAATTAGTAGTTCCGAGACAGCGACACGCCGGCTTACGCTGAAAACCAGCGCCGTGGTTCCGTGCCTTCGTGCACGGGCCACGGCATTATGCTGAGCGTCGGCCGTTTCGCGCGGTAGTGGCGCATAATATATTTCTGTGCCAGTTATTTTATTTTTATAAAAAGCTATGTTATGTGCGTCACTCTCACGTGAATAAACGGTTTTTCTTTCTTTCTAAATTTAACAATAACTGTTAATTTTTACCTGTAACCACAATACAACAAAAGAGTTCATTTTAAACCCTCAAATACACCTAAGAACAAGTTATAAACAAAGAAGACATAATATTTTTGTATGGGTCTTGATCCAAGTGACTAATGAAGACGCACTTAACTAGCACGAACTTCGTATCTTCCGAAGAAGCGAAGTTCGCGCTGGTTATGCGCGTGAAATGTGTGCCCCTCACCCCCTCGGTCCCCTTTAGCGCCTCGCTGTTATCGTGATGCGTCTAGAGCGTGTAGCGATCTCATTTTCACGCAGTTATAAAATACCACGTGTTTGAACTGTTCTGACACAGACGCGCAAATGAACAATATTATAATAAAAAACGTGGTTTTATGTATACAACATGTTACATAATTCCCCATGAAAAGTGTAAATAATCAAGTAGTCTTATATGGTTGTTGTCATTTACCTCTCAGAGGAAATTAGGTAAGAATGTAAATAACTTTCTGGGTAGTCTACTCTTTAGTTTTATGTTTTCAGGGTTGCATTTCAATGATGATTATTTATCCAAATTCTTTTTTTTTTGGGTCATAGGTACTACGGTTTTCAAATATTGCCAATAGACTCTTTACAAGACACCTTTTAACCCCCTTTCGACGTTAGCGGTATTTTTGTAACACGTTGTATAAATATTCGAATATTCATATTTCATTTTAGCCAATAACTTTTTCCTTCATGGATAGATTTTGAAGCACCCATAGAAAAAAAACTATTTATAATGAGTTTTAAAATAAAACAAGTCTTATCATCTGACGCCACTTGGACCGCCCGCCTAAAATCTCATTTTAAAAGTACTTATTTGTTTTTAACACATATCAACGCTCGGCAGTGAAAACCTCGTAAATAAAATGTACTTCAAAAGCGTTTTATTTGTTCTTTACATTGATAAACTCGTCATACACGTACTAGCTCAACAAACTTTCAATTGAAACACTTCTAAGCTATCTATGACGTACGATGACAAACTTGTAATAACATTTGAACGACCATTTTTTTTGCAGGAGACAGTTATAATTATCTCTTTTAAAAAAATTGTATTTTACATATACGTGGTTTTCACTGCCGACTGACGATATTGAACATGTTTAAAATCTTCGACGGCAGCAAATATTACACATCGCGCTTTAGACAGAGACAATCGGCTATCTTCGGCTTCGTATAGCGTCGTCCCTGTCACTCATACCTATGTGACGTTTTGTCGCTTCGTGCGATAGAGATGACGCTATACAAAGCCGAAGCTAGCCGATATCTCTTTCTGAAGCTCGATGTGCAATATTTACTACCGGGTACTATATGTTGCTATTAAGTATGGACAATATTTTTTATTATTGAAAAATTTTGACTGTATTTTTTATATCTAGGTATAAGCGAGGGTAAATAGTGATTACAATGTTATATATTATGTGATCCAAATAAGAATAGTAATGGCATTCACTGAAATTGAACGAACTTCACTTAGTTGAGTAAGCACGTGTGTAATTTATGACAGTTTGTCCACGTCACACGACACATCATGACTAACACCCACATTCTAAGACGTTCCTCCAAAACTTACTCAACTCAGAACGGCCTCGAAATCACCTTCAAAATTGTATTCTTAGTCGCAATTTCGAGTGAACATTGAGGTTCTTCGACGGAGTCATTACGTCATAATTTGAATTATCTGCATCGCGCAAATAACGCCGCGATAAATAATTGTAAGGATTATCGTAACCATATTCGATAGTCTTCAAAATTCATTTTTGTTACATACGAACTTTGACACTTCCTTCCTTAAGGTAGGTTCCGAGGTATCTTGAGTTTGACAGATGATTCCTTACCTCGACTGAGGAAAAATCTCGAGTCGAGGACGTTTATGTCAAGTCGAGGTGAAGTCGAGTCGAGTAAGTTTTGGAGGAACGTCTTAGAATATGGGTGTAAATGCGGTGGCGTATCTGAGCGTCATACATAACATCACGCCTGTATTCCCCGAAGGGTTGGGCAGAGGTGTATAGTAACACTCTCATTTCGTCTTTAAGTTCAAGTCAAGTAATAGGGGGCGAGCCTATAGCCATCAATCGGGCACAAATCCTCCGGGCTGCTACTGAGGAATTCCCAAGAAAAACACAATAACACATTGCCCGACCTGGGGATCGAACCCAGGACCACACGATCAGCAGTCGCGCTTGCCACCACAGAGACAGTAAATGAGGAAAAATGGATAATTCATATTGTTATTTGAATCGCATAGTGCATAGTACTGAGATTGTCCAATTTCGTTTTATGTATGTGTGGTGATGCTTCCAGATTCAGTTTTTACAATAGATTTTTTATATCATTGACATTTCTAGAAGCGCCCGTTCACACAGCGGATCCGTTTTAATAGATCCGTCGGTACTGGATGTGTTGTTCACATCTGTACCGACGGATCAGTTAAACAAATGGCAGCTGCGTCGCATCTGGCAGACAGGATACGATAAAAATAACGGATCCAGTATTTTTTACTGGATTCCGAATACTGTCGTGTATGTGAACTCGCTCATACAACTACAGGCGCCATCACCAAAATAAAAACGGATCCCGTAAACAGTTTCTGTGTGAACTAGCTATAAAGCTTATGCTACACACACAATTTTTATAATGATATTTCTTAAGCGTTTAGATCAGTGTACTGATAAATGAGGGTTTTCTGAAAAATGTTCTACACGAGATGGCAGCACTGTAGCGTCAGGTCCAACCACCTGTCAAAACACATACCCGATTTGTATTTTTCGATCATTTTTTTTGGTTTATTTATTCTTAAAAACGTTACAAAAGGAATATTGTTTTCTAAAATGCCACAGTGTTGTGCAGTGCCTATGTGTGCAAATAAAACAGGAGGGTGACTTCTGCGCCTCTCTTTTTGAGCTCAATCTTCAGTTCGGCAACCTTTCTCTGGCCGTAATCCATAATAAAATCAATAACACTTCCAAATACGTAGAATTTCACTAAAAAATTATACGTTCGAAAAGAATCTGTGCTATTTGACAGCTGTTTGGACCTGACGCATACGAAGCGCCGTCTGGTGGCAGAAAAAGTATCGAAAACCCTGAAACGACCATTGAACGTGTAACATTCGCTTTATAAGAAATTACAGTACACATTAAAAATGTCTCACTGTATATAATAAGACATGTGAACAAAAACATATTAATGTTTGAAATTTTTTCTTTGATAAACGAAAAAAATTCCGAACAGTGAGATTACTGGAGCGATTAATCAGTAAATATTATTGCCGATTCCTATAATTTACCGAGCGTTATTGGTTAAAATTTATGACTAGGGTTGCCAACCCTCCCGGATTGCCCGGGAGACACCGGTAATAATGGATGACCTCCCGACCTCCCGGGGTACAATAATTTTTGCGGTTTTTCAAACATTATGCGCATCTGTCGTCGCTCGCCATGTCACACGCGCACTATACCGCCACATAGCACTCCCCTCTAGCTTTCTTAAATTCTCCCGGGTTGGTCCTTTCGAGAGTTGGCAACTCTATTTGAGCTGTGTTATGCAATAATGTGTCAACCCACAAAAATATTTAGTCGATGTTAACGCCATCTAGTCATTGTTGTAGGTGTACTCAACTTGAAAAAAATGCAAACTGCATTAAGAAGTTTTTGATAGACGGCGCTGTATTAATTTTACTACAGTTCCTAGTATTTTTTCAAGCGTTTTTAGACCCACCACAAAATCTAGATGACGTTAACACAAAATTTATATTTTTTTGGGTTGACGCATTATGCATAAAGGTCAAAGCACACATATCAAATCGGAAAGGGATCGTCACCGTATCAACTCAAGCCGTTCAGTATTCTTTGTATGAAACTCCCTACTGCAACGCACACTAATCGGAATCGTAACGTAATCGCCTCGCCTCGGGACAAGCTCACGAACCGCGGTGCGGTGCGTGGTCAACTTGCAGTTCCCGCGCTTACGTCTCTTCGTCCCCCCTTGCCCCCTTCACCCTTTCCGCGGCTGCCTGCAGCACACTACTGTTACTGCGAGCCGTAAGCGCGGCGTCGCCTAGCCGTAGCCGAGTCGACGTATCGGAGCTGCTGATCCGGTTTGGTTACGTGCTTACGTTAGGTTGACGCCTGTTTGACGGCGAGGCGAAAGGCGATACGGTTACGATCCCTTTCCGATTTGACATGTGTAATTTGACCATAACACGGCCCATTTATGACTCTTGTATCTGTACCAATGATGAAGCAAAGACTTCATATCTTTACATAGTAGACCCTTCCATATGGAAGTAGCTAACACAGAGAAAACTAGTTTGCGAGTTTATTTAAATGCCCAGATTGGCAATAAAAAATGCTACCATTAGTAAGCAGAACGATTCGTTTATGGTTATAGGAACCGGAAATTAATCAATATAATATTTACTGAATTATTCAATGTTTGTAATCTACTGAACAGTAATGACACAACGAATAAGCGCGTCGGGAATCTTCGTAAAGCCGATCATTTCCGAAGTGAATGCGAAGTCAAAACTACGAATGTTTATTATAGTACTGCAGTAAAAAATGATCTTCACGTCTGACGTAATAAGTGGTCTTAAAGTCGCACACTTCGGAAGTGATCGGCTTGACGAAGATTGTGTCGTTCTGTAATATTTTTTAGCTGGAAACACTGTGATTTAATTTTAGCGAGTTGGTAGCACTGTTGTGTGGTGTGGCCCCCCTAGCGGCTGGCAGCGGGCGGGCAGCGGGCGGGCGGCGGGCGGGCGGCGGGCTGGCAGCGGGCGGGCGGCGGGCGGGCAGCGCGCGGCAGCTGGCGGCGCGGTCAGTGCGGCGGGGTCTTGGCGGGCGACGCGGGCGGCGGCGCGCTCCAGTCGTCCCCCCCCTCATACTGCGTGTTCTCCAGCCGCGTGATCAGACGCTCGTCCTCGTCGCCGAACTCGCCCCCCATTAGGGACGGCTCGCCGACTACCATTACGTCCTGCAATCAACAGATTTGCTAAAGTATACATGGTGTAAAAAGACCCTTCACTAAGCCGTCAACCGTGCAATCAGTACATCAAACTCAGTAACCCTACGCAAAAATTGTCGCTGGGAAACTACTTTTTTGGGTGAAAAATTTCGTTTTACTGTAAAGCTCAATGTAACGCACTCAAAACACTGTGCTGATAGATGCGATGAGTAGTATACGGGTAATGGAGGTATTTCAAGTACATTTGCAGCCTTCAAACCGCGTATTTTTAAAAAAAGTTGGAACTTTGACCTCCAATATCTCCGTAACTAGAAGGTTCCCAGGACTTTAACCTCCAATATCTCCGTAACTAGAAGGTTCCCAGGCATAGTCCAGAACAAAAAATTTCGCAATGACGTGGAGAATAAGTGCCTTTCGGCTTCGTTAAGGGACTTTTTACACCGTTTATAGTGTCAAAAAAAAATATAAAATTTAATTTTCGCGTATTTATTTTTACTTTGAGAAATTGTGAGTTATTTTATCGTCATGGACGTGAACGGTGTTAAAATCAAGCTTGGTATTTAGGATACAGAACATTGACATCAAGTGACGATGTGTCAGAACCAAAGTCCCTAGCAAAACTGAATGAGTGGGTCGAGGAACTTCAAGTATACCCCACCAAGAAGTACATAGTCTGCTTAATTGCCGGCAATAAGATTGACAAGCATGATTTGGGACCCAATGCATAATATTAACAAGCACATTGGGTCACCCGCGCGACCGCGCAACGAGTATTCCCAAGGAGGGTTGATGTCAGGCAGGCGGCCGGTCATAAAACAATAAGCCAAAACCTCTAACAACATGGATTTATGAAATACATGTTGTGCCGACCCCACCTAGTGTGGGATAAGGACAGGAAGAAGAAGATAGTATTAAAAAATTTACTCTAAGAATTTTGTAGGGATACTCGTTATCAGAAATTGTATGTAAGAGGATGTCTGAAAATGGCGCCGATGACTGAGAAGTTGTGTGGAAACCGGGTATCATGGTATGGGTATGTGATGCGGAGGAACGAGGAACATGCCGTGAGGAAAGTTTTGAGTACGAATGTGGATGGTTATAAGAGTAGAGGAAGACCAAAGAAGCGATGGATGGATAGTGTGAAAGATGATATGGCTAGAAAGGGGGTGACTACTGAGATGACGGCTAATAGAGATGTATGGAAGAAGACATACTGCGCCGACCACAAATACAGTTGGGATAAGGGCAGGAGGATGATGATGATGACTCGGCGTCGGAAATAGATCAACTTTCGTAGAGCCACTTTTCAAAATCCACATTATTTTTAAATTACTTTCCATACAAATCATAAAATAATTTTGTTTGAATTCTTAACAGCCTATACTAATATTATAAAGCTGAAGAGTTTGTTTGTTTATTTGAACGCGCTAATCTCAGGAACTATTGGTTGGAATTGAAAAAATATTTTTGTGTGGCTATATAACATCACGGTACAACCAATAGGAGTGGAGCATAAATGAAAAATATTGCAAAAACGGGAAAAATGTCCACCCGTACGAAGTCGGGACGGGCCGCTAGTATATGCTAAAATATCAGAGTCTCGCACAGCAGAGAACAGCTGTGCCATTTTGTAAAAAATCACATCTGAATAAGTCTAGAAATAAATCCACTGATATTTGACGATACGGTTGGCGCAGTGACTGAGTGCTTGGCTTCTGCGCCGTGGAGGAAAAGGCGTGAGTTTATGTATGTATGTTCTACTACGACTTATAATTTTGCGGATTTATAATAAGATACCTACCAAACCATTTAAAATATTAAATACTAGCTTTTACCCGCAGCTTCGCTCACGTGGAATTAACATGATGTTTTTCCAGGACCAAAAGTAGCCTATGTTACTCTCCATCCTTTCAACTAACTCTATGCCGAAAATCAAGTCGATTCGTTGCTTAGTTAGGGCGTGAAGGAAGGACAAACAAACAAACAAACTATATATATTAGTATGGATTCACGGCTCCGCCCGTAACCTATGTTACTCAGTGATAATGTAGCTTTCTAACGGCAAAAGATTTTTTGAAATCGGTCCAGTAGTTTTTAAGTTTATTCGTTACATACAAAAATACAAATCTTTCCTCTTTATAATATTAGTATAGATAACATTATTTATAATTAAATTGTAAAAAAATGGTTAAATGAATGTAATTTCTATAGTTTAAAAAAAATATGGATAAAATATGAACACCTTTAAATGTTTGTATACATACATAAACTCACGCCTTTTTCCCATGGGGGTAGGCAGAAACTATAGAACGCCACATGCTACGACTCTTACATACCCCTTTCGCTTCATCCACATTCATACATCTTGTCATACACGCACGCCGGTTGAGAGTACTACGCACCTATCGTTTGTGAAGAACATCACCAATAACATCGATGTATGTCCTTCTAGGACGTCCTCTACCGGCGTTCCCATTAACATCCGCCTTATAAATTTATTTTGTTAATTGTTTGTTTGTATACTATGTTTTATCTTAGCTAAACATGTCTATACCATTTTTATTTTTACTGAACACCATTTTATACCATGTTTTATACAAATAAATGATTTATTATTATTATTAGGTCCCCACCTATGGAATTGGCGATTTTTTCTCACAAGTAGAGAACCTCGTCACTTCTATGATTTAAAATATTCATCAATTGCTTGATATTATATCGAATAATGACCATCATAGACAATAGTAAAAAAACCTTATTACTTATAGTTTTCTAAACATAAAAAATACCTTAAAAATGACTCCTCTTTTTGTTAGCAGAAATGACCACTATTTTTGTTTTAACTTAGCCAAAACTTATTTTTGTCGCATAATATAAGTGGCATACGGTATCTTAGTTTTTAAACATTAGTGCATAAAAGTTATAAAACATTAGTGTTCATAGTTGTTAAATAAATTAAGAAAATGCAACTTCTTTAAAATTTTCCATACAAAACGCTGATTTCATAGGTGGGGACCTAATGATATGATTTATGTAAGTGATGGTACCTGCGATGCGAGGCTGAAGTTAGGTCCGGGCGATCGTTTCTTGGCGGGCGCGGGCGGCGCCGCGTTGGGCCCGCCGCTGCCCTTGCGCTTGCGCCGCTTGCTGGCCGGCCGCTGGGACTCTGGGGGGGGGGGGGGCATTGTTACATTACTACACACACAACACGCCAAGGAAACACTGACGAGACGATAAACATAACATCACGCCTGTATTCCCCGAAGGGGTGAGCAGAGGTGTATAGAACACCCTCATTTCGCCGTTATGTTTAAGTTCCATGTAATTGAGCGAGCCTATTGCCATCAACTGGGCACAAATCCAAACTCCGGGCTGCTACTGAGGAATTCCACACGGAAAAGCCCAATAAAACTTGCAATCGCCCAATTTCTTTCTTTTCTTTAAAAAATCACATTGCCCCATACTACGCTTTCTCCTGTATCGTGGGTGCGTTTACAGACACAAATCTTCACACGCACAAACATCCAGACCCGGAACTAACTGTAGGCCATACAAATATTTGTTCCGTGTGGGAATCGAACCCACGACCCGTAGCGCAGAAGCCAATCGCCCAGCCACTACACCAATGTTTTATTATACTCTCCGAAGAATGGAGGGACATAGATTTGTGAAGAATGGTCGACTAGACTTGAACCACGACTGACATGCCTGTCTTAGCCCAACGAAGAATACAATAATAATCTTTTTGGGTCTTATATGTTTGCCGTTTGGGGTTGAAACACTAGGGCCATGGGGTCCGAGTGCCCACTTAGTTTTTCGCGACATCGCCAAGCGGTTGGTCGACTCTTCACGTGACCATAGGGCTGGCCTATATTTTGGCCAAAGAATCAGCATTGCCATACAACGTGGCAATGCTGCCAGCCTTATGGGCACTTTTCCTGTTGACAGCGAAGCGGACGAATTTTTTGATTCTTTTAATTTATATTTGTATTTTAGTAGTTAAGATTTATATTGTATAGGTATATTAGGATAATTCTGTAAATAAATGCCACGCTGTCATTCACCAACAATAGTTGATTTTAATAGAGCCTTCAAATTCAACATGTTTAAATGTTTGTGTTGTTAGTAGATTTATGATGTTTAGGTAACCCGTGCACAATCTTTACATAGTATAAAACAAAGTCGCTCCCGCTGTCTGTACGCTTAGATCTTTTAAATTACGCAACGGATTTTAATGCAGTTTTCAGAAATAGATAGAGTGATTCAAGAGGAAGGTTTATATGCCTCACATTAGTATCTACATTGCACCCGTGCGAAGCCGGGGCGGGTCGCTAGTAGACTATAAATAGTAGCCATAGATTGTTGTATTCTTTTTTTACTTTTTTGTGATTGGGTTACCAGGTTATTATAATTATGTTTAAATTTAAGTTCATAATTTTGTTGTAGTAATAAGTATTTAATTTTAACAATAATTATATTTTTAATTTTTAAGCATGCGTGTGCGTCCGCTTGGGCGGAAAAATAAATGCTTTTTCTTTCTTTCTTCCTCTTGTAACAAATTGATGCACGCCCAACGCCCCCAGTGCAGTCAGCCCCACTACCAACCTTGCTGACTGGGTAATTTTTTCACTGAGAGTGTGGAACCAGGTGTATACTGACCCGGGGGCGCGACCATCCTCTGCCACTTCTGGAAAAGGGTCGTCTTGAGACAGTCGCGCGGCGACAGCGCGTATGCCTTATGTCTCGACATTAGCTCCTGCATCGGTTCCAATATCACGCACAACTGGGAAAGAGATAAATATAAACTGTTAATCATACATACATACTATGCGTGCCAAATAAGAATAGCACTGTCAAGACGCCATTTTGTTCCGCAATACTCGTGAACTTCATTACCAACGTGTAAGGTGTGCAAAAAAAGTAAATAAAGAAATTATATTCAGACTAATTATTTTTGTACACTGTTTTTGGTATTTCTTATCAATTTTACGCCAAATTAATTACACAGTAATTATATTATTATTATGGCGACATATTAGGGTGACCAGTAGCATTTCGTGAAATTAACTATATATATTGGTTCATTTCTTTAATGAATACTGTTTTCAAATATTATTAAATTATCCAAAATTATCTATTTATAGAATTCAATAAATAACATTTTATAAAAATGAATGTAAATAATAATTAAATCTATGAATAAAAAAATATAACATTTTTTTTTTCATAGTATTTTTTTGCTGGCAGTACCAATTTGACAGCTATCGTGTGAAGTTGTAGCAAGCGCGATCCTATTCTTATTTGGCACGCATAGTACACATATCATAACATCACGCCTGTATTCCCCGAAGGGTTGGGCAGAGGTGTATAGTAACACTCTAATTTCACCAGTTATGTTTAAATCATATGGATGGATGTTTGACTCAATCACGCATAAACGGGTGAACAGATTTGGGTCAAAGGGGATTGTCCATTTAGTATGAGACTTTGGCCTGGCATGAACAAACATTGATAAATATATTTTTACAATAATTAATTAGTTAGCAGTCCTAAGAAACAGAATATGAATATGATTTAGTATCAAAAGAGTTTAAATAGAATCTATTACATGTGACAAATAAGGTTACAAATGTGACATAAGAGACATCTTTATGAATTATTTTTATTTTATTCTGATTCATAAGTTAACAATATGTTATCTAGAAACTGGGCAGGTGGAGATATATGTTCATAAAAATGGCTAATTTCCTTTGTTTCATAGACGACCGGTATTATAATCATAAAAATCAAATAAAATACTGGTAAAATTCATATTCATAAAAGTGTTGATTGGTACAAGATATAATCAGAAAGACTTGAAAAAAATATGAAATGGACATTGCCCTTTAGCACACAGAAATAGATCATGTACTAGTTTAATAATACGGGTAGTGTCCGACCGAACCTTCCACCCATGGACATTCGTGCAAAAAAATCACCTCCGGCTTCGTCCAAAATGGACCGAAGTTTGAGACGAAGCTGAAGGTTTCTATCAAGCGCCGAAATTTTACGAACTATTACGAGAGCGCGATGGAAGAGGCGACACGCGGGAGCAGGGGTTATATCCTTCTTCTCCCTGCCCTTATCTCACACTAGATGGGGTCGGCACAACATGTAATTCATAAATCCATCCATTTCATAGGTCCAACCATGTTTTAATTAAGGCCACTAAAATGAATGAAATAAAAAACATTTTAACAAAAATAAAACCGACTTCAACAAAAAGAATAAAATAATTACCATATTATAAAAGTAACAGATTCAGAAGTCGGTGCCTTCAATTTGGTTCAGCGTAGATTAGCACCGACTTCTGAATCTGTTACTTTTATAATATGGTAATTATTTTTTTCTTTTTTTTGGTTTTGTTGAAGTCGGTTTTATAATGTATTCGTTTGGCTAACAAGCCGAAGACCACCTGATGGTAAGTGGTTACCGCCGTCTATACATACACCTACAACACATACAACAATTGCTGATGCGTCACCAACCTTAGAAACAAAGTTGTAATGTCTCATGTGCCTAGGGTTACCAGATAAAAAAATCAAAAGTCCGGAGAAAAGGCCCAATTTCCATTGAAAAATCCTGAGATTTTTTACAGTTTGAGAATTTTCATTAAAACGTACTTAACAATTTAAGAAAGTCGTAATATTATCGTTTTTATACACTGCGGATATTTACGTATATTTTGTAAGCTGTATTTTATTGACAATTCAAAAAATCCTGAAATCATGAGATTTGCAATCCTGAGAAGAGTCCAAAGATCATGAAATCTCAGGACAAATCCTGAGATATGGTAACACTACATGTGCCTATAACTTCACCAGCACCCATACGCTTCAAACCAGAACACAGCAATGCTTGGCGGCAGTACTTCCACGGACGAAGTCTTTGAGTACGGAGCGTACGTACCCTCAAGTAGTTGAGCGTGGAGTTGGTGATGCCCTGGCGGGTGATGTTCTTGGCCAGCTGGTCCAGCGCGGCGTGGTCGGGCGGGTGCACCGCCTGGCGCGGGATCAGCTCGGAGCTGTACTGCTACGTACCCTCAAGTAGTTGAGCGTGGAGTTGGTGATGCCCTGGCGGGTGATGTTCTTGGCCAGCTGGTCCAGCGCGGCGTGGTCGGGCGGGTGCACCGCCTGGCGCGGGATCAGCTCGGAGCTGTACTGCTACGTACCCTCAAGTAGTTGAGCGTGGAGTTGGTGATGCCCTGGCGGGTGATGTTCTTGGCCAGCTGGTCCAGCGCGGCGTGGTCGGGCGGGTGCACCGCCTGGCGCGGGATCAGCTCGGAGCTGTACTGCTACGTACCCTCAAGTAGTTGAGCGTGGAGTTGGTGATGCCCTGGCGGGTGATGTTCTTGGCCAGCTGGTCCAGCGCGGCGTGGTCGGGCGGGTGCACCGCCTGGCGCGGGATCAGCTCGGAGCTGTACTGCTACGTACCCTCAAGTAGTTGAGCGTGGAGTTGGTGATGCCCTGGCGGGTGATGTTCTTGGCCAGCTGGTCCAGCGCGGCGTGGTCGGGCGGGTGCACCGCCTGGCGCGGGATCAGCTCGGAGCTGTACTGCTACGTACCCTCAAGTAGTTGAGCGTGGAGTTGGTGATGCCCTGGCGGGTGATGTTCTTGGCCAGCTGGTCCAGCGCGGCGTGGTCGGGCGGGTGCACCGCCTGGCGCGGGATCAGCTCGGAGCTGTACTGCTACGTACCCTCAAGTAGTTGAGCGTGGAGTTGGTGATGCCCTGGCGGGTGATGTTCTTGGCCAGCTGGTCCAGCGCGGCGTGGTCGGGCGGGTGCACCGCCTGGCGCGGGATCAGCTCGGAGCTGTACTGCTACGTACCCTCAAGTAGTTGAGCGTGGAGTTGGTGATGCCCTGGCGGGTGATGTTCTTGGCCAGCTGGTCCAGCGCGGCGTGGTCGGGCGGGTGCACCGCCTGGCGCGGGATCAGCTCGGAGCTGTACTGCTACGTACCCTCAAGTAGTTGAGCGTGGAGTTGGTGATGCCCTGGCGGGTGATGTTCTTGGCCAGCTGGTCCAGCGCGGCGTGGTCGGGCGGGTGCACCGCCTGGCGCGGGATCAGCTCGGAGCTGTACTGCTACGTACCCTCAAGTAGTTGAGCGTGGAGTTGGTGATGCCCTGGCGGGTGATGTTCTTGGCCAGCTGGTCCAGCGCGGCGTGGTCGGGCGGGTGCACCGCCTGGCGCGGGATCAGCTCGGAGCTGTACTGCTACGTACCCTCAAGTAGTTGAGCGTGGAGTTGGTGATGCCCTGGCGGGTGATGTTCTTGGCCAGCTGGTCCAGCGCGGCGTGGTCGGGCGGGTGCACCGCCTGGCGCGGGATCAGCTCGGAGCTGTACTGCTACGTACCCTCAAGTAGTTGAGCGTGGAGTTGGTGATGCCCTGGCGGGTGATGTTCTTGGCCAGCTGGTCCAGCGCGGCGTGGTCGGGCGGGTGCACCGCCTGGCGCGGGATCAGCTCGGAGCTGTACTGCTACGTACCCTCAAGTAGTTGAGCGTGGAGTTGGTGATGCCCTGGCGGGTGATGTTCTTGGCCAGCTGGTCCAGCGCGGCGTGGTCGGGCGGGTGCACCGCCTGGCGCGGGATCAGCTCGGAGCTGTACTGCTACGTACCCTCAAGTAGTTGAGCGTGGAGTTGGTGATGCCCTGGCGGGTGATGTTCTTGGCCAGCTGGTCCAGCGCGGCGTGGTCGGGCGGGTGCACCGCCTGGCGCGGGATCAGCTCGGAGCTGTACTGCTACGTACCCTCAAGTAGTTGAGCGTGGAGTTGGTGATGCCCTGGCGGGTGATGTTCTTGGCCAGCTGGTCCAGCGCGGCGTGGTCGGGCGGGTGCACCGCCTGGCGCGGGATCAGCTCGGAGCTGTACTGCTACGTACCCTCAAGTAGTTGAGCGTGGAGTTGGTGATGCCCTGGCGGGTGATGTTCTTGGCCAGCTGGTCCAGCGCGGCGTGGTCGGGCGGGTGCACCGCCTGGCGCGGGATCAGCTCGGAGCTGTACTGCTACGTACCCTCAAGTAGTTGAGCGTGGAGTTGGTGATGCCCTGGCGGGTGATGTTCTTGGCCAGCTGGTCCAGCGCGGCGTGGTCGGGCGGGTGCACCGCCTGGCGCGGGATCAGCTCGGAGCTGTACTGCTACGTACCCTCAAGTAGTTGAGCGTGGAGTTGGTGATGCCCTGGCGGGTGATGTTCTTGGCCAGCTGGTCCAGCGCGGCGTGGTCGGGCGGGTGCACCGCCTGGCGCGGGATCAGCTCGGAGCTGTACTGCTACGTACCCTCAAGTAGTTGAGCGTGGAGTTGGTGATGCCCTGGCGGGTGATGTTCTTGGCCAGCTGGTCCAGCGCGGCGTGGTCGGGCGGGTGCACCGCCTGGCGCGGGATCAGCTCGGAGCTGTACTGCTACGTACCCTCAAGTAGTTGAGCGTGGAGTTGGTGATGCCCTGGCGGGTGATGTTCTTGGCCAGCTGGTCCAGCGCGGCGTGGTCGGGCGGGTGCACCGCCTGGCGCGGGATCAGCTCGGAGCTGTACTGCTACGTACCCTCAAGTAGTTGAGCGTGGAGTTGGTGATGCCCTGGCGGGTGATGTTCTTGGCCAGCTGGTCCAGCGCGGCGTGGTCGGGCGGGTGCACCGCCTGGCGCGGGATCAGCTCGGAGCTGTACTGCTACGTACCCTCAAGTAGTTGAGCGTGGAGTTGGTGATGCCCTGGCGGGTGATGTTCTTGGCCAGCTGGTCCAGCGCGGCGTGGTCGGGCGGGTGCACCGCCTGGCGCGGGATCAGCTCGGAGCTGTACTGCTACGTACCCTCAAGTAGTTGAGCGTGGAGTTGGTGATGCCCTGGCGGGTGATGTTCTTGGCCAGCTGGTCCAGCGCGGCGTGGTCGGGCGGGTGCACCGCCTGGCGCGGGATCAGCTCGCGGTGCGCGCGCACGGCCAGGTGCCACGTCTTGATGCGCATCAGGTCGTCGAACGTGAACTCCAGGATCAGCCGCCCCTCTGTGCATACCTGACGAACACATACAAATTGGTGAATACAGTGGAATCCGTTTATTACGACTTCCCTTATAAAGACCAGCCGCTTATCGCAGCTGAAGTTCTAACACCGCGTAACTCAAAAAGTAGTAGTTTTGCGTTACGCACATCATTCGGTAGGGAATCAAAAAACGCATGGTTTGACCAATCACAATCAATGGTTAGATCCAATAGCAACGCGATATTTCAAAATCAAAATCAACCGCGTATTTAATATTTTTTCCATCAAGCTATGTAAACAGCTAAAACAGCGTGTAAGTCAGGTGAGTTCCATACTGGATCGTGCCGCGAAAGTGCTCCGTCGAAAAAACCAAAATAAAATAAAATATTGCAGAATAAAAACAATTATAATTATGATAAGTAGAAAAAATTCTATTTTTTGCTCTTCTGAAAAGTTAACTATTTTGAGTTACGCGGTGTTAGAACTTCAGCGACGTTATAGCGACTTAAGAACACCCTTTAGTTACGTTTTCTTATCTGGTATTTACTGACGCTGACGACGATGTCCGTTTAGTACGACCAAATATCGCCGTCCCTTTGATGTCGTTATAAGCGGACTCCACTGTAGTTAATGGCGATACAATTTAGACGACACGTTTGGTGCAGTGACTGAGCGATCGGCTTCTGCGCTACGGGTCGTGGGTTCGATTCCCGCACGGAACAAATATTTGTATGCCCTACAGGTAGTTGTTCCGGGTCTGGATGTTTGTGCGTGTGAAGATTTGTATCTGTAAACGCACCCACGATACAGGAGAAATAATAGTGTAGGGAAAAGCTTAATAAAAAATATTGCCATGGAATGGGTCGTGGGCGTGTCTTAGAAGAATTGAATTACCTTCCAGAAAACACACACAGGGTTGTTTGAGAGTACTATGCGTGCCAAATAAGAATAGGATCGCGCTTGCTACAACTTCACACGATAGCTGTCAAATTGGTACAGCCAGCAAAAAAATACTATGAAAAAAAACAGTTATATATTTTTATTCATAGATTTCATTACCTATTATTTACATTCATTTTTATAAAATGTTATTTATTGAATTCCATAAATAGATAATTTTGGATAACTTAATAATATTTGAAAACAGTATTCATTAAAGAAATGAACCAATATATATAGTTAACTTCACGAAATGCTACTGGTCACCCTAATATGTCGCCATAATAATAATATAATTACTGTGTAATTAATTTGGCGTAAAATTGATAAGAAATACCAAAAAAGTGAACAAAAATAATTAAACTGAATATAATTTCTTTATTTACTTTTTTGCACACCTTACACTTTGGTAATGAAGTTCACGAGTATTGCGGAACAAAATGGCGTCTTGACAGTACTATTCTTATTTGGCACGCATAGTACGTTAAAGGCCGATCAAAGTCTTTACATTGATTTAGTAGGTTTTAGACAGTAGGTTTGGAAAAGTGTAGCAAAACCGCGCGGGAATTCCCCTTTGGTCCGTCATCAAAGGCCGCGTTCCGATTTACACAAAATTCTAATGAAACAACATACTATTGAAAAAAACTAACATTTTTAATTGGGTCCTTTTTGGTGAGAAAAATTATGATTTTTAGATTTGTTTGAAAAAAACATTGTTTTTAGTTTTTTTTAAGAAGTCGTGAGTTTTTCAAACCTTGCTAGATGCACGTAACAAACAAAGGTGTGCTGTAGTCGTGATTTTTTATTCTTTGGAAAAATCGAAAATCTTTAGTTTTTTATGAACCCTCCTAGGTGCAAATCAAATTAATTATTATTCATACATTTTGGGCAAGACACGATCACAGGTTTTAAAACTTGTTCCACCAAAATTTACCTGAATAGGCGTTTGAATTTATTACATTGATATATTATATAAGGTTCAACCAAAATACCTGGACAAACTTTTACACAGTGTTCAGTACGTTTAACTAAATATATCTATGCAAAAAAAGCAAGATTCAAGTGTTTCTTTTTTCTAACCAAAAAAATATTTTCTTCTTTAATTTCAATTTAATTAATGATTTTTTTACATTTTTCATTTCGCAGTTTAGGTAAATCACGGAATTAACGCGCGCCCCGGTGGCGGTCGATGCATAAAAATGGATAAATTTATTCTTGGAGAGTACAGGCAATTTAAAACGTTACTATTTTTTGGATAGTAAAGAAACACTTGGATCTCGTTTTTTTTGCATAGATATGTTTAGTTAAACGTATTGAACACTGTGTAAAAGTTTGTCCAGGTATTTTGGTTGGACCTTATATATTATGGAGATAAAAGTTAAAGTAACATATACATAACATCACGCCTTATATTCCCTGAAGGGTTAGGCAGAGGTGTTTTAGTAACACCCTCGTTTCGCCAGCTAAGTTTAAGTCCCATGTAATCAATAAGTGGCGAGCCTATTGCCATTAACCGGGCACAAATCCAGACTTCGGGCTGCTACTGAGAAATTCCTAATGGAAAAACCCAATATCACTTTGTCCGACCTGGGGATCGAACCCAGGACCCAGATCGAGAAGGATGTTTCAGTAATAAAGAAAAAAAACAGAGGAGTATCATCTCTTTGTTTGCAGGTAAACAAACAAAGAGATGTATCGTCGCTGTGCAGTGAAAACCTCGTAAGTGCAATAAACGTAGTTTTACAAGAGAAGATAATAACTGACTGTTAAAGAAAAAGTATGAAGAGGTTCTTCTGTTTTAATATCTACTAGCGACCCGCCCCGGCTTCGCACGGGTACAATGTAGATACTAATGTGGGGCATATAAACCTTCCTCTTGAATCACTCTATCTATTGCTGAAAACTGCATTAAAAACCGTTGCGTAATTTAAAAGATCTAAGCGTAAAGACAGCGGGAGCGACTTTCTTTTATACTATGTAAAGATTTATCAATCTATTTCATCTTAGAGCTGTGCACATTCGTTCTAAATATGCATTACGAGATTTTTCTACCCAGCAAATGAATAACAATAAATAACTTGACTCAGCAGTCACTGTGCCGATAGTCGTTACGGCTAATGGCTTAATAGCCAAGAGCCTCGACCAACATCTGACGAGGCTCTCGTTGGGCAGCTGGGTCAAGGGCCTGATACAGAAAGCGGTACTTCTGGACACGGCGCGTATTGTCAGGAAGTTCCTCTCTCTGAGGCCCTGACCACCGGTAGCTTGGACCCTGTTCCCGATGCCGGTGGGCTACTATTTTTTATATTTTTAAATGTTTTTTTTATAATTTTTATGGAAATATTTAAAAATGTAAATAATATGTACATATAAATGAATAAACGAGATAATAAAAATAGATTTGTGCTTTACGAGGTTTTCACTGCCTAGCGACGATATCGACGGTCAGCAGTGAAAACCACGTATGTGTAAAATACAAATTTTTACAACAGGTAGAAAACACTGTCTCCTGAAAAAAATTGGCCGATCAAATGTTAATACAAGTTTGTCATCGTACGTCATAGATAGCTTAGAAGTATTTGAATTGAAAGTTTGTTGAACTAGTACGTGTATGACGAGTTTATCAATGTAAAGAACAAATAAAACGTTTTGGAAGAAAATTGGATTTACGAGGTTTTCACTCTCGACAGTGAAAACCTCGTAAATCCAATTTTCTTCGACGGTATGTACCTTAGTAAACATGGGCTTCCCGTGGTGCGTAACCATAGTACAGTGGTCACAGTCGAGCGTGATGCTTGTATTATGGAAGGATTCCTTGGGCTGTCGCATTGTATAGTACAACTCGGAGACGCCGCCCTCGTATATACTGCGAAAGTAACGCGGTATCAGCGTCCTCCCTATTGCTGGAAAGAGAAAAAAATGGTTTAACATTCGGCATAGGCGTATTAGGTAGGCCAAAGGGGCACATACCCCACCCTGGTACAAGAAAGAATAGGTAAATGGTCTCGATTCAGTCAACTCGCCACCCATGTCCACAGAACAATTACCCAAAATAGGCAGACCAATGTCCGACTTAGTCTATACTTATTTGGATATCAAAAAAAAAAGTAAAATTATCCCATGATCCCATTCTGCACTTCCAGATTTATTGAAAAGACAAATAGTTACTGTCTGACTGAGTTTGCTCCACCTTGGACTAAATCCTGGCTACACCCACTGGGCGGCGAGACTAATTGCCAACAGTGTGGATCATACGATTGCAAGGTTAAGCTGCGCTTGTCACTGTCAGTCTGTGGATGGGTGACCGCTCGTTACAAATCGAGACCAGAGGGTCTCGATGGAGAAGAAGTAAACATGTATGTTCTTAACGTGAGGCATTTTAGCGCCTCAAGTGAATTAGGCGGCTATCGCTCGCCGCGCGGTAATTTAACTCGGGGCGCTAAAATGCCTCACGTTAAGAACATATGCTTACTTCTAACAATTTATTTTTTATTGAATCCAAAGTTATCTTGGCATGGTTAATCTATGTCAGCAGTACATCACGAGGTTTGAAGGAATTACATGATTTCGTTTACACCCTGTATAACAAGAGCGCCATTCAATGCAGCCATTACACGCTGTTGACGTAGCCAACTGACAAGTACCAGGCGTCCATGAATACAAGGAGGCACTCACTGTATCTCTTAGGTCCATCTTCTAAACAGAACGTGAGGGTCAGCGTCGCGTCGTCCTCGAAGAACTCTGTCGCGAACGCGTCCCACCACAGGTTATCTGAGTCCTGGAATTTAAGAATAACACTTTCAGTTTATGTTATCCTGGTAATTGGGTAGTTTACAATATTATTTTTATTACCTAATTGTCTCGAAGCTTTTAGAAAAACATAGGCAACACAATGAAAAATATTATAATACTAGCTATTCCCCGAGGCTGTGCTCGCGTAAATAATTTGACTACAGCGCCACCCATCGGATCCCAGCGTAGCTCCGAACCATCGTCTCGACAAAACAAATATATTGTGTAAATATGACCTCAATCGGTAAAGTCGTTCTCAAGTTATGGCGTGACCAAGGGAAATAGGGATAGTTATAAGCGAATTAAAATTGTTAATAATAGACAGAGACCGCACTATTGAACGATAACGTCATTGTTCAAAAACTTCATGGTTAACTTGACATTACTCCGTACAATGATCGTTTCGTGCGACAAGGACAGAAAATACGAAAAACTTAAAAGACGTGTATCTCCATTTTTAGATGGGTTTTATTTATTATTTCAACGATCGTTTTGGGGTTCCTTATACAGGGTGTAAACTAAATCATGTAATTCCTTCAAACCTCGTGATGTTCTGCTGACATAGATTAACCCTGCAAGGGATATTTTGGATAAAATAAAAATAAAAATTACAAGAAGTAAACGTGTTCTTAACGTGAGGCATTTTAGCACCCCGAGCGAATTGTGCGGCTATCGCTCGCCGCGCGGTTATTTAATTCGAGGAGCTAAAATGCCTCACGTTAAGAACACATGTTTACTTCTTGTAATTTTGTTTTTATTGAATCTATAGGTATACCGTGCAGGGTTAATCTATGTCAGCAGTACATCACGAAGTTTGAAGGAATTACATGATTTCGTTTACACCCTGTATTGGATGTTGGTTACTCAATCACGCATGAACTGCTGAACGGATTTTGATAAAATCTAACACACAGATAGACCATGTCCTGGATTAGCACATAGGTAGGATACCTACTTTTCATCCCGATAATGTTCTCGTGGGACAATCTACAATTGTGTCGAATCTGTTGAGCACTTTGACAGGACTAAACTAAACTAAAGGTGTTTGTCTCTTTCTGTTTCAATAGAAAAAGAAAGTGACAGTTGCGTTTAGTCTAGAATAGTACCTACTGTCGAAATGTGCAACAGAATCGACACTAATTTTCTTTCCACAATCCATCTATTGACAAACTATAAAACTAAAATGTCGTTCACTTTAGTTCTGGGTTTGGTCAGTAGATGGCGCTTTCTTAAAGTTTGAAGTCTGCGCAGACGCAGTCGCGGGTTCTAGCTAGTTTAAGAGAGTACCAACCTCCGTCCTCTGTTGTAACCGTTTGTTGAGTTCGTAAACTCTGTAATCCGGCTGACCGAAGTATGGAGCGTGCCGCCTGAAAAATAGAAAAAAAAAAATGTTAAAACTCTTACTTACATACATATAAGGTTAGTCGGAAAGGGGGTACTAAGCCGAAAGGGTGTTAAAGTAACCATAATAATGGATAACTTTTGTTCTGCAACTTTCCGCACAAGTCAATAGTTCAAGAGAAATAGCTGTTCAAAGATTTCCTAAAAAATACGCTAAATTCTATCAATCCTCAGCTATGATCAGCTGTGTTTACATTTTAGGTCATATTTTGGGGTCACGGATTAGAAGTTCCATTTTCTGAATTCGTAACTAAAGCAGGGATGAAGATTTTTTTAATAAAAATCGTTTTGCATTGTTTGAACTTTTGTTGTCGAATTTTGAAATTTAAATTTTCTTTAAAACAATCATCAGTGATACATTAAGTGGCCCGCGGCTTATTACCCCCTTTCCGACTAACCTTGTACATACAGACGCTCACGCCTGTACTCCTAGAAGGGATGTTCTCCATATTACAGGAGTCTTTACGACAACGTATTGCTCTTATATTAATTAAGAAAAAAATATTAAATGATTATTGTGTTAGTCGTGACAAGCGCGACTACTAATCGTCAGATCCTGGGTACAATCCCCAGGTCCGGCAAAGTGGAATTCATTTTAAACAGCATTTTTTTTTTCTTTGGAAAGTCCTCATGGATGTGCCTCGCCCGGGGAAGGCGAGGGGGTCTGCCGGACTCATACCGGCTAAAAACCAACAGTGGTCCTTCTCCTGACCGTTCGGCCGGGGTCACGGGATTCGCAAAGCATGCACCGCAACCCCGGTAGGTCCCGGTCCGCCAACCCTCGGCGGACCTCTCCTCTATGGGGCCTTGCCCCATCCTCCTGAGAAGCGCGCACGGATCACAGCGCGCCGCCTTCTCGGGCCTGTTACTGGTCGGGCGGCGGGTCCCCTAACCCACCGCCCGCAGGCCACATACTAGGGTGGCTGGAGATTGTCGCGTACGCGCGCCCTCCGGCGCCCGGTGCGTTTGGCGCGGGAAGGGAGGAGAGCACACCGCTCCCTCTCCCTCTCCGCTATTTTTAACAGCCTGGAATTTGGATTTGTTCCCGGTTGATGGCAATAGGCTCGCTCAATGACATAGAACTTAAACATAACGGCGAAATGAGGGTGTTACTATACACCTCTGCCCAACCCTTCTTCTGCCCTCTAATCAAATGATTCGCGATACACATGTTTGGTAAGCAAATCTGCTATTAAATAATCTGAGCACCTCCACTAGATTAGGTCTTCTTCTTTCGTGTGGTTAGTGACTAAACTGGTGTCAGAGTTTATGCCGCCCATGGGCCTCTGACTTGGCTTCACATGCCATCGAGAAATATCTCTCAGGCATGATTCCCTCACGATGTTTTCCTTCACCGTTTTTAAGAAAGTGATAATTATACAATACGCACATGAATCCGAAAAGTCAGAGGTGCGCGTCTTGAATTCTAAGTCGAGACCTATGACTTGGTAGTCCGACGGTCACACCACTATGCTATCACCGCTGTTGAAGCCTAATGTATTATTGTTAAAATATATTAACTAAATATAGTACAGAAGATCGTTACAATAACTTAACGTCATAGAATTAAAGTCGATAATGATCCCTTAAAAAACTTTTAATATAAACGGTGTTTGTTATCTTGCAGTACCCCTGCACATAGGCGTATTTAGGGTGGGGCGGATGGGGCGCTCGCCCCACCCTGGCACAGGATATAATAGGTAAAAGGTCTAGATTCAGTCAACTCGCCACCCATGTCCACAGAACAATTACCCAAAATAGGCAGACCAATACCCGACTCTGTCAATTGTTTTAATTTTTTTTTGTTTGAAATGGGTTTGCTCTTGACTCTAGTCTAGGTCAGAGGAGACAGAGACAAAGTCTACGATGGAGTGAGCTTACCCAGAAGAAGCCTGTTAACTCTAACTTTGAAGAGATTCAGGTTGAATGCGTTCGGGAACACAGACGCAGGTAGTGAGTTCCACTCTTTTGCAGTGCGCATTATGAAGGATGTTTGGAAGCGCTTAGTGCGAATTGGTGGAATGGCAACTAGGTATGGATGGTAACTTGCAGTGCGTCTAGATGTCCGATGGTAGAAGGGGGCCGGTGGGATGAGGTTGTGTGTGTATCTATACCTATTTGTACCTCAAAAAAAGGTTTTGGGGCAAAATAGCCTCATAATCTTCTGCACTTCCAGATTTATTGAAAAGACAAATATTTACTGTCTGACTGAGTTTGCCTCACCCTGGTCAAAATGGTGGCTACGTCCATGTCGCTGCAGCATTAGGGTTTGAGGATTAAAGGTTGGTAGCGTGGCTGACCGTACAGTGTGCTCCGTACGTACCTACTTAAGTATCGTCACTCATAGAGGCTTTTTGAATGCACCCTTATGTCTGTCTCAGAGTAATGCCGGCCTGCCTAAACCTTAAAATAACTACTAAATTATAATAATATTATATTGTCATGGGAATTGAATTTGTGTGTGAAGTTTCAGGAGAAACGGTTTACGCAGTAGTTGAGAAATCTGTCGCAAGATTTAAACAAACAAATATACGAAGTGAAGCTAATTAAAATTGTTTAAAAATGGTGTAGGTATCATGTCTTTGACGTAATGTAAATTAATAAACTGCAGTGTTCTACCATCATAGGTCGTTACGTCTTTTTCGACGGGAGATGAATCACATTAAACAACAATTAGCTTTTTTTTTCTATTCCATTTCTTGTAGATAGTCTTGCGGACCGTTTCTACGTAACCGGGCAGTTATTGGCGAGACCTGACGGGTCTCCAACTAATGGGAGTAAAATACTTAACCTAAGCTTACTATTACTACTACTACTAACGTCATGACTATTAGCAACAACAGCACTAAGGGCGACCGCAAATGGGACTCGGACCTCGGCTTAGGGCGTTGCTGGCAGGACTGGGAGGGAGACAGCTTGATGAGGGCTGAATTATCGGTGTGACTGTGGAGTCAGAAAAGACGACCGGCTCCGCGGCAGCGGCGGGTGAGCAAGGTGGATCAGGGACGGTCAACAATTTGCAATAAGCTGGTTGGTTTTAGACCAACTCATCCATATCACCTGCAAAATGGTATGCTTTCAGCTTTGAAAGCATTCTACAGCATGCCTTAACTCGTAAGCTTGCAGACGCATGAAAGGCCTAGCACAAATATTAGACGTATCTATACTAATATTATAAAGCTGGTCTTTGTTTGTTTGTTTGAACGCGCTAATCTCAGGAACTACTGGTTGGAATTGAAAATTTATTTTTGTGTTGGATAGTCCATTTATCGAGGAAGGTTATAGGCTATATAACATCACGCTACAACCAATAGTAGCGGAACATAAATGAAAAATGTTGCAAAAACAGGAAAAATATCCACACGCGCGAAGCCGGGACGGGCCGCTAGTAGTATCATAAACGTATCGCTAATGTAAGCGAAATTTGAATCGATAATACAACTGTCCTATAACATTTTGGTTTTAATTTTTGCGACATGCACAATTTGTATCATACATAGATATGAATAAAGTTTTCAATTTAATTAAATAGTGTTTGCGAAACGAGTATTTTCGATTCAAAATTCACTTGCTAAAGTTACGTTTTATACGATAGTAACTCGACAGCATGCGTGCTAGGCTTCCTGAATCGATGACCCATTTTCTGAGTGAATTTGATGTTATTATGGAAATGGATGTATGTTCCCTTAGGTAGCGTCTTCAGAACTTTGTTGTACCTAGCCATTTCTCATCTACGTTGGGATCAGCTTCCAGTCTAACCAGATGCGGCTGAATACCAGTATTTTACAAGGAGCGACTGCCATCAAACCTCCGCAACCCAGTAACTGGGCAATGTCGATATCCTTCAGACTTTCGGGCTTCTGACTACTCGTAAAGACTGTCATAGGTATTCGTATGACACCCGGGATAGACTGTTTAACGTGCTCTCTGAGGCACGGAGGGGTCTCGATGAGTAACGAACGGTCACCCATCTACGAACTGACCGCGGTAAGCGCAGCTTAACGTCGCAAATCATATGATCCGTACAGTTCCTACAGTCAAATGCGAGAGCTTCACAAATACAATTTCCCATGTATTTTTAATAAACAAAAATCATCCTATCGCGTACATCGTAAAATGTCTGTTAAATGTCATGACGTCACTGACCGCTGACGTCATCGTGCGAAGCCTTATTTACGTCTGTCGTCAGTTGAGAAAAACAATCACATTTGTACGAGTTTCAGTAATCAGAGTTACTATATCCCACTTCATATCGTCGCTGCGCCTGCAAAATCCGCTGTGTGTTTTTTTTTGTAAATCTGTCTTTGATCTTATTCTATAATAGTTCTCAAGCCACGTGCACCTGTAAAATCTGCTTTTTAATCATTTATTTGCTTAAGAACATAGGAAAATAAATTATTAGAAAACGTATTTTACAGTGTGTAGGTACGTAGGTACCGTACCGTACCGTAGCGTAGGTACCAACACATCCATAATGGTGTGTTGGTACCTACGCTTATGTATGGAAGTGAATGTTGGTCGTGGCAGAAGAGGCATGAAAGTAGAATAAATGCCGTGGAAATGCGTTCCTTGCGAAGTATGTGCGGTGTAACTTTGAATGATAGATTGAGAAATGAAGAGATTAGACAAAGTTGCGGTTTAAAAGATGATGTAGTGACAAAAATTGAAAGGAGTATGCTTAGGTGGTTTGGCCATGTTGAGAGAATGAGTGAACGGCGATTAACAAAAGAAATTTATAAGGCGGATGTTAATGGGAACGCCGGTAGAGGACGTCCTAGAAGGACATACATCGATGTTATTGGTGATGTTCTTCACAAAGGTCAGGTGCGTAGTACTCTCAACCGGCGTGCGTGTATGACAAGATGTATGAATGTGGATGAAGCGAAAGGGGTATGTAAGAGTCGTAGCATGTGGCGTTCTATAGTTTCTGCCTACCCCCATGGGAAAAAGGCGTGAGTTTATGTATGTATGTATTTTACAGTTGCACGTGGCTTGAGAACTATTATAAAATAGCACCAAAGACTGATTTAAAAAAAAATCACAGCGGATTTTGCAGGCGCAGCGACGATATAACATTAGACAAGTGGCCTATCAAGGCACGAATACTGTTAAACTGACTGACTGTTATACTGACTGTTAAATGATAAATGATTTTTAATTCTGTAAATAAATCTGTTACAGACACTTTTACAAGTCAATGTAATGTATTTTTTAAGACTCGACTCGATAAATGGACTATCCAACACAAAACGAATTTTTCAATTCCAACCAGTAGTTACTGAGATTTGCGCGTTCAAACAAACAAAGTCTTCAGTTTTATAATATTAGTTAAATAATTTAAAATATATCAGTTCACCTTTCATCACTTTTTCCCCTATGCATTCATCTCTTTCATTCATTACGTTTCGTTTTCTCACATCTATGCATTTACTTGCTAAAATCTTATATTAAATAGAGTATAGATATACAGTATGTTAACTTGTCTAGTATATTATCGCGCTTCAAGGCGCGGCGCTGTTTTCTAAAGCAAAGGCAACAATGGTGTCGATTCTATAGCACATTTTGACAGTACTAAACTAAGACTAAACGCAACTGTCACTTTCTTTTTCTATTGAAACAGAAAGAGACAAACACCCTTAGTTTAGTTCTGTCAAAGTACGTAACAGAATCGACAACAATATATCGAAATTCAGTACAAATAATTTTAGTTTATTATTTCGGCGGATATAGGTACTGGGCGCACTGTAGCTATGTCGACTCCGCCCACGCGCCACGTGGAAAGTTCTCAGTATTGCAGAATGAAAAATATTATACGTGCGTATTTTGCTTCTGTAGGTTACCAAATACCCGCGTGGTCCCCGGCAATGAATAGGACATCCCCTATCCACCTATGGGTGTCGTAAACCCCTAGCTGGATATCTCTTAGATCTCACAGCTCATATTTCGTGCGGAAAAAGTCGGTTCCTTTGGAAGGCTTGAGAACTTTAAATAAAATAAGGTTTGAGCTACACGATGGCTGATGCACGCGTGCCGTCAGTTAGGACAGGTCAACTCAATCCTGCTATGGCACTTTCCTGAAAAGGCCATTCCAGACGTTGCCCTACATTGTTACACTCGCATAGTCTTTATACTACAATGTCTGGACTTTAAAAGAGACCTTGATCTTTGAGTTAGTTTCGGCTTTTCTTCTCAGAGCTAGTCAGATAGGAAATATCGGCGACATCTAGTCAAGAAAACATTACATTGACTTGTAAGTGTCTGTAACAGATTTATTTACAGAAATAAAACTCATTTACCATTTGAATTCGCCGCAGGATTTGACACGGGACATCTACGTGAATGTCCTGGGGAAAATGTCGCGGAACAATTCGCTTGCACACTCCTGCGGCCGCTCTCGAAGCGGCGGCTTGCGACATGTATCGCGTCATATAGAAATGCCGCACAATGTTGCGGGGTAGAGTGCAACGTTGCAGCGTCACGTAGACTCAGTGTTGCGCGTCATGTTGGGGAACATCGCTGACTTTTGTTTAGCAACGTTGTCTGTCTACACATGATTTCGCTCGCATCAGTCGTCGACATGTCGCCAGAGGAACTAGTGTTGATTTCAGCGGCGGTAGTTATATATTTTATCGAAAAATGCATCAAAAAGAAAAAAGCCAGTGGGTTAGAATTTACTTACAAAATAAAGAAAATGTATTCAGTGTATTCGTTACACCACACGGACATTTCTGCGCGTCACGTCTCCACTCGACAACATTTGATGCTCAACTGCATGTTGCACCGAAACAAACAACAAGCCATTTGTCATGTTGCGCGCCAGCTGGCAATTTTACGCGATGTTGTGCAACGCTGCCGAACATGTTGAGCGTCACATGTTGCGCGTCAATTGTTGCCTAGTGGATACGATGTTTTAAACCTATGGAATGGGGCTACTACCGGAGACAGTCCACAGTAGCACTAATGGAGTACATTCTCCCTAGCCTTTTCCCAACTATGTTGGGGTCAGTTTCCAGTCTAACCAGATGCTACTGAATACCAGTATTTTACACGGTGCGACTGCCATCAGACCTCCGCGACCCAGTTACAGAGCAATGCCGATATCATAAGGTTAGACCGGTTGTCAGACTTCTGGGCTTCTGTCTTCCCGTATCGACTGTCATAGGTATGACATCCCGGGACAGACTGTCTTAGTGTTCACCGAGGCACAGAGGGGTCTCGATGTATAACGAACGGTCAGCCATCCACAGACTGACCGCAGCAAGCGCAGCTTAACCGCACAAATCGTATGATCCGTGCATTTGGTAATTAGCCATGAACCCCTCCTAACACGACCTAATGGACTATTCTTCTTCTTCCTGCCCTAGGTGGGGTCGGCACAACATGTGAATTCGTAAATCCATGTTGTTAGAGGTTTTGGCTTATTGTTTTATGACCGGCCGCCTGCCTGACATCAACCCTCCTTGGGAATACTCGTTGCGCCGTCGCGCGGGTGACCCAATGTGCTTGCTGATATTATGCACTGGGTCCTAGCACTGGAGAATCCCTATATACAGTCATTATTATATCAGATGGATTGCCCTTAAACTGGGTTGCGGAGGTCTGACGGCAGTCGCTCACCCAGCCACATCTGGTTAGACTGGAAGCCGATCCCAACATAGTTGGGGAAAGGCTAGGCAGAAAAAAAATGGGAGGACACTTCTGCGCTCGTCTGGAGTTGAGATAATCTCTCTGTCGCCATTTACGAGACGCGGGTACTATTCTGTATTGAGACCGACACAACTCAAATTCCATCGCAATTGTTGCTCATAACTTGGTGAATTGTTGGTAAATATGTTGAAAACATACGCAGGTCGGTTTGTTAAATTGTTTTAAACTTTGAGGTGTTTGCCATTCCTCGCTGGTTGAATCTACTCAAAGACATTCAATACTCGTAATTTTATATTATAGTTACGGAAGGCAGGTAACTGGGTATTGCTGGAGAGCGCCGTACGCGACGACCTCCAGCCACCCTAGTATGGCCTGCGGGCGGCGGGTCAGGGGACCCGCCGCCCGACCAGTAACAGGCCCGAGAAGACGGCGCGCAGTGTTCCGTGCGCGCTTCTCAGGAGGATGTGGGACAAGGCCCCACAGAGGAGAGGTTCGCCGAGGGTTGGCGCACCGGGACTTGCCGGGGTTGCGGCATGCTTTTGCGAATCCCGCGACCCCGGCCGAACGGTCAGGAGGGGGAACACCGTTGGGTTTTAGCCGGTAAGAGTCCGGCAGACTCGCCTACCCCGAGCGAGGGAAATCAATGAAAAAAAAGGTAACTGGGTATTGCACAGCAAGTTGGAAGATATCTACTACCAGTGGACTCTTCTGTTCGAAATCTTTATTAAAGAATCTGGCATAATTATGTCAATGTGACCTTTTTATATCTTTTCCATGAATAAGTAAAAATGTTGACCACACTACAAACACCTACTAAAAGTCAAACATTTGGTCTTGAATATTAACTTTGGAATTCTGTCTCTTTCTAAATGCCCTACCTAGAAAAATATAAAATATTTAGTTTGGAAACCTATCTCTTTCTAAATAGGGTGCTTTGAACTGGTATCAGAACAGTATCACTCTAAAAAAAATCTTTAGGGAGTTCGGCTCGGCTTTGACAACCGCGACAATCCGATTTACGGAGTTTTCAACAGCTTACCGCGCAATATCTCTCTATTGGGGAAAGCTTTTGCCCAGCAGTGGTCTGCGATGAGAAAGAAATGCAAATAGTGTAAGTTTTGACATGCAATGTGGCTTACAGGGATATGACCTTTGTATAGCATGAAGTTTTTAAGGGGCAGAATCGTCTTTAGTTTTGTCACTTGCGCTTGCGCCTAGGGTGGCCAACCGTACTATAGTATACATATAGTAGGTATTGCACTGTATTTCGGTTCTGCGTACTATATATATACTGTTGAAGAAAATCACACAAAAATACTACATTCCAGTTGGATGATTCAATCCTTATTTTGTATCACCGAAACTAACAAAAAACAAATCCCTCACTGAAAAAATTATGAACGTACCTATGTCTTTTTTTACTATTTCCATAAAATACTTTTTTTAAGCGTATTTTTATAGTTCATTATGACAAATTGAAAGGAGTATGCTTAGGTGGTTTGGTCATGTTGAGAGAATGAGTGAACGGCGATTAGCAAAAGGTATTTATAAGGTGGATGTCAGTGGAAACGGTAGAGGACGCCCTAGAAGGACATACATAGATGTTATTGGCGATGTTCTTGACAAAAGACAGGTGCGTAGTACTCTCAACCGGCGTACGTGTATGACAAAATGTATGAATGTGGATGAAGCGAAAGGAGTATGTAAGGGTCGTAGCATGTGGCGTTCTTTAGTTTCTGCCTACCCCTATGGGAAGCAGGCGTGAGTCTATGTATGTATGAAAAGTACTATGATCAGTCGAAAACATGTTGGCAACCCTACTTGCGTCAGTTAACCACAGAATTTTTGTTACTAGAGTTTTAGTTAAAGAATACAGGAAGAGTTTATACGAGGTCAGTACTAGGATAACATATCGTTCATAATACAAACGTAATGAAATTATCTAGGTAGATAGGAAAAGTCACGTCATAACGTACGTAACGAATCAGGAAAAAATAATACATATGGTAACATGAGTACTAGGCGATCATAATTTTGCACAAGTCGCAATTCAGTGTTCTATACAAAGTCATCTTGTTTTAGGGTTACGTCGAAAACTGAAGTCTGTTAATCATGAGATCCTGGTTTCCATCCCCAGGTAGGGCAGTGTTATTGGATTTTTCCGTGTGGAGTTGCCCACTTGATGGCAATAGACTCGCCCTTACATGGGACTTAACAGCGAAACGACGATGTTACTATGCACCTCTGCCAAACCCTTCGGGGATTATAGGCGTGATGTTATGAAGTCAATTTCGTCGCATTCATTCCATAGGACACTTTCCTTGATTTCCTAAATGGTAACCATTGAAGATTTCGGGACCCAAGTCTACTAATTTTATAGCTTCGATAGAATAGTTTTAGACATTTGGTATTCTGCTAGTTATTTTCGACCAGTGGCTTTCCACGGACTTTTCATTGAATTGCCATAAAATTATTATTTCAATAGAAAACATTGAAGTATTCGCCCCCCCCCAGGTCTACAGGAAGAGACGTCATCGGTGGAGAAATGTAAGGATACGACAGAAGGTGGGTAAAATGGATGAAAACACGGAAGAGTTACGAAAAGCGAAGTACCAGGCGAGCATAACACACGAAGACTTTTATCTGAGCGCATCTAATTTTGTGTGTCAGATAAGAAATGTCCTCGCTTGTGAAAGCCAACAGACAATATTAGTTAAGCTTGTCCAAAATAATGAAGTTTTGTTGGAAAAACGTTGGATCTGAGCATACTGCCTAGCCTTTTCCCAACTTTATTTGGGTCAGCTTCCAGTCTAACCAGATGCGGTATTTAACACGGAGCAACTGCCATCAGTACTTCGCATCCCAGTTACTGGGCAATGCCGAGTGTTTGTCAGACTTTCGGGCTTCTGACTTCCCGTGACGACTGTCATAGATATTCGTATGACACCCGGAACCGAGTTTAATATGCTCTCCGAGGCACAAAGAGGTCTCGATGTGTAACGAACGGTCACCCATCCGATCTGAGTAAACGAAGGCGGAAATTAATTGTGAATGAGTGGACCCTAGCCTTGTTCCTATTAGCTTATTTCAAAATGCAATGTGCATCTTATGTGCTCAGTATCGACCTTGATGACAATAACCTCTTTGACCATTGTTTTAGTGGTAATCAGAGAACATGGTTTATGTAGCAAAATGATTGACAACGGGACTTCAAAGAGCTAATATGTTTTTCAAAGAAAATAACTTCGATACAGGAAGAATGAATTTAGAAGAGATATAAAGATAATTATAAATGGATAAGTCTATATCCAATGTGGTTAAAATACGGTGTATTTTTTATATAGTATTTGATTAGGCAATCATAATCCAGGAAGAGTTTCGCAAAGATAAGTACTAGGTTAACATAAACGCGAAGAGTTTTTTCATAAAGTGATAAGAAACTAAATTTTTGATTAGCTGACGATAACGGACTTTTGTTTCGACAAGAGGTTAGCAAAGAGACTGAAGTCAGTCTTGCACAGGGCTAATACCGAAGCAAATGTACAGTTACTAAGCCGGCGTCGGGCATGCGACTTGCATGTAACTGGCCCGTCCGAGATACATATTGTAGACAGTTCCGATTCATAAAACAGAACTCAGGTTTATTTCCCGTCCAAAACTATTTGTATTTTTATCAATAGTATAATTAAAGCAGCATTTTTTCAGAGATGTTATTAGCAGTATTAATTACCACAGTCTATTCCAATCAAAGGCTTGAGATAGGCCTCTCTTCAACCTCAATTATTAGTAAAAGCAATTGTAGAAAGTTGCTATATTATTCGCAGTGTCTAGGTAGATTCCTTCCATCTAAACCTATTACTTCTATACTACATTTTTAAGGTCATTCCAGTTTTTAACCGTTCCAAGAGACTATTGCTGGACCACTGTGTTACTTCTGTGAATCGTGGTGGTAGAAAAGCGTATCTAGATAAACCGAAGCATCGAATAGAAACTTAGAAGCGTTTCAATTGCTAACGTCGCTTTGTCTATGGTAGCAGATTTGTCCTATTTTTTCTAAAGTACTAGGCGCACATACAATATGAAGAAGTTTACCTAAAATATGGGTCCGGTATGGGGTGGTATATCGGCGGCGGCGGCGGCGGCGCGTACTCATGGTACTGGATGTGCGACGGGTGGTGCGGCGAGAGATGGTGGCCGTACTCGCGGTACTCGCCCTCGCCGCCGAGCGAGCCCAGCGCCACCGGCATGTAGGCCACTTTGTCACCGCGCCATCATCGCGGCACTTGTTGTGGCTCGATAAATACTGTTTGACTTCTATGCGGTCCTGGTACCGCACGGAGAAATTCTTCAGATTTCCACACGTTTACCGTGCGCACTTTTGTTTTATTCACTGTATATGTTTTCTCTTATTTTTTTAAACCTTATATTTTATTAATAAATATATTTTTTTAATTTCTAATTTAATAAATAATTTGTTATAACTATAAACACACTAACTTTGGGCACTTTGGTTTTAGTAACGCACTTATTTATTAGTAAAACACTTCTTCACATCTGAAATCGACTAAACGAAAATACTATTATTAGGTAAAACGTTTTAAGAGTTTACTACGCGCCGCGCATCACGAAGTACGACTACGACTGATAAAGCTTTTCAAATTTTTCGCGCGGGAAGTGTCATAGTACCGTGAAACGTCCTAAATCCTTTATATACTTAGCGTTGCTACGCGAATTTAGGTCTAATCGCGTGGCAATAGAGGCGATAAGCGTAAACGGTTCGGGGCACGGCAGGAAGTGCGGCAACGTCGCGTCAGCTGGCCGTGGTACTAGCGAGACGCGTTCGAAAAGGTCAACATCGGTTACTATTTTTTTTTTCATCCCACCGGCTATTTTCGTTGGCTTTGTTTTTTTTTTATCATTGATATATTGATTTTTTTTCGGTCGGAATGTGGATTGGAAATTTTCGTGTAAAAACAATGCTAAAGAGTTCCGGTTGACGCGTTTTGTATCGATTTTTATACAAGAATGTGTGTATTGAATTTCATAACAGACTGCATACGGCGTTGTTGCCATCACGTTGTTTATATCGCCGAAAAACCGGTTCATAAATGAAAATTAGGCTAATTATCGAAATATATTATTCATCACCGCAGAATTATCATATAAAATAATTTATTCAAGAAAAAATTAATAATAAAAGACTATTGTTTTCACCGCGGCAAGGCCTCGGAACGCACGCGACGTTGCCGCTCATACCGTTCGCGCCATACTTTTTACTGTTTCTTAGTACATAGAAACGCTCATTACGCTGGCACGCACACAGACAGCGCTTATATTGTTGTATCCGCAGTACATAGTGCAAGATGGTATATAATGTACATTCCGCGACGGTAGATATGTAGGTAAACTACGTCGCTGTACAAATCAAACATTCGCGTCTATAAATAAAATGCAGACGTGTCCGTGAAACGCGCGCATCTTCGATTGTTTGGGAAAATGATGAATTTCGAAAATGGCGCGTGGTACGTCATAGTGACGTGTACAAATTATTTTTTCGCAATTCTACACTGTTTAGTCGAGTGCGAGCGCATGAGAAAGTTTTGAAATTCGAATTAGAAAATCTAATTTAGGAAAATTGGAACGATGATCGTTGCAAATTTATTTTTTCTGTGTTAATTTTGTTCTACTTTATTATTTTTATTAGGTCAATCGTGTAACTAGGTTATAATCAATTAATATTAGAAGCGACATCATTACAGTAGGTATTTAATTTAACTTTCGCGAAAATAGTGTGTCGATTTTATTCATTACATTTACAAAAAAAATAAAAGAGCGTCCGAAACTGACAAGGACGTCACTCAAACAATTACCTACTATAACAAAAACCTCATTGTAAGAGCGAAACATAAAAAAACAATTCACACAATTGTCGAATCGCGAACCCAAGGATGTTGCCTTGACGCGTTATCTAGATACACTGATAACAACACCAAACAACGCGCAGTGCACAAGAAACTATAGCGTTCATAAAACAATAAATTAGACAAAAAAACGTCCGCAAGAAACCGCAGACGTGCAGTTCCGTCAAATAGAATGTGTGTCACGACGAGTCAATGACTTCACTTTAGTACTGAGTAACACGTAAACTTATACACGTGTGCCGGGAAGAAAACCGGGGTGAAAATCGAGAACGATCGAACATCGCGACGTGCGGTGCACTCGACGGCTACAACACTAATAATTACGCGTAAACATTATCAAACGGATCGATTGAAAAAAAAAGTAGTAATACAAAGCGATTCCAAATTTGAATGCACACTAGCTAGTTACCGGCGCGACGGCGTACTGCACCTATGTAAAGTACATAGCAGAAGTGTGCCGCTCTGACGGGTGACGGACTGTCAACGCTCGGGCGTTTCCGTGAGCTCTCGGTCGCTGTCGGTCGTCGGCAGGCGGCGAGTTCGGATACACGATTAGATTATGTCAAAATGATTAATATAAACCGGTTATAGTTAGGTCAATCACTTCGGCTGGTTACAATTTACAATGGCTGACTAGTTTTGGCGGCGGTCAAGTGGTTTAGCGATCTAAGGTCGGCTGATAGCGATTGATAGATTTATTATGCATTTTCGTCACAATTTGTCGGTAAAACACGTTTCCTAGACTCCATCTTAGACTAGCTGTCGTTTAGGCAGAGTAATTCTTCTTTTTGATCCAACCACAGAATTTGATGTCATTTTTAATAGGCTACGGTCTGTCTTTTCACGTTTGGTGGATGGCGAAAGAGCGATCAGGAATTTTTAAGACCATCGGTAACAGCATCTATCTGACATCTTAAATACGAAAGTGAGCGCGAATTTACATCGATGCAGTACATAAACTCGGTCCAAAATATCCAGTTACTACAGGCGTAGCATGACCACCATAGACAAGGGTTTTGTCGGCGGAAGAAGAGACAAACTGGATGGACTACGGTGGTCTCGCTACGAATGCTAGATTGTCATTAGACCAACACTATTAAAATGCCGCGCTAAATATGTACACAATTAAAACTGAGTCTCTTAAATGACTCTGAAGACTCTGAACATACCTTGGACTAGAGCGCACGAAGTGTGGTCTAGTGGTAGGTGTGTGGAAATTAAGAGGTAGATTTAACAGGGGCCGGCAGCAGTGAGTATAACGATAGTGAAGAAAATACAAAAGATAAATTTTTCAAAAAGAGACATTGGTCCTCTAAATGTAACTGAGAATGACAATGAAACAAGTGGACATGGTGATGTAGCGGCATCTATCACGCCACATGTAAACTACGCAGCACGACGAACGTCCAGCAGACTACAGCGACAACAATGACAGCTGTCAAATGGAATGTCACAAATCCTACATCGCGATATCAAGATTTGACACGCAGATAGTATATATACAACTCCCCAAAATTAACTGTTGGGCTGTGGCCCGCCAGGCATAAGACCCGCCTAGTTGGAGGATACTCCCTTTTCGTTGGAGGAACACCATACTTCGGTCCTCCACAGGTGGAAGGGCTGGCTGGCGGTTTTAACTGCTCTCTCATCTCTCTCGTGTTGGTACGAACTATACAAGAGTAGCTCATGCTGTGGTGAATAGATTAGCCAGCCAGCAAAGTTAGAAGCGACTGTAGCAAGGCTAACTACCCAGGGTGCGCCAGATATACTTGTTTATCGCCACTCGTGAAGGCTCTGTATGCACCTCTTGAAGGAAGGAGATTGTTACAATTACTGAGTTAGGGAAGACAGTGCGGTTTGTGATAGCAGTAAGATTTCAGGATGGCTTGAGTGGCAAATCCAGACTTACTCAGGAGATAACCAACAAGGCCACCTGCTTTTTAATTTAATTTTCCTTTTTTTTATAAATGAAGCTCAGATCACGGTCGTTGACACCAATTCGCATGCTAGGGGTCATGTCCCACGTGACCACACTCCTGGAACCAGGCGCGGTCGTAGCCGAAGACTTGGGGGGGTGTTATATTAACAGTAAAATAAGTTGAGCCCATTAGAATTTATTGCACAAATTTAGTAAATTATCTTTTTTTAGGTTTGTCAATTTGACGTGTAAGATGTGGGGGGTCATGACCCCCCACCCCTCGGACCGCCACTACTGGAACTGCTACTGAATTTTGAGTCTCTTTTAACGAAAATATAGCAGAGATCAATTCTTAGTTCGGCACCACACAGCACTTAATTTTATCTTCAATATTATGTGCCTACATTCATGACGATGGTTCAAGATAACGCAGCAAAAATGTAGAGTATGTCAGCGTTTACATATTCGCTTATCTTATACAAATAAGGATTAAGAGAAATACTGTGTTAGTTGAACATGCATTTCATGAAGCTTTGTCAAAATCAAGTTTTGGGCATGAAGGTATAGGCAAAAATGGAAACCACATTGCGAAAACCTACTGAACGTAGTCGAAATATTTTGCCTTGAATATTTACTTTGAAATTCTGTCTCTTTCTAATACCCCTATTTAGAAAGAGATAGATTGGTCTAACCTTAAGATATCGGCATTGCCCAGCAGCTGGGTTGCGGAGATCTGATGGCAGTCGCTTCGTGTAAAATACTGGTATTCAGCCACGTCTGGTTAGACCAGAAGCTGACCTCAATATACTTAGGAAAAAGCTAGGCAGAACAGAAAGATGGATTTCCATTCTAAAAATTCCATTTTTTTTCCAAGTAAGGTTTAGAAAGAGATAGAATGTGTCAAGGTAAAATTCTTCGACTTCTGTTAGGTGTTCGTAGTGTGCTCTCCATATTTACGTATACCTTAATGGATTTGTGACCGATGTAGCACTGACGACCGCCAGTTGAGACGCAACGTCACCTGCTTAAGGGTCTGGTTCTGTGGTCAAAAAGTTTAACAGTAAGAGAAATGGGTTTTGATTGAGTACGAGTTCCTTGTCTAGGTTTGAAATAAAAAGCCGAAAGAAGCGTTGATCAACAGTTGCCTTGTGCAAGATAGATAACCCATTTAAGTCTGAACTTACTGAAGCTGGTTATCATCCATATAAAGCAGTACTTAGTAGACGGTTAAGGGATATCAATTATGATCTATTTTTTCCTGGAGTTAGTGACTAAACTTGTGTGAGAGTTTATGCAGCCCTTGAGCCTCTGAGTTGGCTTCACATGCTGTCGAGAAATATGTCTCAGGCATGCCGGTTTCCTCTCGATATTTATCTTCACCGTTATTAAGCAAGTGATAATTATACAATAAGCACATGAATCCGAGAAATCAGAAGTGCGTGCATTGGGTTCGAACTCGAAACCTATGATTTGGCAGTCCGACTGTCACACCACTAGGCTACCAATTATGATGATTCCCGGTTAGTTGCTGTCAAAGAATTGGTTATTAGAAAGTTGGAATGAGGTTTTTAAAATTGACTAAGGGATTGAGCCAAGAAGTAGTAACAGCATCATGCTAGCAGTGCGCTAATAGAAACAAACATACTGCGATCAGTTTGTTTGTCAGGCGTCGTGATAAGGACCTGTAATTGTATGGGTGTGGCCCATGATTAGCAGTGAACGCTAAACATGTTTATGCGAATGGATAGAATTAGGAATGAGTATGTAAGAGGAAGGAAGCCTGAAAGTGGCACCGGTGACTGAGAAGTTGTGTGGAAACCATTTGTCATAGTATGGGCATGTGATGCGGAGGAATGTGGAACATGTGAGGAAAGTTTTGAGTATGAATTTGGATGGTTATAAGAGTAGAGGAAGACCAAAGAAGCGATGGATGGATAGTGTGAAAGATGATATGGCTAGAAAGGGGGTGACTACTGAGATGACGGCTAATAGAGATGCATGGAAGAAGAATAATGCGCCGACCACAAATTAGTTGAGATAAGGATAGGAGGCTGATGATGATGCTTACGGCTGATTTGATAAAGCATAAAGAGGGCGATAGAAACAGGATGTTTAGTACAGCAGTGGCTGTCAATAATGATGAAGCTCAACCAAGCCGCTAGCGGTGCGGTATAAATATAAAACATGTATCTGAAAACAGAGCGACAGCGTCACTGAAGCGTCAAACAGTCGTACGACGAACATACTTTCTCCAACTTTCCCACAATTGTCGAGCAAATCATTTGTGCTCTGTATTTGTAGTTTTTAATATTACATACGTATACGTCACGCATGAGATGTGAAAGGGTTTGGTACAGGTGAAACTATAGCCGTAGCTTGCTAAAAACCATCAGCTGTTAGGTAACTCAGTATGGAACCCGTCCAGAAATAGGCCACTATGGGAGTCGTTAAAGGCGACTAAGGCATCATGTCAGGGATATCGGCATTAGCTCTTATCGTCTGCTATTCACAGTATAATCATTAGTAATTTCATTTAAAGATTAAACAATGACGCCAAGAACTAGTGTTATATGAAACTACTATAGTAAAGTTGATGTGAATACGGCAAAGTGTAAAATTTGTGAGAAAACATATTCTAGAAAGGGAGGCCTGCTCTTAAGTTAACACCATCTGTCTTCTACTCCGCCTCCGCCTCCGACTCGGGCTCCGACTCTGACTCCGACTTCGATAAATCAGATTTAAAAACTCCGACTCCGGTTCCGGTATAATCATCTCCATAACATCCCTAATAATTACCCACCGTCTGCGGTGTTTTGGCAATACTGTCGTGCATTGTGGATGTTTTTTAGAGTGCTAATGATGATATGATGAAGTACAAAAGTAGCTCCAAAAGCAGTTTTAGTAGATCCATATGGTAAGAAGGCATTAATCAAGGTATTGTGGTTCTCAGCAGACTCCTCCCTTTTTGAGAGTTCCGTAATAGGCCATTTATAAGTTTTCTAGAGGTTAGACATTAGAACCTTTTTCCCAAGGAGGGTTGATGTCAGGCAGGCGGCCGGTCATAAAACAATAAGCCAAAACCTTTAACAACATGGATTTACGAATTACATGTTGTGCCAGCCCCACCTAGTGTGGGATAAGGGCAAGAAGAAGAAGACATAAGAATCTTTCTGGACATTTGACCAACATAATGCGAACCATCAATCTACTAGACAAGCGTGTTAATTATGTCAATATTCTGCTACGCCATATCATTGTAGAGGTCAAATAAATATGGTGGTATTTGCAACCAACGGCTATTAATAGAACATTAATCTTTGACAATCAGCAGTATCTCTTGTAGACCATCAGTTTCGGAGATTATAACTGAAAGACAGACAAATGGTTAACATTTGACACTATTAGCGATGTCAAGGTGAAAAAGATAAACGTCTGTATTATTTATTATACCATTTATTATCAAATTGTCTTGACGGTGTGAAAAATCGTGTCTCAATTATCTTATTTGTCAGGCATTTATTATTTTTGGCTGGGTTGAGAGAATTGAAGGTAAAATATTATGGGTTAGTTTAAGAAGTATAATATCTTAAGATCACTGATCTGGTCGCAAGCTGCAGCATTGGTCTTGAGATCAAGACCTGCCGGGGTTGTGGTGCATGCACTTACGAGTCCCGCGAACGTGGCAAGATATTAGCATGTGTTGCTGGGTATGGACAGGTTTCTTCTTAGAATGAGAAGGGTTCAGGCCTTAGTCCACCACGCTGGCCTGGTGCGGGTTGGCGGACTACAGACACCATCGAGAACTTTATTTTTGGAGTCCTCTCAGGTTTGGTTTCCTCACGATATTTTCCTTTACCGTTAACGCAAGTGATAACAAACTGGTCAGCACATTGATTCGAGAAGTCGAGTCGGGATCGAACTCAGACCGCCCTGCACAGAAGGCAAGCGTTCAACCGCTAGGCTATCACTGGTATTTGCTACTGCTAATATACCTTGCTAACGACACCTTTCTAGTCTCACATAAAATAGTTAAGCTATTTTTAAACAAAGACCACACAGAATAACTACCGCCATGTGGGCAAGGTATTTGGCTCCAAAACATAGTATTTAAAAAAAATCGAATTCCTATTTTGAAATAAATTCAAATATGGAACGATCATCTATCGAGAGGGAGCGAGCGAGGTTGTTGATTTAATTCATTAGCGGGAGGGAGATAGCTTTAGCGGCGTGCGAGTGAGATAGCGACATAACGATGCGTTGAGTGGATTGTACACTGTCTGATAAAGTCGCTGCAGGAGTGATATTTGAATTTTCTGTCTACTGAGTGTATTTGTGATACGGATTTCAAAATTAAAGAAAAAGAATAGTTGTCCGCATTTATCTCGACTGAAGAGTCATATTTGAATGTCGTGACTCTTGCATTACTTTTCGACGAGATATGCGATACTTACAATACTTAGTACTTACCAATCTTTCTGTAACGTATCATACTTCAAACTAATAAGTTTAATTCATAACATAACATCACGCCTGTATTCCCCGAAGGGTTGGGCAGAGGTGTATAGTAACACCCTCATTTCGCCAGTTATGTTTAAGTCCCATGTAACAAGGAGCGAGCCTATTGCCATTAACCGGGCACGAATCCAAACTCCGGGCTGCTACTGAGGAATTCCACACGGAAAAACCCAATAACACTTAACCCGACCTGGGGATAGAACCCAGGACCTCACGATCAGCAGTCGCGCTTGCCACCACTAGACCAACGAGGCAGTTTAATCCATTCTGAAGGACCCCAGACACCCCAGCCTGGTAACGGACAATGGTGCAAGATGGCGGCCACCAACCCTGCGTAAGTGCCTCACTAGAGTGGTGATTACGCAGTTTTTAAGAGAGATGTCCGGCAGTAGATGACCTTAGACCTCGGTTATGGAAATGCAGAGCTTAACGACGAGCGTGATGTGGGGCGTAAAGCGGACTATTTAAACATAAGACGTTGTATCAGAGCGTTTATGAAGACGCGTTTTGCCGCGCGTTTTGTTGGAGTTGTACATAATTATGACAGTTCAGTCCTTGCTTGCACTTCATTCGTTCAAAATGCATGCATAACCTTGAACGACATGTACGGCAAAAAAGTAGGTCAAGGTCAAATGGCTAGACTTAATAATTTGGTTACAAAAAAGAGTCGCGCAGTTAAGAATTTTATTAAATACCTACCCTACGTGTTCATGCAAATCTGGAAGAAAAATATTAAATAATTTAAAAAAATACGTAAGCTTAGTCATCAATGCCCAAACTTAGGCAAGATTAGCTGACTTATAACAAAATTTTAGTTCCTGATAATGAACGGCAATTTACAAAAAATAAAACACGATACCTTAACCATTCCACGCATTGTCAATCTCGACGTCAAAACTCGACAGTGTATAACCCTCTTAACACTGAATGAGTGAAAGGCACCGGCGTGCGAGCGAGAGGCAAATACGTTACTACCCCGCGCCAGAAAGGGACAGCGCCAGTCTGTTGACGTAGTAGTAGATGAGATAAGGGGCTATCAGCAGTTTGGTGCGCGTTCGAACAGTTTTTTTACTCAAATACTTTCATGATAGCTTTTTGTAGCAAGTGCAAGAGTCGTGTAGTGTGAGATTATTACGACATCGTGTTGTATGCAGTATGGGAATTGTGTGAAGTCTGTTCTAAATTCTAATATATTTTAAGATTTTGTTCGGCAGGCGTTGCATGACCACCGTAAATGAGGGTTTTGTTGACAGAAGTATAGACAAAATTATATAATGTCATTATGTCTATTCTTCCGTCAACAAAACCCTTGACAACCCTGGAGATGCACTCATGCAGATGCTACGTATGCTGAGGTACTCAGTTAGCACGGATTCGGGTTATGTATGTATTAGTAAAATTCAATTCTCGTATTATTTCATAGTAAATAATTCCTTGCAATCTTATTTTGTTAAGGAAATAGGTACAGGAAATTATGATAACTGGTCAAAAAAACATTTGTGGATGACAGACAAGTTTCTTTTTCAAAGAGTACAGATAATGGCTAGGAAACTATTTCAGAAAGGTTAGATAATGTTTAAAAAATTAAGGTTACGTGTCTCTTACTTCATTGGTTTTATTAAAAAAGTAAAAATTGAAGATTCCGGGGTCAATAGACAGCATTTTCTATCTAAGCTATGATAATATTTTGTATTGTCAGTATGCGATACTAAAATCATATTTGAAATACATAAATTCGATATCTATGACGACTTTAAAAATGAATAAACTTGACCTATTTTAAGCATAGTTCATCGGTCACCAGCAAAGCTTGGAAGTGGCGGGATTTCTATTCTAATTCCACCAGTGGACAGCTATTGTCTGCATTGAACTTGAAACAGTTCTACACATTCCACTCGCCCATCCGCTCGCCTAACAACTTGCCTCCAACAATGACAAGATGCAAACGCGGCACGAGCCGCACGCACACATACAATAGTTACGTCGCAGGCACACAGACGCGAATTATTATTATTACACGACACGACAGATAGATAATGCTGTAAATGAAAAATATTTTCTTGCAAGTCGTGTGTTTTTTTTAATGTGACTGTAAACTGTAATGTAAGTGTTTAAAAATTCATTAAAATACCTTTTAGAAAATTCATGGCAATATTTTTATAAAAAAAAACATAACAACACGCCTGTATTCCCTGAAGGGTTGGGCAGAGGTATATAGTAACACCCTCATTTCGTCGTTATGTTTAAGTTTCATGTAATAGGGGGCTAGCATATCGTCATCAACTGGCCACAAATCTTAACTCCGACTTGCTACTGAGGAATTCCATACGGAAAAACCCAATAACACTTTGCCCTACCTGGGAATTGAATCGAACCCAGGACCTCACGATCAGCAGTCGCGTTTGCCACTACTAGACCCACGAGGCAGTTGAAATATTAGTATTATTTTATATAGTACTAGCTCTGTCCTCACGGCTCCGCCCGGTGCCTATGTTACTCAGTGATAATGTAGCTTTCTAACGGCAAAAGAATTTTTGAAATCGGTCCAGTAGTTTTTAAGTTTATTCGTTACATACAAAAATACAAATCTTTCCTCTTTATAATATTAGTATAGATTACTCATAGCCTGTGAGACACCTTTACCATAAATAAATTTGTTTTATAAACGTCTGCTTCTGTTAACTATGCAGAATTTATATTGGTACTGAGCTTACACAAAATAACAATAACAGGTAAGATGTTATATAAAAGGTTTTTGGTGTAACTTTTTAAAACAAAAAAGTTCTAACCCTGGGATTTTATTCCTCAACCTAAAAAGTACTTGCCGATATTTTATGTACTTAGAATAAATCAATTTTTTTATCCTCTTTGAATAGGAAAAGGTTTACTATGTTAAGGCATATTTTACACACATTACGCCAAAACGCAAACATTTTGACGCCTTACAGAAATCATAATAATATCAAACATCAGAAAACTCACTTATCACCTTACCGCGATGCGTCGTGCGCGGTTGAACTCACGCACACAGGTAAGAATTCCTCGTGTTAACGTGTCCGTGAAGACAATAAAACTTGTATGTGTGTGTGCGCTGTCTAGATGTATACAGCGACTGTGAGGTTATGATACTTGCAGGTGGGATATCTATTTTAATAGTAATGGGCAAAAGTTTTTGGGCAAAATAATGCTATGGTTGTAGGGATAATAAATACGTCCCGTGTGTTATATTTTCCTTGTAAGTAAGTAGATGTTGGACTAACTAACATTCGTTTCTGTGTTCGCTCGTAATTTTTAAATAAAGGAAATGAGTACCAACACTTTTTCATGATATTTAATACTTCGTGTGTTGCCATTTGAAACTTAAAAAACTCAATTTTTTTAGTACTTACATAAACTTGTATAAAACATTTTGGTAATTGAAATAAATGAACATAGTTACTAGCTCAAAAATCGAAACAAAAACACTTACATAACATCACACCTGTATTCCCTGAAGGGATAGGCAGAGGTGTATAATAACACACCTCATTTCGCCTTTATGTTAAAGTCCCATATAATAGGGGGCGAGCCTATTGCCATCACGGCACTAATCCAAACTTCGGGCTGCGACTGAAGAATTCCACACGGAAAATTCCAATAACACTGCCCGACCTGGGGATCGAACCCAAGACTTCACGATCAGCAGTCGCGCTTGTTACCACTAGACCAAAGACGCAAAAAAATTACAACACCTAATACTTAAAAAAACGTAAATAAAATTCTAGACTAGATTACAATAAACAGTGTCACATCTTAACTATGACCAAATTAGTTTAGCAATAAGAAAAAAATAAAAATAAAATATTTCCAATCGAAGCACATTTCTTACGTGCACAGCATTTTTTGTAAAGAATCAAAACCACCACGCTGCACTATCTAAACACAACTACATACATAATTACTATACCGTATATAAACAAAACGCACACATGCATACAATATTGAAAATTGTCGTCTGCATGTGTGCGTGTCTTAGTTTAAGAGTAACTTTGAAGATTTTGTACAACATATCTTCATGACAGATGTCTCAATGGGGCGAACAGAGGACTTGGTAACCTTTGGAGACACACCTTGCCGGATAAAAGTAGAAAAAATATAAAAAAATAAATTGATATATTTAGACGACATAATCGTTGCCCGATTGACCTTGCGTAATGAACTCCAAGAATTTCAGCTTTTCAACCCTTGGTAAAAAATAGCAGAATATAAATTTGCTTCGGCAATCTCAGTCCATTGCTGCGTATTCCTCTTGAAATGCAAGACAATGCCGGTAGCCAGTTTGTTTGACAAGCGAGTTGCCGGTTGGTAAGCGTGGCGAGTGCGCTTGCACCGATGACACTACTCACGTCACTGGCCCGTCATATTGCGACTGGTAACTTGTCAGATGACATCTCAACACTTCATACCCCTCTATGTGTAAATTCGCAATTTTACAAAAGTGCACATTTAAGCTCGTTGGTCTAGTGGTGGCAAGCGCAACTGCTGATCGTGAGGTCCTGGGTTCGATTCCCAGGTCGGGCAAAGTGTTATTGGGGTTTTTGTATGTCGAATTCTTCAACAGCAGCCCGGAGTTTGGATTTGTGCCTGGGCGGTGGCAATAGGCTCGCCCCCTATTACATCTAATACTAATATTATAAAGCTGAAAAGTTTGTTTGTTTGAACGCGCTAATCTCAGGAACTACTGGTTAGAATTGAAAAATTATTTTTGTGTTGGATAGTCCATTTATCGAGGAAGGTTATAGGCTATATAACATCACGCTACGACCAATAGGAGCGGAGCATAAATGAAAAATGTTGCAAATACGGGAAAAATGTCCGCCCGTGCGAAGCCGGGACGGGCCGCTAGTAGAAAGATAAAATGCAAAAGAAAAGCTACCGTTGGGCAGTTATAGCCCGCCAAACATAACACCCACCTGGTTGGAGGATCCTCCCTTTCCGTAGGAGGAACACCTCGTTCCTCCACAGGTCTATCTTCAGAAGAGGACTGTGACAGGCTGAATTAAATCTAAGCATACTGATAAAACATTTATGGATATTTTTAGAGTCATAAACGTTTTTTATTTCAAAACTAATCCGTATTTAGTAGGTGCAATGATCGATTTTTCATTTACATGCCGAATGAGACAGTCGTATGCTGATCCGCAATGTGAGAGCGGGATAGCGTATTTATTATATTTATAGGGGTGACTTTACGCACCCTTCACTCAGTCACTTGATGTCGATTTTTGACATCAATATTTCTATTTATTTTTTTAAATAATATTTAAGTTTTTGAGATTAGAGTAACGAACAATGACGTTCGACTACGCGTTTGCTTTTTCAAAGTAAAACACCCATGGTCTAGTAGTTAGTAGCGACTAGCGAAGCTGCGGTAAGACCCCAAGTTCGATTCTCAGGTCGGAATATATATTATCAACTGTATTTATAACCGACTTCCAAAAAAGGAGGAGGTTATCAATACGGCTGTATTCTTTTTTAATTTAATATTTTTTTATCTCACGGCACCGTTATTTATAAACTGATTTGGAAAATATTTTTTTTGTATGAAAGAATATTCTTTCGAAGTGGTTTCATTTAAATTTGGTGAAGATCTGATGAAGAACTTCGGAGATAGACTCCTCTGGTCGGAATATATATATATTATCAACTAGGTATATTTTAGAATTTCGTAACAGTAAAAACCCAATCACAATTATTATAAGTATCAAAATAGGCTTAGTCTAGTATATTGTTTTTTTTTTTCGTTAAAACTGCCTCCTTGCTACCAGCGCTTGGGCAAAAGTTTGCTAGGCACGGGCCTCTTCTCAGAATGAAGGGTTTAGGCGTTAGTCCACCAAGCTGGCCTGATGCGGGTTGGCAGACTACACACACCATCAAGAACTTTATGGAGCCCTCTCAGGTGTACAGGTTTCCTCACGATGTTTTCCTTCACCGTTAACGCAAGTGATAATTAAATTCTGATCCGCACATGAATTTGAAGTCAGTGGTATGAACCGGGATCGAACTCAGACCCTCCTGCATAGAAGGCAAGCGTTCAACCGCTAGGTATCATTACTGCTTAGTTTGCCAAACTTACATTTAAAAAAAACAACGGAAATATCACTCGTCCGATTGCGAATCTATACTAATATTATAAAGCTGAAGAGTTTGTTTGTTTGAACAAGCTAATCTCACAAACTACTAGTTGGAATTGAAAAAATATTTTTGTGTTGGGTAGTCCATTTATCGAGGAAGGTTATAGGCTATATAACATCACGCTACGACCAATAAGAGCGGAGCATAAATGAAAAATGTTGCAAAAACGGGAATAATGTCCACCCGTGCGAAGCCGGGACGGGCCGCTAGTGTATCACCCATATTCTAAGACGTTCCTCCAAACCTTACTCGACTCGACTCCACCTCGACTTGACATAAACGTTCTCAACTCGAGATTTTTCCTCAGTCGAGGCAAGGAATCATCTGTCAAAAACCCAAGGTACCTCGGAACCTACCTTAAGGAAGGAAGTGTCAAAGTTCGTATGTAACAAAAAATAATTTTGAAGACTTTATCGAATATGGTTACGATAATCCTTACAACTATTTATCGCAGCGTTATTTGCGCGATGCAGATAATTCAAATTATAACGTAATGACTCCGTCGAGGAACCTCAAAGTTCACACGAATTTTTTTTTTGCGACTAATAACACTATTTTGAAGGTGGTTTCGAGACCGTTCTGAGTCGAGTAAGTTTTGGAGGAACGTCTTAGAATATGGGTGTAAGTATAAAGCAATTAAGGTACTAGTTATTTATCGTAGGACAACGCTCCCAAACAGCGCTATAGATATGCGACCAATAAAACTTGCCATCACATGTTAAAACTACCTACATCCCTGCTTACACCCTTTATAAAATCGATCGATATCACCGCCATGTACCAGGCACTCATAAGTTACTGAAGGCAGCTGTAACGGCGATAGGTATCGCCTGCCGCCACCTGTCACGCTGGCCGTGAACTACTAGGGTGACATGGCTACGTCAGATGTCATAACATTGAGTTCGGATTAGCTTGCCACATTTCTTTGAAGCGGACGAACGTGGGTGGGGAAGATTGAAGTAGGAAAATTACTGAACGTTTTCCTTCGAAAGGATAGAGGAATTTTTATAGTACTGTTACTTCGCGAAATAGCTGAAAAATATTAAGATAGGAAAAAAAAAAAGCAGCCCCACTTTTGTCCGACCCGGGAGTCGATTCCAGGACGTCAAGGTCGTCAGCCGCGAGAAGGCAAACAAATTATGGTAGTGTATCTACGTTTATAATATACGTCCACGACTGGGTTGAATGTCTTACGTCAACAAAAAACTGGGCCATTGCCCCAATATTATCCAAGATGTCCATTAAATTAATCAATCAATAACCATCGTGTGTCCAACATGGGGCGTAGCGCAAAAAAAAAACATACACTCGGTCATGAAGTACCAGGAGCGCATAGCAATGCCCAGGTGATGCTGACTCGGGCCACTGATGATAATATTTTTTGTGTAACTCAGCATTTTTGCGCACCGTACTTGCTGGGGGCACGCGATCGAGGGGCTCTCGTGTACCGCGACCAAACAATCATGGGAGTTGAGTAATTAAATCACCAAAAAAATGGAAATATTATATTATTTATTTTAAAGTAATTATTTCTGTACAGAAGTCACGGCGTTCGTGAACTACAACTTCGCTAATCGCACCAAATATTTTAATTTACTATGTAAAATGTCAAATTTTTTTTTAGACTTGTTCGTCTTGTTAAAAGCAAAACAATATAAAGCTGCCAGTATAATAATCTATGCAACGACTTTTAAAACCAATAAAACTGTCAAAAATTAATAGAAACATAATAAAACTGTCAAAATTAATAAAAATTATAATAAAATTTGACAGAAGGTAGCATGTTTTGTATGGGAATTTATTCAGAATGCGTTTCAACACGTAATCTAGTGACAGATTATGTAAAAATGCTTGTCAAATCGGTAATAACGATGTGGGGGTTTCGCATACATTTGTGATTATAATAAAATATTATTTATTTTCATGTTTAAATGGACATTTTCATGTTAATGTGGGTATGAAAAATAGAACTGATTATAATGCAAAGACGTGTATCATTTGTATCACTAGTTAGAGGCTGCGCGGGAGTTGCGTTAATCAATCGTCTCGTCTCGATCACGGAAAAATCAATGGAGTCTATCATTGATTTACTATTCAGAATCACGTGACTTTTATTTTTATTGGATATGCGTAGAATAATTCTTAGAGAAATTGAGATCGAAAAAAGATGAGTGAGCACTACTTCAGATCTTCAGAATCATAATGACTGCGAAAAAAGGTTTTTCTAACGAAAGATTGTATTGTGAAAACTGTAACACCCATATTCTAAGACGTTCCTCCAAAACTTACTCGACTCAGAACGGCCTCGAAAACACCTTCAAAATTGTATTCTTAGTCGCAATTTCGAGTGAACTTCGAAGTTCCTCGAGAACTCATTACGTCATAATTTGAATTATTTGCATCGCGCAAATAACGCCGCGATAGTTGTGAGGATTATCGTAAGAAGTCGTCAAAATTCATTTTTGTTACATACGAACTTTGACACTTCCTTCCTTAAGGTAGGTTCCGAGGTACCTTGAGTTTGACAGATGATTCTTTACCTCGACTGAGGAAAAATCTCGAGTCGAGGTGGAGTCGAGTCGAGTAAGTTTTGGAGGAACGTCTTAGAATATGGGTGTAAAGCATGTACAATTTCTTAAGTAACATAACATTGTAATCAATCGTCTATCAGAATAATAAAAATGACCACAGTTTAAATATCCCCCTTTAGAACCTTTTGGGCATGGACATGCTCGACAGCATACATTGTGTATGTTTAATTCTTTTTATATTGTTCTTTCTTTCTTCATTTGTATTTATGCTGTCATTGTGTTCTTGGCTGAATAAATTCATTTTCTTTCTTTCTAGAATTATTATCATATCTCACTCCGTCAAAGTACCAAGATCGTAGTCGTGCGAGGGGGGTTGCAACCGCCCCTCGGCCGCCACGTGCTCGCCACCCTCGCGTACATATCTACAGCTATATGCTGTAGGTATACTTAAATATAGGTTAGCTAGTCTGTCACTGTGTGGAGTTGCTAACCACGTTTTTGAAGTTACTATAGATATAGATGTCAGTTGTTCCATTTTGAAGTCGGCAGAGCTGTAGGTATTCGTACTTTGACTAAGAGAGTTATACTCGATCTTAGAATCGATGTAGTAAATGACTTTAATCGGTCAAAATGGTAAAGAAACAAAATCATAAACAAAGCATGCATACTGTAGTTTAAAAAAACCAGCCAAGTGCGAGTCGGACTCGCGTACGAAGGGTTCCGTAGCATTATCTATAAAAACGGCAAAAAAATCACGTTTGTTGTATGGGAGCCCCGTTAAATATTTATTTTATTCTTTTTTTAGTTATAGCGGCAACAGAAATACATCATCTGTGAAAATTTCAACTGTATAACTATCACGGTTCATGAGATACAGCCTGGTGACAGACGGACGGACGGACAGCGGAGTCTTAGTAATAGGGTCCCGTTTTACCCTTTAGTTACGGAACCCTAAAAAGTGGGGAAATTACGATTTTAGAGTATAATACTTTGGTCCTAAGTGGAGAAAGAAGTTGTACTGTCCTGTTCAGCCTAGCTTTTTCCCAACTATGTTGGGGTCAGCTTCCAGTCTAACCAAATGCGGCTGAATACCAGTATTTTACACGGAGCGACTGCCATCAGATCTCCACAACCCAGTTAATAGGCAATGCCGATATCCTAGAGTTAGACCGGTTGTCAGACTTTCGAGCTTCTCTACCCGTAACGACTGTCATAGGTATTCGTATGACACCCGAGACCGACTGTTTAACATGCTCTCCGAGGCACGGAGGGATCTCGATGTGTAACGAACGGTCATCCATCCACAGACTGACCGCGAAAAGCGCAGCTTAACCTCGCAAATCGTATGATCTGCACCGTTTATAATTAGCCACTAGCCCCTCGTACTGAAGGACCAAAAATTATATAGGTTTTTAAATTAATGCGTAATCTATACTAATATTATAAAGAAGAAAGATTTGTATTTTTGTATGTAACGAATAAACTTAAAAACTACTGGACTGATTTCAAAAATTCTTTTGGTGTCATAAAGCTACATTATCACTGAGTAACATAGGCTATATTTATTACTGGAATAAAACTTCTTACGCGGGCGGAGCCGTGAGGACACAGCTAGTATATATTAATAATATCAACAACATTAAGTTTGTTTGACTTTCAGTCTGACCGGATCACCGGATGCTACTAATTGCAAGTATTTGACACTAAACGCTAACTAGACAGATGACTTGGTGAAGGTCACAGGGAGCCCTTGAACCAAGATTCTTAGAACCGTTCGGTATAAAAATGTATTCTTTCTCGTGTAGATAGGTGCTATATGAGAACAAGGCATGCAGCGGTGGAAAGATTAGCTATTTAGCGAGGCTAGTAGCTGGCTGTCCAGTATGGGCGTAGCCAGGATTTTGTTGAGGCAGGGCAAACTTAGTCAGACAGTAAATATTTGTATTTTCAATAAATCTGGAAGTGCATAATGGGACAATGGACTATTTTTGAGGTCCAAAAATTGTTCTGCGGACATGGGTGGCAAGTTGACTGAATCTAAACCATTTACCTATTCTTGGGGCAAACGCCCCATCTGAGACACCCTGAATACGCCTATGCTGTCCAGGTAGCACCGATCGTACTTAAGTAGCGAAGAAAATCTATGGAAGACGGATAATCTATGGGGGAGTAGGACTAGTAAGCAGTCGACATTTTACACCTCTTCTTCTTCTTCTTCTTCCTGCCCTTATTCCACACTAGGTGGGGTCGGCACAACATGTATTTAATAAATCCATGTTGTTAAAGGTTTTGGCTTATTGTTTTATGACCGGTCGTCTGCCTGACATCGACATCTTATGCCTCATACGATGATAAGTATAATGAATGAAAATTGTAAGTACTTATTGCAGCAAAAGGTGATGATTTGATTAATGATGTTGACTTCAAAGTCAGTGCACCAAATGCGTGTGCATTAAAACTATTTAAATGCCTCGCTGGTTTAGTGGTGGCAAGCGCGACTGCTGATCGTGAGGTCCTGGGTTCGACCCCCAGGGCGGGCAGTGTTATTGGGTTTTTTGGTAGAATTCTTTAGTAACAGCCCGGAGCTTGGATTTGAGCACGGTTGATGGCAATAAGCTCGCCCTCTATTACATTAGACTTAAACATAACGAAAGGTGTTACTATACACCTCTGCCCTACCGTTCGGGGAATACAGGCGTGATGTTATGTTGAAAGTATTTAATGTTTTTCATTTTAGATTGAGGGAAGTGACTACTGGGTGGAGTGGTTCCTCCTCTAGAACTGTTCAGTCTCAACTCGTGGGTATCATAAAACTATGGTAAACGACTATTGAGGGAAAGACCTGCTGGCCAACTGGTTTCAGGTTTCTTCTCTAGACCTCTTCGAGTATCGTAACAAGGGAGTATTTTAAGAGAATGAATAGTTTAATTCGCACTAAGCGCTTCCAAACATACTTCATAATGCGCACGGCAAAAGAGTGGAACTCACTACCTGCGTCTGTGTTCCCGAACGCATACAACCTGAATCTCTTCAAAGTAAGAGTTAACAGGCTCCTTCTGGGTAAGCTCACTCCATCGTAGACTTTGTCTCTGTCTCCTCTGACCCAGACTAGAGTCAAGAGCAAACCCATATCAAATAAAAAAAAAATAAAAAAAAGGTTGAGTCCTCCGGTTTAATGATAACCACAAACTAAGGTCACCAGTTGTGATACTTGCGACCATGGGAATACCATACTATGACCGTTCGTACCGGAGTACTATGTTCAGTTGACTATTTACGGCCGGATACGAATTACTGTTGCAGTTTCGAATAGGAGATGGACTGGTAAAGGGTCACTAAATAACGCATTGCAATTCTGCTTCTTTTCGTGTGGTTAGTGACTAACCTGGTGTCAGAGTTTATGCCGCCCATAGGCCTCTGACTTGGCTTCACGTGCCGTCGAGAAATATCTCTCAGGCATGCCGGTATCCTCACGATGTTTACATTCACCGTTTTTGAGCAAGTGATAATTATACAATACGGACATGAATCTGAAAAGTCAGAGGTGCGTGCCTTTGGTTCGTACTGGAGACATATGACTTGGCAGTCCGACTGTCACACCACTAGGTTATCACTGCTATTTACAATTAATAAACTCTAATTCCATCTTAGATTTGTCAAAGGTGGTTATACGCATGGCTCTATTTATAACAGAAGTGGATGCAGTTAGCTTATTCACTTTACTAGCTATAATCAGCCGTATGGGCATCACTGCTGGGTACTGGCCTCTTCTTAGAATGAAAAGGGCTTAGACCCTTATCCACCACGCTGGCCTGGTACCAGTTGGCAGACTACACACATGATCGAGAACAGGTTTTTTTAATTCCTTTTCTGGTTTGAATGTTCACGATGTATTCCTTCACCATAGACATTACTATTAAAAAACAAAAAGTTTGTGGTACAGTCACGTGTGACTGTGCCTACCCAGTTAGATATAAACAGCATAATGTTACATAATGTTTTTGTAATAATTTATGAAGGGACAGGTTTCTATCCCACCGTATTCCGAGTTGGGAATGTTCGGATATATTGTATTTATATCTTTTATAAACAATGATCAAAGTTAAAAGCGTATTTCTGCGAAAAGAACACAAAATAAACAGTAAAAAAAATAAAAAGTAAAAAAAAATAAACAGTAAAAAGCATTTTTTTGTCAAAAGATTTTTTTAAAACCCTAATATTATTTTTCTAAAGTTCCATTGTCACTGGACATCATTAGGTACAACACTATATTATTTAACCGTAAAAAATGTTAGAAATACCAACCGTGGATATTGAACGCCTAAAAACTCCAAAAAACCAAACCAAACACGAAAAATACGAAAAAAAAAAACAATATTCAAACTTACTCCAAAACATCTTACTCGCAAACAAAAAAATATAAAATAAAAAAAATTCGACGAAAAAAAAAATTCATTCGAATTTCGAATCGTTTTGATCGTGGAGCGCGGCAGACGACACTCCAACCGAGTGGAGTTTCAATCTAGCTATGTATCACCGAACAGTTTACCTGGACCCCTGTATGGTAACAGTTCGCGGTAACTACGGGGACCAAGTTGTGTTGGGCGAAGCGGTACCGATGTTATACTTAGGTATGTTAGTACGGGGTGGGCGAGTACCGACAGAAAATGTGGCAGAGTTTGGTTAAAATATTTTGAGGTTTTTGGTAATATTTTTCTCTTTATTCATAATTATGGGAATATAAATAAGTAGATCAAATACAGCGGTTACGCAAAAAATTGTTGTTTATTTTTCTTTCCAATCAGTTTTTTTTTCTGAACGACTCGCTTTATGTTATTGGAACTTTGCTTAACCAGACTCCAGTATCTTAACTTATGGGCAAAGACTCAAATGCTGGTCCTCAATTTTAAAGGACAGTGACAGCATGTAATTAATTAACGGCTACTTCAACTTGAGTAGTGTTTAAGTATTTGGTCATTAGTCCTATAATATAATGTAATTCCTTCAAACCTCGTGATGTACTGCTGACATAGATTAATCCTGCATGGGATACGTTTGGATCCAATAAAAAAAAATAACAAAAAGTAAACATGTATTCTTAATGCGAGGCATTTTAGCGCCCCGAGCGAATTTCGCGGCTATCACTCGCCGCGCAGTCATTTAACTCGGGGCGCTAAAATGCCTCACGTAAAGAACACATGTTTACTTTTTTTTTTTTTTTTATTGAATCCAAACCTATTCCATATCGACGCTCGGCAGTGAAAACCTCGTAATAATTTTATTCTTCAAAAGCGTTTTATTTCTTCTTTAGGTTGATAAACTAGTCATACACGTACTAGTTCAACAAACTTTCAATTCAAATACTTCTAAGCTATCTATGACGTACGATGACAAACTTGTATTAACATTTGATCGGCCATTTTTTTGCAGGAGACAGTTATATCTAACTCTTTTAAAAATTTGTATTTTACACATACGTGGTTTTCACTGCCGACCGACGATATAGGGTTAATCTATGTCAGCAGTACATCACGAGGTTTGAAGGAATTACATGATTTAGTTTACACCTTGTATAGAAAGGGTCGTATTTTTAGAAAAAAAAAATGTAACACGATGATTACATAAGAACTCTAAAAAAAAACTATCAATCTAATTCCATAAAAAAAATGTAATCAAACATTATTTAATTACAACCAATATTCTGTCGGTACACCAAGATATAAGTACATACTACATTCACCTACATTTATTCGTTCACACACACAGACACAGTTTTATGGCTCGAGTCGAGTCGCACGCACACAACCGCATCACACAGACAGACACACAACAAACTCGGGCTTGGAATCACACACACACACACATACATGGGCATTTATTTTATTCTCTCGGAGAAGGTAATTTTTGTGATTTTTATAATACATACATACAGGGTTAGTGGTAACTCGACGTATTCCTTGCACAGGACGTCATAGTAGGGTTAAAATGCAACAAATTAAGCCACCAAATGTTCTACCGAAATTCAGTAGATTTTGATTTTTTTATATTTTTTGAAATATCCCATTTTCAACCATTTGAATCCTATTTAAAAATAATGTACGGCGCGAATGTATTGTTTAAGTTTTTATCATAGCTGAAGCCATAGCAGATCTACGTTAAAAATTAAAAGTTTAAAAATTCCAAACACATCTTCAAATATGGTTGAATCTGGATTTTTTAAATAAAAACATAAAATAATTAATATCTCGAAAACTAATGAACTTCGGTAGAACCTTTGGTGGCTTAATTTGTTGCATTTCAACCCTACTATAATGTCCTGCAAGGAATACGTAGAGTTACCAGTAACCCTGTGTAAGTAAATTGTGTATTTTTTTCAATAATTTCGGTAAGGAGACGGGTTTATTGGTTGGGGGCGAAATGTCTAGCCGTTCGTCAGTAGTGTTGATGCAAGTTTGATATCGTCAATGTACACGTATAGGGTTTACGCAGTGATAGCCTAGTGATGTGACCGTCGGACTGCCAAGTCATAGGTGTTGAGATCGAACCCAAGGCACGCACCTCTGACTTTTCGGATTCATGTGCGTATTGTATAGTTATCACTTGCTTAAAATCGGTGAAGGAAAAGATCGTGAGGAAACCGGCATGCCTGAGAGATATTTCTCGACGGCATGTGAAGCCAAGTCAGAGACCCATGGGCGGCATAAACTCTGACACCAGGTTAGTCACTAACCACACGAAAAGAAGAAGGCAGGTATATAAAGCAGTGATACGAATATCTTAGCGGTTCAATGCTTATCTTCCATGCAGGAGGGTCTGATTTCAATCCGCGCACCAATAACTTTTCGAATCTATGTGCAGATCAGAATTCGAATATGCGTTAATGGTGGGTCGAGGAACTTCAAGTATACCCCACCAAGAAGAACATAGTCTACTTAGTTGGTGGCAATAAGATTGACAAGCGTATCATTTTGGGACCCAGTGCATAATATCAGCAAGCACATTGGGTCACCCGCGCGACGGCGCAGCGAGTATTCCCAAGGAGGGTTGATGTCACGCAGGCGGCCGGTCATCCAAAACCTCTAACAACATGGATTTATGAAATATATGTTGTGCCGACCCCACCTAGTGTGAGATAAGGACAGGAAGAAGAAGAAGATGAAGGATAATATCGTTATTAAACCTGCACACCTGAGAGGGCTCCATAAAGTTCTCGATGGTGTGTGTAGTCTGATAATCCGCATTCGACCAGCGTGGTGCACTAAGGTCTAAACCCTTCTCATTATGACAAGAGGCCCGTGCCCAGCAGTGGGACAAAAATAGGCTGATGCTGTTATTATTATGTTACAGGTATGTATCGCCTGCCTCTTTGGTCTAGAGGTGGCAAGCGCGACTGCTGATCATGAGGTCCTAGGTTCGATCCCCAGGTCCTGCAGTGTTATTGGATTTTCCGTATGGAATTCCTCAGTAGCAGCCCGCTGTTTGGATTTGTGCATGGTTGATGGCAATAGGCTCGCCCCCTATTACATGGGACTTAAACATAACGGCGAAATGAGGGTGTTACTATACACCTCTGCCCAACCCCTCGGGGAATACAGGCGTGATGAGCTACTGTGTTTAACATTTAAACGGCTTTTGTCGCCCGACACCCTCAGTAAGAAAGGAGGATGAGGATCTTCACTGTCCCAGACGATAGCCTAATGGTGTGACCGTCGGACTGCCAAGTCATAGGTCTCGAGATCGAACCCAAGGCACGCACCTCTGACTTTTCGGATTCATGTGCGCATTGTATAATTATCACTTGCTTAAAATCGGTGAAGGAAAACATCGTGAGGAAACCGGCATGTCTGAGAGATATTTCTCGACGGCATGTGAAGCCAAGTCAGAGGCTCATGGGCGGCATAAACTGTGACACCAGGTTAGTTACTAACCACACGAAAAGAAGAACTGTCCCAGATATAGTTGTAAATAGCACTGTAGTGCATATTTAGTACAGTAGGGGAAGGACAGGGTTCGTCAGTTTTCAAATTCATTCCTTTCCCACATCACGGGCACATGTTACCTTTTCAAACTGTTGAACGGAAAATACCAATGCATGGAAAATTATGTTTAATTATTGGGTAGCAAAGATCAAAATAGCCTTTTGCCTCCATTATGACGTATTAGTGACATGTAATATGTCTTTGATTTGGTTTAAGGAGTTTTGTTGTAAAAACCATGACTACAATCAAATCGATGATTAAATAGATTGGCATTACTTGTCTGTCACCATGTCACTATAATATCTTATCAAAAAATACTAGTTTTTTTTTTCTATAATGTTGGCAATACGTAGTCGGTAAAATAGTTCATTTCTTGCACTGTGCAAGCAAAAATAGACCTTTAGGTGTGTAACATTTTCATTCCGCGACTGTACATACGTAGATTTTTCACTAACAATAGGTTATGGGTCGTAAAGTCTGGTCGACGTCTGTATCGTTATCGGTTACTTATCAGCGGCACAAAGTTCATATAATGTTTCTTTTAGTTCTGATCTGTTGAGAGAGATAATGGACGTTTGCGCTTGCGCTGCTTAAGGTAGGTAGAGATTACTGTTGTAGCGTACAGAGAATTACAACTTTCAAGAATTTATTTTTGCACCTGGTTGGCCATATAATTTTCGTCTCATCTGAAAGGAGAATGATTCTTGGGCTCAGCGAAAAAAATTTGTGAATGGATAGCTATCTCAAGACTTTACTATTTAGTCATCTGAACATTACCAGATTGATACTTACAAAATATACAGGGTGTAAACGAAATCATGTAATTCCTTCAAACCTCGTGATGTACTGCTGACATAGATTAACCCTGCAAGGCATACTTTTGGAATCAATAAATAAAAAAATACAAAAAGTAAACATGTGTTCTTAACGTGAGGCATTTTAGCGCCCCGAGCGAATTGCGCATTTAACTCGGGGCGCTAAAATGCCTCACATTAAGAATACCTACATGTTTACTTTTTGTAAAAAAATATTTATTGAATCCGAAACTATACCGTGCAGGGTTAATCTGTCAGCAGTACATCACGAGGTTTGAAGGAATTACATGATTTCGTTTACATCCTGTATATTTTGCAAGTATCACCCTGTATAGTTAAATAACACAATCTATAATATAACCTTACCTTAGATTCGAGCTTATATATCTTGATTATGCAATTGTCAATGAAACTGAAACTAAGGCAGCTTAAAGCTGATATTTTAATCTACAAAATGACACTAATTTGGAACTTGTAATGGTTCATTAAACTGTGGGCCCAACGATGTATGGAAGATGGTCAATGTCCTTTAAACGTCCAAACTTTTGAAATTGTGTCAACCCATACCTATTGTTTTGAATTCAGAATTGCACAGAAGCAGTATTTGAGGTTCCTCGACGGAGTCATTACGTCGTAATTTGAATTATCTGCATCGCGCAAATAACGCCGCGACAAATAGTTGTAAGGATTATCGTAACCATATTCGATAGTCTTCAAAATTCATTTTTGTTACATATGAACTTTGACACTTCCTTCCTTAAGGTAGGTTCCGAGGTACCTTGAGTTTGACAGATGATTTCTTACCTCGACTGTGGAAAAATCTCGAGTCGAGGACGTTTATGTCAACTATAACTACCGATGGTAGTGAGAAAGACTGAGTCAAGGTGGAGTCGAGTAAGTTTTGGAGGAACGTCGTACAATATGGGTGATAGTCTTTCGAAGCAACACGCATTTGTATTACTAAGGACCCATCTCTAAACTGGCATATGGTTCGCTTCTTCTCATCGTGCCAAAATACCTTTTAAAAAAAATAGCGTCATTTCGTATAATTGATACAAATCTTGAGACAGATTTTTCAACTACTTCTGCTTAACCGATTCTCCTGAAACTTCGCACACAAATTCAATTCCCATGACAATACAACATTATAATAATTTCAACCTTCAATTCTCAAATCTTGATGCAGCAGGGGTACTGTAAGATAAAACCATTTAACTTGAAAGTTATTATAAGGGATTATTTTTGAATCAAAAACTGTTTGACACAGAATTCTAACAACTCCTACAGTGGGGTAGCTAGGTAACCAAAGGCCCTGGGGCAAAAAATAAACTAGGGCCCCAACTAAACTATTTAAAATCGTTTATTCCGTATTTGTCATTTTCCGAATTCGACGTACTCCAGATTCGTCGTAATACAGTCAACTCCCTAATAAAATTAAAAACCAAATACAAATTGTAACTTATTTCAATGAACAAATTAAAACTATCTTATGAAAATAAAAGAAAATTATCTACTTGTTACCGTTCAAAAAATACAGTCCTGTGACAGACACACAGACAAATAAGACGCCATTATTAAAGTCGCTTTCCTGGAATCTGGTTTAATTATATTCTGGATGTGGGACAAATTTTCACTAATTCAATTTATAGTAAGTCAGAATCCGAGGGGCCCCCTGAGCTTGGGGGCCCCGGGGCACTGCCCCGGCTAGCCCTCCGGGAGCTACGCCACTGAACTCCTCCGACGACTGACGCCCACGTAGACACGTGGAGGGCACGCGGCGTGTTCGCTACACAGACGTTGCACCAAGAGCGAACTTCCGACTAATGCCAGTGCAAGGGCTTTAATATATTGCTCTAAAGGTTACGTGCACAATCGATATTTTCTCCACACAATAAAGAATTCTAGTACTATCGTAGCGTGCATAGAAGCTTACTCTATCGACCAACTACAAATCGGTCAGGTAGGATATGGAGTTAATGCATTGTATCAACGTTATCTGACCGAAAGAAATCGGCCGACTTCCAATCGGTGATGAGACACAGAACCAGTGGTTGTCTACCTTTAAGTCCTGGATTAAAAATGGATTCCTAGTGTCAATAAGTTTGGCAAATCTTGGCAAAACCCAAGATTATTAATTTCAGTCAACATTTTGGCTAATGGAGTCTACAGCCAACAGCTAGCACTGATAGGTCTTAGCTGATCTTCGAAAGGGTGAGGTAGATGCAGTGGTGGTACTTTCATACAAGCCCAAACGGCTGGCTTTTTTTTGCGTTGGATAATCCTCATGGATGTCCCTCGCCCGGGGAAGGCGAGGGGGTCTGCCGGACTCTTACCGGCTAAAAACCAACGGTGTTCCTCCTTCTAGTTTAGACGTTAGTGTTCATTTTGATCTGTAATCCTATAGAAGTTGTGTTATAGTTTATGTAATCATATACTACATATTATACCAATGTATAATATGTGTTTTTTCTTTTCCATTGAAGTTTTTTTTTTTTTTTTTCTGACCTGAGACCGGGGTCGCGGGATTCGCTATTGCATGCACCGCAACCCCGGCAGAACGCCCGGCTTGCCCTATAAAAATGCTATAGACATACCAAATAACACACTTCATAATATCAATAATTAGATCTTAAGATCTCCAACTATTAGTTATCAGGCGAATTATAAATATCAAAATGAGTACCTAAAAAATATCGGGCTTGCCCTAATGTCAACCTCTAGGCACGCCACTGGGTAGATGGTAGCTCGGCTACAGCTGAAATGACACTGACACTACCTTTGCCATCAATATTTTTTAAACATATTCTGTATACATACGTGCAGTTGAGGTTCTTCCGTTAATTGAACTGTTTCTTGATAAAAGAAGATTCTGGTACGACTTATCAAGTATGCAGATTTTTTAAATTCACTTAGTGGTTATAGTAAGGCTTTTAGGAGACGAATCTTATGTCTAATATCAAAACATCGTGAAACCGGTATTCTTATCGGCCGGGCATTTCAGTAGGACTGCTTTTTCTACCGGTAGTAAGTTTATAGTAAGCCTTCAGGAAGATGAATTTAATATAAAACAGAAACTGACCTGTCAACAGGCGGCGGCAAGGGCGCCATCATATGCGGGTGTGGCGGCATAGGCGGATGTGGGGGGTGCGGGTGAAAGGGAGACCCTGGCGGCGCGAACCCGGGCCCGGGGAAGTGTGGCTGCTGCGGCGGGCCCGGGGGGAAGCCGCCGCCCGAGCCCGGCCGCGCCGACGGCGACCCGAAAGGACCCGGCGCCGCATACGGCGGGCCAGCGAACCCGGGGCCGGGCGTCGACGGGGCTGGGGAGGCGGCGAACGCCGGCCCTGCCGGGGAGCCGGCTGGCGGCGCGAACGACGCGAACGGCGGCTCACTGTTGCCGCTCTTCCACGCCGCCGGAACGCCGCCGCCGGTCTCGTCCAGCGCCGGCACGCGCCGCTGCAGCCCCACCGACATCTGGGTACCAAGAGAACATTGTCACCTAAAGGTTTTATACAACACTTAAACAGTAATAATCTGGGGGAAGGTCCCGGTTGAGAATGGGCAAAATTATCTCAAGATATCAATAACAACAGTATCGCCCTAAAGGTAGAAACAAGATACTGCCAAACTTAGATTATGGTGCGGCCAAGTAGGGTTTTCACAAATCCTTAGTGGTTACTACAGGCGGCCGCTGCGCACGGGCTGCCAAGACAAGACCCCACTGTCCTATCAACAATAATTATATCATCGATGTTGAAACAGCACTATCGGTCACATTATCTGTAGCGGTCTAGGATGATGATGACGTTGAGTATAACCTCTTCTGCGAGATAAATGTATGATCATAGATTTCCACCATATCCCCTAGCAAGATCTACTGCGCAATTTGATTTCTGCAACTCACTTCAATTTGTCGAAACACCTGAAGCGAGTCGACATCTGCAAGTTTAAAGGACGAAGCGAGCAATGGAGTGCAATAACTGGTGCAGTAGAACTTGCTACTGGATTTAGCGCTTAAAGCTAGATTTACACCCATATTCTAAGACGTTCCTTCAAAACTTACTCGACCCATACTCGACTCGGGACGGCCTCGAAAACACCTTCAAAATTGTATTCTTAGTCGCAATTTAGAGTGAACTTTGAGGTTCCTTGACTGAGGGGTCCTCAAATGAGTCGAGGTAGAGTGGAGTCATTACGTCATAATTTTGTTCATTTGCATCGTGCAAATAACGCCTCAATACATAGTTGTAAGAATTATCGTAAACATATTCGATAGTCTTCAAAATTCATTTTTGTTACATACGAACTTTGACACTTCCTTCCTTAAGGTAGGTTCCGAGGTACCTTGAGTTTGACAGATGATTCCTTACCTCGACTGAGGAAAAATCTCGAGTCGAGGACTTTTATGTCAACTACCTTATCTCGACTGAGGAAAAATCTCGAGTCGAGGACGTTTATGTCAACTACCTTATCTCGACTGAGGAAAAATCTCGAGTCGAGGACGTTTATGTCAACTACCTTATCTCGACTGTGGAAAAATCTCGAGTCGAGGACGTTTATGTCAACTACCTTATCTCGACTGAGGAAAAATCTCGAGTCGAGGACGTTTATGTCAACTATAACTACCGATGGTAGTAAAAAAGGCTGAGTCGAGGTGGACTCGAGTCGAGTAAGTTTTGGAGGAACGTCTTAGAATATGGGTGTTAGACAGAACCAGCCAATAGGTAATACACAATACATATTCTAAGCTTGCGCCAATGTGAGCATTTTGTGTCTATTATAAGTATTATAACGCGCGATTTAAAAACTGCCTTTCTCGTTGGTCTAGTGGTCGCAAGCGCGTCTGCTGAACATGGGCTCGGGTTCGATCCCCGGGTCGGGCAGTGTTATTGGGTTTTTCCATTAGAAACTTCTCAATAGCAGCCCGGTGTCTGGATTTATGCCCGGTTAATGGCAATAGGCTCGCCTTAACATAACGAAACGAGGGTGTACTAATAGTAACACCTCTGCCAAACCCTTCGGGGAATATAAGGCGTGATGTTATGTTATTTAAAAACGCAATATTTATTTAATTTAATTGAATTTTAGCATATTGAAAGAGTGCGTGTCGTGTTGATGTAGCGCAGATCTTCTCAAGACCGGTGCGCGCACGCATGTCCGCGTACCTAGCTGTCCTCTCGCGACCGACTAGTACACATCTACTATTTTTTTTCGTAAGTAATTAGAAAACGAAAGATAAGGGAGTAAATGATAATGAGACGGCTGACAGGGAAGAGTGGAAGAGAAAACATATTGCGCCGACCCCAAGTAACTTGGGACCAGGGCAGGAAGATGATGAAGTAATTAGAAAACGCCAATAAATTACTGTTGTTGATTTGGAAGGATAACAAAAATTACTGTAGTCTTCGCATCTTGGGAAAACGGCTAATTTGCCGGACAAAATGGCTAACGTCTCACGACATCGGATATAAAGTTCGAATCGTATTTTTGAGTTTTTTTATTTTCAAACTAACAAAATCCGTAGCTAGGCATGCATTATATTATCCTAACGAAGTTACCCAGACCATAGACATAAAAAAATACAGACGAATTCAACCTATTCCTTTATGAAATCGGTAAAAAAGATACGTTCGAATTTCGAACATCGCTGACAGCCCGATACAATCGAGCGCTCATGTTGGGTTTATTGAACTATTTCTATACAGCGGTTACACAACTTTAGTGCACCGGCGTACGCGCAAGATGCTTACGTCATATACCGAGTAAATTGTATATTATTGCTAAATATAGAAAGTGTGCGGTCTATTAAATTGTATTATTTGTTTTTTTTTGAGTGTGAACTTTCAAAGCCTCATTAGTTTCGCGGCACCAAGCGTATGCGCAACCTTGTGTTTGAATAAATACGATTCCCTTCAGACATGTGGGATCGAGATTTTCTGTTAAAAAATTGAGCCAAATGCAGTTTTTTCACGACTCACGTCACGACCTCACGACACGACCAGACTAAATGTGGTGACGACTCAGTGTTCACAACCTGAAGCCAGGAAGCTGTCATACCAGGGCCGTAAAATTATCGTACATGGATCAAAATTATCGTATCCATCAGGATAATGGCATTAAATACATTAAAAATCATATGAAACGTGACAATAATATGTTGCAAACAGTGCTACCAATAAAAAATGTACGATAATTATCGTACGGATCTGAACGCTGTGACGACTCCAAGCGCCATATATACAGTGTGTCCCTGGATAATGTGCCCAAATGATAACCTTTTTAACAAAAAAAAAACCGACTTCAAATTGTCTGTCTCCGAAGTTCTTCATCAGATCTTCACCAAATTTAAGTGGGACCACTTCGAAAGAATACTCTTTCAAACAAAAAAATAATCATTAAAATCTGTTCACAATTAGCAAAGATATCGAGGAACAAACATACAGAAGAAAAAAAAACATACAATCGAATTGAGAACCTCCTTGTTTGAAAGTCGGTTAAAAATGGGTGAAACTAGGCCACAGATTATGGAAAAAAAATTGAAAAATACAATTATATCGACGTTTTACTTTTTCTATTAATAAATTTTATTCATTGCTGGCTAGTTGTCTGCGACATGTCGTCGCCGCCACGTCTCCGCCACTTGCCACAGCTGTATAAACCATGCCTAGAGCCGTACGCTGCGTTTCTCCAAAAATCAAGAACTGCGCTATGTGGCGTAGTAGTGTTGCTTTTGATTTTTGGAGAAACAGACACGCGCGGTTACCGTGCTCATCGCAGCGTACGGCGAGCTAAAGGCGGCGACTGATTTATGTCATATCTTTTTGTTAATATGACATGGACGTAATTAAGCGAAAAGGATCCAACCCACAAAATTATCGAGAATGAGTTATTTATATCAAAATACTTCTTAAACGTCTTCAGCTAAACTACACATAATAACATTTTAACAAGTAAAATATTATACATTTGTTCCTTAATTACAATAAAAGCAAGAAATAACTCTGCAATTGTTTTACGATTTTCTATAAAATAAACCAGCTATAATACAGTCCACATTTTATTCTTTATCCCGTAAGGATCCTAACACTGGTATCCTCACAATTGCCATACAACGTGGCAATGCTGCCAGCCTTATGGGCACTTTTCCTGTTGACAGCGATGCGGACGAATTTTTTGATGCCCTTTGATTGTTTTACTTTATATTTGTATTATAGTAGTTAAGATTTATATTGTATAGGTATATTAGGATAATTCTGTAAATAAATGTTGTTTACTCATACATACTATAAAGAAGAAATTTTAATCAAAGAACCAATGAAGAAATACAGTCTAAACTTTTGAATATCTCATAACTGTGTGGGTTGGATCCTTTTCGCTTAACTACGTCCACATTAGAAAGTGATGAATATTTAACTAAGACTAAAGTAAGCCCAGAGATCGTTTCAACTTTAAACGATCTCTTGGAATAAGGAACCATACACCATGTTTATTTCTTATAATTTTTTCGGATACTTTTAATGGTATAAGGCATGGAGTAGCTAACAAATGGATAACGAACGGTGTGACAAAACCATGCGAATATCCTGACAGTTGACATTCCACTGTCAATCAAAGAGCGGGCGTTTTTGAAGACGCTTATACAGAGTGTAAACGAAATCATGTAATTACTTCAAACTTACTGCTGACATAGATTAACCATGCAAAGGATACTTTTGGATTCAATAAAAAAAATTACAAGAAGTAAACATGAGTTCTTAACGTGAGACATTTTAGCGCCCCGAGCGAATTGCACGGCTATCACGTGGTCATTTAACTCGGGGCGCCAAAATGCTTCACGTTAAGAACACAACATGTTTACTTCTTGTAATTTTTTTTATTGAATCCATAAGTTTTCCCTCCATGATTAATCTATGTCAGCAGTACATCACAATGCTTGAAGTAATTACATGATTTCGTTTACACCCTGAATTGTTTGTCGTTAAAAAGCACAAGTAATTGGTTTAATTTTCAGTTTTGAAATCGGCTCTTATCAGCACTACGCAATGTGACGCGTCAAGCGTCCAATGTCAGACGATTCGTCCGAGACGCGCGGGTCATTTCGGTGAAGTTTGATCCTCGGGGGAAATATAAACTGGCAGACAGAGTTATTCAGAACCGAAGTCCCTAGCAAAACCGAATCAGTGGGTCAAGGAACTGCAAGTATACTCCACCAAGAAGAACATAGTCTGCTTAGTTGTTGGCAATAAGATTGGACATGCATATCATTTTGGGACCCAGTGTACAATATCAGCAAGCACATTGGGTCAATCGCGCGACGGGCGCAACGAGTATTCCCAAGGAGGGTTGATGTCAGGCAGGCGGCCGGTCATAAAACAATAAGCCAAATCCTCTAACAACATGGATTTATGAAATACATGTTGTGCCGACCCCACCTAGTGTGGGATAAGGACAGGAAGAAGAAGACAGAGTTATTCAGATACGTTTAAAGCAGAACACTGTCAACGCGTTCTTAGCTGCGTAAGTTAGCTAATTGAACGTATCCTTTGACTACTACGATGCGCGTGAGTGTAAGCAAAATCATCTAGTTAAATGCGGATTGAGGCTGATGTGTTCAGGGCCTCAATCTTTAAGCAGATAACGCAAATACGTCACCGCTGCAAAATGGATAGTCTTCCCAGTTATCAACCTTTTTGGCCAGTTTGGTGAAATCATTGGTAAAATTCTCAAGCTTGGTAAAATTCCATTTTATGTGTAAAACGCATTACCTCTTTTTTGGGCAAACCTTCTTGATAGGTTAGTTAGGAGCATTAGAATTTTACATAAATCCATCGCCAATATATAATCAACTAGCGACCTGCCCCAGCTTCGCACAGATGCAAGGTAGATACTAATATGGGGCATATAAACCTTCCTCTTGAGTCACTCTATCTATTGCTGAAAACTGCATTAAAATCCGTTGCGTGGTTTAAAAGATCTAAGCGTACAGACAGCGGGAGCGACTTTATTTTATACTATGTAAAGATAATTGCAAAAGGGTTATTCCTTCCTCAGAGGTGTAGCTACTCTCGTCCAGTTCGCTTATGACGGTATTAGGTCAAATGCGAGCCTTTCTGCGTTTATCGAACACAATTCAAATCCTAAAGAAAGAATTTCCAACAGGAAGACGCAAGCACGACCTGAGTCCCGAAATCAAGACTTCACGCTCGACAGTCGAACTTTCGCGACCACTAAGGCAAAGATTTTATTAAATCCAAGCTATGAAAATGATCCATACATTGCGTTTTACTTACAAGACAAGGCAGAGCGCCCCTTATCTTTCCGTGTTGTAAAACTGAGAGAAACAGGTTTTGAAGCGATGAGCTAGCAACCTGTCGCTACTTGTTTGCTGTTGTTTATCTTTCGATCTATGCTGTTCGGACTACTGCTGTCCTGGTACCTTAACGCCCTTGCAGCCAGTTGCAGAACATGGAGCTAATAGGCTGCATCAAAACTGTACGACCGCTGCACAGCTTTAAGTGCGATTGTATTTTTTTTCACATCTACAGGATGTAAACGTAATCATGTAATTCCTTCAAACCTCGTGATGTACTGCTAACATAGATTAACTCTGCACGGGATGCATTTGGATTCAATAAAAAAAAAAACAAGTAAGTACACATGTCTTCTTAACGTGAGGCATTTTAGCGCCCCGAGCGAATTGCGAGGTTATCACTTGCCGCGCGATCATTTAACTCGGGGCGCTAAAATGTTTTATTTTTTAGACAAATCCAAAAATATCCCGTTCAGGTTAATCTATGTCAGCAGTACATCACGACTCACAGGGTTTGAAGGAATTACATGATTTCGTTTACACCCTATATAATGTCTAATCAGCTCTCTACATCGTTTATGGACGCGATAATTATCCAATAAACTGTTAACAAGTAAACGTCGTCTTAATTTCATACAGGTGTCAACTTACGATGTACTTTTAATGCTGAATTGAAGTTCAAACACTTCAAACGCAACCACGCTAGTAATGAAATGGACAGGGTCGCACCCATTCTGCCGCGCGATTCATAAACGCAGTAAGTAATATTTTGGTCAAAAATTTGTTGATCATATATTCGTAATCACAATCCTATGGAGATTACGAATATACAAGGTTAGTCGGAAAGGGGGTTAAAGTACCCATAGTAAGGGATAACTTTTGTTCTACAACTTTCTCCAAAACTCGATAGTTAAGAGAAATAGCTTTTCAAAGATTTCGTAAAATATATGCGAAAATCTATGTGTCCATAGCTATGATCAGCTGTTTTTACAATTTAGGTCATATTTGGGTTCACGGACAAGAATTTTGTTTTTTTTGAATTCATAACTAAAGCAGGTAAGATATTTTTTTTGAAAAAACTAAAATAAAAATCTTTTTGCATGCAAATAAAAATTATATCGAATTTTGAATTTTTAACACTTGTTTTAAAATAGTCATCAGTGATACTTTAAGTGGCCCGCGGCTTAGTACCCCCTTTCCGACTAACCTTGTATATTCGTAATCACCATAGGATTATGATATTCGTATATTATGATCAACAAATTTTTGACCAAAACGTTACTTACTGCGTTTATGAATCGCGCGGCAGCATTGTTGTCACGCCCGTGATTTTCCAAGGAGCAGGTAGATGTGTTTTGTTGCACATGCAGCTAACTATCAGATCTGGATCGATCTAATAGCTCAAAGCTTTGCGTTTTACTAGCTCACCAAAATCAGCATAGATCGCATGGAGGAAGCAGGTTGTGTTCGCGAGTTATCAAGATTACTTGCAAATTTACTGCCATTATCCCAATGAGGCGTTCTGCTCCTGCTGAATCTTTGAGGGTGATGCGGTTATTTTGTCAGCTTCGAATCTGTAGTTTGAATCTGCACACAGATCGATCCTTATCTTGCAATGACTTGTGTTGTACTCACATTGATATCCTGCTTCCTATGTGCCGTATTGTGACGTATGGAGTACTAAAAGCCTGCTATTTCTATCTATAAATCAAATTCGATATGTTGCACTTCAGTAAAGGCGTTTGTCATTGGAAACAGTTGTTGGGTCATACAGCGTATTTCCGATTGGTGACTGAAGCGGTGAAATATGCAACGTGTATTACGTCGAGTGCGCTTCAGACGCACATGAGCACTCCATTTATTCACTACTCCGTGGTCACTAAAGGACATTTTACCGCACTAGCATTCGTCCAAAGTTGGCATTCATCAAGCGTAGGGTCCATGTCCCATCAGCTGCATTCATGTGACACATACGAGTTCGACATGCGCTTGCGCGGTCCGGTGCTTACCCTTTACAAATGCGTGCTGTATCAACAAAAGTAGATTTTTGGGTTAGCAACAATCGGTTGCCAGGTTACCTTCTTCCGTAACCAGGAGTTAGCAATTAAAATACCAGGCGCACATAACAGCCGAGGTGATTGCATCGAGGATGTCTCGCGTGCCAAGTTATCGCGCGCTATTATTAGGCTGTGAACTTTCAACAGATGCACAGGTGCAACGTTGTCCGACAAATTGGGTGCCTTTGATGGTTACTGGCGTATTTTTATTGATATTGTACGGATAATGGGTTGTTTCGTATTTATAAAATGTTTATTTAGGTTTCTTGATTGATTGGCTTGCGGCATGAAACCTTCTTTTTCTTCTCCCTGCCCTTATCCCACACTAGGTGGGGTCGGCACAACATGTATTGCATAAATCCATGTTGTTAGAGGTTTTGGCTTATTGTTTTATGACCGGCCGCCTGCCTGACATCAACCCTCCTTGGGAATACTCGATGCGCCGTCGCCCGGGTAACCCAATGCGCTTGCTGATATTATGCACTGGGTCCCAAAATGATATGCTTGTCAATCTTATTGCCGACAACTAAGCAAACTATGTTCTTCTTGGTAGAGTATACTTGAAGTTCCTCAACCCACTCATTCAGTTTGGCTAGGGACTTTGGTTTTGACACATCGTAAACTAATATAGCACCGTGAGCTTCCCTGTAAAAACTTGATGTCAATGTTCTGTATCGCTCCTGTCACGCTGTATCCCAAATACCAAGCTTGACTGCGACATGAGATGTCAGTGGTGTTAATTTTGACGCTGCCAGATGCGTAAGCGCAGTTTGTTAATCTTTTAGTAGACACCTTAACCTAGACAAAGAAAGTTAGAAGAGCGACTTATCTGCTCTTACAGGAAAGGATTGAAAATTGAAAACAAAATTGCAAAGTTTGTTATAAGTAACCAAAAAAAGTCCATCCAGACTAGGGTTACCATTTCAAAATGGAGAAATGCCTGTAGATCTCTCTCTCATGTCGGCAAGAGAATAGCTCATGCCATGTCGTGAAACGATTAGGCTGTTAGCAAGGTTGGTGGCGGGGCTGACTACACAGTGTGCTCCGTACGTACCTAGCTAAGTATCGTCACTCATAGAGGCTTTTTGAATGCACCCTTATGCCTGTCTCAGAGTAATGCCGGCCGCACGCCTGTCTAAACCTTAAAATGCGTGTTAATTGCGGCAAATGTCTGTCATAAATGCAAACCCTACTCCTGACACAACTCTCGAAGCAAATCAGATTGTACGATAGATTCTTTCGAATCAAACAAATTTCAGAGCAAAAAGTTTTGTATTCGACATCGTCGGTAGAAAAGCTGTATCCAGAGAGGTCGTAAGAAGCGACGAATGGGCTGTACTGTATCCAACTGCATTTTGAGGGCATCATACAATTATCAATCAGCTTGTACAGCATGGCGATTAGGGAGACTATCCTCATATAACGATTTGTATAGCGGTCTTGAAGGGGGATCCATCTTTAGCAGGACACCAATGATAGCCTAGTGGTGTGACCGTCGGACTGCCAAATCATAGGTCTCGAGTCCGAACCCAAGGCACGCACCTGACTTTTCGGATTCATGTGCGTATTGTATAATTATCACTTGCTTAAAACATCGTGAGGAAATCGGCATGTCTGAGAGATATTTCTCTACGGCATGTGAAGCTAAGTCAGAGGCCCATGGGCGGCATACACTCTGACACCAGGTTAGTCACTAACCATGCGAAAAGAAGAAGGCCATCAATGGTAATTATGGCAAAATTAAGAAATGGGAAACAAAGTCAAACTGCCAGCAGGATAACATAAAACAATAAGAAATAATGTATAATTTCGAAGGTCATTATGAGTCACTGCTACCTGCATTGCAAAAACTTTGTCCCGTGAAATACAGATATTTATCATTTAAAACGATAAAACGGCCTTGGGTTTTGTAAAATTGTTTTAAAATAAACATTTTGGTTTTTGTTCAATTGCTTAATAGCTTAAGAGACCACTCCCGTTTCACAGCCGTCTCATTTTAACTTTAAGCGTTTTTTAAAGATTTATTGAGATTTTAGAGGTGATATAACAATAGTTTTATTTCCATACATGATTTATATAGAAAAAACAAAAGACATACATTTTGTATTCCCTCCTCTTTCTAGGCAACAAATCAAGACGAAAATATGTTTCAAATATAATTATAATATTATCCTGAAGGTTGTTGATTGAATACATTTACAATATCGCCTAAAATCTCTTTAAAAATTAGAGCGAGACGGCTGTGAAATAGGAGCGGGCTCGTAAGTTATTTCTGGGCGAATTAGAGTATCAATTGCATATCAAAACGCGCATTTGTCCAGACATTTTGATGGACAGTTTGACAGACAGTGATTTGGCTATGACCGTCAAATAGTACTCATGAATCCAAGATAGGCAGATATCCTCACGGTTGCGGTGCATGCTTTTGCGAATTCCGCGACCCCGGCCGAACGGTCAGGACGAGGAACACCGTTAGTTTTTAGCCGGTAAGAGCCCGGCAGACCCCCTCGCCTTCCCCGGGCGAGGGACATCCACAAGGATTTTCCAAAGATAAAAAAAGGCGTCTATCCACTGTTAACCGCCAATGGAAGGCCATTGCCAGCCAATCGTCACAATGGCGCAAACTAATCGCAATCCTCGACGTAAGCTTTTCCGAAGTTGGCGATTGAAGCAGACGCGTATTTAACCTCGAATCGGCAACCATAGCGTAGGACGCCGCAGCCACATTGATCAACATTATAGAAATGCCTGTAGACTAATTCATTAGTTTTTTTGAGGCAGGAAAGTGAAGGAATCTGTCAAATTATTTGACAACTGTGGAGGAACGAGGTGCGGTATTCCTCCAACGAAAAGGGAGAACCCTTCTACCAAGCGGGTCATGTGCCTCGCGGACTACTGCCCAACGGTTGATGTTGGGAAGTTGTGTATACTATCTGCGTGTCAAATCTCAATATCGCGATGCAGGATTTGTGATGTTTCATTTGACAGCTGTCATTGTTGTCGCTGTAGTCTGCTAGACATTCGTCGTGCTGCGTAGTTCTCATGTGGCGTGATAGATGCCGCCACACAACAAAAACAAACTTTTTAAATAAAGAACATTGCAGGAATACTGCACCTTTCCTGCTTCAAAAAAAATCCTGAATTAATCTACTGCTCGGTAGTCTCGGTGCGATAACTGGAGAACTGTTGTAGTGCAACTTGAGAGACAGCATCAAACGGGATCTATCTATTCCAATTCCAAGCTATAACAGAATTGTAACACAACAAGGGTCGATCGAGAAAAAAATCGAACGAACCAAAACGGGTTTTGAACTTGATAGAAGCACTGCGCTTGCTAACTATATGACCAATGGGACGATTTACGATAAATAATATTTATTTAAAGAAGAAATGACTGTGGGTTTCAACGTAGATTAGATAGACTCTGTCAGTCCTTGGCTATCGTGAAAGGTGGCTAAGGGTCGTACTAAAAAAACATACGGTCCGAATAGAGAATTTCCTCGTTTTTTGAAATTGGTTAAAACATTTTGACGCTTGTTACAACCGTGTTCGTTACACATCGAGACCTCTCCGTGCCTCGGAGAGCACGCAAAATACTCGGTCCCGGGTGTCATACGAATACCTATGACAGTCGTTATGGGAAGTCAGAAGCCCGAAAGTCTGACAACCGGTCTAACCTTAGAATATCGGCATTGTCCAGTAACTGAGTCGAGAGGTCTGATGGCAGTCGCTCCGTGTAAAATACTGGTATTCAACCACATCTGGTTAGACTGGAAGCTGACCGCAAAAGTAGTTCACTGTCCTAGGTATTTGTATGACACCCGGGACGGACGGTATAACGTGCTCTCCGAGGCACGGAGGGGACTCGATGTGTAACGAAAGGTCATCCATCTACGGACTGACCGTGGCAAGCATTTTTTAATCTCGCAGTTTTTCTAATTTTAATGAATAATGTTCGTTTAATCATAGGAATCGTTCATTAAACTGTTGTTGGCTTTGCTGGTCTAGTGTTCCCAAGCGCGACTGCTGAGCACGGGGTCCTGGATTCGATCCCCAGATCGGGCATTGTTATCGAGTTTTTCCGTGTAAAATTCCTCAGTCGCGGAAGTTTGAATTTGTGCCCGGTTGATGGCAATAGGCTCGCTATTACATGGGACTTAAACATAACGGCGAAATGAGGGTGTTACTATACACCTCTGACCAACCCTTCAGGGAATACAAAACGTGATGTTATGTTCTATTTCGCGGTTAACTTTTTTAGAAAGGGTTACCGATTAATATTATGTTAAAGATTGAAGTTTATTACAAGTTTTGGATATTTTAGTTTCAAATTTATTTATTTTAAAGTGTGCCTCAGCTTAGGGCGCGTTCCCACTATGTCGTGACGATTAATTTATCGTTGGACGACTATCGTATCTAGCTGTTCCCATTGGATCGCGACGACATTTTATCGTTTCACGGCAGTCGCTTTGTCTTTTGCACATCAGTAGCAAGCTACAAGATGAGACGATATTTTTATCGTGGCCACGACAGATAGTCGTAACAACGACACATGATTTGCCGGCACGATGTCGGGACGTTTTCTTATCGTTTTACGACTGTCGTGCTAGCCGTTCCCATTGACTTGACAATCTGTTGTCACTGCAAAAATAAGTCGTGAACGACAGTTAATCGTGTCGCCTTATATGTGAACACCTCCATTTAAATATATATATATAAACCACGACACTTAAAACTACACGACTATCTGTCGACACGACAAAGTGGGAACGCGGACTTAGGCAAATAAATAAATGGCTTGTCGTACTTTCATTCAACCAAAAACCATGGCGCCGATTCTCTTGTTCACCAACTAAGCTAAAATTAGAGAATTGCTATATTTTACTAATAGACAGCGCGACAAAAGGACGGTGATAGATAAGAACTAAGTTAGAGATGGCAAACTAGTTTACGTCTTGAACTTCACCGTATTTTTAGTCGACACGTTCAGACGTGTCTTTTGTATGGAAATTTTAGTTCAACTAAATTTGACAGCTCTTACGCCCGTCCCTTTCTTATCTTATCACAGTGAAAAAGATGGCAATAGTCTAAACAAGTTTAATTTGTACACAACAGAATTGTTATCGGTAGCTGGTAACTCTGGACAATGTTGACATAGGAGAGTAACCGTCAAGATGAATCAACGTACTCGAAGTTATAAAAACAGTGGTCATTCGACGGAGCAGAGGATTCCATGTCGAACTGCCGAAGAAGTTTGACCTTTTATATCTGATCTTGAGTAAATTATATTGTGACTATTATTAGCTTCTGTAACTAATCACTAACCCAATTAAAAGTACTCTCAGTGGTGGAGAGTCTATGTTGATTTAATTTACTTTATTTACCATGCTCCCAATTCTGACATACTGATATCAGCTATAACTGTAATGATAGATTTACCCCTACAAGATTCTGTTGTATCTCTTTTATAGAATCGGCGCCATTGGCAAGTAAATCGATCGACCTGCGCAGTGGCCATTTAGTGAAGCTTCTCTGGTTAGTTTATGAATAATTTTCCTCATTTCGGTGCACAGGATGATAAGCTACACGGCAGCCATGTTTTTTTCTTTATTTGCGTGTTTATACGGAACACGGAAATATTATTTTCGAGCAAATATCGACTAACGGCCAATATAGAATAGATAGAATACTCTTTGTTGTACAGCAAATGTGTCAGAACCAAAGTCCCTAGCACATCTGAATGAGTGGGTCGAGGAACTTCAAGTATACTCCACCAAGAAGAACATAGTCTGCTTAGTTGTCGGCAACAAGCATATCATTTTGGGACCCAGTGCATAATATCAGCAAGAACATTGGGTCAACCGCGCGACGGCGCAACGAGTATTCCCAAGGAGGGTTGATGTCAGGCAGGCGGCCGGTCATAAAACAATAAGCCGAAACCTCTAACAACACGGATTTATGAAATACATGTTGTGCCGACCCCACTTCGTGTGGGATAAGGGCAGGAAGAAGAAGATTCTTTGTTGCACCATAACAAAATCTGCCTAGCCTTTTCCCAACTATGTTGAGGTCAGCTTCCAGTCTAACCATATGCGGCTGAATACCAGTATTTTACACGGAGCGACTGCCATCAGACCGCAACTCAGTTACTGGACAACGCCGATATCCTAAGGTTAGACCGGTTGTCGTTCGGGCTTTTGACTTCCCGTATCGACTGTCATAGGTATTCGTATGACACCCGGGACATACTGTTTAACGTGCTCTCTGAGACAACCATAAGAATAGCAAAAATAATTTAAAACAAGGTTTGGCCTTTACTTTGGCCGAAGGATTAGTATTGCCATACAAAGTGGCAATGCGGCCAGTTTTCTGGGCACTTCACCAGTCGACAGCGATGCGGAGGATATTTTGACGACCTATTGTATTTTATAGTTTTATACAAGGATATATTTCACGTACATAATATCACGCCTGTATTCCCCGGGTCGGGCAGAGGTGTGTAGTAACACCCTCATTTCGCCGGTAACAGGGGGCGAGCCTATTGCCATCAACCGGGCACAAATTCAAACTCCGGGCTGCTACTGAGGAATTCCACACGGAAAACCCAATAACCAGACCAAAACCACCAGACCAACGAGACAGTTATTTTAATAATCGATTTCAATCCCAAATATCTGGGTTGACTGCCTTGTTGGCGCAGCGGACGCAAGCGCGACTGCTGATCGTGAGATCCTGAGTTTGATCCCTAGATCGGGCAGTGTTATTGGGTTTTTCCGTACGGAATTGGTCAGTCAATCGATGGACAACGCGTCGTCTTGTGAATACATTTCGAAAGAAACTGATGGATTATAGCCGGGGTTAATCGATCAACGTCGATCGATCATGCCATCGACCGGCAATCAATCGATTGGTTAGTCGAACTATATCCGTCGATAACGCAAAGCTACCAAACCAATCGATCAACGTCGATCGATGGCATCGATCGACGTTCGATCGCCTGGTGTAGTAACACCCTTAAACCATACTAGGAAGCTATTACAGGTAAAATTAGCTTACGAGTCTATGAGACTCGGTTTGACAATAAACAATGCTACCATCTACCATCGGTAAGCAAAACGATTCGATTTTGGCCATATAGGAACCGGACATAAGTCGCCTTTTATCAAAAACGGTAAAGGAAAATCGGGTGCTATTTTTAAATCCATGTTGATAATAATGTTGAATTGTGCAATGCAAACTGTTGTTGCATTTATTATTGAAACTAATTTACATTCTTCTTCTTATCGTGTGGTTATTGACTAACCTAGTGTCAGAGTTTATGCCGCTCATGGGCCTCTGACTTGCCTTCACATGACGTCGAGAATTATCTCTCAGGTATGCCGGTTTCCTAACGATGTTTTCCTTCACCGTTTTTAAACAAGTGATAATTATACAATGCGCACATGCATCCGAAAAGTCAAGTGCGTGCCTTGGGTTCGGTCTCGAGACCTATGACTAGTCAGTCCGACGGTCACACCACTGCATTTACATGATATTACTATGATATGGCCATTTAAGAGCCTACTGACCTCACAAAAGATAAGAGGCGTGAACGTATCAAAATACGATACAAAATGTTATAATGTTCACATAATAAAAATAAATGTAGTTAAAAAAACTACCAGAGTTTATCACGCACTATAAATTATAACTGAAGAGTTCCACTATCCACCTCTTGGCTCCATCATCAGATTAGCTCCGAGATACTAAATTATAGTATTGTCAGCCGAACTACACATACACACAAAGTTTCATTTCAATACGACAATTAGAAGTAGGTTAAAATTGACTTCCAAGATTTGATTACATTGTTAGTTAGTTAGTTACAAGTGAAACTAATATAAAGCGTGTGTAAAAAGAAAGTCCAGCCATCAAGACCCAATCAAATAAAAATAAATCTGACTTAAATCTTAGCTTAATTATCAGAAAAGCTATTAAAATTTAAAAATTCAATTATTTCGCCTTTAATATCGCCGCCTTTTAATGAATAAAAATAATTTATTGTATTCGTTTTTAATAAAAATTGGACTGATTGATCTGTTTGCCGCATGCGCGATATGGATCAAGAAATATCGCGTTAAATCTCAAATTCGAATAAAAGTTTTGATAACTGAGCATGTATTCCCCGAAGGGTTGGGCAGATAGTAACACCTTCATTTCGCCGTTATGTTTAAGTCCCATGTAATAGGGGGCGAGCCTACTGCCATCAATCCGATTGATCGGCGATCGTCTATCGATTGATTGGTCTGGTAGAAACTATCGATCGACGTAGACTAATCCATTCTATCATCGACGATCGATCGATTAGTCTGGTACACCCTAAAGCAGCGATGCACAGATTTATTAGGACTAGGGTCCACACGGGTAGACTATGAGCAAAAAGCGTCCCAACATATTTAAAAACAAATAAAAAAGAATTGAAATAAACTTTATCAAACTATATATTCCAGTTTATGCTGAGCTCTCATTATACAGAAATTTCGTACAACGAGAGGTCAGCTTATATTGGAAATTTATAACGATTTGTCGTCATGTGTACAATTTTTTCATTCGTTCAAAAACCAAAATAAAAATTAAGAATTAAGACAAAGGCCATCTTATTAATTGTTTTGTCATACGTTAACGAAGTAATGAAAAAAAAAAGTAGACATAAAAAAAATAAAGTCATTTATTCAGTGATCTTATAACTAGGCCCCTAATGTTGAAATATAGCAATATTTTCATACGAACGCATAAGAGTTTAATTCGCGGGCGGGCCGCACGTATATTGACGAAGGGCCACATGGTGCCCGCGGGCCGCGGTCTGTGCATGCCTGGTCTAAAGCTATATATATCATTGCTTCATCGTTACATAGTATAAAACAAAGTCGCTCCCGTTGTCTGTACGCTTAGATCTTTTAAACTACGCAACAGATTTTAATGCAGTTTTCAGCAATAGATAGAGTGATTCAAGAGGATGGTTTATATGCCCCACATTAGTATCTACATTGCACCCGTGCGAAGCCGGGGCGGGTCGCTAGTCTAATATATAAAAATGAATCTCTCTTTCCCTTGGTTACGTAACTTGAGAACGACTTTACCGATTGAGCTCATATTTACACAATATATTTGTTTTGTTGTGACGATGGTTCCTAGCTGGGATCCGATAGGTGGCGCTGTAGTCAAATTATTTACGCGGGCACAGCCGCGAGAACACAGCTAGTTAACAATAATTCAAAAAACCAAATCCTATAACAAGAATTCTCAAAAATTTGGCTACGTATCAACTATTATATTTGTTGTTGATACGGAACCCTGTGTGCGGTAGTATGAGTCGCGTTTATTTGTTTCTTTTAACAATAATAGCGAGGTGTGGCAACACGGCTTGCAGCCGGTGTAACTGTAAGGCATAGAGTATCCGAACGTTGACCCATCCCAAGCCCAATTTTCTACCGCCGAAAAGAATAACCTAACATTTTTTAATCTTTACATAGTATAAAAAACAAAGTCGCTCCCGCTGTCTGTATCTTTTAAACTAAGCAACGGATTTTAATGCAGTTTTCAGCAATAGATAGAGTGGTTCAAGAGGAAGGTGTATATGCCCCATATTAGTATCTAGGTACATTTCATCCGTGCGAAGCAGGGGCGGGTCGCTAGTTACTGATATTATACGCCTTGAGCTTACACCCATATTCTAAGACGTTCCTCAAAAACTTACTCGACATAGGACGGCCTCGAAAACACCTTCAAAATTGTATTCTAAGTCGCAATTTCGAGTGAATTTTGAGGTTGAGTAGAGTGTGAGTCGAGGTAGAGTGGAGTCATTACGTCATAATTTGAATTATCTGCATCGCGCAAATAACGCCGCGATAAATAGTAGTAAGGATTATCGTAAGCATATTCAATAGTCTTCAAAATTAATTTTTGTTACAAATGAACTTTGACACTTTCTTCCTTAAGGTAGGTTCCGAGGTACCTTAATTTTGACAGATGATTCCTTACCTCGACTGAGGAAAAATCGCGAGTCGAGGACGTTTATGTCAACTATAACTACCGATGGTAGTGAAAAAGGCCGAGTCGAGGTGGAGTCGAGTAAGTTTTGGAGGAACGTCTTAAAATGTGGGTGTTAGAGTTGCAACCGTGCAAAGATTTAGAAGCGAAGCGAACAGCGCGTTTTTTGTTGCGTCGCTGTTTTGTACACTGCGACAAGACATGTGTCACCGATTGTGGTGAACTTTGGTGCTTTCTCATATGTATCTCGGACTTACATACTACTTACTTTTCGTGTGGTTAGTGACTAACCTGGTGTCACAGTTTATGCCGCCCATGGGCCTCTGACTTGGCTTCACATGCCGTCGAGAAATATCTCTCATGCATGCCGGTTTCCTCACAACGTTTTCCTTCACCGTTTTTAAGCAAGTGATAATTATACAATACGCACATGAATCTGAAGTCAGAGGTGCGTACCTTGGGGTCGTACTCGAGATCTATGACTTGGCAGCCCGACGGCCGCACCAGTAGACTATCACTGCTACAATAGTTAGTTATTAGTAGAAGAAAGAGAAAGAAAATGAAATAGTCCCGTCTGGGAAAATATTGCATTCTTTCTCCTAGCCTTTTCACAATTATATTGTCAGCTTCCAGTCTAACCAGATGCGGCTGAATACCAGTATTTTACACGGAGCGACTGCCATCAGACCTCCGCAATCCTGTAATTGGTCAATGCCGATATCTTAAGGTAAGACCGGTTGTTTGACTTTCGGGCTTCTGACTACCCGTAACGGGGAATTAATACCACTATACCTATTTCTATGATTGCCTTGTTGGTCTAATGGTCGCACGTGCGACTGCTGAGCATGGGGTCCTAGGTGCAATCCCCAGGTCGGGCAGTGTTATTGGGTTATTTCATTAGAAATTTCTCAGTAGCAGTCTGGATTTGTACCCGTTTAATGGCTATAGGCCCGCCCCTTATTACATGGGATTTGCTACAAACACTAGGGATGGCCGAATATTCGTTTCATGTTCGGTATTCGGCATATTCGGCAGGTTTACCGAACATTCGTATTTGGCCGATTATTCGGCTAAAATGCCGAACATTCTACCGAATAATCTTGAGTTATAAAGTGTCCTCTATTCTTGTATGAAGTAGTAGAATTACGTAATTATATCCATATCAAGAGTGTCTTATCATTCATTGTCAGTTTCACAGAAAAAAATCCAAATATTCGACCTCTGCCTTCCACTCATTTCATTGTTTTTTTGGCAATTTACTGAGTTTTGACGAGTTGGAAGCTGACCCCAACATAGTTGGGAAAAAGGCTAGGTAGAACAACTGGGTTTTAATCTTATAGAATCTTAACGATGTTGTACACAAAAATAAATACACGTGTCAATATTTTGTCGCTAACTAGATGACCCAATAACAATGCGGGGGTAGCGGCGTCAGCGGTCGGAAGGGTCGTTCAATTCAATGCGTTCGACAAGAACAGACTTAATTTATGCAATGCACGATAAACCGCGCCATATCCTGCCGAATATTCGGCCGAATCTTCGGTTCGGTAAACTTTTAACCGAACATTCGGCCGATTATTTGTATTCGGTGAAACCCTTATTCGGCCCATCACTAAAAAACACCTCTGCCAAACCCTTCGGGGAATATAAGGCGTGATATGTTATGCTGTACCTATTTTTGACATCAAGCAGTTGCTGATATCCGGTAAGAAGAGCATGAGTGCCGCTACCATAGCATAATCAGTCTAATACTGTCCCACTGCTAGGCCCGGGCCTCTTCTGGGAATGAGAAGGATATTAGGCCTTACACCCCTATTCTAAGACGTTTCTCCAAAACTTACTCGACTCGACTCCACCTCGACTCAGTCTTTCTCACTACCATCGGTAGTTATAGTTGACATAAACGTCATCGACTCGAGATTTTTCCACAGTCGAGGTAAGGAATCATCTGTCAAACTCAAGGTACCTCGGAACCTACCTTAAGGAAGGAAGTGTCAAAGTTCGTATGCGATAAAAATGAATTTTGAAGACTATCGAATATGCTTACGATAATCTTTACAAGTATTTATCGCAGCGTTATTTGCGCGATGCAGACAATTCAAATTATGACGTAATGACTCCGTCGAGGAACCTCAAAGTTCACTCGAAATTGCGACTAAGAATACAATTTTGAAGGTGTTTTCGGGGCCGTCCTGAGTCGAGTAAGTTTTGGAGTAACGTCTTAGAATATGGGTGATAGTCCACCACGCTCGCCTAGTGCGGGTTGACACACTATCGAGAACTTTATGGAGCCCTCTCAGGTGTGCAGGTTTCCTCACGATGTTTTCCTTCACCGTTAACGCAAGTAACCACTGCCTAGTGATGTGACCGTCGGACTGCTAAGTCATAGGTCTCGAGTTCGAACCCAAGGCACGCACCTCTGACTCTTCGGATTCATATGCATATTATATAATTATCACTTGCTTAAAAACGGCGAAGGAAACATCATGAGGAAACCGGCATGCCTGAGAGATATTTCTCGACGGCATGTGAAGCCAAGTCAGAGGCCCATGGGCGGCATAAACTGTGACACCAGGTTAGTCACTAACCACACGAAAAGTAAGTAGTATGTAACGCAAGTAATAATCAATTTCTGATATGATTCGCCCCATCTATTAAAATTGCGGTTTGTAACAACAGCAACTCTGATTACCACCTTTGACTAACTCAGACATTGGTTATGTGTTGCTACGGCAAAATAATAGTTTCGACATTGCAATGTGCCAAGTAGGTACTTAGTAAAAACAAGTTTTTGGGTTACCTAAACAGTCGCGTTCCAGTTTTTTCTACTTGCTCGGCGTATTATTGATTTGTTACGTATCAAATACATAAGGCTGATGTTTGATTTTGTTTGAGTTTTGAGCGATCAGGGGTTTTTAAGTATGTATGCTAGTGCTGCCAGGTCCAGTGTGTCAAATGTCGGAACGGAAGGTTAAAATAATCGGGATTTTGCTTTTCTAATCGGGACAGCTACAGTGGCTACAATTTTTTTTATTTAATATCAGTTTAAGTACTTATATAAGGTTAGTCGGAAAGGGGGTACTAAGCCGAAAGGGTGTTAAAGTACCCATAATAAAGGATAACTATTGTTCTACAACTTTCCCCAAAACTCGATAGTTTAAGAGAGCTTTTCAAAGATTTCGTAAAAAATATGCTAAAATCTATCTGTCCATAACTATGATCAGCTGTTTTCGCAATTTAGGTATATTTGGGGTCACGGATTAGAAAATTAATTTTCTGAATTCATAACTAGAATAGCTGTTTTTTTTTTTAAAAAAAACTAAAATAAAAATCTTTTTACATGCAAATAAAAATTATCAAATTATAAATTTTAACACTTGCTTTAAAATAGTCATCAGTGATACTTTAGGTGGCCCGCGGCTTAGTACCCCCTTTCCGACTAACCTTGTAAGTTATATTAGGTCCCCACCTATGAAATCAGCGTTTTGTATGGAGAATTTTAAAGAAGTTGCATTTTTCATACTAACATTTTTTTAAATTTATTTAACAACTATGAACAGTAATGTTTTAAAACTTTTATGCACTAATGTTTAAAAACTAAGATAACGTATGCCACTTAGATTATGCGACCAAAATAAGTTTTGGCTAAGTTAAAACAAAAATAGTGGTCATTTCTGCTAACAAAAAGAGGAGTCATTTTTAAGGTATATTTTTTGGGTAGAAAACTATAAGTAATAAGGTTTTTTTTAGTATTGGTAGTTGTCTATGATGGTCATTATTCGATATAATATCAAACAATAAGCAATTGATATATATTTTAAATCATAGAAGTGACGAGGTTCTCTATTTGTGAGAAAAAAACGCCGATTTCATAGGTAAGGACCTAATACTAATCAATTGTTCCTGTCAAAATTATAGAAGAAAGTACAGACTAAGGAGGTTAGTAAAAAATAGGCACATTCAACGTCCCGATCAAGGGTGAATCGAGACGTGTCAGCAGACCCCAGAAAATCGGGACGTCCGTCGTCCGCGCAAATCAGGACACCTGGCAACACTAGATAGCAGTGAGAGTGATAGCCTAAGGCACGGATGGCGAACCTTTACGTATCAAGGTGCCATATTTCTAAAGAAATTTTAATGAGGTCATAGACGTGCCATCAAATTATTTTGAATTAAGGAACGTACCCATACTACGTGACCCATTTTTTTACAACTTTTTACCCCCCTACCCTCGGTGACCACCCGTAGTATATGCCAATACCCCCCCCCCCCCCTCTAGTTTTCACGTAGTAATTCATAAATATTGTTTTAAATAAAAAAACACGCAAAAAGAAAATTATTTGGCTCAATGTGCGTCAATGTGGCCACCTGTGAAAAAGCGCTAAACGCTGCGCGCCATATTTGAATATAGCTCGAAAAAGCGCGAGATTTCCCTAAAAGATATTGACCACGTGACGAAAACCTAAGCCCCCCCCCCCCCCCCCCCCCCGTGCCTGTGACCAAGTGTGGTATTTTGAAGACCCCCCTCCCCCCCTAAACGGGTCACGTAGTATGGGTACGTTCTCATAAGGATCACTCGCGTTCGCTTGTCATATAATACCTACTTCACAGTTTGTTTCGTAGTGCATAGTGAATTTTGTGATCAGTGACGTGTCCAAAATATTGTGTCGCGTGCCATTGGTTCGCCATCCCTGGCCTAGAGGTTGAACGCTTCTGCCGGGGTTGCGGTGCATACAATAGCGAATCCCGTGACCCCGGCCATAGGGTAGAAGGAGGAACACCGTGTTTTTTTTTGCCGGTCAGAGACCGGCAGACCCCCTCGTCTTCCCCGGGAGAGGGACATCCATGAGGATTTTCCCACGATAAAAAAAGGGGTTGAACGCTTGCCTTCCTTTCAGGAGGGTCCGAGTTCGATCGGTAGGGCTGCATTATCTAAACTGCCGACACCGGACAGAGATTGCAAATACCCCGGACATTTGTCGAAATCGGGATAATTCCCTCAATGCCATTGAAAATATAAAAAAATATATATTTAAATAGCCAAAATATAAAAATTTCGTACCCAAGTCATATACTATGCGTGCCAAATAAGAATAGGATCGCGCTTGCTATAACTTCACACGATAGCTGTCAAATTGGTACCGCCAGCAAAAAAATACTATGAAAAAAAAAAAGTTATATTTCATTATTATTTACATTCATTTTTATAAAATGTTATTTATTGAATTCCATAAATAGATAATTTTGGATAATTTAATAATATTTGAAAACAGTATTCATTAAAGAAATGAACCAATATATACCTAAAGTTAACTTCACGAAATGCTACTGGTCACCCTAATATGTCGCCATAATAACAATATAATTACTGTGTAATTAATTTGGCGTAAAATTGATAAGAAATACCAAAAAAGTGAACAAACTGAATATAATTTCTTTATATACTTTTTTGCACACCTTACACTTTGGTAATGAAGTTCACGAGTATTGCGGAACAAAATGGCGTCTTGACAGAGCTATTCTTATTTGGCACGCATAGTACTTGTGTGTGTGTGTGCTACGTGGAACCAATTGCTGGAATAGAAAACGAACGACAATGCCATCGCGATGGGCGTCCGGGTTTTACCCGGACACTTTTTGAGAACCCTCCCGGATAGGGTTGCCAGGCCCAAAAATAGAAAAGCCGGACACAAATTCATATTTAGCCGGACATTTAGCCGTGAAAGCCTGACAAATTGGTTTTTAAAAGAAAAAAAAATCGCTCGCGCGCTTTCGTTCGGCATCTTTTGGCGGGGCGCGGTTGACCAAAAACCTAACTAAAGCCGGACAGGCCGGTCTTATACAAGGTGTAAAAAGACCCTTCACCAAGCCGTCAACCATGCATTCAGTACATCAAACTAAGTAACCCTACGGAAAAATTGTCGCTGGGAAACTACTTTTTTTTGGGGTGAAAAATATCGTTTTACTGTAAAGCTCAATAAAACGCACACAAAACATTGTGCTGATGGATGCAATGAATAGTAAACGGGTAATGGAGGTATTTCAAGTACATATGCACCTCTCAAAATTAGTATTTTTAAAAAAAGTTGTGAAAAAGATGGAACTTTGTCCTCCAATATCTCCGTAACTAGAAGGTTCCCGGCATAGTCCAGAACAAAAAAAATATCGCAATGACGTGGAGAATAAGTGCCTTTCGGCTTCGTTAAGGGTCTATTTACACCGTTTATATATTTGGCCGGACTCGACTGTAAAAAGCCGGACACCTGGCAACCCTACTCCCGGACGCCTCTAAAACTAGGGACAAATCCGGGAAAACTCGGACGGATAGCAACCCTAATCCCGACCCATACCTCTGACTTTTCGAATTCACGTGCGGATCAGAATTTGATTATCACTTGCGTTAACGGTGAAGAAAAACATCGTGAGGAAATCTGCACACCTGACGGCTCCATAGTTCTCGATAGCGTGTGTAGTCTGCCAACCCGCACCAGGCCAGCGTGGTGGACTAAGGCCTAAACCCTTCTCATTCTGTGAAGAGGCCCGTACCCAGCAGTGGGATTGTAATGGGCTGATTATGTTATGTATTATGTTATTCTTCTGGTTAGCTTCGTTTATGGGGACAACGTGGACACCTGAGTGCGCTCTGAAAAGTTATTGATGGTGGGTGTAGTACGGTAACCCGCACTAAGGGCACAAAATAGATAGGTACAGAAGTCAATCTACATACAAGTGCGCTCGAGCAACGCACACATAGACACTGCTTACGGACACGATATCTCGGACCGTTTGGGACCACAGTGCGAGTGAGTGCGAGCGCGAGTGCCATGCGCTTGAGAGAGATAGATATATAGATAGAACGACCGACGAGCGTAGGTATGAAAAGTGAAGTACATACATGTAATTTACTTCTGTACCTATCTGTTTTGTACTAAGGGCTCTATTCCGAAAATCAAACTACGTAGTCTCGGCTGACGGATCGCACGTTTTTCAATCACGAGTGTTTCGTATCCGAAAACCGATTAGAATTTCGCGGTTTGACATTTTGTCTTTTAAACGCTATATGTTTTTTTTTATTTCTGTAAATAAATCTGTTACAGACACTTTTACAAGTCAATGTAATGTTTTCTTTAAGATTAGATGGCGCCGGCGTTTCCTATCTGACTAGCTCTGAGAAGAAAAGCCGAAACAAACTCACGAGATCGAGGTCTCTTTTAAAGTCCAGACATTGTGGTATAAAAACTATGCGAGTGTAACAATGTAGGGCAACGTCTGGAATGGCCTTTTTAGGAAAGTGCCATAGCAGGTTTGAGTTGACCTGTCCTAACTGACGGCACGCATGCATCAGTCACCTTTTTGTTAATCTTACTCCCGAATGATAACTGACATTTAATAGTTCGTTGTTTGACAATTAGTCTAGTAGTGTCAAGCGCAACTTCTGATCGTGAGGTCCTAGGTTCGATCCCAGGCAAATTGATATTGGGTTTTCCGTGTAGAATTCCTCAGTAGCAGCCCGGTGTTTGGATTAGTGTCCGGTTGATGGCAATAGTGTCGCAGCCTATTACATGGGACTTAAACATAACGGCTAAATGTGGGTTACTATACACCACTGCCCAACTCTTCGGGGAATGCAGGCGTGATGTTATATTATATTTATAAGTTCGATGTACGTCGTTGTTTCGTCTCAATCCGAAACTTCGACGATCGTTTTACGGAGTAGGCCCCCAGGAAAGCGTGGTGAACTAAGGTCTAAACCCTTCTCAATTTGAGAAGAGGCTCGTGCCCAGCAGTGGGACAGTAACAGGCCAATGCTTTTGGGGCGAATTTGGACAGAATATAAAAACCAGCCAAGTGCGAGTCGGACTCGCGTACGAAGGGTTCCGTACCATTAACTATAAAACGGCAAAAAAATCATGTCTGTTGTATGGGAGCCCCCTTAAATATTTATTTTATTCTGTTTTTAGTATTTGTTGTTATAGCGGCAACAGAAATACATCATCTGTGAAAATTTCAACTGTCTAACTATCACGGTTCATGAGATACGGCCTAGTGACAGACGGACGGACGGACAGCGGAGTCTTAGTAATAGGGTCCCGTTTTACCCTTTGGGTACGGAACCCTAAAAATTTTTTTAATTGATTCTGCAGGTGATTCGCTGAAATGTCTATGTACAATCGTCAGACTTCAATCGTTTTCGAAGTAGGATGGCAGCCCAGTCCTTTCGGGGATATGAGGCATAACCATGGCCCAAAACAAGCCGACCTCTAACGTACTGGCTTGAAGGTCGGTCAGGTAGACTGGTACGTATTGTCGATCCATGATCAGTTGTTCAGCTCAATACTTGGGGAAAAAGCTCTGCTGGCATATACGCATGAGAGTTTAGAAGGATGGTACTTCCTAAGGTTTTTGGATAGACTTTACCATTGGCCCCGCCTCAATCTATACTAATAGTAGCGGACCCAGCTAACGTCGTCCTGTCCGGAAAAGTAGCGCCACCGACCGGGTCCAATTGTGAATCTAAACCATCCAGGGCGCCACCAAAACGCATACAAAAAAAATCATTCAAATCGCTCCAGCCGTTTAGGACTCCAGTGACATACACACGTACAGTCGAATTATATAAAGATTATAAAGCTGAAGAGTTTGTTTGTTTGAACGCGCTAATCTCAGGAACTACTGGTTGGAATTGAAATATTATTTTTGTGTTGGATAGTCCATTTATCGAGGAAGGTTATAGGCTATATAACATCACGCTACGACCAACAGGAGTGGAGCATAAATGAAAAATGTTGCAAAAATGGGAAAAATGTCCACCCGTGCGAAGCCGAGACGGGCCGCTAGTACACAATAGTTTAGGCCAGAGGTCCCCAAACTTTTGTGTCTCGTACACCATTTACCACGTTTTTGAGTTTTGGGTAAAACCCCTGCTTAGCTAATGTTACATTTTTGCAAATTCATCGATTTCAAATGTGTTTTTGACTGTTTTCTAACTGTAGTGAGGTGCAGAGCGAAAAAACAATACAAGAAACACTCGTTAAGTTTTATACATTTAGTAAACCTACGACAGTACCTACAATAATACCATCGTTGTCGGTCAGTTTGTTACGTTTTCAGGTAAAAACTAAGCAACCAATCATCTGTGTATGTGGGTTATTCCATTAATGGAAATTCAAAATTAAAGTCACAACCTGCTTAAATGAGATCCACTATCGTGGACTCCCGTTTACATCTCACGGACCACCGATTATTTTTTCACCCACATGGACGCTTTGTAGGTCGTCGTCGACTCCTGGGGAGTCGACGACGACGACTTTGGATATCACTGGTTTAGAAGGATGGTACTTCCTAAGGTTTTTGGATAAAGAGTTCACCATTGGGCGTGCCTAAAACCAAATAGTTTAGGTCAATGTGAGGAACCAAGGTGATAGTAGGATATGTAAACATGCCAACAATGTGAGTAGAAGAATACTTTCTAGGGTCAATCTTTGGCTGAAGAGTTCGTGATTCTTGAGGCAGATTTATGGCGAAAAGAGAACGTACCCATACTACGTGACCCGTTCAGGGGAGAGGGAGGGTCTTCAAAATACCACGCTTGGTCACAGGGGCACTTGGTCATATACTACGGGTGGTCACCGAGGGGGGGAGGGCTAAAAAATCGTAATAAATGGGTCACGCAGAATGGGTACGTTCCCAAAGTTATGTTATAGAGCCACTTGGGAGAGGGCTGTGTTGCAGTCTTGCGGTAGGCTGGGTAAATGATGACGTCATCACATCAATATCGTATTAGGTACGTCATCATATCCTTCTAACCTTTTCCCAATTATCTTGGGGTCAGCTTCCAGTCTAACCGGATGCGGCTGAATACCAGTATTTTACACTGAGCGACTGCCGTCAGACCTCCGCAACTCAGTAACTGGGCAATGCCGATATCCTAAAGTTACACCTGTTGTCAGACTTTTGGGCTTCTGACTATCTGTGAGTGTCATATGTATTCTTATGACACCCGGGACTGACTGTTTAACGTGCTCTCCGAGGCACGGAGGGGTCTCGGATGTGTAAAGAACAGTCACCCATCCGTGTCCAGCTCCACAGCGAGTTATCGTCTATCGTTAAAGATAGCCCGCGGCATAGGTATGGCCATTATCACCACAATCACCACTATCACCGAGCTTGGCCAACAAATTGGTTATTGCAGTTTGTCGGTATTAGGATATGAGAAGACAGTGGATGGAGGATGATGAACCCTGGAACCTCATTAAAAACATATGTGTACGTCTACTAACTATCCTCAATTAAGATTATATATTTTTTATTTTTTTTTATTGCTATCATTACTCTCAAGATATCTTTATCTTATTTTACAATGATTTTTTAGCTAAGTTTTGATGACATTTAATTATGCCAATTGTTTTATATAGTTTAGCTTCCTTTTCACTTTTGTAAATGTGAGAACTTTGTGGACCTGCATCTATAAATTTGTAAATTACTACAATATTATTCATATTACTTTTTTTTTAATTTTATTTTTGTTTGTTAGTTTTTGTACTCAAGTCTTTTAGTACTATATTACTCATTGGTCTGTGGTCAGGACCTCATTGTTCTCTCACTATCCTAAATCATTGTACTGTATCCACTGAAATTGTTAAAGGTATTATTTTTAAAAGAGTAACCATGGAGTTTCTTGCCGGCTCTTCTCCATAGGAAACAACTAATTGGAACCGTGCACCTAAATTCGACGTTTCATAAGCACCTGTATTGGTTTATGTGAAATAAAAAAATTTGATTTTGATGCTGGCCATCGTAATGTCGTAGTCGCTTTTAAAGACACCCCACACGAAGATAGGCGCTGGCCTACCAGCCTCTGTCCGGTATTAGGCCCATTTATTGACCACAGATCCTACTCAGTCTCTTCAAAGTACCAGGCTATCATGTTTAAATAAGAGGTTTACTTGAAGAATGTCGACAGTAAGTACTTACAAGAAATTCGAAAATTGAAATGGATGATTGAAGAGAGAAGTCGATAGACCGTACCTATTGGCTAACCGTCTAAATAATTGTTTCACCACAATTTACGTACATGTAATTAAAGTACCTACTTAAAAACTTCAAGTTTTGTTGTTATCATTACCAACTACGGTCCGCGTAAGTCCAATTGTATCGATATGCCTAACTTATTCGGATAAAAGTCATGCGAACACGAAACCGAACGAATACCAACGAGTTATTCCTAAACTTTTGAACGGTAAAACACGAAGTTAGCCGACAACAGAAAAAAAAATAAACTTTGTTTTCGAAAAAAGAACTATCCAATCGATTTTTTTTTTGTGTTTATTTATCAAAAACGCGTGTAGAAACTCCGACGAGATTACTAGGCGCTTATAACCTACAAGGAAATGGACTGGTAAACATTCCCTCCAAAAAAAAATGCGACGCACAAAAAAGGGGTTACGTGGGACCTGCTTCGATAAAAAAAAAACATTGAGTACACGAGGGATAGACCTCCGTACCTCCGTTTTCGTTCAGCGGCGGCCGCCCCACTCGGATAAAACCTTCGACTGGGGCGAGCTACCCCGCATTTCTGCCCAAACACAACAGTAATAACACTGAGCCAACACGCTCTTCACTTACAATGTTCCTTGTGCTTTTCTTCCTCATACGATCATAGCACGCCGTTTATACATTTACCTATTTTAATACACTACACTGACACAAGCATCAAGCATCCTCACGTTCACCGACATCGGAGTTTTTTTTTTGGGAGCGTTGTCGCGTGCGTTCGCCGGCCGGTAAACAATGCTCACGGTTTTTACACAACACTTAAACTATACTAAATGTTATTTAACGTTATTATTTACATTATTTCACTGAATAAATGCGTGTAATGTTGTGTTCGGTTCATCATAATCGCGTAGCGTGGCGCGCTTATAGATTTGTAGCAGGTACGCGCGGTATGTGTCGCTCGATCGCACTGGTTTCGTTCGCCCTCGGAGGGGGTTGGGTACGCCGTCGCGGGGGGAACGCCTGTTTTACCGACGCTGAGTATTCTGAGACTGCTTTATCTACATTTGGAACGGACAGGTGGCGCGGTTGGTGGTTCGAAACAAAAAAGCGCTTGCAACGCTTGCTATTTTGAATAAAAAGCGGAGGTATTTTCTTATAGATTTCTTAATAATATTGTATTTTACTAATTTCATATTTACTTCATGCTTATTGAAGTGAATGTTACGATTAATTCCGTATATTGGCAAGCTATTTGTCAATACGACGAAATTTAAAATATGCATCAGAATTGTTATGAAAAACTCAGTTTACAACGTTCTTAATATAATACTATTTATTGAATATCAATCGTTTTATTCTAATTGCATAAATACTGCATTAGTAAAGGTACCTAATTACCTACATTCATTTAACATGGAGCACCTACATTTTTATTACTGTAAACCAGGGGTGGCCAACTTGATTCGACCCAAGATCTACTGTTTACTGAGTAGACTCTGTGCGATCTACCAATTACATAATCAGCACCTGTTCATTCAACTTATATTAAACTTATATTTTTCTTTGCCTTGCTATGATCGACTGGATTAAGAGCCGCGATCGACTGGTTGGCCACCCCTGCTGTAAATGAACTGTCCCTTTACCCAAATCTGTAAAAACGTCCACTTGCTGAGCAGAGCTTTGTGCTATCAATCAGTAGTGTTTGATCGTGACCGTGACCGTTTAAAATGGCAATTTTTTGGGCGGTTTCGCTTTTTATCGTCTCTTTATTGCCAGCGTTTGCTAGCATGGGACTTTTTATAACAAAGAGCATGATAAGTGCGTCTAGCCTGTCAGTAACAACTTATTAGGTACGTATAGTAAGTTTTTTTTAATTTTATGTAAGTAACACGACTTCTGAGTTCCATATTGACTATGATCTACAGAAGTAGTCAGCAACTGAAAGTCAGCAAAAAGTACAGAATCTGAAGCAGTTTATCCTTAACTGAGTAGTTATCTTGCCAAAATCCAGTCCGACCAGAAGTAATATCGTTATGTGAGGGTTAGTAGGTATAAACTACTTAAGTAATTTTGAACTAATAGCCTCGTGTATGCTTCGCATTACCGCTAAAGCCTTTATACTAAACTTATGAGTATCATAAATAAAATATACTTATGATATTGAAAATAAGGTTTCAAACCGGTTCGTATTTTCAGGTAAGAAACCAAAGATACCATTGTAAGTTCAAAACATAACCCACCCCACTTGCATAGTCGGTTAAAAGGAAAGCGCTTGATATGCTGAATAATCAAATGCCAGCGATGCGCTTGTCACGCAGAGAAACATAAAAAAATTAAAACTTTTTGTAAGATTCGTTAAAACACCTGACTTTACTTGCTTACAACCTTTATTATAACACAATTCGTTGTGCTATGCAGAAATGTAAATGAAAATTATATTGCAGAATAATAATGATTAGAAAAAATGTATTGTCGCTTTTAGTACATGCTTAATAGGATAGGTGGCGTTACTTTTTTGTTTTATTGGTTGCATTTTCGGGTTTTATTATTAATCTCGTTCTTATTGGGATATAAGGGCAACGTAAACTTTATATCGAAGTTTTGATTATTGATAGACGGGGGATAGCCAGTTTTAATTCCATAATATTCTACTGACGCAAAGCAAGTGCAACATGTATGCTGTCACCGGGCAGCGTGATAACTTGTGGTAGAATTAGTCGAACTTTTTTAGGGTTCCGTACCCAAAGGGTAAAACGGGACGCTATTACTAAGACTCCGCTGTCCGTCCGTCCGTCTGTCACCAGGCTGTATCTCATGAACCATGATAGTTAGACAGTTGAAATTTTCACAGATGATGTATTACTGTTGCCGCTATAACAACAAATACTAAAAAACAGAATAAAATTAATATTTAAGGAGGCTCCCATACAACAAACGTGATTTTTTTGCCGTTTTTATAGATAATGGTACGGCAACCTTCGTGCGCGAGGCCGACTCGCACTTAACCGGTTTTTTTTCTTAGAAAAGCTTCTGATCTTAGATTTCCTTTGAAAGCTTTGAAAAATCTTATTTGTTCAAGCTGATGGCAAAAATATAGAAATAACAATAGACCATGAAAAGGACGTTTGTGCCGTGTAAAGATCGAACCCGCGATTCATGGTGTAGAAAGCCTAGCGTTTAGCCACTGTGCCAATGGGTGTCGAGGGTGACAAGTACATCGACCTTCTACAATGTGACCTAAGTGTCTCTAAAGAAATCTAAAAATAAGTACATATGTGAGCCGTAGAGTACCGACTGATTAATGTTAAAAAAAGGAGGAATAATTAAATTGAATAAAATTATGTGTATATATTTTAATTTTGTAAACATTTTTTATCTAAGTAAAGATAATTTCCAAACGATACGCTACGTGTCAACAGGTCACGCGTATTGATGTTAGTGATGTTACATTAGTTACTAAAGTTACTCACTAATTTAGTATGTTTTTATACAAAGGACATTTAGGTAGGTACCTAATATATACATTAAATTCGATCAAAAAAACAGTAAACAAGGAAACAAATCTCCTGATTGAATGGCTGGTTTTACTTGAAATTAGTGTTTCGTATAGAATGGACTTTTCGATTTCATAACAAGTGGTTCGGTTATTGTTTATATATTTTATTTATAGTAGGCCCACACTATTATACTACTGTTTCACTTGAATTGCTTTTTTTAAAGTTCGCCTTTATTTGACAGCTTTTTGTGTGCCACAATCGTTTTAGAAACAAAACGATAGTTGAGTAATGTTTTAGTTCTTTTGGTGGTAGCGAACACACATCACTATTAAATCCAAATGTCAATCGCGTTCGCGTATTGACGTTGGCTATTCGCGATCGCCGATAAAAATATTAAACGAATTTAGAGATAAATTATACAAGAAAACGTGTCAATTCTCCACATATATTGTAGATTAGTTATTAGTTTATAAATCTAACATGGTTAGACATAGGAAAGTAGTTACACATAAGGGGATAAACAATGAAACTAGCAGTAGTTCGGGAAGCAGTGAGTCTTCTGTCGGCAGTAGGACGTTTAAACTGCTTTCTGTCTGGAAAACCGGTGTCGGCTTTGTTTGTTTCTTAATTGCTGTGTATATCAGCACTTTGGGATACCTGGAAACCAGAGTTAACACACCTTTCGACGATGATAAGGTAAGAAATAGTCTCAACATTTTCCCTCTAATTATCGCTCCTGTTTTACTATTTTGAAGTTGTTAACTGTCGGTTTAGCGTCACATTTAATGGTGATAAGAGATAAACGTGATTTTAAGTCATGAAAATGGTATTATTAGTCATTGACATACTTATATCTTGTTTGTACAATTGTTAGAAGAACAATTCGTTTTACGATTCTAAAGCCAGGGATCCACAAAGCTGAATGACTGGAACGCATTATTATTATAGCTCTGTAAATCTGCTTATGTTAGTTGTGTTCTAAGTGTATGATATTTCTGAATATTAACACAAAAGTAAGTCTTCAAAATGACAGAAATTTACTACACGGCAATGCAATTATTTTTTAACTCAGCATTATTATTAGTATTATGTACAGACTCTTCTTCTTCTTTTACTGTAGTTAGTGACTAACCTGGTGTCAGAGTTTATGCCGCCCATAGGCCTGTGACTTCACTCCACATGCCATCGAGAAATATCTCTCAGGCATGTTTTCTTATGATGTGTTCCTTCACCATTTTTAAGCAAGTGATAATTATACAATACTCACATGAATCCAGAAAGTCAGAGGTGTGTGCCTTGGGTTCGAACTTGAGACCTATGATTTGGCAGTCCGACGGTCACACCACTAGGCTATCAATGCTACCGTACAGACTTTGACTACTACGTAGTAACTCCAGAACAAATGGGTAAAATACTACGAGAAATGTGAAAATTACAAATTGAGCTTAAGTTTGAGGCAAAAGAGTGCCCATTATGCTGTGCATTTTATTCTTACATTCGTTTTTATCACTGACTTTCATTTGGTCCAGGAAGAGTTAGGATCTTACCGTCTTTAGGAGTGTAAATGTGGTGGTGTTTCACAAACAATGGGACACCTGACATCATGCCCTGCGTGCCCTGATACCTGCATGTTACAGGAACTAATGGACGCTACTGATAACACTAAACTCGTAGCTAAGTTCTGGGCAGACTCAATTTACATTGCCATCAACACATTAAGAAGAAGACCGTCTTTAAAATAATATTAACTTCAAGTACATTTTCTAGTTATCCAAAATATAATACGTACTATTTGGTATTATTCCAGGTGGTAAAAGAAACCGGTCTACAGATTCCGAAACGGTACTGGGGTACGTACAGACCTGGCGTGTACATGGGTATGAAGAGTCGAGAGCCACGGTCCCCCGTGTTCGGGATGATGTGGTACGAACTAGCGGCTGCAACACATAAAGGGATCAGGTTGGTTTAAGCTTACATTAAAGGAATTTATTTCTTACTAGCTGTGTCGTCACGGCTCCGCCTGTAGCTTATGTCACTCAGTGATAATGTAGCTTTCTAATGGCAAAAGAATTTTTGAAATCGGTCCAGTAGTTTTTAAGTTTATTCATTACATGCAAAAATCAAAAAATACAAATCTTTCCTCTTTATAATATTAGTATAGAAAATAATATTATATCGGGTGTAAAAATACCCTTAACGAAGCCGAGAGCCACCTATTTTTCCCATCATTACGAAGATTTTTTGGTATTGGGCCATACCTGGGAACCAACTGGTTACGGAGATATTGAAGGTCAGTCACAATATTTTTGTACGTTTTTCACGTTGAATTATTAAACATTCTTCTATACAAACATTAAAAACATTTTTGTAATGTAGGCCCAGTATGCTGCGCGCGCGCTTCCATTGCGTTTTTTAATACCAAAAAATAAAAGTACCTAGTTTCCCAGCAGACTTCGTCTTCGTTACGGCTATTTTTACACCCTGTATATTAAGTAAGAAAGAAATAAAGCCATTTATTTGGCACGAAGGCAGTCGGACACAGACAAAATTCATAAGAGACAAATCAAAAATAAAAAAAAACAAATATAAAGTATCTGTGTGTCTAGCGGCTGCGCCAAATAGGTTCAGTTCAGCATAAATGTCAGACCACTAGAGCCTGACGCTGGTTTTCAACTTAAAAACATCAGCCTATTACAGTCCCACTGCTGGGCACGGGCCTCTTTTTAGAATAAGAAGGGTTTAGGCCTCAGTCCACCACGCTGGCCTGCGACTGGTAAACTACACACCATCGAGAACTTTATGGAGCCGTCAGTTGTGCAGGTTTCCTCACGATGTTTTCCTTCACCGTTAACGCAAGTGATAATCAATTTCTGATCCGCACATGAATTCGAAAAGACAGAGCTGCGGGTCGGGATCGAACGCAGACTTTCCTGCATGGAAGGCAAGCGTTCAACCGCTAAGCTATCACTGCCTATTCAATTACTAGCGGCCCGTCCCGGCTTCGCACGGGTGGACATTTTCCCCGTTTTTGCAACAATTTTCATTTATGCTCCGCACCTATTGGTCGTAGCGTGATGTTATATAGCCTATAACCTTCCTCGATAAATGGACTATCCAACACAAAAAGAATTTATCAATTCCAACCAGTAGTTCCTGAGATTAGCGCGTTCAAACAAACAAACAAACTCTTCAGCTTTATAATATTATTATAGATTATATAACCACAAGAAATCATAAAGCAAAATGTTTTTTTTTCAGACATTGGTGTGATCAAAACGACCACCTAGCGACATACGGGTGGCTCCGACACGACGGGGTCACGTTTGGGGAGCAGGTTATAACTGACCTCCCTCACAATATCACCACCTCGTTCATCAAGACCCCCGGGGGTGAGCACGGGGGTCATTGGACTGCGAGGATCAATGTTACTACCAAGGTAAGGCAAGATGGATTCATTATGGATGTATTTCAATACGTAGACCTAGCACGGATATATAGTGCTATATTAGTTTACGATGTGTCAGAACCAAAGCACAAAACAGATAGGTACAGAAGTCAATCACATGTATGTACTTCACTTTTCATACCTACGCTCGGCGGTCGCTCTATCTATATATCTATCTCTCTCAAGCGCATGGTACTCGCGCTCGCACTCACTCGCACTCTAGTCCCAAACAGTCCGAGATATCGTGTCCGTGAGCAGTGTCTATGTGTGCGTTGCTCGAGCGCACTTGTATGTAGATTGACTTCTGTACCTATCTATTTTGCGACCAAAGTCCGTAGCAAAATTGAATGAGTGGGTCGAGAAACTTCAAACCTAGAAGAACATAGTCTACTTAGTTGTCGCCAATAAGATTGACAAGCATATCATTTTGGGACCCAGTGCATAATATCAGCAAGCATATCACTCGCGCGACAGCGCAACGAGTATTCCCAAGGAGGGTTGATGTCAGGCAGGCGGCCGATCATAAAACAATATGCCGAAACCTTTAACAACATGGGTTTATGAAGTACATTTTGTGCCGACCCCACCTAGTGTGGGATAAGGGCAGGAAGAAGAAGAAGAAGAAGAACTAGCACTAACGCTGTAGAGTTACTAAAGTAAACATAATGTTCATGTAAGTGAATTTTGAATCGGAAATACTCGTTTCGCACACACTATTTAATTAAATTGAAAACTTTATTCATATCTACAAGGTGTAAAAAGACCCTTCACCAAGCCGTCAACCATGCATTCAGTACATCAAACTAAGTAACCCTACGCAAAAATTGTCGCTGGGAAACGACTTTTTTTTTGGTGAAAAATTTTGTTTTACTGTAAAGCTCAATGTAACGCACTCAAAACACTGTGCTGATAGATGCAATGAGTAGTATACGGGTAATGGAGGTATTTCAAGTACATTTGCAACCTTCAAAACTAGTATTTTAAAAAAAAGTTGTGAAAAAGTTGGAACTTTGACCTCCAATATCTCCGTAACTAGAAGGTTCCCAGGCATAGTCCAGAACAAAAAAAAATATCGCAATGACGTGGAGAATAAGTGCCTTTCGGCTTCGTTAAGGGTCTTTTTACACCGTTTATGTATGATACAAATTGTGCATGTCGTAAACAAATAAACCAAAATGTTATAGTACAGTAGTGTTGTACAGCCCGAAAGTTAAACAACCGGTCTAACCTTAGGATATCGACATTGCCCAGTAACTGGGTTGCGGAGGTCTGATGGCAGTCGCTCCGTGGAAAATACTGGTATCCAGCCGCATCTGGTTAGACTGGAAGCTGACAAGATAATTAAGAAAACGCTAGGAGGAAGAAGGTTGTAATTTACCGGGCGAACTCTTGATCACTAGTTCTACTACTAACTAACTATGGTAGCAGTGATACCCTGGTGGTGTGACCATCGGACTGCCAAGTCATAGATCTCGAGCTCGAACCCAAGGCACGCACCTCTGACTTTTCGGATTCATGTGCGTATTGTATAATTATCACTTGCTTAACCCGGCGTCATGGGGGTGGAACATGTTACGCGGACGTGGGGGTGGGTCATTATGACCCGATATTTAGACTTAAGATATTTCAATTTTTTTTAAACAAATTACTAATTTTTTATAGGTAATGGCTTTATTGTTTTATGGTTTACTAAATAAAACAAGAATTTGTATTACATAATATTTTAATTAAACCTTTAAACCTATAAAGATAAAAACACGTAAAAATCAACAAAAGTGGCGTACTTTAGCCTAATCTCACATTTCATAGCATTAATTGACCGTATTTAATTTTTATGGCACTTTTATAAACTTTGTTAAGTTTATAAAAGTGACACAGACATCTTTAGAAAAAAAAAACAAAAATATTATCAGACTCATCATCTTCTCTGTCGTTCTCTTTCCTCTCGATCCATTTTTTTCGATCTACCGACATAATGTAAAAACGTTAATAACATGAAACGATAATTCAAGCATAAATTACAAAAAATAGCACCAAAAGTAAGGACAAAACATAAAAACCATCTATGGAGAAAATGGCGCAAAATTGTTACATCGAGTACGGGGTGGGTCATATATAACTTTGGGCACACGTAGCTCCATGCACGATCGCCGTACAACTGTTTCTTTGTCAATAACGCTTAGCGCAACTTATAAACTCCAGCTACTGAGAGAAGCGGTAATGTCGCTTGCGTAGTTACGAATCTGTAAGCTAACAAAAACGTCCCGGGTCATTTTGACCCAACCCCCATGACACCGGGTTAAAAACGGTGAACGAAAACATCGTGAGGAAACCGGCATGCCTGAGAGATATTTTTCGACGGCATGTGAAGCCAAGTCAGAGGCCCATGGGCGGCATAAACTGTGACACCAGGTTAGTTACTAACCACACGAAAAGAAGACTATAAACATTGTCTTGTAATTTCTAGGGTAACGCCAAGGTGCCATTCGTCCTAATCTGGTACGGCGCGTTAGACGAGTCCCTGGGTGCCGCGGCGCCTCACTCGAGACTGTGGTACGAAGACGGGTCCATTCTGGGCCATACACCGCAGCTGCACAATTTTAGGGTTAACCTGGTGCCTCATTCAGGTAATATTATAACTACAGTAGCCGGCAGTAAATATTACACATCGAGTATTAGAAAGAGATATTGGCTAGCTTCAGGTTGATAGAGCGTCATCTCTGTCGCACTGTTACAAGGAGATGTCCTTGTCACTTTAAAAAAAAACTACTTTTGTACTTCAAGTTACTTCAATGGAATTTGGTAAACTTGAAATTGGCACACAACACAATAACTTTTTCAATGAATTAAGAGCCGGTGGATATAGTATATCACGTGTGTGACTGGTATGGAGGTTTGAGCACGACTGAGAACTACTCACTCCAGCGCAGCACACCAACTTAAAATTACTGAATAAGCAATTCTCAGAAGTGCTTACTTATCCTATATTTTGGGGACGTTAGGTTATTTCCTAACATTAGGAATCAGAAACAGCACGAAGCGACAAAACGTTACATAGGTATGAGTGACAGAGACGACGCTCTACGTAACCGAAGCTAGCCGATATCTCTTACTAAAGTTCGATGTGCAATATTTGCTACCTGGTACTGTAACTAGCTGTGCCGGCGACTTCGTTTGCATAGAAGTCGGATGGGTTTTCTAAAATAGAAGTACGCCTAAGTCACTCCTTATAACATCAGCTATCTGCCAGTGAAAGTCCCGTCAAAATCGGTCGAGCCGTTTCGGAGATTGGCTGGAACAAACAGACAGACAGATAGACAAAAATTTTAAAAATAGTTTTTGTGTTATAAGTGTTTTCATATGAATTTAGTAAAAATAAACTGCTTCGTTGGTCTAGTGGCGGCAAGCGCGTGTTATATTTTATGTATACATGTAGATATGTAACTAGATGTATGTAAACAATGAATCTTCGTTACTTATTAGGTATTAAGGGAAAATATAAACAATAGGATTAATTCATAATAATATTATATTTATTCTTGTAGTATTGTATAACAACTAACTTATCGTAGTAGTGTATATAAAAAAACGTTACGAGACACATAATAAGTACATTTATATATCACGCGCGTGCTGATCGTGAGGTCCTGGGTTCGATCCCCAGGTCGGGCAAAGTGTTATTGGGTTTTTCCGTGTGGAATTCCTCAGTAGCAGCCCGGAGTTTGGATTTGTGCCCAGTTGACAGCAATAGGCTCGCCCCCTGTTACATGGGACTTAAAAATAACGGTGAAATGAGGGTGTTACTATACACCTCTGCCCAACCCTTCCGGGAATATCGGCGAGATGTTATGTTTAGTAAGAAACTGTTATTTTGACATTAGAACCAGACACTTCAATTTTATTTATTTGTATTAGACCCAGCTCGTGGCTAAATAACAACCGCGCCGATCGTAAGATTTGCGAGGTTAAGCTGCACTTGCCGCGGTCAGTCCGTGGATGGGTGACCATTTGTTACACATCGAGACCCCTCCGTGCCTCGGAGAGTAAGTTAAATAGTCGGCCGGGTGTCATACGAATACCTATGACAGTCGTTACGGGTAGTCAGAAGCCCGAAAGTCTGACAACCGGTCTAACCTTAGGATATCGGCATTGCCCGGTTACTGGGTTGCGGAGGTCTGATGGCAGTCGCTCCGTGTAAAATACTGGTATTCAGCCGCATCTGGTTAGACTGGAAGCTGACCCCAAGATAATTGGGAAAAGGCTAAGAGGAAGTATTAGACCCAGCGTTTCACTCGTATCTTTGGAGAACTGCTATGCTGTCAAACCTGCTCTAGCATCTTCCTCAAAAGGGTGATGCTAATGTCCGGCTGATTGGTACCGTCGTGCGGCAGTCAGGTTGTTAAGCCCCCTAAAATAAAGTTTGAGCTACACGATGGCTGATGCATGCGTGCCGTCAGTTAGGACAGGTCAACTCAAACCTGCTATGGCACTTTCCTCAAAAGGCCATTCCAGACGTTGCCCTACATTGTTACACTCACTTAGTTTTTATACCACAATGTCTGGACTTTAAAAGAGACTTAAGAGTTAAGTAACAATAACACGCATATATTTTCGTAATCACCTTTATTGAGGCACTAATTAAATTAATATTAACACATTTTATAATGGCAGAGCGAGCGTACATTTTAAAGGAAGATGGAGAAGAGAGAGAGTCAGTGCTGCCACACATAAAAATATAATGTTGCCACTTTATAAACAAAATGTTGCAAATTAAATATAATGTTTAATGCATGTATTAAACAGAGACCTTGATCTCTGAGTTTGTTTCGGCTTTTCTTCTAAGAGCTAGTCAGATAGGAAATGCCGGCGCCATCTAGTCTCAAAAAAACATTACCTTGACTTGTAAATGTGTCTGCAACAGATTAATTTACAGAAAAAAAATCATTTATCACTTAAAGCCATTCCAGACGTTGCCCTACATTGTTACACTCGCATAGTTTTTATACCACAATGGTGTCGATCCTGTTGTGCACAAATTAAACTTAATTTAGACTTATGCCATCTTTTTCGAAATAAGTAATACGTTTCTAATTCCTCATAAATTAGTACCTCATCATCAATCTACCTTGTTTTCCCTATCACATAATTATATATCAAATATATATATGTATATACAAGGTTAGTCGGAAAAGGGGTACTAAGCCAAAAGGGTGTTAAAGTACCCATAATAAGGGATAACTTTTGTTCTACAAATTTCCCCAAAACTCGATAGTTTAAGAGAAATAGCTTTTCAAAGATTTCGTAAAAAATATGCTAAAATCTATCTGTCCATAGCTATGATCAGCTGTTTTTACAATTTAGGTCATATTTGGGGTCACGGATTAGAAAATTAATATTCTGAATTCTTAACTAAAGCAGGTATGTTTTTATTTTGAAAAAACTAAAATAAAAATCTTTTTGCATCCATATAAAAATTATCGTATTTTTAAATTTTAACACTTGCTTTAAAATAGTCATCAGTGATACTTTAGGTGGCCCGCGGCTTAGTACCCCCTTTCCGACTAACCTTGTATATATACCTATATGTAAGTATTATGTCTATGTATGGTGTGTAGTATATATTTTGCAGCAGTACACCATGGACTACCCCCTCTATCTTATTCATTGACTTCCTGTTCATCCAAAGGTTGTCTGGTAGATATCGCTATCAGCGATAAGACCGCCATTGTACCCCTTTAATGTTTGTTATTGTATAAGAGCTGTGTTACAATTTTGGTGTACAATAAAGTATATTCTATTCTATTCTATTGTAAGTACTACCACCAGTAATACATCAAGTCTAAGTAAGCATATTCACCAACCTATAAAAAAAATTCCACCACGCTTAACATCGGCAGAGCCGGTCGTCTTTTCTGACTCCGCAGTCACACCGTTAATTCAGCCCTCATCAAGCTGTCTCCCTCCCAGTCCTCTCGCAAGCAACGCCATAAGCTGAGGTCCGAGTCCCATTAGGGGTCGCCCTTAGTGCTGTTGTTGCTAGCTAGTCATGATGTTAATATTAGTAGTTAGCTTAGGTTAAGTATTTTACTCTCGTCCCCATTGGTTGGAGACCCTTCAGGTCTCGTCAATAACTGCCCGGTTACGTAGAAACGGTCCGTAAGACCATCTACAAGCAGTCGTATAGAAAAAAAATATCATAACTACCTTTTCTATTATTGCAGGAAAACTCCTCCACACGTCGTACTCAGAAGCCCACGCACCAGGACTGCATCTTCTAAAAGAGAAGTTCTACGCGCTTCTGAAGGTAGAACGACACTCCATATTCGGCAAACTAGCTGTTCTTGGAGCTGATGACGAGCTGGACACTAAGGTATACATTCTAAGTATTTAAGGTGCTTTAGAGTAATTACGAACATAGGAATATTGCGAAAATTACGAATTTCTACTAACCCAGGCAATATTTTTTGTTCTGGCAACGTAATAATGCCAGAATGTGTAATGCAATGTATATTTGTGCTATATTAGTTTACGATGTGTCAGAACCAAAGTCCCTAGCAAAACTGAATGAGTGGGTCGAGGAACTTCAAGTATACTCCACCAAGAAGAACATAGTCTGCTTAGTTGTCAGCAATAAGATTGACAAGCATATCATTATGGGACCCAGTGCATAATATCAGCAAGCACATTGGGTCACCCGCGCGACGGCGCAACGAGTATTCCCAAGGAGGGTTGATGTCAGGCAGGCGGCCGGTCATAAAACAATAAGCCAAAACCTCTAACAACATGGATTTATGAAATACATGTTGTGCCGACCCCACCTAGTGTGGGATAAGGGCAGGAAGAAGAAGAAGAGTGTAATGCAATGTAATGTTGCTAGAGTAAAAAATATTGCCATGATAATTGAAAAGATATAATACATAAGACTTAAGGCTTGAAAGTCTGACAACCGGTCTAACCTCAGGATATCGGCATTGCCCGGTTACTGGGTTGCGGAGGTCTGATGGCAGTCGCTCCGTGTAAAATACTGGTATTCAGCCGCACCTGGTTAGACTGGAAGCTGACCCCAACATAGTAGGGTAAAGGCTAGGAGGTAGACTCAGTAGGTCATTACGAAGAACAGTGGTTAGTCAATTCCATGATCACAACATGTTGCAAACAAAATGGCGATCAAAATTTTATAAATAACACGTGCCATCAACAATAGTACTGGATTTCCGATGAGCGCATCAAAAACGACCGGAAAAATAAGACCACAAATAATGTTGTGGTTTTATTTTGCAACATAGTTTTTTCAACCATATTGCTTAGACATTATGTTTTATTTTGCCATAAATATATTTGTTCTTATTTTAAAAATGTGTTTACTTTTCAATCGTAGTAGTAAATATATTGCAAACGATAATAAACTTTATGTTTGAGTGTTAAGGTTTATAATCAACTTATATGCAATCGTGGCCACTTGAGCGATGTGTTTTTGTTCCTAATCCTTAATCTGTGCTATTGTTGATGGAAGAATAACACCTAGAAAGATATCACCGGTTCTAAACACCAATAACATCATTTTAAAAAGATTTTCAATATGTTTTAATTACCTTTACCTCGTATTTTTGTTTGTTTCAAATCTTGCGACAGATATTTCAAGTACTTCTTCTTCTTCTTCCTGCCCTTATCGCACACTAGGTGGGGTCGGCACAACATGTATTTCATAAATCCATGTTGTTAAAGGTTTTGGCTTATTGTTTTATGACCGGCCGCCTGCCTGACATCAACCCTCCTTGGGAATACTCGTTGCGTTCGCGCGGGTGACCCAATGTGCTCTCTGATATTATGCACTGGGTCCCAAAATTAATGCTTGTCAATCTTATTGCCGACAACTAAGCAGACTATTTTTCAACTACTTCTGCTTAACCGATTCTCCTGAAACTTCGCACACAAATTCAATTCTCATGACAATACAACATTATAATAATTTCAACCTTCAATCCTCAAATCCTGATGCTGCATTACTGCAAGATAAAACCGTTTTATCTTTATTTCAAAGCATTCTTTCTACTTTCACAGGAAAAAGATATCAACTTCGTTCCAATACAGATGCTGGTAGAGACTCCGTTCGTTATAGACATAGTTTATACAACAGAGGATCTGCAGATACCTCCGTTGAAAGGAGATAAATACACCAAGGCGTTAGAAGCGAAGAAGATCGCTTTTGACATAGAGTTTGAAGAAAAATTCAAATTGGATGAGAAAGGGTGAGTTAGAATGAGTTTGTCTGTATAGTAAAATATCAGTTTACGTTTAGTAGTTACTGATCACTATTGACGGCTATACAGGGTGTAAACGAAATCATGTAATTCCTTCAAACCTTGTGATGTACTGCTGACATAGATTAACCATGAAAGGGTTACGATTGGCGGGAAATAAAAAAAAAATTACGAGATGTAAACATGTGTTCTTAACGTGAGGAATTTTAGCGTCCCGAGCGAATAGCGTGGCTATCGCTCGCCGCGCGGTCCTTTAACTCGGGGCGCTAAAATGCCTCACGTTAAGAACACATGTTCATTTCTTGTATTTTTTTTATTGAATCCTTAGTTATTCCATTCAGGGTTAATCTATGTCAAGAGGCATCACGAGGTTTGAAGGAATTACATGGTTTCGTTGACACCCTGTAGACGTCAAACGAAAATGTGCTCGGGCCGCCATCGACGTCAATAGCCGTCAGTACGATGAATTTTTAGCGTTGCGTTCCCTCTTGATAGTGTGTGTAGTCCGCCAACCCGCACCAGGCCAGCGTGGTGGACTAAGGCTGCGTACAGACGACACGCGCCCTCTAAGCGCACGCCACGCGCGTCAACACCCGCGTCTAACTCGTGTAACACTTTAGGGTGGCTTTAGGAGTCAACCCTCAACAAGCATGTGCACATAAAATTTAGCAGGCGTGTACTTACGGGAGGATAAAGAACAACACTTGTAACCGTACACTATATATATTTAATTATGAATTTACAAAGAGTACAAAGAGAACAACAGGGCGTGGTTCGTACAATGCGAGGAGTCCAGGGTCTTCTTCAGCAGGTGTAGCACTTATCTGGGTAACTGCAGCGGCGCGAGAGGGCCGATCTGCAGTGCGCCCGACCTTTTATAGCTCCGGACCCCCCGCCAGTCAGCCACCACCCGTCACACTCGCTTTGAATTTTTTTGTATATAATTTGAGTCTTATGACACATCAATAGATCTCAAATTGCATTTATCGAAGTCCAACCGCACACGCCAAGCGCCCGCCTCACGCCATGCTTCGATAAATGCAATTTGAGATCTATTGATGTGTCCTAAGACTCAAATTATATACACAAAATTTCAAAGCGAGTTAGACGCGGGTGTCGACGCGCGTGGCGTGCGCTTAGCGGGCGCGTGTCGTCTGAACACAGCCTTAGACCTACCCTCTGAGAAGAGGCCCGTGCCCAGCAGTGGGACGGTAATGGACTGATTATGTTGTTTTTCTAACCTCTAGGTACCCGCCAGAAGACGTGGCAGTAGCTCGTGCCGCGATGTCCAACATGATTGGTGGTGTGGGCTACTTCTTCGGGGCCGGTCGAGTTCAGTCCCAGTACACCAGGGAACCAGTGCCTTATTGGAGAGCGCCATTATACACTGGAGTGCCTAGCAGGTGAGTTTCACCCTTTTGTCATTAGATTTAGCGGTTATTTTTGTATGTAACATGACGTCAGTGATTTACTCGTGGTTAGTTGAAAACCGCGCCGATCATACGATTTGCGAGGTTAAGCTGCGCTTGCCGCGGTCAGTCCGTGGATGGGAGATTCGTCACTCATCGAGACCCCACCGTGTCTCAAAGAGCACGTTAAACCGTCGGTTCCGGGTGTCATAACAATACTTATGACAGTCGTTACGGATAGTCAGAAGCCTGAAAGTCTGACAACCGGTTTATTATTAGGATATCGGCATTGTCCAGCAACTGGGTAGCGGAGGTCTGATGGCAGTCGCTCCGTGTAAAATACTGGTATTCAGCCGCATCTGGGTAGACTGGAAGCTGACCCCAACTTAGTAAAAAGGCTAGGAGGAAGAGTATTAGACACTGATATTTTGATTGATTATTTGATATAGATAGGTCTACATAACAATAGCGCCATTCAATGCTGCCATTACCACTTTTCTGGTACTAAAACTCCATCTCCCCAGGTCATTCTTCCCCCGTGGTTTCCTATGGGACGAAGGGTTCCATGGTCTGCTGATCGGTCGCTGGTCTCCGGATATACAAATGGATATCGCAGCTCATTGGATGGACCTCATCAATGTGGAAGGATGGATTCCTAGAGAACAGATATTAGGTAAGATCAGATGGCGCTGACATTTCCTATATGACTAGGTCTGAAAAGAAAAGATCAAGGTCTGTTTTAAAGTCCAGACATTGTGGTATAAAAACTAAGTGAGTGTAACAATGTAGGGCGACGTCTGGAATGGCCTTTTGAGGAAAGTGCCATAGCAGGTTTGAGTTGACCTGTCCTGTCTACGTAAAGTCAGAGGTACGGGCCGGGTGAACTCAGACCCTTCTGCATGGAAGGCATTGAATGATTATTCAACCGGTAGACTAGAGTGCGCGCAAGATAACTCTGCGCGCGACGGAAGGCGTGGTAAATGTTGCCATGATCGCAAAAATACAAAGTCCTACATTTTAAGGAAAAGTAATATATTCGTGAACATCAAAATTGGGCAGCCCTCTTGCGGTTTATTATATTTTAATTGAGCTAAGTTATGTACGTTTAAATTTACTACATATCAATTCAATTAATTAGTATTTTTACGTAATTTACAAAGGAAAAGAACTAAGGTTATAAATGTGCCGTGAGTGAATAAGAATGCAGTATGATTATTATCGTCTGATGGGGTCTATTATAATCTTTATTATTATATTTTCATTTATTCTTAAAATCAGGTAGATCTACAAAGTTAATAAAATGGCAACATTATGGCGGAACATGATTCGTTCCGATTTTGGCCGCGCGCAGAGTTATCTTGCGCGCACTCTATCACTGCTTTTCCGACTATCATGAATAACTAACTACCTTGTTGGTCTAGTGGTCGTAAGCTTGACTGCTGAGAATAGGGTCCTGGGTACGATCCCCAGGTCGGGCAAAGTGTTATTGAGTTCTTCCATTAGGAAATTCTCAGTAGCAGCCCAGAGTCTGCGCCCCCTATTACATGGGACTTGAACATAGCTGGCGAAACGACGATGTACTAAAAACACCTCTGCCACCACTCCGGGGAATACAAGGCGTGATGGTTATGAATCCATTTTCATTTACCAGGATCGGAGTCGCTAGCAAGAGTACCAAAAGAGTTCGTAGTGCAGAGCAACGCGGCCGCCAACCCTCCAATGCTGTTGATACAGCTGGCGCACTTCGTGAGGATACGACCGGAGCTGTTCGTGACCGGCTCCAAGTACAGGAGCACGCTCGACAGGATGTTCAGCAGGTTGCAGGTCAGTTATGTGCGCCTAGTACTTTGATGGGAAAGATGTGGCAAGAATGTTAAAATTCCTTTAATTATAAAGTCGGGTACAAACTTACGAAATGTAACATGCAATGTAACACGCAATGAAAGAATTTGCCGTCGACATTGTCGCAATGTATCATGCAATGTAACAGAATTCCCATAGTGTGGACGCCTTGCGCGCACGAACCGTGCACACTACACGTGCGTACTACGTACCTTTCATGTTACATTGCATGTTACGTTACAGCAGTCTATACCCGACTTAAGAGAGCTCCAAGCATAGAAACATCTTTGTCAGGGTATTTAGCAGACTGCAGGTCAGTTATGAGCGCCTAGTACATTAACGCGAAGGAATTGAGAAGAAAATAACAAAATTTCTAGGAGAATGATGCCCGACAGAAGACTAGATGTTACTTTATGTGCGCTTAGTACATTAATACAAAAGAATTGAGAAGAAAATGACGGAATTCCTCTCAATCTTGGGAGTAGGTTAGGTAAACGAAATGTTAACATGCTTAACAGGCTGCAGGTCAGTTATGGGTGCCTAGTACTAATTAATTAACGCGAAAGAATTGAGAAGAAATTGACAGTTTCTACGATAATGACGCCCGACAGTAGACACAGGTTAGTCATGTGCGCTTAGTACATGAAATGCCATGAATATGAGAGAACTAGCGGACCGTCATTTTTCCCGTTTTTGCAAATTTTTTTGTGTATGCTCCGCTCCTATTGGTCGTAACGTGATATCATATAGCCTATAACCTTCCTCGATAAATGGACTATCCAACACAAAAATATTTTTTCAATTCCAACCAGTTGTTCCTAAGATTAGCGCGTTCAAACAAACAAACTCTTCAGCTTTATAATATTACTATAGATTAAGAAGAAAATTACAAAATTCCTCTCAATCTTGGAAGTAGTAGCTAAACGGGGTGTCAGGACTGCAGTTCAGTTATGGGTGCTTAGTACTTTAACGCGAAAGAATTGAGAAGAAAATGACAAAATTCCTATCTCTTCTACGGGATATTTACACACTGCAGCCTGGTCAGTTATGCGAGCCTAGTACTTTGAACCGAAAAGTTCTGTCGAAAATGTCAAAATTCCTATCTCTTCTACGGGATATTTACACACTGCAGCCTGGTCAGTTATGCGAGCCTAGTACTTTGAACCGAAAAGTTCTGTCGAAAATGTCAAAATTCCTATCTCTTCTACGGGATATTTACACACTGCAGCCTGGTCAGTTATGCGAGCCTAGTACTTTGAACCGAAAAGTTCTGTCGAAAATGTCAAAATTCCTATCTCTTCTACGGGATATTTACACACTGCAGCCTGGTCAGTTATGCGAGCCTAGTACTTTGAACCGAAAAGTTCTGTCGAAAATGTCAATATTCCTATTAATCAACTGGATATTTATTTTATAGACTGCATCGGTTATGTGTTCCTAGTACTTTAATGCGAAAAACTGCGTAGAGAATAATAAAAAAAAAAAACTAGGCTAGAATTAATTAGACTCCCTATCTATACTGATATTATAAAGCTGAAGAGTTTGTTTGTTTGAACGCGCTAATCTCAGGAACTACTTGTTGGAATTGAAAAATTATCTTTGCGTCGGATAGTCCATTTATCGTGGAAGGTTATAGGCTATATAACATCACGCTACGACCAATAGGAGCGGAGCATAAATAAAAATGTTGCAAAAACGGGAAAAATGGCCACCCGTGCGAAGCCGGGCCGCTAGTTAAGTTATAAAAGCCTGGTACTTCGATTTAATTCCTTGGCCAACAATGTACTTATCTAGTTGTGGTACTTTTCCAGGCGTGGTACCAATGGTTCCAGACAACGCAAAAAGGCGACGAGCCTACTTCCTACCGCTGGAGGGGGCGAGAGGACGACGGGCTACAATTGAACCCCAAAACTTTGACCTCAGGACTCGATGACTATCCCAGGTAAGACCAACTTTATTTTAAAACCTAGATTTGCTAAATATATATACCTACACCAGCCTTTGCCCGCAGCTTCGCTTGCGTGATTTTTTTTCACCCCCTTAGGGGTTGAATTTCGAGAAATCCCTTCTTAGTGGATGTTTACGTCACAAAATGAACCTACTGTCAAAATTTCAAGTTTCTAACCCCAGCCGTTTAGGCTGTGTTGATAGATCAGTCAGTCAGTCAGTCAGTCAGCTTCTCTTTTTATAAGTATAGATAGATATAGATACATACATAAACTCACGCCTTTTTCCCATAGGGGTAGGCAGAAACTATAGAACGCCACATGCTACGACCCTTACATACCCCTTTCGCTTCATCCACATTCATACATCTTGTCATACACGCACGCCGGTTGAGAGTACTACGCACCTGACCTTTGTGAAGAACATCACCAATAACATCAATGTCCTTCCAGGACGTCCTCTACCGTTTCTATTGAGGTCCGCCTTATAAATTCCTTTTGTTAATCGCCGTTCACTCGTTTTGCTAAATTACTTGCTAAAAAGCTTGGAAAATGTAGAATTGCTTTTTTAAGAAAAAATGTGTTTCATAAATTATTATATCCGTCAAATTGCAGTGATAGCCTAGCGGTTGAACGCTTCCCTTCCATGCAGGAGGGTCTGAGTTCAATACCAGCGACGAAACCTGCACACCTGAAAGGGCTCCATAAAATTCTCGATGGTGTGTGTAGTCCGCCAACCCGCACCAGGCCAGCGTGGTGGACTAAGGCCTAAACCCTTCTCATTCTACGCGGCCCATGCCCAGCAGTGGGACAGGAATGAGCACATGTAACCACACTTACGTAAATATTTTTATATCACAGGGCGAGCCACCCATCTGACATCGAGCGCCACGTAGACCTACGTTGTTGGATGTACGCGGCCGCAGACGCCATGATGACCATCGCCGATGTTCTACATCGAGATTCTAGCAAGTAAGCTAGCATTCCTCTAGGAACATACCTACCCCGAGAGATCACCCATATTCTAATACGTTCCTCCAAAACTTACTCGACTCGACTCCACCTCGAGTTGACATTAACGTCCTCGACTCGAGATATTTCCTCAGTCGAGGTAAGGAATCATCTGTCAAACTCAAGGTACCTCGGAACCTACCTTAAGGAAGGAAGTGTCAAAGTTCGTATGTAACAAAAATGAATTTTGAAGACTTTATCGAATGTGCTTACGATAATCCTTACAATTATTTATCGCGGCGTTATTTGCGCGATGCAGATAATTCAAATTATGACGTGATGATTCAGTCGAGGAACCTCAAAGTTCACTCGAAATTGCGACTAAGAATACAATTTTGAAGGTATTTTCGAGGGCGTTCTGAGTCGAGTGTGAGTCGAGTAAGTTTTGGAGGAACGTCTTAGAATATGGGTGATAATGTCATAAGTTCTTCTAGTGACTTATCCTCGCCTAGTACTTTTTTGTCAATCAAAAACTTAAAGATTCTAGCAATTAACTCCTCAACCAATAATGGCGTGATTGTAGCAATATGATAACTGCTTCGTTGGTCTAGTGGTGGCAAGCGCGACTGCTGATCGTGAGGTCCTAGGTTCGATCCCCAGGTCGAGCAAATTGTTATTGGGTTTTTGTGCGTGGAATTTCTCAGTTTGCAGCCTGGAATTTGGATTTGTGCCCGGTTGATGGCAATAGGCTTGCCCTTTTACATGGGACTTAAACATAACGGCGAAATGAGGGTGTTGCTAGTTGCTATACACCTCTGTCTAACCATTCGAGGAAAACATGCGTGATGTTATGTTATGTGGAAATAGTTAATGATTTATGATCGCCTAGTATTTCTGTCAATCAAAAAGTTTCACCTAATTATTAGTAAGTACCTGGATGACCGAGCCTTACTCGGTTTTTTTTTGGTAAATCGTGTTTTTTGGAAAGAAAAAAAAGGGGAAATAGAAAAAGAAGGAACTTGAAAACAAAAAGGGAAAGAAATAATCCTCTGGATTCGAACCGAGACTTTCTGGTTACGGGACCGCCCTATTTCCAACCTGAGCTATTACAACCTTGAAGATGGCGAAATTTACATTCATATTCTAATGATATTGTAGCAGTTTTTCATTGCCTGAAAACACGGATAAAACGACGTTTTCTAAAAATGAAACCTAGCTAGATCGATTTATCGCACCCGAAACCCCGTGCATACTAAATTTCATGAAAATCGTTGGGAGCCGTTTCCGAGATTCAGATTATATATATATGTTGCAGTCAAAACTCTTAACCAGTCAAAAGTACTATTGACTAGCAAAATCAGTCAAAAGTACTTTTGACTGAATAGGTTGGTCAAAAGTGGTTTTGATTGAAAATTATTGGTTATTAGTACTTTTGACTGCAAATTTGCGGTTAAAAGTACTTTTGACTGACGCTCTTCGTCAAAAGTAGTTTTAACTGCAATAAAGCATCAGTCAAAAGCATTATTAACTCGTTAGGTGTGAATAATAAATAAATAATAATTAATATAATTATATTATTTCGTTTATTCATTCTATATACATATAAATTATATTTTTAAATATTTCTACAAAAAATATAAAAAAACATTTAAAAATATAAAAAATAGTAGCCCACTGGCATCGGGAACAGGGTCCAAGCTACCGGTGGTCAGGGCCTCAGAGAGAGGAACTTCCTGACAATACGTGCCGTGTCCAGAAGTACCGCTTTCTGTATCAGGCCTTTGACCCAGCTGCCCAACGAGAGCCTCGTCAGATGGTGGTCGAGGCTCTTGGCTATTAAGCCATTGGCCGTAACGACTATCGGCACAATGACTGCTGAGTCAACCTCCCACATGTCGACAACCTCGTGTGCCAAGTCTTGATACTTAATTTCCTTATCTTTCTCGGCTTTCACAAGGTTCTCGTCATGTGGGACAGTGATATCAACAATCATTGTGAGACGCTCTGTTCGATCTATCACCACTATGTCAGGCTTATTGGCAACAATAGTCCTGTCGGTGATGATAGATCGGTCCCAGTACAATGTGATATGACCATTCTCGAGAACTGGGTCGGGCACATACTTGTAGTATGGTACTTCTGCGTCCACAAGGTTGTATTTCAGAGCAAGTTGCTGGTGGATAATCCTAGCTACTAGGTTGTGTCTGTGTAAATACTCGCCGTTAGCAAGACGAGAACAACCGGAAATAATATGTCGAATGGATTCACCGAGACAGTGACATGCCCGACAGATGTCAACCGTGCCGTCCTTCACAATATATTTTCGGTAGTTGTTCGTCATCATAACTTCGTCCATAATTGCACAGACAAAACCTTCGGTTTCCCCAAAGAGATCACCGAAACGTAGCCAGGCTACGGACGCTAGGAAGTCTACATCGGGCCCATGAAGGGCCCGGTAAAAGCGTCCGTGAAGCTCCTTGCTCTGCCATACCTCCCTGCGGCCATTAGTATCCAGTACTACAGGCTTGCGCCAGTTCTCTTTAGCCAAGGAGAGCGGGGTGAATCCTTTGTCCACTGCGACTACATCTCGATGCATCCCCTCGTCGGCTTGGAGGAAGTACTCCCTGAGGCTGCACACCTAATTATATTATATTATTATTAATAATAATAATTTTCTTTTGTCATCACATTGAAATGACTATCTTTCATATCTTCTATCGCTAAAATTCTTTGCAAAAAGCGTTCTTTCTTTTCGTAGTCACTCATTTTTGTTCTAATATCAGCACGTTCTCCACTAATAATGAGTAATATAAAAGTTTATATGTGCGTTTGTCGTTATTTTTATCGACCACCTTAACTTTTTAAGAGTTTTGAATGATACGACCAGTCAAAACCACTTTTGACGGAATCACTTAGTCAAAAGTACTTTTAACCAGCTCCATTGGGCAAAAGTACTTTTAACTGTTATTTTAGTCAAAAGTATTATTGACTAAAGCATACGGTCAAAAGTACTTTTGACTGATTTTGCTAGTCAATAGTACTTTTGACTGGTTAAGAGTTTTGACTGCAACATATACAAGAATTGCTCGTTTAAAGGTATAAGATTTCACCTAGTAATTTTTAATGTAAAATACTACTATAGTGACTCATGATTGCCTAGTGCTTACTTCAATTTTGGTTCACAGAAATACTATACTCGGGCCATTACCAATCTGTACGATCAGTGCGATCTGAGTCATAAATCATTTTTATCGAACCTCTCGCTCGCACTTTTTAACCGACTTTCAAAAAAGGAGGTTCTCAATTCGATTGTGTCTTTTTTTAACCGACTTCCAAAAAGGAGGAGGTTACTATGTTCGTCTGTATGTATTTTTTTTTTTTTTTTTTGTGTATGTTCATCGACATTTTCGCCAATTGTGAACCGATTTTGATGATTATTTTTTTAATGGATGGGGTATACTTCGAAGTTGGTCCCATTTAAATTTGGTGAAGATCTGATGAAGAACTTCGGAGATAGACAATGGAACTCCTCAATGACGAACAGTACGCATATTGTGATGATGTGATTATGTTACGAGCAGCGTCTTTAGTAGGTCCAACCAGGTTTTAATTAAGGCCACTAAAAAGAAAAAAATAAAAACTTTTTTACAAAAAATTTAAACCGACTTCAAAAGGAATAAAATAATTACCATATAAAATTAACAGTTTCAGAAGTCGGTGCTGATCCACGCTGAACCAAATTGAAGGCACCGACTTCTGAAACTGTTAATTTTATATGGTAATTATTTTATTCTTTTTGAAGTCGGTTAAAATTTTTTGTAAAAAAGTTTTTATTTGTATGTTTGTTCCGCGATATCTTTGCTAATAGTGAACCGATTTTAATGATTATTTTTTTGTTTGAAAGAGTATTCTTTCGAAGTGGTCCCATTTAAATTTGGTGAAGATCTGATGAAGAACTTCGGAGATAGACAATTTGAAGTCGGTTTTATTTTTGTTAATAAGTGATTATTGGCCTTATGGAACTGCCGTAATGTTGTATGTAACAGTAAAAAAGGCTTTGTCGATAGTCGATAAAAGGTAAAGAGGGAGATGTTAAGGAAATAATGCAAATATTGTTAAGGATGTTTTTTTTTTATTTCTGCTTCTAAAATCATACTATATTAAATGCTATAATCACTTTTTAACAAAAATAAAACCGACTTCAAATGGTCTATCTCCGAAGTTCTTCATCAGATCTCCACCAAATTTAAATGGGACTACTTCGAAAGAATACTCTTTCAAACAAAAAAATAATCATTAAAATCGGTTCACAATTAGCAAATATATCGAGGAACAAACATACAAAAAAATAAATAAACATACAATCGAATTGAAAACCTCCTCCTTTTTTGAAAGTCGGTTAATAAAACTTAAATGAATACCTACCTTTCACCTAAATGCGTTAATTAGTCATCGACATACCGCGTCGCCCACCTGCGTCCGAGCGGCATCCCTTTATCGATAACGACTTGCGCAGCATTGTAACATTCCTTTAACTCAATGATTTATGACTCAGTTCACACGTTTGTAATGGCCCGAGTATAGGCAAGCATAAGCTAGGGAGGACTGTGCCTATCCGCGCTGCCGCAGCAGTGATACTGTCCACAAAAAAAGCTAAACAAAATTGTCTGTATAGGCAAAACTCTTCACTCATATGACACTTCGAATGTGAAAGAAAAGGACAAACATAAATCTGTCAGTTGCGAAATATGAAAGGTTCTACTGTACACATCTTACAAGATTATTAAACTTATACATACATACATACATAAACTCACGCCTTTTTCCCATGGGGGTAGGCAGAAACTATAGAACGCCACATGCTACGACTCTTACATACCCCTTTCGCTTCATCCACATTCATACATCTTTTCATACACGCACGCCGGTTGAGAGTACTACGCACCTGACCTTTGTGAAGAACATCACCAATAACATCGATGTATGTCCTTCTAGGACGTCCTCTACCGGCGTTCCTATTAACATCCGCCTTATAAATTTCTTTTGTTAATCGCCGCTCACTCATTCTCTCAACATGGCCAAACCACCTAAGCATACTCCTTAACTTATATGTTTTATTAATTTAGATACGAAATAACTCGGGACCAGCTTGGCGATGAAGACTTACTGAACGATCTACATTGGTCGTCTCACACACAAACATACGCTGATTACGGTGAGTTTTATATATTAGACTAGCGACCCGCCCCGGCTTCGCACGGGTGCAATGTAGATACTAATGTGGAGCATATAAACCTTCCTCTTGAATCACTCTATCTACTAAGCTACTACACTATTGACGAATACTTTAGCGATAAATTTCAACAACAATAAAAACCATTTTGACATAATACCTACATTTCATTTTAAATTTCACTTTTGTATATAAAATTATTTTAAAATACAAAAATACTGTTAATTTAAAATGTCAAATAAAATATATAAATTATATAAAAATAAAATTTAAATTTACTTACTAATCATTACACAATTAAATATAATATTACCATCCTACAAGACTCATTAAAATTAAATATTTAGTTTAGTATAATTTATAGTGTTAATAATGTAAATCGTGCAATAACTTAAATCCAAATACATTAATACCTAATTATATAAAATATAAATACCATAAAAGCAAATAATACTACTATCTTAATTCAATATTTAACTTTTCTTAACAAAAAGCGACTTCATCCTCTCTCCTATTAAAAAATTAACTTTGCTGTGCCCGACAGGGTCCATAATTGATTCGATGTTTAACATACCAACTGTTATTATTATATGTACACATTATGGAATGCAATAAAGTATTGAGTATTGAGTATCTATTGCTGAAAACTGCATTAAAATCCGTGGCGTAGTTTAAAAGATCTAAGCGTGCAGACAGCGGGAGCGACTTTGTTTTATACTATGTAAAGAAGACATGAAAAAAAAAACCATTAAAAATAAATAAAAGACAAATCAAAGAAAGAATTTCTTTTAACTATTGTTCTGTAGTTCAAACTATTCTAGATTTGTTATACTGATGATCATTGCTGACCGCTGGACACCCTGTCATAGACACACGCAGTACCTACATAAATGTGCTTCGCGCATGCGAAATTGAGCTTTAGTGTAAGGTTTAGAGTTCGCCTTACTAAGAGCCGCGTACGGACTGCGCGTTCAAATGTACAGTAATCGGCAGTAAATATTACACATCGAGCTTCAGAAAGAGATATCGGCTAGCTTCGGTTTTATAGAGCTTCATCTCTGTCGCACGAAGCGACAAAACGTCACATAGTGTAACACTTTAGAGTGGCTTTAAGAGACGACCCTCAACAAGCATGTGCACATAAAATGTAGCTAGCGTGTACTTACGAGAGAATAAAGAATAACACTTGTAACCGTACGCTATCTATACTAATATTATAAAGCTGAAAAGTTTGTTTGTTTGAACGCGCTAATCTCATGAACTACTGGTTGGAATTGAAAAACTATTTTTGTGTTGGATAGTCCATTTATCGAGGAAGGTTATAGGCTATATAACATCACGCTACGACCAATAGGAGCGGAGCATAAATGAAAAATGTTGCAAAACCGGGGAAAATGTCCACCGGTGCGAAGCCGGGACGGGCCGCTAGTCTTGTTCCTCTTAGCCTTTTCCCAATTATCTTAGGATCAGCTTCCAGTCTAACCAGATGCGGCTGAGTACCAGTATTTTACACGGAGCGACTGCCATCAGACCTCCGCAACCCAGTAACTGGGCAATGCCGATATCCTAAGGTTAAACCGTTTGTCAGACTTTCGGGCTTCTGACTACCCGTAACGACTGTCATAGGTATTCGTATGACACCCGGGACCGACGGCTTAACGTGCTCTCCGAGGCACGGGCCGCTAGTATATTATATTTTAATAGGAATTACAAATAGATCAACAGGGCGTGGTTCGTACAATGCGAGGAGTCCAGAGTCTTCTTGAGCAGGTGTAGCACTTAACTGGGCAACTACAGTGGCGCGAGAGGGCCGACCTTCTTTTTTCATTTTTCTATACGACTGCTTGTAGATGGTCTTGCGGACCGTTTCTACGTAACCGGGCAGTTATTGACGAGACCTGATGGGTCTCTAACCAATGGGGACGAGAGTAAAATACTTAACCTAAGCTAACTACTATTACTACTATTAACATCATGACTAGCTAGCAACAACAGCACTAAGGGCGACCCCTAGGGGGGACTCGGACCTCTAGAGGGCCGATCTGCAGCGTGCCCGACCTCTTTTATAGGCCCGTACCCCCCCCAGTCAGCCACCATCCGTCACAATAGGTATGAGTGACAGAGACGACGCTCTACGAAGCCGAAGATAGCCGATATCTCTTTCTGAAGCTCGATTCGCAATATTTACTACCGGGTGCTGTACGCGTAGTCGGTTACGCGTACATTGGAACGCGCAGTACATACCTGCAGCTACGCGTATACATTTAACGCAGACTCGCCGCAGTCCATAAACACGTCCCCGATCCGCCGTGCTCACCCGTCGCAGCCGGTCGTCTTTTCTGACTCCGCAGTCACACCGTTAATTCAGCCCTCATCAAGCTGTCTCCCTTCCAGTCCTCCCGCCAGCAACGCCTTAAGCCGAGGTCCGAGTCCCATGATCGCCCTTAGTGCTGTTGTTGCTAGCTAGTCATGATGTTAGCAGTAGTAGTTAGCTTAGGTTAAGTATTTTACTCTCGTCCCCATTGTTCGGAGACCCTTCAGGTCTCGTCAATAACTGCCCGGTTACGTAGAAACGGTCCGCAAGACCATCTACAAGCAGTCGTATAGAAAAAAAAGTCCATACAGCTACTAGATGCGTATCCATTTGTACGCGTGTTCAACGTACCTTGGAACGCGCAACCCGTACGCGGCGTTACATATCGGCGTTACTCGCGGGTAAAAGTAGCGGAAAAACCTAAAAGGGGTAAACGGAGCCGGTCGAAAACCAACGAAGTGTTGAAAAGGCAGGGTCCAGAGAAGCACACGTGCGACAAGGATGGTTTCATCAAGGTGGAAAAGAAGAAGAAGAAGAAGCCTCCTTGTCGGAACCAGTGCGGCACCGCGCAGGCAGGACCCGACATGCTGCTGCGTCCAGCAATCCCGTCAACGCTGCTGTACGTGTCCAGACTGCACCACTCCACGAAGGTTGAGGAGATCATGGAATACGTGCGTGTGAAGACTAACTGGACTTTGAGGGTCGTGAAGTTGGAGTCGCGTCTCAACACGAACTTCAAGTCGTTCGTGGTGCGTGTCCCGACACGTCATCTCGACAAGTTCCTCAAGGAAGAGTTCTGGCCCGAGGGTGTTGTGTATCGCCGGTTTCGTGGCCAGCTACATGACACCAGTCAGCGTAACACGGCGCAGACACTTCGTGTATGTTAGTTTTAATAATTATAATGGTGTATGTATTTATAATATTTATAAGTTATTTTAATATTGTATTGTATGTGTTTATTTGGGCCTTGATGCCTGAAATAAATAAATAATAATAATAATATCGAGTCGTTTACTTACTAACATTCGGTCCACTCATTAGTGGTCCACTCTGGAGTCAGTGGCGCGTAGACTCGTTCATAAACCTGAATAAATTTTAACAGCAGTGATAGCGTAGTGGTGTGACCGTCGCACTGCCAAGTTAGGTCTCGAGCTCGAACCCAAGGCACGCACCTCTGACTATTCGGATTCATGTGCGTATTGTATAATTATTGCTTAAAAAACGGCGAAGGAAAATATCGTGAGGAAACATGCCTGAGAGATATTTCTCGACGGCATGTGAAGCCAAGTCAGAGGCCCATGGGCGGCATTAACTCTGACACCAGGTTAGTCACTAACCACACGAAAAGAAGATCTGAATTCCCTTGTTACATTTCAGGTCTGCACACGGATGGCGTCCGGTTGGTTCGCCAACAACCTAAGAACCCATCCGAGGGTGCCAGAGTTATTAGAAGCGTGACTGTACCGCCACAACCCAGACTAGTCACCTCTGCGTTTGGTAAGATTCTTCTTCTTATCCCACACTAGGTCGGCACAACATGTATTTCATAAATCCATGTTGTTAGAGGTTTTGGCTTATTGTTTTATGACCGGCCGCCTGCCTGACATCAACCCTCCTTGAGAATACTCGTTGCGCCGTCGCGCGGGTGACCCAATGTGCTTGCTGATATTATGCACTGGGCCCCAAAATGATATGCTTGTCAATCTTATTGCCGGCAAATAAGCAGACTATGTTCTTCTTGGTGGAGTATACTTGAAGTTGCTCGACCATTTAGTTTTGCTAGGGACTTTGGTTCTGACACATCGTAAACTAATATAGCACCGTGAGCGTCTCTGTAAAAACTTGATGTCAATGTTCTGTATCGCTGCTGATACTGGAAACCGTTCAACTTAAAAGTAATTTAAGGGAATATTCATACACCCATATTCTAAGACGTTCCTCCAAAACTTACTCGACTCGACTCCACCTCGACACCCTTTCGGTAGTTATAGTTGCCATAAACGTCCTCGACTCGAGATTTTTCCTCAGTCGAGGTAAGGAATCATCTGTCAAACTCAAGGTACCTCGGAACCTACCTTAAGGAAGGAAGTGTCAAAGTTCGTATGTAACAAAAATGAATTTTGAAGACTTTATCGAATATGGTTACGATAAGACTTACAACTATTTATCGTGGCGTTATTTGCGCGATGCAGATAAACAAAACGTAATGACTCTGTCGGGGTACCTCAAAGTTCACTCGAAATTGCGACTAAGAATACAATTTGGAAGGTGTTTTCGAGGGCGTTCTGAGTAGAGTAAGTTCTGGAGGAAAGTCTTAGAATATGGGTGATAGGTTCAGTTTTAGCACTTCCAGAAGCCTGTCATCTTAAATATTAGGAAGGAAAATGATTACAACTAAGTTTGCCATCTCTTTTCAGGTTATGTATCCCTATTCCCGATGCTACTGAAAGTCCTGAAGCCAGACAGTGAAAAACTAGGCAAAATACTAGAAGACTTGGACAAACCTGACCTGCTGTGGTCGCCTTACGGTCTTAGGTAAGTCAATAGGGTCTGCCGGGGTCGCGGTGCATGCAAGAGCGAATCCCGCGACCCCGGCTTTAGGTCAGAAGGAGGAACACCGTTGGTTTTTAGCCGGTAAGAGTCCGGCAGACCCCCTCGCCTTCCCCAGGCGAGGGACATCCATGAGAATTTTCCAAAGGAAAATAAAAGGCAAGTCAATAGGGTCATTGACTATTATTTTCTTGAAACGAGACTGCCTTGTTGGTCTAGTGGTCGCAATCGCGACTGCTGAGCATGGGGTCCTGGGTTCGATCACCAGGTCGGGCAAAATGTTATTGGGTTTTCCATTAGGAATTTCTCAGTCGCAGCCTGGATCCTGGAGTTGTGGCCGGTTAATGGCAATGGGCTCGCCCCCTGTTGATTGTTGCTTGTTGCTGATGTAACAACATGGGACTTAAACATAACGGCTAAATGATGGTGTTACTATACACCTCTGGCCAACCATTCGGGGAATACAGGCGTGATATAATTTATGTTCTGTCTGTGTGCCAGCAAACTCTTGTCTTCCATGCAGAACGGTCTGAGTTCGACCAAGGCCCGCTACTCTGACGTTTTAAATTACGAGCGGATCAGAATTTGATTATCACTTGCGTTAACGGTGAAGGAAAAACATCGTGAAGATACCTGCACACCTAACCTCTCAAAATGTTCTCGATGGTGTGGGTAGTCCGCTAACCGGCACCATGCCAGCGTGGTGGACTAAGGCCTAAACCCTTCTCATTCTGAGAAGAAGCCCATGCCCAGCAGTGGGATAATGGGTTGAACACTCATACTTATTTCACATATTTTTATAACAGGTCCCTCTCAAAATCCTCCCCCCTCTACATGAAAAGGAACACAGAACACGACCCCCCATACTGGCGGGGACAAATCTGGATACCTATCAACTACTTAGCGTTGTCCTCTCTGAAGTACTACGCCAATATGGACGGGCCTCACGCCGCGAGGGCAGCGGAACTCAACGCGAGACTGAGGGATAACGTCGTCCGTGAGTATTTCTTGTCATTTATGCGAGCCTAGTACTTTTTCTCATCAGAGATTCTGCTTACCCTTTTCCCAACTATGGTGGGGTCAGCTTCCAGTCTACCCAGATGCGGCTGAATACAACCCACATCAGACCTCCACAACCCAGTTACAGGGCAATGCCGATATCCTAAGGTTAGACCAGTTGTCTGACTTTCGGTCATCTGACTTCCCGTAACGACTGTCATAGGTATTCGTATGACAACAGGGATCGACTATTTAACGTGCTCCCCGAGACACGGATGGGTCTCGATGTTTAACGAATTATCACCCATCCACAGACTAACCGCAGTAAGCGCAGCTTAACCTCGCAAATCGTATGATCCGCGCGGTTGGTAATAATTAACTACCAGAGAAAATATTTTAGACAAGCTCGCTCTAAACGGCAATTTTTTTATTTTGTGTGTATTTTGCGCCATCTCTCGGCAATAATTTTGAACTTTCTATTTCTGGTATCTAGAATAGAGATGGCGCTGTACTTAATTAAAAAACTTTTATTATTAACATTGCTGGTAATTTATGCTCGCCTGGTACTTTTGGTTTTCAGGTCCCTGGTCATGAATTTATTGTCTGTTTATAAAAAATCAAAATTGCGGATACAAAAGGGCGGCCCAAAAAAAGTTGCTTTATTTTGATTTTTTCACCCTTGCTTTTTTTTTTTTATCGCACTGGAACAATCGAAAGTGGCGCCATTAGTTCCTCAGTTGCCTTCCCCATTGATACGTTATCTTATTGACTTTTAAGGAAAAGTGGTAGTGACACACCAAAGTGTGTTATCTCAGGAGTGTATAAAAAAAATGGCGTCAACATTTTTTTAGGTAGATTTTTTAACAAAAAGAGTCATTTTTTTCCCACTGTGCGCCGTCGTGGTGATGGTGGCGTCGTTGTTCGACAGACTTTTGGACGTGTGGACGTTTACGTGCTGAGATTATGATGAAATGTGTATTTCCATAATTTTTCTTCCAGGAAACATCTTGAACGAGTACAAACGAATGGGGTATCTCTTCGAGCAGTATTCAGGAGAAGATGGCAAAGGGTCTGGATGCAAGCCGTTCAACGGATGGACGGCACTGGTGGTCCTCATCATGGCGGATGAGTATTAGACTGTCTAAGATGTGAGTGAGAGATGTGATTTAGTTATAGTTTATTAATGGGAGCTTCCATGCTTGTGCCACCAGAGTTGCGCCACTGGACTGAGGTGAAAGATTTCATAGCACGGGAACGATTTAGTTAGAGCTTTACTAATTAACTCGCGATCCGCCCCGGCTTCGCACGGGTGCAATGTAGATACTAATGAGGGGCATATAAACCTTCCTCTTGAATCACTCTATCTATTGCTGAAAACTGCATTAAAATCCGTTGCGTAGTTTAAAAGATCTAAGCGTACAGACAGCGGGGGTGACTTTGTTTCATATTATGTAAAGATGACGCCGGATATAGTGGCGCTGACTCTATTATTGACCAACTAAACTACAATGAGAGAATTGCTATCTTTTACTAACAGGCAGCGCGAGAAAAGGACGGTGATAGATAAGAACTAAGTTAGAGATGTGAAACTAGTTTACGTCTTGAACTTCAACGTGTTAGTCGACACTTTTGTAAACGTTTGGCGGTTCTTGAGTTTTTTTTTGTGACCCACACAAATGTCCAGCTGAATGATAGCGTCGTGCAGCGGTCGGGTTGTTGAGCTCCCTAAAATAAGGTTTGAGCTCCGCGATGACTGATGCAGATGTGCCGTCAGTTAGGACAGGTCAACTCGAACCTCCTATGGCACTTTTCTCAAAAGGCCATTCCAGACGTTGCCCTACATCGTTTCACTCGCATAGCTTATATACTACAATGTCTGGACTTTAAAAGAGACTTTGACCTCTGAGTTTGTTTCGGCTTTTCTTCTCAGAGCTAGTCAGATAGGAAATGGCGGCGCCATCTAGTCTTAAAAAAAACATTACATGACTTGTAAAAGTGTTTGTAATAACAGATTTATTTACAGAATTAAAAATCATTTATCATTTACTTCCTGATGTGTCGTCTAAAAGACGATGACCAAAACTAGTTCTACAAGACAGCTCTTATTTATGTCAGTCTCTTTCTTATTTTATCGGAGTGAAAAAGATGGCAATAGTCTAAATTATGCATCAGCATCACCACCACTGCACAAAACAGATAGGTACAGAAGTCAATCTACATACAAGTGCGCTCGAGCAACGCACACATAGACACTGCTCACGGACACGATATCTCTGACTGTTTGAGACTAGAGTGCGAGCGCGAGAGAGATAGATATATAGATAGAGCGACAGCCGAGCGTAGGTATGAAAAGTGAAGTACTATGCGTGCCAAATAAGAATAGTACTGTCAAAACGCCATTTTGTTCCGCAATACTCGTGAACTTCATTACCAAAGTGTAAGGTGTGCAAAAAAGTAAATAAAGAAATTATATTCAGTTTAATTATTTTTGTTCACTTTTTTGGTATTTCTTAACAATTTTACGCCAAATTAATTACAAAGTAATTATATCGTTTATTCATCTATATACATATTTTATACATTTTTAAATATTTCTATAAAAAAATATAAAAAACATTTAAAAATATAAAAAATAGTAGCCCACCGGCATCGGGAACAGGGTCCAAGCTACCGGTGGTCAGGGCCTCAGAGAGAGGAACTTCCTGACAATACGTGCCGTGTCGAGAAGTACCGCTTTCTGTATCAGGCCCTTGACCCAGCTGCCCAACGAGAGCCTCGTCAGATGTTGGTCGAGGCTCTTGGCTATTAAGCCATTGGCCGTCACGATTATCGGCACAATGACTGCTGAGTCAACCTCCCACATGTCGACAACCTCGTGTGCCAAGTCTTGATACTTAATTTCTTTATCTTTCTCGGCTTTCACAAGGTTCTCGTCATGTGGGACAGTGATATCAACAATCATTGTGAGACGCTCTGATCGATCTATCACCACTATGTCAGGCTTATTGGCAACAATAGTCCTGTCGGTGATGATAGATCGATCCCAGTACAATGTGATATGACCATTCTCGAGAACTGGGTCGGGCACATACTTGTAGTATGGTACTTCTGCGTCCACAAGGTTGTATTTCAGAGCAAGTTGCTGGTGGATAATCCTAGCCACTAGGTTGTGTCTGTGCAAATACTCGCCGTTAGCAAGACGAGAACAACCAGAAATAATATGTCGAATGGATTCACCGGGACAGTGACATGCCCGACAGATGTCAACCGTGCCGTCCTTCACAATATATTTCCGGTAGTTGTTCGTCATCATAACTTCGTCCATAATTGCACAGACAAAACCGTCGGTTTCTCCAAAGAGATCACCGAAACGTAGCCAGGCTACGGACGCTAGGAAATCTACATCGGGCCCATGAAGGGCCCGGTAGAAACGTCCGTGAAGCTCCTTGCTCTGCCATACCTCCCTGCGGCCATTAGTATCCAGTACTACAGGCTTGCGCCAGTTCTCTTTAGCCAAGGAGAGCGGGGTGAATCCTTTGTCCACTGCGACTACATCTCGATGCATCCCCACGTCGGCTTGGAGGAAGTACTCCCTGAGGCTGCACACCTCGCGGTTGTGGAGGGTCTTAGCATTTAAAAAGCCTCGACCCCCACACTTCCTCGGAATGTACAGCCTCTTCACCGATGAACGTGGGTGATGCATTCGGTATGCAGTCAGCAGCGTACGGACCCTCCTATCCAGGGCGTCAAGTTCAGTCTAAGTCCACTTGAGTATGCCGAAGGAGTACATCAGGACCGGCATGACCCAACCGTTAAAGGCGCGCACCTTATTTCCGCCTGATAAGAGACTTTTAAGTACTTTTTTCAGGCGGCCATAGAAGCGCTCCCGCAACGATTGCTTCATGTCGGCCTCATTGATGCCTAACGCCTCCGACATGCCCAAGTATTTGTAGGTTTCGGTTGAGGAGAGGGATCTGAGGTGTATGGAATCCGAGAGTTGTGTTCCCACGGATTCCATAATCCTTCCTCGCTTTACATGCATGACTGCACATTTGTCCACACCAAATTCCATCCTGATGGAATTACTAAAAGTTTCAGTTACTTTCAATAACTTCACCAGTTGTAAGTTGTTGGGGGCAAAGAGCTTCAAATCGTCCATGTAAAGGAGGTGGGATATTACCTGACCACCTCTTCTCAACCGGTAGCCTAACCCTGAACCCTCCAATAATGTGCTCAGAGGGTTCAATGCTAAACAAAACCACAGCGGACTCAGACTATCGCCCTGGAATATACCTCGCTCAATCCTTATTGGTTCACCTCTCCCTTGGATTTGCTGACATCCTGGATAGTGAAGGACTGTCCTCCATTGCCCCATACATGACGTCACGAAGGCGCATAGAGTTGTATTCACTTTATACAATTCCAGCACCCTCATGAGCCATGTATGTGGTACTGAGTCGTAGGCCTTCATATAATCTATCCAACATGTCGACAGATCCTTTCGAGATCGGCGAACTTGTTGGCTAATGGCCATATCTATGAGGAGTAGCTCCTTAGTACCGCGGGACCCATTCTTACATCCATTTATTAATTATATTATTATTATGGCGACATATTAGGGTGACCAGTAGCATTTCGTGAAGTTAACTATATTATATTGGTTCATTTCTTTAATGAATACTGTTTTCAAATATTATTAAATTATCCAAAATTATCTATTTATGGAATTCAATAAATAACATTTTATAAAAATGAATGCTAATAATAATGAAATCTATGAATAAAAAAATATAACATTTTTTTTTTCATTGTATTTTTTTTACCAATTTGACAGCTATCGTGTGAAGTTGTAGCAAGCGCGATCCTATTCTTATTTGGCACGCATAGTACATACATGTGATTGACTTCTGTACCCATCTGTTTTGTGACCACTGTATGTATGTACCACGGATCTCAGAAAAATACAAGAATTAAAAAGAGAATTATGAAAACGAGGTACCAAGGTTAGTAGCATCAAATCCAAACTGTATCGTTCTGCCTAGCCTTTTCCCAACTTGTTGTGGTCAGCTTCCAGTCTAACCAGATGCGGCTGAATACCAGTATTTTACACGGAGCGACTGCCATCAGACCTCCGCAACCCAGTTACAGGGCAATGCCGATATCCTAAGGTTAGACCGGTTGTCAGACCACCGGTCTTCTGAATTCCTCTGTTTATCTATACTAACATTATAAAGCTGAAGAGTTTGTTTGTTTGAACACGCTAATCTCAGGAACTAGTGGTTGGAATTTAAAAAATATTTTTGTGTTGGATAGTCCATTTATTGTGGAAGGTTTTAGGCTATTTCACGTTACGACCAATAGGAGCGGAGCATAAATGCAAAATGTTGCAAAAACGGGAAAAATGTCCAGCCGTGCTGCTAGTTCTAAATAATCTTTGTTCATAATACACAACTTTGCGATGACGACGATACTTTATTTACTTCGTATTGTGTGAACCTCACCTCAGTCCCAACTAGCGACATCTGGCGGTGAGCGGGTGAAGCTCCCATTGGTGAAAAATATTGGTATATGTGTATGAAGGCGATAGACAGAGTTGTGACGCAACTTGAGTGAGAATTATGTCTACCTATTATGATATAATGTTGCAGAGTATATGAGTTGTACGTGCGGTTAGGAATTAAAATAAATAGTTTTTTTTTTGACGTGACAACGTCTAATAAAACGATGAACGCCGGCAGCATGCACGGAAAAGCGTGACTCATTGTCACGTTCCGTCTGAGGCGAGCGTCCGAGCGAGAGCGCGGAACAAGCGATAGAGAGGCACGATGTTTTGTTATGACGTTGTCACGTTAAACTATCGTCCGTAACTACTTTACAGACAACCAATTTTATTTTTGAGTATAACTGTCGTAAATTCACAACAAATTCACGCGCATGACATATTTGGCATGACACATTGAAATTTTAAGGTTGCATAGCACGATCATTTGACGTATACACCTTTAGCACCGACTCGGCGACGTCGCGAACTGCGATAGCGAAACTTCGGTAAGAGCTTTGCCTCATTAGCGCGTTGCGTCGTCGCAGCGTCAACGCTGCGTCGTTTTCCATATATTTTAAATTACATGCCACATTAAAGCGCTGCGTCGTCGCACGCGACGTTTCCACGGATCGGCGGACGATTGACGAAGCGGGGGGAGGGTGATGCGCTGCGCTGTCGGAGCTCCGGTGCGACGACGGACAGTGTTCCACTGCTAGAGGTGCGTGCTTCATCCTCTTGCGCTGCGACGTCGTGCGTCGTCGCAACGCAGGTGTGGCATACAATGCGTTGATCCGTTGCGACGACGCAACGCAACGCACTAATGAGGCATCACCCTTAATCTATCCTACTCTAGAAACGTATCGCGTATGTTGCATCTCGCTCTATCTGTCTGCGATTTCCTATAATTGCATCTCTGTCTGTATAGTATCGCTGTAACTTGCGATACTTTTTTCACAAGGACGTCCGGTACCGCCATTTTAGTTTCGCCGCTGGGAGAGAAACGACGTGGTTTGTCGTATTGGACAGAATATCGTTGCAAAACAAGATGGCGGAGACAGACACAGATAAAATTGGACGTAGTTTAGCGAAAAGGATCCAACCCACAAAATTATCGAAAATGAGTTATTTATATCAAAATACTCCTTAAACTTCTTAAGCCAAACTACACATAATAACATTTTAAGAAGTAAAATATTATACATTTGTCCCTTAATTACAATAAAACCAAGAAATTTAAATCAAAGAACCAATCAAGATACAGTCTAAACTTAAAAATTGAATATCTCATAGCTGTGTGGGTTGGATCCTTTTAGCTTATCTACGTCCAATTATGCCGTCATGTTGCACTCAAATGATTAGGGACTGCGAAATTGGTGTGAAAACGACCGCCTAAATGTCGCTTCTTCGTGTAGGACGGAGTTTCGCTATCGCAGTTCGCGGCGTCGGTGAGCGAAAGGCGATAAGTATAGTAAACGTATCGCTAATGTAAGCGAATTTTGAATCGAAAATATAACTGTCCTATAACATTTTTAACCGACTTCCAAAAAGGAGGAGGTTACTATGTTCGTCTGTATGTATTTTTTTTTTGTGTATGTTCATCGATATTTTCGCCAATTGTGAACCGATTTTGATGATTATTTTTTTAATGGATAGGGTATACTTCGAAATTGGTCCCATTTAAATTTGGTGAAGATCTGATAAAGAACTTCGGAGATAGACAATGGAACTCCTCAATGACGAACAGTACGCATATTGTGATGATGTGATTATGTTACGAGCAGCGTCTTTAGTAGGTCCAACCAAGTTTTAATTAAGGCAACTAAAATGAAAAAAAAAATACATTTAAAAAAAAAAAAAATTAAACCGACTTCAAAAAAGAATAAAATAATTACCATATAAAATTAACAGTTTCAGAAGTCGGTGCCTTCAATTTGGTTCAGCGTGGATCAGCACCGACTTCTGAAACTGTTAATTTTATATGGTAATTATTATTTATTTATTTTTTAAAAAACGTTGCCCCACACTAGGATTTCTCCTGTATCGTGGGTGCTTTTACAGACACAAATCTTCACATGCACAAACGCCCAGACCCGGAACAACTATTCGTAGGCCATACAAATATTTGTTCCGTGTGGGAATCGAACCCACGACCCGTAGCGCAGAAGCCAATCGCTCAGCCACTGCACCAAACGTGTCGTCAAATTATTTTATTCTTTTTTGATGTCGGTTTAAATTTTTTGTAAAAAATGTATTTATGGTTTTTTTTTGCGACATGCACAATTTGTGTCGTACATAGATATGAATAAAGTTGGATGGATGTGTGGAGTGACGCGAATGGATAAAGTAAGAAATAAGTATATTAGAGGAAGTTTGAAAGTGGCACCAGTGACAGAAAAGTTGAAAGGAAAGCGTTTGTCTTGGTATGGGCATGTGATGAGGAGGGATGAAACACATGTGACTAAGAGAGTGATGAATATGAATGTTGATGGATGGAGGGGGAGAGGGAGACCTAAGAAAAGATGGATGGATTGTGTGAGGGAGGATATGAAAGATAAGGGAGTAAATGATAATGAGACGGCTGACAGGGAAGAGTGGAAGAGAAAAACATGTTGCGCCGACCCCAAGTAACTTGGGACCAGGGCAGGAAGATGATGATAGATATGAATAAAGTTTTTAATTTAATTAAATAGTGTGTGCGAAACGAGTATTTCTGATTCAAAATTCACTTTCTGCTTTAATTTAACGTTGCTAACGTCTCAATTAACATTCGGGCTAGGCCTACTGAGCGTACAGCGAGCGGTGTGACGTTATATAAAATACTAGCTTTTGCCCGCAGCTTCGCTTACGTGTTTTTTTTTTCACCCCCTTAGGGGTTGAATTTCGAGAAATCCCTTCTTAGTGGATGTTTACGTCACAAAATGAACCTACTGTCAAAATTTCAAGTTTCTAACCCCAGCCGTTTAGGCTGTGCGTTGATAGATCAGTCAGTCAGCTTCTCCTTTTATATATATAGATGTAGGAATAGCTCCGAACGACATAGCTTAAGGGGCCGTCCATTAATCATGTGATGGTTTTTTTAGCATTTTTAACCCCCCCCCCCCTCCCCCTTGGTGATACGTGGTGAGGTTTAAGACTAACCCCCCCCCACCCCCACCCAAAATCACGTGTATTTGTAGTACCTTCAAAGAATCTTAAAATTTTTAGAATATTATCTTTAAATACAGGTATAAAGTATAATCTAATTTTATTCTGAAATTACGGACCATGACAAAAATGTCTTCACAGAAAGGGTGCAGGTTGTTTTTGACTGCCATAAAAATGATATTAAAGGAATGCAAAAAATATAAAATATTCGTTATTTGCCTGGCAACGGCGAGTCAAGGTCACCACACGCCGCTTTTCGGTTTAGAAATCGCCCGTTTGACGAAAAAATAAATACACGTGATATCTTACTACACCCCCCTCCCCCTTGTGATATTACGTGATTTTTGCTACACCCCTTTCCCCCCTTTCAAGCCTCACGTGATTAATGGACGGTCCCTAAGGGTGCGCAAGCCGTTTATTTCTCCATACAAACGAAGAAAGTTGATAACTTCAATATTTGATGATAAAGACCCTAAACTAACATGATATGGATTAGTCTCGTCATTATCTAGATTTATTGCTAAATAGAACAGTAAACTAAATATTGATCTGTTCTTCACAAAGGTCAGGTGCGTAGTACTCTCAACCGGCGTGCGTGTATGACAAGATGTATGAATGTGGATGAAGCGAAAGGGGTATGTAAGAGTCGTAGCATGTGGCGTTCTATAGTTTCTGCCTACCCCCATGGGAAAAAGGCGTGAGTTTATGTATGTATGTATGATCTGTAAATAATTAGACTAGATTAAAAAATCCATATATACTAGATAGAAAGATTCACAATTAGATCCTAGCGATAATAATTATTGCGACTGTAGTTATTAAAAAAATAAGACATTTTAAGTTACACATAACATCACGCCTGTATTCTCCGAAAGGTTGGGCAGAGGTGTATAGTAACACCCTCATTTCGTCGTTATGTAATAGGGGGCGAGCTTATAGCTATTAGCTGGGCACAAATCCAAACTCCGGGCTTCTACTGAGGAAATCCACGCGGAAAAACTAAATCACACTTTGACCGACTTGGGGATCGAACCCAGGACGTTATGCTCAGCAGTCGCGCTTGCCACCACTAGACCAAAGAGGCTTAAGTTAAAAATCCCAATAATGCCGTCAATCCTATATGGCACGGATAACTTAAACTAAAAATATTGCTTACTTGATCTTTACATAGTATAAAACAAAGTCGCTCCCGCTGTCTGTACGCTTAGATCTTTTAAACTGCGCAACGGATTTTAATGCAGTTTTCAGCAATAGATAGAGTGATTCAAGAGGAAGGTTTATATGCCCCACGTTAGTATCTACATTGCACCCGTGCGAAGCCGGGGCGGGTCGCTATATTGTATATTTGTATATCCCCTGAAATTAATCATTCGAGAGACGGATTTTTGAAACCGTTAGGCGCTCTTACCTTATGCTAAACGTTATGCACCACTTAAGACTGTACTGGAGAGGTACTTAAAAATATGGTAGAAAAAAAAAAAACAAAATAATCCCTAAAAAAAACTTTCAAGTTAAACGGTTTTATATTTACATTATTTTACATTTTTTTAAAGCAGTGATAGCTTATTGGTGTGACCGTCTGCCAAGTCATAGGTCTCGAGTTAGAACCCAAGGCACGCACCTCTGACTTTTCGGATTCATGTGCGTATTGTATAATTATCACTTGCTTAAAAACGGTGAAGGAAAACATCGTGAGGAAACCGGCATGCTTGAGAGATATTTCTCGACGGCATGTGAAGCCAAGTCAGAGGCCCATGGGCGGCATAAATTCTGACACCAGGTTAGTCACTAACCACACGAAGAGAAGAGCAGTACCCCTGCAAATCAGAATTTGAGGATTGAAGGTTGTAATTATTAAAATGTTGTATTGTCATGGGAATTGAATTTGTGTGCAAAGTTTCGGGAGAATCGGTTAAGCAGAAGTAGTTGAAAAATCTCTCGCAAGATTTGTACCAAATATACGAAATGAAACTGTTTTAAAATGTAGAGGATACACGCTTTTAACGTTCTTGATGGCTCTGAATGTCCTGACCTTGACATGTTATTGGTGACGATTCTGTAACGCTCTTTGACAGGACTAAACTAACACCCATATTCTAAGACGTTCCTCCAAAACTTACTCGACTCGACTCCACCTCGACTCAGTCTTTCTCACTACTATCGGTAGTTATAGTTGACATAAACGTCCTCGACTCGAGATTTTTCCTCAGTCGAGGTAAGGAATCATCTGTCAAACTCAAGGTACCTCGGAACCTACCTTAAGGAAGGAAGTGGCAAAGTTCGTATGTAATAAAAATGAATTTTGAAGACTTTATCGAATTACTTACGATAATCCTTACAATTATTTATCGCGGCGTTATTTGCGCGATGCAGATAATTCAAATTATGACGTAATGACTCCGTCGAGGAACCTCAAAGTTCACTCGAAATTGCGACTAAGAATACAATTTTAAAGGTGTTTTCGAGGCCGTCCTGAGTCGATTAAGTTTTGGAGGAACGTCTTAGAATATGGGTGTAAGGGTGTTTGTCTCTTTCTGTTTCAGTAGAAAAAGAAAGTGACAGTTGCGTTTAGTCTACACTGGCCTGCAAAATTAAGTATCACACTTTCTAAATTTCAATTTTTTCTAAACTATAGAAGTTAGAGATTTAAAATAAAAAACGTTTTATAGCAATTTTTATCAGCTTTCTTTGAAACTATAGTAACAAAGTTAAACTCTTTTTGAGTCCTTTTTGTTTCGAAAATATATCTTGTGTACTTAAAAAGTTATTGCAATTTTAAAAGTGTGATACTTATTTTTGCAGGCCAGTGTAGTTTAATACTGTCAAAATGTGCTACAGAATCGATAACATTGTATTACCGGATTTGTGGAGTCAAATTAATCTCATGTGGTGGTTAATTTATCTATTAAATAAATCAAGGTAGTGTTGCTAGGCTATGTTAGGAGTAAGTGTTATTCCTAAGGGAACGTACCCATACTACGTGACCCGTTCAGGGGGGAGGGGGGTCATCAAAATACCACGCTTGGTCACAGGGACGTGGGGGAGGGCTTAGGTTCACGTCACGTAGTCAATATCCTCTAGGGAAATCTTGAGTTTTTTCGAGCCATATTCAAATATGGCGCGCAGAGTTTAGCGCTTATTGAACTCGCAGGTGGCAACACTGTCGCACATATGAGTCAAGTATTTCTTTTTTTAACTTTCTGTTTGCAAAAAATGATTTCAAACCATATTTATATTTTACTACGTGAAAACTAGAGGGGGGGGGGGTATTGGCATATACTACGGGTGGTCACCGAGGGGGGGAGGGAGGTAAAAAATGGGCCACGTAGTATGGGTACGTTCCCTAATGAGTTTTATAATGTTAAATTCTATTATTGTGTAAAGGGTGTGGCGTAAATAGTGGTTTAGCATTTAGGGATCCACATATTGTATATTCAGCTATTAGATACCATAATTTGAACCATTTTTTACCACAAGTCTCAGAATAAAACATTTTTTTTTGATAATGCGACACCTTGCCTTACTTTGGCTGTAATTTCAACAAATGACATTTTTTAACCGACTTCCAAAAAGAAGGAGGTTACTATGTTCGTCTGTATGTATTTTTTTTGTGTATGTTCATCGATATTTTCGCCAATTGTGAACCGATTTTGATGATTCTTTTTTTAATGGATAGGGTATACTTCGAAGTTGGTCCCATTTAAATTTGGTGAAGATCTGATGAAGAACTTCGGAGATAGACAATGGAACTCTTCAATGACGAACAGTACGTATATTGTGATGATGTGATTATGTTACGAGCAGCGTCTGTAGTAGGTCCAACCAAGTTTTAATTAAAGCCACTAAAATGAAAAAAACAAAAACATTTTTTACAAAAAATTTAAACCAACTTCAAAAAATAATAAAATAATTACCATATAAAATTAACAGTTTCAGAAGTGCCTTCAATTTGGTTCAGCGTGGACCAGCACCGACTTCTGAAACTGTTAATTTTATATGGTAATTATTTTATTCTTTTTTGAAGTCGGTTTAAATATTTTTAATTTAATTTTGTTTTTTTTTGTTTGCCGAATACAATAAAAGTTAAAAAAAAATTGTGGCCTTTGGTAAAAAGTGGCTTAAGCTGAATATACGGCGTGTGGACTCCTAAACGCCGAACCACTATTTACGCAACACCTGTATATTTTACTTTGTTCGTCTCAGAAGAATAATAAAATGACTGAGTGGCTAATAACGTCATATTTGGTGAATCGTATTTCGTTCATATCAGACTGCTAATTTACGATCACTTCAATAATGTCGATAGAATAACACAACATCACGCCTGTATTCCCCGAAGGGTTGGGCAGAGGTGTATAGTAACACCCTCATTTCGCCGTCATGTTTAAGTCCCATGTAATAGGCGGCGAGTCTATTGCCATCAATCCGTCACAAATCCAAACTTTGGGCTCCTACTGAGGAATTTCACACGGAAAAACCCAATAACACTTTACCCGACATGGGGATCGAACCTAGTACCTCACGATGAGCAGTCGGGCTTGCCACCATTAGACTAACGAAGCAGTTTTCAAATTCCTAGTGATTTTGACATATTTTTATTCATATAAATACATGTCATCAAGACAAAATTTGTACAGTGTCCGCGAATTGAATGCATTCGAGGTCTGAGGTGAGGTGAAGCTCTCCTCTCCCCCCACACACCTCTCCTCACTCGCCCTCAAATTTAGTGCTATCCTTGTCATCTAAGGGTATTACAGAACGAAACTCAAGCATTAATCTCGGTTTAAAACTAGTTTTGAGTCGACTTTTAATTTAAGAACATTCCTCAAGCATAGATTCATTGATCATAGTTCAGCTGAGTTTAGCTTTATTCTAGATCGTTACTCAGTTCGTAGATTCGACCCCAAGCAGTGATTTGATCTGTAATCCACCAATCGATCGGCTCGATTTGAGTCTCGTTTCATCTGAGTATAGATTGGTGGCCGTTCTGTAATAAGACCGTTGCTCAAGTACTGATTCTATACTTAAACAGTGATCAACTGATTAAAGATCAAACTGGACTTGAGGAATGTTCTGTAATACGGACCTTAGACCACTAGCACATTCCCACACACGCATTCAGCGCTGCATTCAGTTCGCGCGCGTACCTTCGATATTGTTTGTTCCTACTTAAATATATTTTTCTAAATCAATTTCCTAACATTATATATTTTTATTTTTATATTCGGCGTTGTAAATGAAATAATATAAACGGTGTAAAAAGACCCTTAACGAAGCCGAAAGGCACTTATTCTCCACGTCATTGCGATATTTTTTTTGTTCTGAACTATGCCTGGGAACCTTCTAGTTACGGAGATATTGGAGGTCAAAGTTCCAACTTTTTCACAACATTTTTTTAAATACTAGTTTTGAAGGTTGCAAATGTACTTGAAATACCTCCATTACCCGTTTACTACTCATTGCATCTATCAGCACAGTGTTGTGAGTGCGTTACATTGAGCTTTACAGTAAAACGAATTTTTTTACCCCAAAAAAAAAGTCGTTTCCCAGCGACAATTTTTACGTAGGGTTACTTAGTTTGATGTACTGAATGCATGGTTGACGGCTTAGTGAAGGGTCTTTTTACACCTTGTATAATATTGTACATTTTAGTTATATGCATTCCTTAAAAATATAATTTTATGCAGTTTTCTTTCGAAAATGTAAATCTCAATAATTAATAAATGTTAATATCCTTCTATTATACTGAACCTCTAATCATGGAAGTGTTGCAATGTTGGATAATGAAATGGTTTATTTATCTGTAATTTGCGTGACGAAAGACAACTATGTGATGTATTTATATTTAATTATTTATTAACTTTTCATTTTCAGCGTTGTAAATTATTGTAAATAGAATTTTATTGTTAAATAAATGATTTGGACGATACTTGGAGCGTTGTTATTTTCATAATTTTAATATTCCTTAGTGAGTAAGGGTCATTTCACACCGAACTGGCAGCGGTTCGTAGCGCCTAGGGGCCGCAGAGCATTTTTCACTACAAAACCATTATCTACTTTGCTCACGTTGAAATAAGATTGAAAATCAATTAACACCACTAGTCCCTGAGACTCCGAAATCATCGAAGCGACTAGAAACGAAAGGTGATTTTCGATATTATTCAAACGCTAGCGAAGTCTATAATGGTTTGGCAATGAAAAATGCTCTGCGCTGCGCCTCGCCAGATCTGCGCTGGCCCCAGGTCGGCCAACGGTGATTATTAGGGTTGCCACCTTTTTGCAGTTAAAGTACATTGGTTATTATAGGTAAGAAAAAAAAAGTACCTACGTAGTATCAAAATAAAGTACAATTTATTTGTCTTTATTATTATGTTTAAAACATATTATTTATTGCTGTTTGCAGTTTGTATCAAATTAGTAGTGATGTGGCGCTGGCGAGTGGCGACATCGATTCAGCACAAATCGATAAATATCGTTTAAAAAAAAAAAACTTACAAAAAACTTTTCAAAATCCCAAAGAAATCAAATCACGCGAAGTAAAGTATTTTCGCGTACTTAATTGTTCTCATAAAGTATAGAGTACAATTACCTACCTGAAATAACGTACAATACTTTATTATAAAGTACTGGTGGCAACCCTAGTGATTATCCGCTTGTGGGCAATCGGCCATTGTGGGCTATCGGCTCGCGGCGTCGCGGGCGGCCGCGCGACTTATGCAAGTCTTTCAACCGATACTATGCATTTTAGTGATAGGGATAAAGTCGAAATTGGTTTGACAGTAAAACTGCCAGTCGCTGCGCTGTCGGCCGCTGTCACTTCGGTGCGAATTGACTCTAAGGTCCGTATTACAGAACATTCCTCAAGTCCAATTTGATCTTTAATCAGTTGATCACTGTTTAAGTATAGAATCAGTACTTGAGCAACGGTCTTATTACAGAACGGCCACCAATCTATACTCAGATGAAACGAGACTCAAATAGAGCCGATCGATTGGTTGATTACAGATCTAATCACTGCTTGGGGTCGAATCTACGAACTGAGTAACGATCTAGAATAAAGCCAAACTCAGCTGAACTATGATCAATGAATCTATGCTTGAGGAATAAAAATTGTACCTAAGCGACGATTTTGCGTAAACAAGTGCCTATGTAGTCCCGATGACAATATAATTATCTGATCTGATGACTATGTCCTGACGCTGCAGCCAAGTCCCCTTTGCCACTCCCCTACTCCACTGGTACAGTCAGCAACAAAATAATGTTAACACTTCAATTTTTTTAAATCGTAACCGAACATAATAATATTCAAATTTAATCGGAACACATGTAACAATAAAATAACACAAACTCTTGACTATTACATGAAATGCTGAATAGCAGTGTAACGAATAATTTTGCGTCAATTTAGATGTTATGTAAAAATAACTGTGTGGAGCAATTCAAGTATTATGCTGCGTCCAGACCTGCCGAATGCGCCGCTCGCGAGCTGCGCGCGTGCATTTCATGTTCGTACGAAGCTCGCGCGCCGTCCGCGCGCAAGCTACGCGCCGTACGCGAGCGGCGCAGGTGGTGCGCGCGTGCCGCTCGTGGAACCTGCCACCAACGTCATCTGTTTTTCCTTTTAGTTTTTGTCAGTAATGAAATAGCCGATGCTGCAGCAATTATGCTAACGACAGTCGTATGGTCCGACATCTTTGGAAGCAAATTCACAACTGAGGCTCATAGTTCAAACGCGAAAGAAACTATGTACGCACGAGCGGCGCGCGCGCCCCACTTGAGACTTGCCGGAGTTGCATTAGAGCGGCGCACCAAACGTACGCTGTAACTGCACGCGAGCAGCACGCGCGCAGTTCGCAAGCGGCTCGCGAGCGGCGCATTCGCGGCGCGTTCGTGAGGTCTGGACGCACCATTACGTAAGCAGAATTGTAGTAAGTTTTGACCCACCTTGACAGCAAAAGTAAGCAAAGCTTTTACCTCCCTCCTATGCTTTCATAAACATTAGTATATTTTTTTAACCGACTTTCAGAAACAGGAGGATTTACATAGCTCAATTCGACTGTTTTTTTTTTGTATGTTTGTTCCGCGATATCTTTGCTAATTGTGAACCGATTTTAATGATTCTTTTTTTTGTTTGAAAGAGTATTCTTTCGAAGTGGTCCCATTTAAATTTGGTGAAGATCTGATGAAGAACTTCGGAGATAGACAATTTGAAGTCGGTTTTATTTTTGTTAAAAAGTTTAATTATTTTTAAACTGCTCAGTCTTTTATTGTTATTCATGAGCAGTAGTTTTTCTGTCAAGAAAAATAAGTAAATAAATAAAAATTGACGTAATCATCATCTAGGCACCCCCGTCCCCCATGTCATCAAAAATAAGCTAAGCTAAGACCCCCTCATCCCCCTTTCGTGCTTACGTAATACTTGAATGGCCCATGTTAAGCAACTTTCGTTGCTGACCGTACGCAGCGGATCCCGCGTCTCTACATGGTACATAGGGTTGTCACCCGTACTTTATAATAAAGTATTGTACGTTATTTTAGGTAATTGTACTCTATACTTTATGAGAACAATAAAGTACACGAAAATACTTTATTTCGCATGATTTGATTTCTTTGGGATTTTGAAAAGTTTAGTCGTAAGTATTTTTTCGTTAAACGAAATTTATCGATTGGTGATAAATCGATGTCGCCACTCGCCAGCGCCACATCACTAATAATTTGATACAAACTGCAAAAAGCAATAAAAATACTTTTTAAACATAATAATAAAGAAAAGGAAGAAGAAGAAGATTTAAAAGATGAAGCGAAAGGGGTATGTAAGAGTCGTAGCATGTGGCGTTCTATAGTTTCTGCCTACCCCCATGGGAAAAAGGCGTGAGTTTATGTATGTATGTATGTAATAAAGAAAAATAAATTGTATTTTATTTTGATACTATGTACTTTTTTTTCTTCACTATAATAACCAATGTAGATTAACTGCAAAAAAAAGGTGGCAACCCTAATGGTACACGATGAAAATTTCGCCGGCATAACAATTGATTCTTCATGAAAAACCACATCTTCTTAGCCTTTTCCCAATTATCTTGGGGTCAGCTTCCAGTCTAACCAGATGCGGCTGAATACCAGTATTTTACACGGAGCGACTGCCATCAGACCTCCGCAACCCAGTAACTGGGCAATGCCGATATCCTAAGGTTAAACCGTTTGTCAGACTTTCGGGCTTCTGACTACCCGTAACGACTGTCATAGGTATTCGTATGACACCCAGGACCGACGGCTTAACGTGCTCTCCGAGGTACGGAGGGGTCTCGATTTGTAACAAATGGTCACCCATCCACGGACTGACCGCGGCAAGCGCAGCTTAACCTCGCAAATCTTACGATCGGCGCGGTTGTTATTTAGCCACGAGCCCCTCCTCCCTCTCATGAAAAACCACACGCTAAATAAAAAACAATGATAACCTTACTAACAACTTTATTAATAACTATACAAAGTCTACTATCCTAATATTACACAATCACTCGGCCGTCTTCAAGTCCTCGCTTCTATCCGTCAACTTTTGCCTTTCAAACATTAGCCTCAACGCCTCTGTCGCGGACATAGTAAGTCTGTTGTTAGCCCCAAACTTAGCGTCTGGTAACTCTGCGGTATTTAAATCTGGGATTTTGTAGGTGAACGGTGTCCACGGTCCCTGGACTGATGGGTAGTCAGTATATTGGTATTTACGGAGACGGGTGGTAGCGTTGTCCCCTTGCTGGGTACGTAAGACCTCAATCCATTTTGTTATTTCTGAGTGCGTTTTGTTGTGCATATTCGTCCATACACGGTCACCGTTTACTGGAAATAATAAAGGTTTTTTTTAAGTTAGTTGAAAGAGATTTAGGGAACATATGAGGTAAGTAGTATTGTGGTGCAATTTAGGAGTCAGTGATAGTACTATTTTTCAAGGTTATTGTGGGGTTTCTTTTTTTTAATTGATCAGGAGACCAACATCATCTCCTTTAAAAAAATATCTGAGTAATGACATTGCTTCAATTAGTTTATCGCTGTATCCGGAGCCGTATCATTTTTGGCCTTTTTTTAACCGACTTCAAAAAGGAGGAGGTATTTACACCGATTACGCTGAGATTTATAATCTGATTTACGTGATTCTTCTTTAGTTTGATGCGGAATAGTTGCCATTTGGTCCCATAAACATTTAACACAGTTTGGCCTAGTAGTTTTCATTTTAAGAACATTTTTATTTTTTTATGAACTTTTTAGTTTACGTGGACGATGTAATTATTCTACCTGATGTAATCTAGAAAGATCCTACTGAAGTTTACAGAACAACCTATTACAGACACTAAAAAGTAAAAAATAAAAAAAACTATGTTTAAAAAAACCGATTTCAAAAACTAAAATGTATAAAATAACTTAATAAAGATTTAATTTAATACACCTCTTATGCAAACCTAATACCTTTACAGTTTCAGAAGTCGGTGCCTTCAATTTGGTTCAGCGTGGATTAACACCAACCTCTGAAACTGTAAAGGTATTAGGTTTGCATAAGAGGTGTATTAAATTAAATCTTTATTAAGTTATTTTATACTTTTTAGTTTTTGATATCGGTTTATTTAAACATAGTTTTTTTTCTTCACAAATTCAATTAAAACTAAACTAAATTGTGTACTTATGTAGTTATAAGCATAGTCGTAATAAATGGATACCACTGTATTATAAAATAATAAATAATCCCTTAAAAAGCTTAAGTTAAACGGTTTTTATCTTGCAGTACCCCTGCAGCATTAGGCGTTGAGGATTGAAAGTTGAAATTGTTATAATGTTGTATTGTCATGGGAATTGAATTTGTGTGCGAAGTTTCAGGAGAATTGGTTAAGCAGAAGTAGTTGAAAAATCTGTCGAAAGATTTGAAACAAACAAATAAATGAAGTAATGCTATTTAAGACTGTGTAAAGGAACACCTTGAAATCATGTCACCTTTAATTATGTTTAACAAAACAAGCGCAAATAATATACCGGGAGTAAAAATACCCTTAACGAAGCCGAGAGTCACGTATTCTTCCCATCATTAGAAAGATTTTTTGGTATTGGACCATACCTGGGAACCGACTGGTTACAGAGATATTGAAGGTCAAAGTCACCATATTATTAAATGCTTTTCACGAAAATTAAGTTTAAATGTTATCACTAAACATTCTTCTCTACAAACATTATCAACATTTTCGAAATGTAGGCACAGTCTGCTGCGCGCGCGCTTACGTTTCGCGCTACAATTAAAAGCTGTTTTTTAATACCATAAAATAAAAGTAGTTTCCCAGCAATTATTTTTGCTGTATGTAACTTAGTTTTATGTACAGTATGTGTAGACTTCGGTTTCGTTAAGGATATTTTTACACCCAGTATAGCAAACGAAATTTACAACAAGGGAAAAGCACCAGACGTCACTCCTTCATATCTCTGACATAATATATTCTTTTTCTATCTTTGGTCGGCAGACTGAAGGAGTCGACTTCAAAGAGTTTGTTACAACAGTTTAAAAATGCGAGCAGTGCGTCCATAACAACTTACAATACTCAGCAACTACAACAGGTCCACGGTGTCTGCGTGGTTTCAAGTATACAACTATGCCGGGATTCACCTTGGCAAACTCCACTAAATCTTGTTCAATGAAATCTCTGGAAGAATACATACAATAATATTACTATCTGTTCTGTCTAGCCTTTTTCCCCAACTACGTTGGAGTCAGCTTCCTGTCTAACCAGATGCGGCTGAATACCAGCGTTTTACCCGGAGTGACTGCTATCAGACCTTCGCAACTCAGTTACTGGGCAATGCTGATATCCTAAGGTTAGACTGGTTGTTCGATCCCCAGGTCGGGCAGTATTATTGGGTTTTTCTGTGTGGATTCCTCAGTAGCAGCTCTGAATTTGGATTTGTGTCCGGTTGATGGCAATAGGCTCGCTCTCTATTACATGGGTGTTAAACATAACGGCGAAATGAGGGTGTTACTATACACCTCTGCCCAACCCTTCGGGGAATACAGGCGTGATGTTATGTTATATCAAAACTGTTATTACCTCATTCCCCGACTAGATCCATGGGATTTACAAAACTTCAGCACAATTCGTTGCAACTGACACACGTAGCGACCAACACCGTTCTGTAATGGCGCCCGGACGAAGCCGGGCTTCAGAAACATGTTCTTTGCCGACATTTTTATTGAATAATCTTAGAATTTTTGACTTTTTATTTACTCGATTTCGCTCTATTTTGAGGTTAGGTTGGAATATTGTGATTTTGTGATAATGACACTGACACTGACACCTGTCATTTTTCAAATTGCGTTTCGTTCGTTGCCTCACAGAGCAATATCTAATTTGCTATGATGTTAAATATGTAATTGATATTTTTTTGTAAATTTAAAAAAAATTGCTTTAAGCCTTATCTGGATGATTTCTTAAAACATATAATTCATTTTTAATGAAAACTTTCACCTAGTTGGTGTATATTTTACTAAGAACAAGAAACTATCTATTATAGGTAAGCTAATCTTAATAAAACCAGACTACTTATTTCTTTCGGCAATGAAGTCTCACTGGATAAATACCAGCAAATGTATAACGTCAAATCTACTAACAAGTTTTACTGTACAAGTTCACTTGTGCAAACTACTTTCACACAGTGGACTCATCCGCAGCAAGTCGACGTTTGCAAGTTTTACGAGCTAAGCGAGCAAGTAAAACAAAACTTACGCAATAAAACTTGTTACTGGATTCGGCGCTTGAGGATGAAGAATATGACTTATTTAAAATAAACAAAACACTTGATAATTTCAAAATATTTATTATAAAAAATCATAATCATATGTACAGAATCAACGATTAAATACAACTTTAATATAAAAGTTAAGAGAATGCATTTTGATTGCACATATTTACTGACCTTATGTTTTAATAGTTATTAAAGAATTATAGAATAAAGTCACTTATTCATTAGACGACAATAAATACTAGGCAGAATGAGCTCTGCATTAGTGTGTCAAAAAATATCACAATGGTGTCGATTCTGTTGCACACTTTGACAGGACTAAACTAAACTAAGGGTGTCTGTCTCGTTCGTGCTGGGGCTACAGCACTTTATCTATGTGGCAATAAGTTTTTATGGTAAGCCCGATGTTGCAAGTGACTTGCTGTCCAATATTTATTGTCGCCTATAGTGGCTAAAATTTAATAGGCCCGTTTTGACAGCTGTCAGATTAGAACATGATAGGTCAATTTCGACATAAAATATATACGGTCGAATTGAGAAACCTCCTTCTTTTTTGAATTCGGTTAAAAATTACTTACCAATTCCTTCCTCTCTCCTAATATTTTTGCGTGCCCAACAGGGTCCACGATGTACTATATATATTTACTCACCATCTATTAATACCATTGTGGAAAGCAAATAAAAGTTTGAGTTTTGAGTTTGAGTTTGAAAATGTACTGATCTGACAGCTGTCAAAACGGGCCTATTATATTTTAGACACTATAGTAAATAAGCTTCAAGATCAGTTATTACAGACATACATTATTTATTAGAGAGTAGGGGTACTAAATACACGCTTATCAGATTCTTTCGTCCATTTTGACATTTCATACAGTTTTACACACATTTTTTTAAGGTCTTGTACACACGATTATAAAAATAATTATGTACGTTGGCCCAGAGTAATTTTATTAAAAATAGCATTTTTAATAACACATTATGCTTTTAATACAATATGATTTTGAGCTTAATTAGTTCGTTAGAGAGGCATTATGATAATTATAATATTTTGAGAGATTATTTTAAGTACCGACACCGGTGTAGTGCGAGAGGGTTGGCTATCGGCTAGCCCAGCGTGTTATATTCCGTTTTTGGGAAAGGCCTATGCCCAGCAGTGCACTGCGATAGACTAAGTTCTTTAATTATGTACTAAGCTTTCGGCACTATGGATTTAGCCAGTTAGTTCATCAGACTTTTATTTATTTGCTAGTATTTTCTGTAATCGATGTACTTTTGGGTTTCTTCTAGCTTCAAAGAAAAGTATTCTAGTGGTTTATTATTCTAATATTACTTTACTGAAAGAAAAGGTAAAGATGTTATAAAGATAATTTGGAAAAGTAAAATGGCTGACTTCAAGCAATTGTTTCGTCAAAATTTTTAGTAATACACCAATTATTATACAACTTTTCATGATGTTTATTACACTTAAAAATAATAATGAGAAACATAAATACTTAATAATTATTGCACTTATTATTATAGTATACGTTTGATACCCTTTCTCTTCGGTACCCAGCACGAATTAACAAAAGAGTATAAAGTATTTTACGATTTAGCTCATTTTGTCAGTCGGATTAGTCGGTAGAGTCATTGTGACAAAACTAGCTCTAATTTTAGTTTTAGCTTATGCCCGCGGCTGCGTTCTCGTGGTATTTACAGTCAATGACAGTTCCACATGGCAATCGGGTATGAGGTGAGCCGTGGGGGTGAACGCCCCGCACACCCGCGCAACGCCCGCGCCATCTTAGTGTTAGCGCTGCACGAGTACGCATCGACCGCGTTCATCGGTTTCGATCTCGCTCACATTGTTGCTTGTAGTTGTGTCTTGAAAATGACTAGAAAATCGCCATGTTGACCTTTTGTTGACAGTAGGTATGTCAATACAAAGTATATTGTATACTCCTCGATTTTCAGGATAATTGGTTCAGTAGTCTAGTTCTGAAGAAGTCATAATATTATAGTCAGACAGATAAACTAACTTTCGTATATTAGAAGCTGTCACTTTATACGCACATGTGAGCTTACTACGGGCAACTGACTGTCAACAAATAGCTTATAATAATATTAAGCTCTCTCTTCGGTTGTATGATTTCTAAAGAACGTACCTACGTAGGTAATTAAGTATAGGTAGTTCTAATTACTTCCATGTAATGTCCGTAATTTTAATCCCAGAAACTGAATTGACAGCCACAAACGTCAATGTCAAACGTGAAAATAATTTTCATAAAATATTCTACTTTGACATTTGTGCCTGACAATTTAATCTCCGGGATTAAAAAACGGACTATAGTCAACTATGTACTAACATTGTTTGACTTTCAAACTAAATTATCGTCACAACGACCTCAAAATCGACTAACCACCAAATATTACTAAACCCATTCATTAAAACTATTGGTTTTAGTACACAATGGCTCAACAGATAGACACGTGCATTTTTATTTATGTATAATGTGTAGGGAACAATGGATATCTGTATCTAGCAGTGGACGCTAAAAAGCTAGCCTGCAAACGAAAGCAGAGACTGAAAAACAGAATGTAACTATTTATTGCCGAACAGCGTCCTTTTGTGTCCACAGCGACCGCAGAACAGTGCTACTGTCTGTGCCTCGGAACTTTATGTGATGTTTTTAAATTAGTAGTTCCGAGACAGCGACACGCCGGCTTACGCTGAAAACCAGCGCCGTGGTTCCGTGCCTTCGTGCACGGGCCACGGCATTATGCTGAGCGTCGGCCGTTTTGCGCGGTAGTGGCGCATAATATATTTCTGTGCCAGTTATTTTATTTTTATAAGTAACTATGTTATGTGCGTAACTCTCACGTGAATAAACAGTTTTTCTTCCTTTTAGCAACCCTATTAGTATGAAATACTTGGAATAACCTAATTTGACACTTTATAATTATTTGTTTTTATATGGTACTAGCTGATCTCCCGTCTCGACAAAACAAATATATTGTGTAAATATGACCACAATCGGTAAAGTCGTTCTCAAGTTATGGCGTGACCAAGGGAAATAGGGATTCATTTTTATAATATAGATATATTACATTACCATATAAAAAGTTTTGCAAATAATTCGAGTGTCTACTGTCGTTTGCCAGACTCTATTGATGATGGTGGTCTAAGGTGTATTAGACGACATCTATACACTGCATAATCTACATACTATAATGGGCTGTTCAAAATAATTCTCCCATTGTTGTATAGTCAGATCTCGGGTCAATGAAAGCGGTACACAGCATTTACTAACGTAGGTAAGTTATCCATCTGTGATAGAACAATCAATTCCTTTACGTTTGATAATCCAGTCTGTAACTAGCTTTATTTGCGTTTCATAAAATGACACAAGAGTTGGGTTTGACATTCGGAAATGTCACTACAGTAACCCAGCAGTAAATATTGCACATCGTGCTTTAGAAAGAGACATTGGCTAACTTCGGCTTTATAGAGCGTCATCTCTGTCGCACGAAGCGACAAAACGTCACATAGGTATGAGTGACAGAGACGACGCTCTACGTAGTCGAAGCTAGCCGATTATCTCTTTCTAAATCTCGATGTGCAATATTTACTGCCGGGTACTGTAATGTGTTCGAATTTTAACATGGATTGACGTTAACCTAAGTTATTTTAATTTTGTCGAGACCATTGCGTACTAAAGACGAATTATTTATTCTTTATTTCTCTCCTCCAATTGTTTAATTCTAACTGGCACTTGTACCGCTGGTAGGTCCACGCTTTTGGCTCGTCGTCGGCCATTTTGTATTTCTACGGGCGTTAGCCGCGCTTGTCCGGGCAGCGGTTCGGGCACCATCGAGTGTTTCCGGACGGGTTCGGGCGTGCGGAGAGTCCCACCTGTGGAGGGTAGTTGGTGATAATAATGAATTTATGTTGGTAGGTACTTATTTCAGACAGTGGGTGCTATGGAAAAGCGGTTTCGGCACGGTTTTGTACGCAAAAGATAACCGCTTACTGTCTGTACTTAAGAAAGTACATCTTTTCCTTTTTGTCTAGATTTTATAAATAATTAAACTATGTACATACAATTTAAGTGTACTTTTAGATAAAAGAAAAGCATAGAGAAAAATTAAGCCAGAAATACAAGTTAATTTTGAAAATATTTTATGATAAGTACAACAATATAATGTACTCGGCTAACATCAAATTAAAAGAAAACAACCAAAGCAAAAGTTTGATGTCTAAATATTTACAAATAACGGTTAATTTAAAAAAATGTTTTAATGACGATTTATTTACAACAATAACTAAAAAAGTATTCAACGTTCACCTGCTTACCTCGCAGGCAACTTAGTTTGAAGATAAACAACATAAAAAACACACGAATTCAAACACAAAACCATTAACTCGACTGACATATTACAGTTTAAGTGGAATCTTCAAGAATATCCGCATAGAGAAGAATTATCACAGATGTAGTGTCCTCGGGTGAAACCCATTAACTTCATTATTATAAAACATTAACAGAGACGTCCCGAATCTGTGAAGTTAAGGCAGGCCTATCCTTGTTCTACGAGATCGTTGTTTTTGGATAGAAAACAACCCATAGCTTCTCTTTTTCTATATAAAACACTTTAAGTTGTAGGTTCATTTGTCAATTCGTATTACGACATTGATTTAGCAATGCAAGCAGTTTAAAATAAGACATAAAAGTTTAGAATACCCCAGTCGTAGTCTTGGATTTTGAAATCAAGATCTAAAAAATAGTTTCAGAGAGTTCTGAATTAAATAATAGTGGCTTCCTGTACCTCTAGTATGAGGTACCCCGTGTAGGGACGGGTTAGAATATAAAACTTCCTCACGGCACGCTGGGAATAGACGCGTGTTGTAAGATACAACAAAACCCAGCACGCTTGGTGGTAGGATCTATACGGTCCGCCTGGCTAGCTACCACCTGAACATTAAAGTGAAGCCAAGCAGTTTACTGTGTTCCGTCGTGTGTATGTGAGAGCCAGAGGGGCACAGGGGAATCCCTCTATATTTCTGTTCCTTGGATTCGTGTGCCCCATCTTAGACCCTGTCTGAGCTTACTATGAGGTGAGACTAGGGCCATAAGCAACTAAGTCAAGAATAAAAATATAAAGGTTGCAAATTAAGAAAATGGCAATTCGCACTAGGAACTGCTACTATTTCTTCGAGCTTGAAATTTAGTCTCGTTGAACAAGAGTAAGCCTACACAATCTACAATCCACAAAACATTAACACAGCAATAGCTCCAGTACCTTTGTTAACACAGCCGTTGTATCAAGTGGTCAATGCTAGGCAAATTTTGACGCATTTTGATGATTTATCAACTATATTTAAACGTATAAACAGCAGTGATAGCCTAGTGGTGTGACCGTGTGACCGTCAAACTGCCAAGTTATAGGTCTCCAGTTGGAACCCAAAGCACGCACCTCTGACTTTTCGGTTTCATGTGCGTAAAAACAGTGAAAGTAAACATCGTGAGGAAACTGACATGCCTGAGAGATATTTCTCGACGGCATGTGAAGCCAAGTCAGAGGCCCATGGGCGGCATAAACTCTGACACCAGGTTAGTCACTAACCACACGAAAAGAAGAAGATGTAAATATACTAATGTGGACGGCTACAGATAAAAGAAAATATGGATGAAGTGTGTGAAAGATGGTATGGTTTGAAAGGAAGTGGACACTGATATGATAGCTGATAGAGATGTATGGACGAACAGGACTGCGTTGACCGTTGACCCTAAATATATTGGGATTTAATAAGACTTGAGAATGATGCAAGCTAAGAATATTGGTATTGAGGAATTTTATTGCATATTCAAATGCCTCATTGTCTATAGACTAGCATATAACGATAATTAAAAGAAATAAATGATGAATTAATTTCCGTTATCGAAAATAAACGAGATCCTGGAAGAGTAAGAGACCTTACTATAAGTCAGAAGTTAAAAAATGAGTTTTCTTGTTCTCGCACGAATGTCTATGGTTATTAGTAAGGGCTATTACGTATTCCTCATTGTAGGAACTTCGTCTGAAGAATAACGTCTAGAATGCGTTATCTAGAAAAAAAAACTACACATTTTGATACTTTTCATGGGTACCTCTCTACGCAATATTAAAAATGGTTTTGATTTAACACAAATGAAGTCGAAACGTCAAAATCTGCCCAGCATAAACCATAACACAGGGTGTTCAATCGCCGAACATTCCACACACTATAGCCACAAGAGTGCTCACCTATATACAGGGTGACATACCCTTGCGCCGGGGCTCCGCTGGCGGCTCCTCGGGAGGCAAAGTCTCGCAACCGTCGGCTCTCGTCCGTGCGCCTAGCTTTGGAGTGCTGGTAGAAAAAGGTGCTCGTGAGTTTGTGCTGTGTTCAGTGGTTGTTCTGTGCTGTATTCAAAGCAATGTGGTTTGTCTACAAGTTTTTATATTTCATCATCATTTCTAATCTAATATTATCTCTAGTTAACCTAAATATGCTTGTGCTAGAGGTGGTTTCAATAGTGCAAGTTAATAGTGCAACGGTTAGAGGTCGAACTCACGATCTCTCGATTGCCAGTTAGTGCTAGGGGAACTGCCACTTTTTTGCTATTGGTGCAAAATTATATCCATCACCATGATTGACCATCTATTAACAATAGAACCAAAAGTTCCCGAAAAAAAAAATTTACCGGGGCAATTCAGTGGATGTCGAATCGGATGAAGATGGAAGCACCATCCTCTTGTGCGCTAATAACAACATACTGCGATCACAAAGTGTGGTTATTATTGCAATCCTGACGACTATTCATTGTATCATTCTATGGATTTGTCCAAGCTGGGTAGCACGGTGCAATGAGACACGTATTTAATAAAACAAAATCTGCGCAGACGCGTGTGTCCCATCTGGGTGCCAAGTGCCATCGACGCGGCATCTTGCCACCCAGCTGGGACAAGAGACTGCTAATATGATACGTACTTCTGCTCAAACAGTATCTTGGTGAGCCGGGCGACTTCTCCTCTTAGTTGGTGCAGCTCCTTGTCTTTCGCCTTGGACTCTTGCTCTGCGGCGCGTTCCCGAGCGGTGAGCCGGGCGCGGATGTCATCGAAACTGTTTAATTGAAATATTGATTGATGCAATAAAGATTGATAAATTCACTATCTTAAATCATGGGTGATTTGGAGAATGTAAATTAGAAAATAGTTTAGAAAAGATGATTTTTAAATCAGTTAAACATTCTTTGTAATTAATTTAACAAAGTAACGATTAAAATTTTTGGAAAACATTGATGTATTAAGAGTATCTCTTGAAACTAAACATTTGCAATTTGGAATAAACTCTTTTGAGATCGACCAACAAAACTTTGCAAACATGTATTCAATTACTTGCAAAAAAAAGAACGGCAGAAATCGGGGGCTTTACCATGTTGTACTTACAGTTTCCTCAAACACGCGCACTTCCTTGTGAGATGGTCGATCTGGTCCCTTGAAGCGTTCTCCACTTGCTTGATCTTCGTAGCATCTTCTGACCTCTTTTCTCGCAACTCTTTCTCCCTCGCCAGTGCCTCTCTATTGTTAGTCGGTTAAGGGAAGACAGTTAAATTGTGTGTTTAAAATTTAATTTTTATGCATTGCCAATTGTTGGGTATTTCACCCTATATTTTGTGTCGCATTGACGATATATGGGGATTTTACCTTATTTTTGTCTTGCCAGTTATTATTTTTATATTTAAAGGAAATTAATTTGTGATGGGGAAACTCAAAAAATATCGCTTTAAATATTAATGTTAAGAAAAACTTTAAAATGTTAACATAATTAAACATATTAATAATTAAATATTCTTTTAAGAATACTTTTTTTAATTGGCCTTTTATGGCAACATAAGATAATAAGTGTATGTGTGTAAAACATTTTGGCGGCAATAACCAAAAATATTTTTTTATTGTATTTATTAAATTTTTCACACAAAATAATTTTCAAAACCGTATAAAAATAGAAAAACAAGTAAATACTTAAACAAATAAATGATAACAATTTGAGCAATGATGAGCTAATGATTATTTAAAAAGATGAAAACAGCAATGATGAAAGGTATTCAACAGAAAATACAGTTTTAGGCAACGATGAATCACTGATCAATCCCATTTTATAGGAATATTATTTATAAACGATAAGAATTTAATCTATACTAATATTATAAAGAGGAAAGATTTGTATTTTTGTATGTAACGAATAAACTTAAAAACTACTGGACCGATTTCAAAAATTCTTTTGCTGTTAGAAAGCTACATTATCACTGAGTAACATAGGCTATATTTATTACTGGAATAAAACTTCTTACGCGGGCGGAGCCGTGAGGACACAGCTAGTATTTTTTAAACAAAAGGAATTATTATTTAAAACATAGTATGGACACTATGAGAAATTCGGTGGAGGGATGCCTCATTATAATTTAGGCTAAACCTATATATGGTACAGAGGCTCTACTCAGAAAATCGAACTACAAAGCGTCAGCTGACGAATCGCACATTTTCCAGCGACAAGTGTTTCGGATCTGACGATCGATTCAATTTTCGCGATCCGACATTTTGTCATTCATTCACCCTACTCCCAAAAATTAACTGACATCTATTATTTCGTTGTTTGACAGTACTTTGATCGTATATTCATACGTTTGATGTACGTCATTGTTTCTTTATAATCTGAAACTTCGATGTTTGTTTTTCGGAGTAGGCCCCTGGGAGGTCTAGTGGTCGCAAGTGCGACTGCTGAGCATGGGGTCTTGGGTTCGATCCCCAGGTCGGGCAGTGTTATTGGGTTTTTCCATTAGGAATTTCTCAGTAGCTGTCCAGAGTCCGGATTTGTGTCCGGTTAATGGCAATAGGCTCGCCCCCTATTACATGGGACTTAAACATAACTGGTGAAAAGGGTGTACTAAAACACATCTGCCGAACCCTTCGGGGAATACAAAGCGTGATGTTATGATATTATAAGAAAAATGAAGTAGGTACCTAATTAAAGTTAAATTTTTTAAATGATTAGCTTTTAGGTTACATGGTCTTATATTTTTTTATATGAATTATTATGGTGTCTTTGGAATTTCGGTTAGAAAATTTTACTAAAGCTTCGTGTTACATACAGTATTATTTTAGGATGTAGACTAAAATATATTTAGCGGTCTAGTACCCTACATTACATTGCTGTTGTATTTTCTATTAAACAAAGATTCTAAATAAACGATGACTAGATAATAATAATGAGATACAATAACATGTTATGTGATGTGTGTATGATTTGATGAACTCAGTCCAATTGGCAGTATTTATAATAAAATTATACAAAGAAAAAAATAAAACTTTAGCAATTATTGTTATATTATCTGTGAATCTGTGATTATAAGGTTTACAACAGCGCCTCTATAGGTGGGTAACAGAACTAGCGATGATGAGTCTGTCAGCACAGACGTGACATAACCTGCATACTCGTGTTTTTCATAATGTAGTAAAGTAATTACTAAAGATTCTCATATTATTTTAATTTCACGGATATTTTATTTTTTTCTTTATGCAGTGTAATCGAAAATATCACCGAAATTTCAAAATGAATAACGCAGAGAACTAAACCTTTGTCATAATTTATAAATCGGAATCTGAAATATGAAAAATCTAAATGAAAGTAGCGGTCAGTTTAGCTATGATATTTTTTAAAGATTCTATGTCAGAATTATATGCAGAGAAATGTGTAATCATCATTAATTCCTTAATAAACCGATAGAAGCGCTGCTGTAAATTTAATCTGATGTTTGTATCTTTGTATGTTAGCTTGACGCTTTAACTAATCTTCGCGCATTTTTTGTCACTGAATAAAGAGCTGTATCAGTGCCTTTAAATATAAAATCCGGCGCAGACAAGTGTTTCGTCGTGCATGCCGGAGCATTAGGTCGGTGCGTTGGATTTTATACTTAAAGGTAATAGTGATACAGCTCTTTATTCAGCGACATCAAAAAAGTGCACGAGAATTTTTCCGTTTGGAGGAAACTCACTCTTACACTACGCTTGTGCTTTACGAATATCTTCGCAGGGCAAACGCTACGATAGCGCTCTAAATACTACAATCAAATGGCATAGCCAGGGAACTTTTCAGAAAGTTAATTTTGGTATTTTGAAACATTTCTTTGGTTTTTTATTGCACAAATTTACAATTCAATGTAGTCTTATATCTCCTTCACAAGCACCCTGGCTAAGCAGTAAGGCCTACCCCACATTTATATATGCGTAGGACGTGGTTTATTCCGTAAATTGGCGACCAATTTCGCACAAAATACTTATTATTATTTCTCCATGCTTGCAATTCCATGGAGGACATCAAGGATTTCATCAAGAATTTGTCTTGCGATAAAAATAGAACCAGACTAGTCAGGAGAGCGAGGATCAAAGCCGCAAAACTGCACGGGATCATCTACGTAAAGGCAAAAGTCGCGAAGCAACTTCAAAGCAACCATAACTCATTGTCATCTCGCAGAGTTGCTGCAATAAAATTTGTTTTATGGAACTACGCATAAAGAGTATGACTGAGGAGCTTCGAAAAATATTTGCGTTTGTGTCCTTTCCTGGCACAAATGTGGAGTAGGCTAGGCAATAAAATTTAAAATTGATTAGTCTGTCGTTTAGATCGACGCAGTAGTCTCGTTGCCAATGCCACGGCGAGCGCTAGTAGCGTCGCGGCCACCGAAACTTTCAGCGAGCAGCCAGCCCACGCACACAGCAGTAACACCAGGACGCCGATACTGTGTAATAATGAGGCAAATTCTAGCGTACTTTGATGTACCGAGGAAGATAAAAGTCTAAACGTTTCAAAAATTGGGAAATGGGACCCAAATCTGAAAATCTGGGATGAAATTCTTGCGGGGTCGGTTTATACTTAAACTTGGTACAATAAACCTTAAATGCTATCAGGTAATTTGAATGTAACACTTAATTGTAAAAGTTTAAACCATTCTTTGTTCATAAAAAAATCATTTATTAACATTTTTGTCATTACTTTTTTCTTAAACATAATTTTATTAAAATATTGCCTTTTGGACTGGTTTTTGTAATGATTCGTGAAATCGTGATGAATGTGTTCATGTTTAATGAAAATGTGGAAGTATAAACATTCTGAAAGGTGTCCTTTAAAAATCTTTACAAAGAAACATTTATGACGCCTACGATTTTGGCTTACTCATAATCTTGTTTACCTGTTACGATAAATTGAACGTTTCAAAGGGCGATTTAAGATAAGTGGATGATATAAATCAGATGATAAACAGTAGCAATGATCCTGGCATTCCTGGCTGACCAGATACTCGCCATGAAATAGGTGACGAAACAAATCGTCGGCCAACGAATAAAGTGGAAGACAGAAAAGATGATGTGAATGAATTAATTGTTGTCTTGGAAATATGAACGAAATTAATTAGAAAAGAAATAGTAAGTGGATAAATAAAAAGGTTTTATGAATATTGCTAATCTTAGCGAGGTAGCACTTGATTTCTGTCTGGTTGTTATATCAATTTTGATTTATTTTCAGCATTTTCAAGTAAATCCCGTTGTAGAAGTCTAATTAAATGTAATATGCCAATAACTAAAGACACCTTGCAAAATATATGTATATTTTAGAAAATAATGTATTCATAGAATATTATTTGTTATTAACCATGAAATATAAATAAAATAGTAGTTAACACTCCATGGGTGAATTTTGACATGCGATCATGGTAGCCAAATTTGTCCAAAAGACTATATTTCAATAAAATTAGTGTTAAAATTATTAGTTTAATAAAAAAATAAGGATTTTAGGAACAAATTTCGCTACCAATTGTGTTTGGTTGAATTAATGATTATTTCTCTAATGGGGAACTTTATAACCCGTATTTAAAGATTGATGAACTTGAACTGATGTGGATATCAGTATCCTGTTCAGAGTACTGGTATCCACACTAGTTGCTTTTCGACAAAAAATCAATCAATCAATAAATTAGTTTAATTATAACTTATTTTTTCAAATATGTCTTTAAATACGGGTCTTACCAAAGTTTTAGGTATTTTGAGCATACATGCATATTACAACATCGTCTACATAGACGAAAGTTATGGATCTAATGCTTTTAGTTTCAACAGTTCACTAACCTTAGTTCCTGCTCAGTGACTGCTAATGTTCTTCCACAAGCAGCTGCTTTTATAGCTAAATGGTCGTACTCGCTTGATTGCGACTGCAATTGTGATTTCAATTCTGGAATAGACATTTGATGGTAACCAGTTGCGGAGTCTACTAAACATGCGCGAAGCATAAAGTTATTATTTAAATGCTGGAGGGTATGCATTAATAATTATTATTGCTTATTTACTGCGCTTGGCAACAAATATAGCACGGTTATTAAATTCACAATTTATACTGACAAGTTGCCAGTTCATTGCCTATAAAATGAATGGTTTTCTCATAAGAATTTGAACCTTTACGAGTCGTTGATATATGTATATATTATAGTATATTATAATACATAAAAATGAATCGCCAAATGTGTTGCTAAGCGCAAAACTTGAGAACGGCTCGACCAATTCGGTTACTTTTTTATATAAATATATTCCTTAAGGCACAAGGAAGGTTCTTATGGAGAGAAAAAACATAAAAATTGCGTGGAAAATAGTACAAACAACACTTTTCTTTTCCCACTACAGGCCAATAACTTTTGACAGAACGAAGTCTGTCCGGGCACCTAGTATATAATATATATTACATTTTAGATTAACTTCTTATATCAGCATAAAATAAATAATTTCGTGTCGACACGCGCTATACGAGAAAAGTTCATGCCGAGGTGAAAAGCCAGTTATCAAGGTTGGTAGCTAGACTGACTGACTCGTATAGAACTTGTCTTACCGGCAATTTCTTCTAGCAACTCCTTCTCTCTTTTAACTCTATCTTCTTCTCCTTCCTGTCGACACTCTGTCTTCATTCTGGAGAGACAATTCTCTTTGTCTTCCATGAATTGTTCCCACTGGTCATCTGTAATTGATTAAAATAGTTATAGTAATTTTTTTCATCATTTTTTTTTTCATAGGCTAGTCATGGTCCTGGTAAAAGCGTCCGTGAAGCTCCTTGCTCTGCCATACCTCCCTGCGGCCATTAGTGTCCAGTACTACAGGCTTGCGCCAGTTCTCTTTAGCCAAGGAGAGCGGGCTGAATCCTTTGTCCACTGCGACTACAAATCGAGGCATCCCCACGTCGGCTTGGAGGAAGTACTCCCTGAGGCTGCACACCTCGCGGTTGTGGAGGGTCTTAGCATTTAAAAAGCCTCTACCCCCACACTTCCTCGGAATGTACAGCCTCATCACCGATGAACGTGGGTGATGCATTCGGTATGCAGTCAGCAGCGCACGGTCCCTCCTATCCAGGGCGTCAAGATCAGTCTGAGTCGTTTTTTTACCCGGTCTGACTAAATAATAATCCCAGCTGGTCTTAAAATAACTAATATTGCCATTATTAGCATATTATCCCAAACTACATTTTTTATCTATATTATGGCGAGTTTTCATGGTTTGACAGTAAACTACTGAAATTAAACCTTAGTTCATAAGGGTTAGATTGCCTTTTCGATTGACAATATATTCTCTTACCCATCTCCTGTCGATGTTGTTCTTTGAGCTTATTGACCTGTTCCATTCTCTCTGCTATGAGCTTCAGTCTGGTTGTTTCTAGAAGATTCTTTGCATCATCTGCCGCTGTGGATGCCTGTTCTTCTACTTCTTTTAGCTTTTCTGACCATTCTTCTATTAGTTCCTCTGTGAGGTACAATAAAACAAAAACGTAGAATCAATAAATCTAAGGAAATCTGTCTTTACAACGAAACAGTCAACTATAACTGTAATAACAGTACCTTTCTCTTTCTCGAACCGCTCGCTCATCTCCTCCACCTTGTTGGCGTAGGTGATGTCCGCCTTGTCCAGCATATGTCTCAGCTGCATGATGTCCCAGTCGGCCTTGCTGTTGGCCTCAGCGATGGCGCGCTCGAACTGATTCTCTTTGTTCGCTAGAACTTCTTTGAGATTCTCCAACTGGAAGAATAGTGAGTTTGGGTTAGCTGCTGTTTTATGTTCTTCGCTCTCTACTACAAGTATGTCAAGAGGATGCAGAATCTGTCTGCCAAGCGTAGTGCTTTTGACAATGTACTATGGCCGTAAATATTAATCGCCTACGGCAGGGCTTCTCAAACTTATTTTAACTGTGACGCCCTTGGGCAGTTGCCATATTGTTGCGACGCCCTGGCCTTCTTGCTATACATTTACCTACTAGTTCTAGTTCTAGCCTAATAACAATTTGTCAGAAAAAGTCCAAATAGCGTCTACATTTTTCATTAGAAAATAAAGAACAAAACAAAAACAAAAATGAAAGCAAACAAAAAATATAAAAAGCAAGCACACCCTTTTTCTGTGTTGGAAGTTGTGAAGGATTTGTAGACAACAGAAATGAAAAAAAAGTCCCCGTTTCTTTCAATAATACAACATGCTTTAAAACTGACAGTTGACTTAGTGTTGGAAGAACAAAAATTATACAAAATAAAATGTTGGGGTTACCAACACTCTGAGCGGTACTAACGGGTACAGTGCGCGTCAAATAAGTTGAACCAAGATGGCGTCGACTGCCAAACTTGAGGGGTTTACTTGTAGCCGCTGAAGAGTTCCACTACCCACCTCCTAGCTCCATCATCAGACCCTGAACACCAAGTGCAATCTATTGGGCTCATCCAAACGAATCATATGACCCGAACCTCACATAAATCATGCGGTCGACGGCATCTTCGTTCTATTACTATTACTTTTTACTGCTATTTAAGCAATGTATAGATACGAAATTTACAGAGTGGAAGGCGCTGGCGACTGTGACAGTTCATACTACTATGGTCGTCAACGTACTCCCTTATTTAATATACTCAACCATTGTTGTTACATATTTTCCTTAGACTAAGAGATTTTTGTAATACTTAGTGATGAAATAAACTATTCTATTCTTCTATTCTATTATATTTATTGGCCGCGCACTGTACTATGCTAAGTAATGGAGATAAGCTTATTTTTTTATAAATTAAGCAATAACGGTCAGTAACATATACAATTTAAACATAAAAGTCTTTTTTAAACAGTTTGTACTGTACACTCACCCTAGTAGTGACCTCTCTCAGCTTCCTGTCAGCATTCCTAACTTCTTGGTCAGCTTCGGCCCGGAGCTGAGCGAGCGCATTCCTGGTTCGCTCAGCGTGATTTCGCTCTAACGTTGCTCGCGTTGACGCGGCCGCCGCATGGTGTTCTGAGCGAAGACTTTCAACTGTCTTGCTGTGCTGTTGCTCTAGGCGTTGGATTTCCTGAAAATGGAAGAGGTAAGTTGGAAATATACTAGAATAGCTAACAGGTTTTATGCTCCTAAAGGCTCATTTACACGGTGCAAGTTTCTTGAAGCAAGTCTCATGCTATCTTTGTCTTTCTCTACGACAAAAACAGAGATAGCATGAGACTTGCTTCAAGAAACCTGCATCGTGTAAATGAGCCTTTAAGCAGAGTACTGTCGTATTTTAAAATAATTATTAGTGCTAAAACGTTCTGGCCCCAGGCCGAGACCAAGTCGAAGTCGACCGAGGAACAAAGACCTCGACCTCAGCTCATTGCAACATGAACTAGTCCATATAAAATATACTTAGCGTGCCTGTCCATGCCTCAGTTCGGACTTGGCACGTTTTAGCATAAAAACATAAATAACATCACGGTTTACATTCCCCGAAGGGTTCGGCAGAGGTGTTTTTTTAGTACACCCTCGTTTCGCCAGTTATGGTTAAGTCTCATGTAATAGGGGGCCTATTGCCATTAACCGGGCCCAAATCCAGACTCCAGGCTACTACTGAGAAATCCCTAATGGAAAAACCCAATAACACTTTACCCGGCCTGGGGATCGAACCCAGGACCCCATGCTCAGTAGTCGCGCTTGCGACCACTAGACCAATAAGGCAGTCAATAGCATAAACAATTCTTAAATTTTAAAAACCTCATGTGAAGGAAAAGTCTAAAGTAGATTATTTGTGGCAGTAAGTACAAAAAGTCTGTCATATAACTGGTCAGTTGGTGTGGCCAGGTTTCCTTTGGCTTTGCCTCGTTTTTTCGGAGAGCCAGGTACAGCAGGTGTCCGAGCAAGGGCGTGTCGGGAGGGTATGGGATGTGCCCCACTCAGACGGTCGAAACTGATCATACAAACGGAGATTAGATCCCAATAGCTTATGAGAAAACTATCTGATCATCGCCCTTGCCCCTTCCCTAGAAAAAGCCCTGCATCTATCTGCCCTTGAGTCCGAGTATAAAAAAGAAAGAGTGGCTTCCGAAGTACCAGGTCCCTGATCCACCGTGCTCACCCGTCACAGCCGGTCGTCTTTTCTGACTCCGCAGTCACACCGTTAATTCAGCCCTCATCAAGCTGTCTCCCACCCAGTCCTCTCGCAAGCAACGCCATAAGCTGAGGTCCAGGAGGCTGAGTCCCATTAGGGGTCGCCCTTAGTGCTGTTGTTGCTAGCTAGTCATGGTGTTAGTAGTAGTAATAGTAGTTAGCTTAGGTTAAGTATTTTACTCTCGTCCCCATTGGTTGGAGACCCTGTCTCACCAATAACTGTACGGTTACGTAGAAACGGTCTGCAAGACCATCTACAAGCAGTCGAATAGAAAAAAGAAAAAAACCGAAGTACCAGTGTAACAAAAACTCAAAAGAGTATTTTGAACAACTTTACTCGACCACCACTGCAAGCTACCAAGGTAAAATGAATATAAACAAGTTTCCACTAACCTTACGATACCTCTCCTCCTTCTCTTTCCCGCTAGCCGTCTCTCTTTCCAACAGCTCCTTCAGTCTATGCACCTCAAGTTTGAGAGCCTCTTCTCTTGTCTCTACTCTTTGCAACTGAAGCGTCAGGGACTGGACGGACCGCTGCTGTTCCGTGATTACTCCGCGCAGCTGTTGCAGTTCTGCCATGTGGGCTGGTGAGGGCTTGGGCTCCGATTGCAGCTTTTCTACTGTTGCTGTGAGCTGGAAGAAGACATTTATTGTAACTATTAGGAGTTTGAAAAGTGTTTTGATTGCGAGCAATTTTTTTATCAGTCAAACAATGTAGTTGATGATATGAGATAAAAAGGACGCCCTAGAAGGACATACATCGATGTTATTGGTGATGTTTTTCACAAAGGAGAGGTGCGTAGTACTCTCAACCGGCGTGCGTGTATGACAAGACGTATGAATGTGGATGAAGTGAAAGGAGTATGTAAGGATTGTAGCGTGTGTCTATTGTATGTATAAGATAGAGAACGACGAAGTTACTTTCGTATTTATACAAAATGGATGTGAAAGTTAGTTTGTCTGTGTGTCTATTTGTTACTTATTCACAACTAAACTACTGAATAAATTTTGATGAAACTTGGCACAGAGATAGCCTGAAACTCGGAGAAGGACATAAGATATTTTACTCAAAAATGCTTGTAATGTGGTCATTATTTTAACAACCTTCTTTGAGCAAAGTCGACGTTTCCGCGCTACTTGAATAGGCGCCAGCAAAGTTGTATGGAATTTCATTGCTGGTGAGTTTTAGCCACCAGCAATTTCCTTTGAAAATCCATTATTGTCGAGTTTTGTTTCAAAAATATTCTGGTGCAAAAAGTTTTTATTCATAATTTGGCTGTATAGATACAGGCAGTACAATCATTAAATACTCATTAAAAAAAAGCTAAAGCCCGGGGAAGAAACAAATCGTTACTTTAAATAAATTATTACTATACTAACCTTGTTTTATTTCAATTACTCGCATTGTTTGAGTGAAGCACTATATAAGCCTTGGTCCACAATGACTGCGCTGCTGGCCACGCTATGATGGCCTCAAGCTTAGGTTAGCTACGCTCTCGGCCTTCAAGCTTGGTCATCATTGCAGCCCTTGCTGTCCGCGCTATAAAGGCCTCGACCTTCGGTCTCGGCCTTTATTCCAGCTTGTCCATCAAGATATGCAATGCTGACCGAGCTGTGATGGCCTGGAGTTGCGCTACACTGCGCTCTCGGCTATCATCAGTGCTGCCAGCAACGCAGTCATTACAGACCGCGGCAGTAATGTACTATTTTATCAACATACCACGCGAGCAAAGCCGCGATCATTAACTAGTATTACGATATGCGCATCTCTTTTATATTAAAATATGTACTAGGCAAATAGAAACACGCAGATATCATGTCCTTGTTATGTGTCAATGACTCTGACGTGTTCTTCCAGCTCTCTCCCATCTTTTCCACTCGCAGATTCACTTCGTATGATAAAGTACTATGGTCACAGAAACACGCAGAGCTAACTTCCAAGTTATGTGTGTCATCCTTGTCGACTTCCGTAGTCAGCTTTTATCAGAATAAAGTACTAGGCTCTTAGAAGGACAAAGAGTATCCCATTAGCAGCTATGAAGACTCACCTCCTTGCTATGTTTGTTAACGTCCGTCTCGGGTGCGTTATCCAACTCGCAGTTAAACATTCGTTCTTAATATATTAAAGTATCAGGCGCACAGAAATACACAGAGCTTACCTCCTTATTATGTTTATCAGCATCCCTAGAACGCTTCTCCAGCTCCCTCATCTTCCACTCGCAGTCGGCCAGCATGCGTTCTGCGCGCGCGGCAGCTTGTGATCGTGCCGCCTCGTGGGCTGCCCGCCATTTTGATGTGTTCGCTTCGGCTGCTGTTAACGCCTAGAACAGAAAAGAGAATACTTTTTAGATGACGACAAGGAGTTATAAGGATAAATAGGTGGTGTTGATTTGGGAAGATCTTTAGCATACGATAAAAAGACGTTTAGAATCTGAGAGCGCGTTAAACAGTCGGTCCTGGATGTCATACGGATATCTATGACAGTTGTTACGGGTAGCCAGAAGCCCGAAAGTCTGAAAATTAAATGGTTTGACTTTAGGATATCGGCATTGCTCAGTAACTGGGTTGCGGAGGTCTGATGACAGTCGCTCGTACGCGACGGCCAGCGCCCGATCCACTAACCAGAGTAGCCAGTCGGTTGCGCACACTCGTGATAGGCTCACGCGCTTCGTGCCTTCGCCTTCGTTCTTTTTAGATTTGTTCAATCTAATTATGTCTTGTTGTGTTGCATTTCCTATGTTGTTGTCAATTACAAAATTATTTTATCTTTGCATGAACTCCTTTTTTTATCGTTGGTTAACCCTCATAGATGTCCCTCGCCCGGAGAAGGCGAGGGGGACTGCCGGTCTCTTACCGGCTAAAAACCAACGGTGTTCCTCCTCTTGACTGTTCGGCCGGGGTCACGATATTCGCAAAAGCATGCATCCTAACCCTGGCAGGTCCCGGTCCGCCAGCCTCTGGCGGACCTCTCCTCTGTGGGGCCTTGCCGCACATCCTCCTGAGCAGCTTGCACGGAACACTGTGCGCCGCCTTCTCGGGCATGCTACTGGTCAGGTGGCGGATCATTACCTGAACCCCTAACTACAACGGTTTGACGCTAAATACCAGGCTAACATTAATACAAAGAGCTCACCTCCTGCGCCTTATGTTCCTGCAGTATCTTCTCCTGCTCGAGTCTGTCCTTGTCTCGCTCGAGCGCGAGCACTCGTGACTCGAGCTCTGCTCTCTGGCCGAGAGCGTCCTCGAGTTCTGCTCTGATCTGACGTATCGATTCATCTGGACAGAGGAAAATCATAAGGTATTATAATAGCTGGATATCCATATACAGGGTGTAAACGAAATCATGTAATTCCTTCAAACCTCGTGATGTACTGCTGACATAAATTAACCCTGAACGATATAAATTTGAATTCAATAAAAAAAATACAAGTAGTAAACATGTGTTCTTAACGTAAGACATTTTAGCGCTCCGAGCGAATTGCGCGGCTATCGCTCACCACGCAGTCATTTAACTCGGGGCGCCAAAATGCCTCACGTTAAGAACACAGCATGTTTACTTCTTGTGATTATTTTTATTGATACCAAATTTTTCCCGTGCTGGGTTAATCTATGTCAGCAGTACATCACAAGGTTTGAAGGATTTACACGATTTAGTTTACACCCTGTATATCAGCCCCGTAGATCGCTTTCTGCAACGATTTTTATATTTGCCAATGAGTAATGGAACTTAGTATCCTGGGTGTCTAGATCGTCACGCCACCTACGCCGCGGCCGACCTCGACGATGTTGTCCTCCTTTAGGCCTCCAGTGAGTGACGATCATTGCCCACCTCTCCGGGTGCATTCGAGCGATATGACCAGCCCACTCCCACTTGAGCCTGGCTGTTTTATCTCCAACATCTGCTACTTGCGTTATAGAGCGCATTGTAGTGTTTCTAACACGATTGGTTAGTTATAATATGGCTGGTTTTACAGTGCCGCTTTCACCAGCGCGGTTAGTAAGCGTCGCGGGCCACGAGCTTTGAGTGTCTTGAAGCGTTTTAGAATAATCAGCGCGTGCGGTGGTCAGCGCGGACGGTCAGCGTGACTCTAAAACCAGCCTTACCAACGTACTATTACGTATTACCAACCAATAATATTTAAAAAAAACTTACCGTTCCGCCTGTGCAGCTGATCAGCTAAGTTGGAGGAGCAGGTCCTGGCAGCAGACAGCTCTTCTTCTAAAGACCTGCTTCTCTGTCGAATCAGCTCCGACTCCTTGTATGCTGATGCGAGCTCGCATTTTAACTCTGAAATGAAGAGAACATTGGTTGGACTTAAAATAGGCAGAAAACGTAGACCTTAAATAGACCACCTCTTCTCACCCCGCGGGTGTCGTAAAGCCGACTTACGCGGCACGTCATGTCGGGGAACGTGGAATGGAGACGGTCTTAGAGATAGCTTCAAGATGATGAGACGCAGCGTTTTAACAACGGACTGCAACCACAAATCCATATTTTGCCAAGCATGAGAAAGACAACTATTTTGTTTTCCCATAATATTATTGTTTCTGCATCGTGGGTGCGTTTACAGACACAAATCTTCACATGTACAAACGCCCAGACCCGGAACAACTATTTTTAGGTCATATAAATATTTAATCCGTGCGGAAATCGAACCCACGCCCCGTAGCGCAGAAGCCAATCGCTTAGCTACTGCAACAAACGTGTTGTCGGAATATGGATTTCGTCGTACTTACAACTCTCAAAAGTGAATGTTTACAAGCAGATTTGATTATTTACGAATACTCCAAAAATAACATGACTGTGTGGCGACATCTACCACGCCACATGTGAACTACATAGAAAGATGATTGTGTAGCAGACTACAGCGACAATAATGACAACTCTCTAATATGACGTCACAGAATTCTGCATCGCGATATCAAGATTTGACACGCAGATAGTATACTTATATACAATTTTCCCACATCAACCGTTGGGCAGTAGCCCGCCAGGTATAAGACCCGCCGGGTTGGAGGATCCCCCCTTCTCATTAGAGGAACACCATACTTCGTTCCTCTACCAACTGTCTACATGGAACAATGCGGTCGTTCTGCCTATTCCAACTATGTTGGTATCAGCTTCCAGTCTAACCAGACACGGAATACCAGTATTTGACACGGAGCGACTGCCATCAGATCTCTGCAACCCAATAGGCAATGTCGATATCCTAAGATTAGACCGGTTGTCAGACTTTCAGGCTTCTGACTACCCGTAACGACTGTCATAGGTATTCGTACGACACCCGGGACCGACGGTTTAACGTGCTCTCCGAGGCACGGAGGGGCTCGCATCCACGGACTGACTGCGGCAACCGCAGCTTAACCTTGCAAATCATATGAGCCACGAGCCCCTTCTTCATGGAACAATGTATGCCATTTTAACCCATCCCCCGAATCCATTAAGAATTTCTTTAGAACCAACGCACAATAAAGTTATCCATGACGTGGGACGAGTTCGGTCTTGCATCGGTTATTTTTAGCTGTGATGGAAACTTCGCGAAATAAACTTTAATTACGGGAAGCGATTGAGGAATTTTTGGCTGCAAAACATCCGTATGTCATCTATCAAAGTTGTCTTATAACATATTTTTAACCGACTTCCAAAAAGGAGGAGGTTCTCAATTCGACTGTATGCTTTTTTTTTGTATGTTTGTTCCTCGATATCTTTGCTAATTGTGAACCGATTTTAATGATTCTTTTTTTGTTTGAAAGAGTATTTTTTCGAAGTGGTCCCATTTAAATTTGGTGAAGATCTGATGAAGAACTTCGGAGATAGACAATTTGAAGTCGGTTTTATTTTTGTTAAAAAGTGATTATGTAGTAAAACATTTTATAAACATAACAACATGTTATCAGTAGCTGGTAACACTGGATAATGTTGACATAGGAGGGTAACCGTCAAGATTAATCAACGTACCCGAAGTTATAAAAACAGTGGTCGTTCGATGGAGCAGAGGATTCCATGTCGAACAGCTGAAGAAGTCTGACCTTTTATATCTGGTTTGCTTGTCCTCATTTTCTGATCTTGTGTTAATTATTATAATGTGAACTAGCTTCTGTAACTAATCACTAACCTAATTAAAAGTACTCTCAGTGGTGGAGAGTCTATGTTGGTTTCATTTACTTTATTTACCATGCTCCCAATCCTGACATACTGATATTAGCTATAACTGTAATGATAGATTCACCCCTACAAGATTCTGTTGTATGTATTTTATATACATCAATTTGGTTTGAAAAGTGTATTAAAGGGGGATTTGGACTTGAAGTCCACCACGCTAGTCCAGTGCGGGTTGGTGGTAGTTTTTGCCAGAGCCTCGTTCGTTAAATAGCAGTGTGCACACCATGGGCAGGTGAGGTTGGCTTGGGTCCATTGAACATGTTGTAAACCACATCCCATAGACTAATAAAAAAAAAAACATACCATCACGCCTTGTATTCCCCGAAGCGTTCGGCAGGAGTGCTTTTAGTAAACCCTCATTTCGCCAGTTATGTTTAAGTCCCATGTAATAGGGGGCGAGCTTTTGCCATTAACCGGGCACGAATCCAGGCGTGCGTGTATGACAAGATGTATGAATGTGGATGAAGCGAAAGGGGTATGTAAGAGTCGTAGCATGTGGCGTTCTATAGTTTCTGCCTACCCCTATGGGAAAAAGGCGTGAGTTTATTTATGTATGTATGTATGTATGAATCCAGACTACGGGCTGCTACTGAGAAATTACTAATGGAAAAACACAATAACACTTTGCCTGACCTGGGGATCGTACCCCATGCTCAGCAGTTGCGCTTGTCACCATTAGACCAATGAGGCAGTTTTTATAGTTTTTTTTTTATTACCACTCAAAATGTTTTTTTTTTAATTCTACTAGCTTGCTTTAGTTACTAATTCAGAAAATGGATCTTCTAATCCGTGACCCCAAATATGACTTAAAATGTAAACACAGCAGATCATAGCTGAGGATAGGTAGATTTTAGCGTATCTTTTATGAAATCTTTGAACAGCTATTTCTCTTAAACTATTGACTTTTGGGGAAAGTTGTAGAACAAAAGTTATCTATTACTAGCGGCCCGTCCCGGCTTCGCACGGGTGGACATTTTTCCCGTTTTTGCAACATTTTTCAATTATGTTCCGCTCCTATTGGTCGTAGCGTGACGTTATATAGCCTATAACCTTCCTCGGTAAATGGACTATCCAACACAAAAATGATATTTCAATTCCAACTAGTAGTTCCTGAGATTAGCGCGTTCAAACAAAAAACAAACAAAATCTTCAGCTTTATAATCTTTATATAATTCGACTGTACGTGTGTATGTCACTGAACTCCCCCTAAACGGCTAGACCGATTTGAATGATTTTTTTAATGTGTTTTGGTGGCGCCCTGGGTGGTTTAGATTCACAATTGGATCCGGTAGGTGGCGCTGTTGTCGGTATGTCACCAAATTTTTAGGGCAGGACGACGCGACGTCTGCCAGCTCCGCTAGTATTAGTATGGATTATGGGTACTTTAACACCCCTTTGGATTAATACGCCCTATCCGACTAACCTTGTAACTACTAAATGGGAAAATTAGAAAAGAGATATCGATAAGTACCTTCTGCACTTTCACTTAAAACGCATAATATTTGTCTTCAAGTTTTCACTTTTTGTCGGAACAGTTATTTTCCAATAATAGTGACCTTTCTAGTCGTTTAATTACTTTGAATTGAAAAGTCAACTTACATTGGCTATAGTTAAAGGTATAACTTTCTACATTGGGTAGCTATTAGCTAAGTATAGATGGGTGATAAAAATCGCAGCTGCCGACTGTGGTAACCAGTGTTAGATTCCCAAGGGAATTCTGCAAAGCGTTGTATTATTGTGTGCTTTTGATGAGATAAATTGCTGCACCACGGTGCAATAGGGAGGCGAACGCAAGACGATAACAGATGGCAGGACTGCCGATCAGAACGAGTTAAATTAATATCCTTGACCTTATTAATATTATAAACGCGAAAGTTTGTATGTATGTATGGATGTTTGTTACTCTTTCCCGCAAAAACAGCTGAACGGATTTGGATGAGATTTGGTACACAGATAGACTAACACCCATATTCTAAGACGTTCCTCCAAAACTTCCTCGACTCATACTCGACTCAGGACAGCCTCGAAAACACCTTCAAAATTCTATTCTTAGCAATTTCGAGTGAACTTCGAGGTTCCTCGAGAAGTCATTACGTCATAATTTGAATTATCTGCATCGCGCCAATAACGCAGCGATAAATAGTTGTAAGGATTATCGTAAGCATATTCGATAAAGTCTTCAAAATTCATTTTTGTTACATACGAACTTTGACACTTCCTTCCTTAAGGTAGGCCCCGAGGTACCTTGAGTCTGATAGATGATTCCTTACCTCGACTGAGGAAAAATCTCGAGTCGAAGACGTTTATGTCAAGTCGAGGTGGAGTCGAGTCGAGTAAGTTTTGGAGGAACGTCTTAGAATATGGGTGTAAGCCTTGGATTAACATAGGATTACTAATATTATAAACGCGAAAGTTTGTGTGTACGTATGCATGTATGGATGTTTGTTCTTCTTTCACGCAAAAACGGCTGAACGGATTTGAATGAGATTTGGCACACAGATAGACTATGCCCTGGATTAACACATAGGATACTTTTTATCCGGGTATATCAAGTAGTTCCCCTAGGATGCGCGTGGAACCGCGGGTAATAGTCTAGTTACCAAAAATCTCAAACAGTCAAATTGATTTGGTACCAACGATGGTGGCGCAATAAGTTTACCCAATTGATTTAAATGATATTACTTCTTTTAATAGTGAGGGTCATGGCTAATTACCAACCGCACGGATCATACGATTTGCGAGATCAAGCTGCGGTTGCTGCGGTCAGTTCGTGGATGGGTGACCGTTCGTTACATATCGAGACCCCTCCCGGTAAAACAGTCGGTCCCGGTGTCATACGAATAGGTACCTATGACAGTCGTTACGGGAAGTCAGCAGCTCGAAAGTCTGACAACTGGTCTAGCCTTAGGATATCGGCATTGTCCAGTAACTGGGTTGCGGAGGTCTGATGGCAGTCGCTCCGTGTAAAATACTGGTATTCAGCCGCATCTGGTTAGACTGGAAGCTGACCCCAACATATTCGGAAAAAGCTAAGCAGAATGAATAATTTATTGGCAGTTACCAGGTTACTATAAATCTATAGAAGTTTAAATTGGATTCGAATACATTAATTCTAATTTTAAACTATCGTAATCTGTCATTCGATGTCAGAACAAGAAATATGGCCGCCATTTCGAATTCCGATCGTTCCTAACAATTTGTTTGACAGTTTCGACTCGGAACGGCATCATTCTGGAAGATTGGTCGCTTCAACGACAGATAAACTCGCTAATAAAAGAAATGGCGTCTTATTTTTGTGGTGATAGGGGAAACTGAGATAAATGTATCCTGTGGTTTATAAATTGAGTGTCGTTGGGGAAAGCAGACGTTTTGCAGACTAAATTGTTTTTACCACAGAAATCTAAATAATTTTTGTTGTGATATTTATTAATATTCATCGCTAGTGTTGTGACTCGGTTCGTCGGATTGTCGCCGAGGTTTGTAACGAGTGTTCTTCTTTCTTTCGTGTGGTTAGTGACTAACCTGGTGTCACATTTTATGCCGCCCATGGGCCTCTGACTTGGCTTCACATGCCGTCGAGAAATATCTCTCAGGCATGCCGGTTTCCTCACGATGTTTTCCTTCACCGTTTTTAAGCAAGTGATAATTATACAATACGCATATGAATCCGAAAAGTCAGAGATGCGTGTCTTGGGTTTGCACTCGAGACCTATGACTTGGCAGTCCGACGGTCACACCACTAGGCTATCACTGCTGTTATATAACGGGTATTGTTCATGAAGGACGGTTGAATAATGTCAGCAACTTTTTCATATGACTCGAGTCCACCTCCCGACTCATGGTCAAGACGGAAACAGCCGAACGTTACCGAAAGAGCTTCGTAGCCGATTGCAAACAAGTACAAAGCCCGAACAATGATAGTACTGAGAAAATCTTCATTGTTACTGGAAGTTTTGTTAATAGCGAAAACTAGTACGCAATTCAGTAAGCCTTGCATAAACGTTTGACGTCTACACCCATATTCTAAGACGTTCCTCCAAAACTTACTCGACTTGACTCCACCTCGATCAGCCTATAATTGACATAATCGTCCTCGACTCGAGATTTTTCCTCAGTCGAGGTAAGGAATCATCTGTCAAACTCAAGGTACCTCGGAACCTACCTTAAGGAAGGAAGTCTCAAAGTTCGTATGTAACAAAAATTAATATTGAAGATTTTATCGAATATGCTTACGATAATCCTTACAAGTAATTAATACAATTTTGAAGGTGTTTTCGAGGCCGTCCTGAGTCGAGTATGAGTCGAATAAGTTTTGGAGGAACGTCTTAGAATATGGGTGTTAGTATCGTAAACGTATCGCTTATGTATTTTGATTCAAAAATACAACTGTCTTAGGTATAACATTTTGAATTATTTTTTTGCGACATGCACAAATTATAAATAGATTCCAATTTAATGAAATAGTATGTGCGAAACGAGTATTTCCGATTCAAAATTCAGACATTTGCGCCCCGAATTACATGAGCGCGCGGCGAGCGATACCATACCGCGCAATTCGCTCGGGGCGCTAAAATACCTCACGTCAAGAACACATGTTTACATCTTGTAATTATTTTTTATCGAGTCTATCACCCATATTCTAGGACGTTCCTCCAAAACTTACTCGACTCGACTCCACCTCGACTTAACCTTTTTCACTACCATCGGTAGTTATAGTTGACATAACCGTCCTCGACTCGAAATTTTTCCTCAGTCGAGGTAAGGAATCATCTGTCAAACTCAAGGTACCTCGGAACCTACCTTAAGTGAAGGAAGTGTCAAAGTTCGTGTGTAACAAAAATTTATTTTAAAGATTTTATCGAATATGCTTACGATAATCCTTACAACTATTTATCGCGGCGTTATTTGCGTGATGCAGATAATTCAAATTATGACGTAACGACTCCGTCGAAGAACCTCAAAGTTCACTCGAAATTGCGACTAAGAATACAATTTTGAAGGTGTTTTCGAGGCCGTTCCGAGTCGAGTATGAGTCGAGTAAGTTTTGGAGGAACGTCTTAGAATATGAGTGTATAACTATCCCGTGCAGTGTTAATCTATGTCAGCAGTACATCACGAGGTATGAAGGATTTACATGATTTAGTTTACACCCTGTATAGTAGAATTTTCCTCCTACATAAAACACAAATACTTTAAATCCAAATATTCCTCAAAAATATCTTTCAGTGTTCAAAGAAAGACGTTGTCGTCAACGTACATTCAATGTCCGTAAACAAAGAAATACATCCACATCATTGTACTGAGAAGTGAGTCACAATGACATACGATATAATGTAATGGCTTACGAAGCTTCGAAGAAAGTGAGAACTGGCTAAGAGCCAGGTAGGAACGATACAAACTTTGTACTGCGGTGATATATTTCGAAATTGTTAGACAATTCATTCACCGTTTTTATTTTTCAACACATTTGCTCGTAATGTGGCTCTTATGGCGCCGTTTTTAGGGTTCCGTACCCAAAGGGTAAAACGGGACCCTATTACTAAGACTCCGCTGTCCGTCCGTCTGTCACCAGACTGTATCTCATGAACTGTGATAGTTAGACAATTGTAATTTTCACAGATGATGTATTTCTGTTGCCGCTATAATAAAAATTACTAAAAAACAGAATAAAATAAATATTTAAGGGGGGCTCCCATACAACAAACGTGATCTTTTTTGCCGTTTTTATAGATAATGGTACGGAACCCTTCGTGCGCGAGTCCGACTCGCACTTGGCCGGTATTTAGGTTCGTAATGCAGCTTATTAAACACGCGTGCTTTTTCCTTTTTTTTTAAATATTAGCAAAGCGTTTTTATGTCTAAAAAATTGTATTAACTAAACGTTTCTTTTGAATAAATAAACTGTGGCAATAAAAATATGATAAATAAACATTTCATTTTATTAAATTACTAGCGGCCCGTCCCGGCTTCGCTCGGGTGGACATTGTTCCCGTTTTTGCAACATTTTTAATTTATGCTCCGCTCCTATTGGTCGTAGCGTGATGTTATACAAGGTTAGTCGGAAAGGGGGTACTAAGCCGCGGGCCACCTATAGTATCACTGATGACTATTTTAAAGCAAGTGTTAAAATTTCAAAATTTGATAATTTTTATTTGCATGCAAAAAGATTTTTATTTTAGTTGTTTCAAGAACCTAAATTGTAAAAACAGCTGATCATAGCTATGGACAGATAGATTTTAGCATATTTTTTACGAATTCTTTGAAAAGCTATTTCTCTTAAACTATCGAGTTTTGGGGAAAGTTTTAGAACAAACGTTATCCCTTATTATGGTTACTTTAACACTCTTTCGGCTTAGTACCCCCTTTCCGACTAACCTTGTATAGCCTATAACCTTCCTTGATAAATGGACTATACAACACAATAAAAAAACAATTCCAACCAGTAGTTCCCGAGATTAGCGCGTTCAAACAAACAAACTCTTCAGCTTTATAATATTAGTATAGATTTATTTTTGTCAATTAATTAACAATAGTTAATTGATGTTATAAACACAAATATTCAGTTTTTTTTTCCAATATTAGGCTGTTCGCCCTTTGGTCTTTCACCTGCGCGCGTATAGCTAACTCGGCCACAGGCACGGAAAAAAGAAATCCACGCGCCATTTTTCATAACACAAATAGGTACTTATCAAAATAACCAACTTAGCTTATTAGTATATTAATGTACTATTTATATTCCACAAGATTCTTTGACCATTCCTTCACTGTCCAGGCCAAACGCTTGTGGAATGCACTACCTGTACCTGTAAGGCGTGCTCAGTCATTGGTTTATTTCTAAAGAATGGTTAAAGAATATTATCTTGCTCTATACATACATACATAAACTCACGCCTTTTTCCCATGGGGGTAGGCAGAAACTATAGAACGCCACATGCTACGATTCTTACATACCCCTTTCGCTTCATCCACATTCATACATCTTGTCATACACGCACGCCGGTTGAGAGTACTACGCACCTGACCTTTGTGAAGAACATCACCAATAACATCGATGTATGTCCTTCTAGGACGTCCTCTACCGGCGTTCCCATTAACAACATCCGCCTTATAAATTCCTTTTGTTAATCGCCGTTCACTCATTCTCTCAACATTACCAAACCACCTAAGCATACTCCTTTCAATTTTTGTCACTACATCATCTTTTAAACCGCAACTTTGTCTAATCTCTTCATTTCTCAATCTATCATTCAAAGTTACACCGCACATACTTCGCAAGGAACGCATTTCCACGGCATTTATTCTACTTTCATGCCTCTTCTGCCACGACCAACATTCACTTCCATACATAAGCGTAGGAATTGCTTGCTCTATACTCGTTCATAAATTATCTGTATGTATAATTAATTATGTATGTACCCTATTTGAGTATGTAATGTATATTTAAAATATGTATTGTAATTATATAATTATTTGTGTTATTATATGTATTTATACTTATTATTTAGTTGATTCCAGGTTCTTAGTAGGTTACATATTTGTACGCTGCAAACTGCCCTTTATTTTATTCTTAACAATTCTTTCCATCCAATGGTTGTCTGGAAGAAATTGCTTTAAGCGACAAGACCTCCATTTGTACTTCTTTCTTTTCCTAATAATGTGTACTCCTTCTGTTTTATTTCTTTTAGTGTGCAATAAAGTATATCTATCTATCTGGATACCTAAAGTTGTTTTTGTCCTCGCAAGTGTGTTGAAAAACGTCGCATGAAACGCGTGTGCATTGATCATTACACTCTCGGCTCCCTTATCGCGCTCGCCTGCGGGTCGCTCGTATCATACCGCCATGCAACGTTGCTATGGATGCGTTTGATATTCACCAATCATATTCACTGGTTCACATAGCATAGCACTGGTGGAAACTGATTCAACTAAGCTATGTTTTTATATGGATGCGTGCTGTGGATGCGTGCTATGGATGGTCGCGAGTGGTGTAGCTATGTGCAGATCAGAGTACCACACATACAGCTACCTTGCGGCGGCGCATTTTCATAGCACATCTTACTCGCTCACACAGCTTAGCATCAGTGGAAACGGTCACATAGTTTCGTAGCTTAGCTTTTAACATAGCTGCATAGCACATCTCTGGTGGAAAGGCACCCTTATGGCCAAGATAGCACACTTGTATCATAATGTCCTATTATTCAAGGGAGTGTTTGCAAATTAACTTTATAGGTGTTTTACATTTACATTCTACATTTATAAAGAAGATTTACGAGGATAAGCTGCGCTTGCCGCGGTCAGTCCGGAGATGGGTGAACGTACGTTACAAATCGAGACCCCTCCGTGTCTTAAAGAACACGTTAAACCTTGGTGTGATAAAAATACCTATGACAGTTATTACGGGTAGTCAGAAACCCGAAAGTCTGACAACCGGTCTAACCTAAAAATATCGGCATTGCCCAGTAACTGGGTTGCGGAGGTCTGATGGCAGTCGCTCCGTGTAAAATACTGGTATTCAGCCGCACCTGGTTAGACTGGAAGCTGACGCCAACATGGTTGGGAAAAGGCTAGGCAGAACGATCTGTAATCTAAATAAAGCTTTTAAAACTCACGTTCAATCTCTTGATCCTTCTCCTCGATCTCCTTCCTATAGGCGGAGATGAGCTCCCTGGACCGCTCGGCCTCCCCGCAGCGGTTGTCAGCTAGCTCTGTCAACGCTGCCACTTGTGACTGGAACTTTGATTCTTGAGATACGAGGGTTTTCCTGTGGAGAAGATGGTGTGTTAGTTTGATTTGCATGTCATCCTGGTAGGTATACAAGGTTAGTCGGAAAGGGCTAAGCCGCGGCCACCTAAAGTATCACTGATGACTATTTGAAAGCAAGTGTTAAAATTTCAAAATTCGTTAATTTTTATTTTCATAAAAAAAGATTTTTATTTAAATTTTTTCAAAAATAAATCATACCTTCTTTGGTTATGAATTCAGAAAATTAATTTTCTAATCCTTGACCCCAAATATGACCTAAATCGTAAAAACAGCTGATCATAGCTATGGACAGATAGATTTTAGCATATTTTTTACGAAATCTTTGAAAAGCTATTTCTTTTAAACTATCGAGTTTTGGGGAAGGTTGTAGAACAAAAGTTATCCATTATTATGGGTACTTTAACACCCTTTCGGCTTAGTATCCCCTTTCCGACTAACCTTGTATAAGGTCCAACCAAAATACCTGGACAACTTTTTATACAGTGTTCAGTACATTTATCTAAACATATAAAAACGAGTTCCAAGTGTTTTTTGTTTCTAACCAAATTTAACGTGTGGTTTTTATTATTTTTTCGCTCTACACCTCACTACAGTAAGAAATCAGTCAAAAACACATTTGAAGTCGATGAAATAACAAAAACGAAAAATTTTCCGAAAAACATGGCAAGTGGTCTACAAGATAAAATAAAAACTTTTTTACAAAAAATTTAAACCGACTTCAAAAAGAATAAAATAATTACCATATAAAATTAACAGTTTCAGAAGTCGGTGCTGATCCACCTGAACCAAATTGAAGGCACCGACTTCTGAAACTGTTAATTTTATATGGTAATTATTTTATTCTTTTTGAAGTCGGTTTAAATTTTTTGTAAAAAGATTTTATTTTTTTCATTTTAGTGGCCTTAATTAAAACTTGGTTGGACCTACTAAAGACGCTGCTCGTAACAATTATGTTATCATCACATCATCACAATATGCGTACTGTTCGTCATTGAGGAGTTCCATTGTCTATCTCCGAAGTTCTTCATCAGATCTTCACCAAATTTAAATGGGACCAACTTCGAAGTATACCCTATCCATTAAAAATAATCATTAAAATCGGTTCACAATTAGCGAAAATATCGTTGAACATACACAAAAAAAAAAAACCTTTTTGGAAGTCGGTTAAAAAAGTTTGGGGACCTCTGCTTTAGACGTTTGGATTTTAGATAAATGTAAATCTAATATCAACCGATTTCGTTGTACGGTTGGTTTGGTGAATCTGAAATCGACATTTGTGCGTGGTTGTTTAGGATGTGGTGAAAATGGTTGCTGTAAACATCAAATTGATGTCATCCGATGTTTGGATGGTAATCGATATTAGATGTGACTTGATACATCGGACTCTTGCCTAATTTCTTCACAAGGATCTCTACTCTCTACTTATCTCTTAGGCGCCTTAGGGCCAGCGCAGATTTGGCGAGGCGCAGCGCAGAGCATTTTTCATTGCCAAACCATTATAGACTTTGATAGCGTTTGAATAATATCGAAAATCACCTTTCGTTTCTAGTCGTTCGATGCTCTCGGAGTCTCGGGGACTAGTAGTTGTGTTAATTGATTTTCGATCTTATTTCAAAGCTCACAAAGATGATAATGCTTTGACAGTAAAAATGCTCTGCGCTGCGCTTCGCTAAATCTGCGCCGGCCCTTTGACGCCACACACGGGAGAGAGAGGGATAGCCTATTATTTTACGAGAACCACACAGCCAAGTCTGAATAAAATATAATGTTCTGCTTAGCTTTTTTCCAAACTATGTTGGGATCAGTTTCCAGTCTAACCAGATGCGGCTGAATACCAGTATTTTACACGAAGCGACTGCCATCAGACCTCCGCAACCCAGTTACAGGGCAATGCCGATATCCTAAGGTTAGACCGGTTGTCAGACTTTCGGGCTTCTGACTACCCGTAACGATTGTCATAGGTGTTCTTATGACACCAGAGACCGGCTGTTTAACGTGCTCTCCGAGGTACGGAGGGGCCTCGATGTGTAACGAATGGTCGCATCCACAGGCTGACTGTGGAAAGCATAGCTTAACCTCGCAAATCGTATGATTCGCGCAGTTGTTAATGAGCCACGAGGCCATCAAATGGAATATCTTCTTCTTCTTTTCGTGTGGTTAGTGACTAACCTGGTGTCAGAGTTTATGCCACCCATGGGCCTCTGGCTTGGCTTCACATGCCGTCGAGAAATATCTCTCAGGCATGTCGGTTTCCTCACGATGTTTTCCTTCACCGTTTTAAAGCAAGTGATAATTATACAATACGCATATGAATCCGAAAAATCTGAGGTGCTTGCCTTGGGTTCGAACTAGAGACCTATGATTTGGCAGTACGACGGTCACACCACTAGGCTATCACTGCTATAATCTAATGGAATAGAATAATAATTGATATTCAGTTGCAATTGGATACAGAACATTGAAATCAAGTTTTTACAGAGAAGCCCACGGTGCTATATTAGTTTACGATGTGTCAAAACCAAAGTCCCTAGCAAAACTTAATGAGTGGGTCGAGGAACTTCAAGTATACTCCACCAAGAAGAACATAGTCTGCTTAGTTGTCGGCAATAACATTGACAAGCATATCATTTTGGGACCCAGTGCATAATATCAGCAAGCACATTGGCTCACCCACGCGACGGCGCAACGAGTATTCCCAAGGAGGATTGACGTCAGGCAGGCGGCCGGTCATAAAACAATAAGCCAAAACCTCTAACAACATGGATTTATGAAATACATGTTGTGCCGACCCCACCTAGTGTGGGATAAGGGCAGGGAGAAGAAGAAGAAGATTCTGTTGCAACGAGTAACATGAAATCAGTATAGAAACAATTTCTATAAAATTATTTCGATATTCCAAACAGATCTCACTAAAATTAGACCATTTAAATCTTCCACTTGAAATATCTAGTCAGATAGCCTTGTCTAACCTTGTTTACGCATGTGTTTCAGCCTAGATTTATTTATCTATGCTTCGAGTGCATCTGGTTAACTTTGCAATTATTTGTTTGTTTTAAAATGAAGTTTTTATGCGGGCTACCGACCTCCGTGGGAGCGAAATATTTTAGTTTTTTTTTTAAACGGTTTTATGCACGATTTTGCCATCGTCGGATAGCGTTTATCCAAGGAATAAGCCTTCGTTCGCACGAGAGCTTTTTCAACGCGCGTTAAAAAAGCGTCCAACGCGCGCAATAGATAAGCTGCGTTAAAAAAGCGCTATCATGTGAACACATACGGCTTGCTATTTGTTGTATTAGAACGCTTTTTTAACGCGCGTTGAAAAAGCTCTCGTGCGTATGAGGGCTAAGGCTGGTTTTACAGCGCCGCTTTCGCCAGCGCGGTTAGTAAGCGTCGCGGGCCACGAGCTTTGACTGTCTTGAAGCGTTTTAGAATAATCAGCACGTGCGGTGGTCAGCGCTGACGGGGAAGTCATACGTTTCGGCTGTCAGCGCCGACGGTCAGCGTGACTCGCACTCGAACTCGGCGCTTTCAATTTAGACGTTTCGTGTCGGACCGTTGCGGTGACGTCGCGGTACCGTGAACGTTTGACAACACGCACTGTTGCCGCACCGCGTTCTCTGTATGAAATCAAACGACCGTCCGTGCGCATTACGACAAACGCACCGCTTCGGCACCGCAACGGTCCGACACGAAACCTAAATTGAAAGCGCCCTAACGCGCGGGGTGTCCTCTGTAAGCGACAAACGCGACGCGACGCGACACGACGTGGAACAAATACGCGCTACGTTGCGTCTCGCTACATAGGCCGCTAGTAGGGAATGCCGTTGTCTTGATCGCGTTTGTCGCGTTCGTCGCTTACGCAGGACACCCCTTAAAACCAGCCTTACTTAGACGTTTTGACAAAAGCTGTCACCACGTCTAATTTATTCTTTGGATAAATGCTATTAGACGTTGGTATAGTCGGGTCTTGATAAGCTTCACTTCGTATATATTTGCTTGTTTGATTCAAATCTTGCGACAGATTTTTCAACTACTTCTGCTTAAGCGATTGTGCTGAAACTTCGCACACAAATTCAATTCCCATGACAATACAACTGTATAGTAATTTCAACTTTCAATCCCCAAATCCTGATGCTGCAGGGGTACTGCAAGATATAACCGTTTAACCTAAAACTTTCATGACCCCTACGACCCCGCCCCCCTCGGACCCCCACTGCCCCTCCTGCATGGAAGGCAAACGTTCAACCATTAGGCTATCACTGCGTTATTACCTATAATATTACATTGTAAATCATAAACACCATGTATTTATATTTTCGTAATTGCAATATGTTTTCCTAAAATATTATTATAAATATTATTACTATTGTTTCCTGCAGGAAACAATAGTAATAAAATTGGATACGAAATATATACTTGTTCTGCTTAGCCTTTTCAAAATTATGTTGAGGTCAGCTTCCAGTCTAACCAGATGCGGCTGAATACCAGTATTTTACACGCAGCGACTGCCATCAGACCTCCGCAACCCAATTACAGGGTAATGCCGATATCCTAAGGTTAGACCGGTTGTCAGACTTTTGGGCTTCTGGCTACCCGTAACGACTGTCATAGGTATTCCTATGACACCAGGGACCGACTGTTTAATGTGCTCTCCGAGGCACGGAGGTGTATCGCTGTTTATAATGTTTTTTTAATGTAGTAATCGAAAATACAACTGTCCTATAACATTTTGGTTTATTTTTTTTCGACATGTACAGTTTGTATGATACATAGATATGAATAAAGCTTTTGATTTAATTTAATAGTATGTGCGAAACGAGTATTATCGATTCAATATTTACCCAAATTAACGCGTGTGCACGACTGCTAGTCCACGCCTGTGGTATGAGAGCGGCAGGAGGGGGGTGCATAACAATAGACGCGCTGTCAGTTTGCTTTGTCTTGTCTACCGCGTCCCCCTCCTTTATTTATCTTTTTTTATCTTTGGAAAATCCTCGTGGCTGTCCCTCGCCCGGAGAAGGTGAGAGGATCTGCTGGCCTCTTACCGGCTAAAAACCAACGGTGTTCCTTCTCCTGACCGTTTGGCCGGGGTCGCGGGATTCGCAAAAGCACGCACCGCAACCCCGGCAGAGTGCACCCCCCTCCTGCCGCTCACATACCTTAGGAGGTGATTAACACTTACGCGCGGGATTTAGTAATTCGACAGTATTCGTGTCAGGCTTACTGGACCTGGCAATAGTCTATAAAGGCCAAGAAAAGGGCTAGAACAAAGAAAATATCGCAAAATGGTGTTTAAAAGGTCACCTACAGACAATATTCTTACTTTTCAATATCACATTAACCTATTTACAATAATTAGTTAAACCAAGTATTTCACGAAAGCATCCCACAAACAAACTTTCTTTGTTTCAAATTTAGAATACACATGACTCAGTCCGTGCGTCAAATGCCAATATGGCGGCCTTGAAACGTCAAAAATACGCGCGAAAATAATTTACTGTGTAATTCGTTTATAATCTGTGGTCATATGATATTGTAAACACTTGATAAATCAAACTTTTGAACCTAAAAGGTTGATCAGTTACAAATCTTTTTGTTTTGAGGTTTTGACAGATTTGCCGGGGTTGCGGTGTATGCTTTTGCGAATCCCGCGACCCCGGCCGAACGGTCAGGAGGAGGAACACCGTTGATTTTTAGCCGGTAAGAGTCCGGCAGACCCCATCGCCTTCCCCGGGTGAGGGACATCCATGAGGACATTCCAACGATAAAAAAAAACTACCAATGAGGCAGTTAGTCAAAACACAGAACAATTAAGTACTCAAAATAGGCAGACCAATGTCCTATTCGTCTATACTTATTTGGATCTCAAAAATAAGGTTATAGGGCAATTTTACGCCATAATCCCATTCTGCACTTCCAGATTTATTGAAAAGACAAATACCTATTTACTGTATGACTTAGTTTGCCCCACACTGGGCAAAATGCTGGCTACGCCCAGTCGATAGATACAGCTATTCGACGCTTTAAGGCCGTGGCCGCACTGTTACCGGCGACAGCGACGCGACGGCGATTTCGTGAACAAATAAATTTCGCTTGTCGCTTCTGCAGTGCGGCCACGGCCTAACAGATATTTTACGGGATAAATAGAAAAATCGACAACAGGCGTCAAAGGAAAACGCATCCTTCTTCTCCCTGCCCTTATCCCACACTAGATGGGGTCGGCACAACGTGTATTTCGTACTTAAATCCATGTTGTTAGAAGTTTTGGCTTATAATCACCGGCCGCCTGCCTGACATCAACCCTCCTTGGGAATACTCGTTGCGCCGTCGCGCGGGTGACCCAATGTGCTTGCTGATATTATGCACTGGGTCCCAAAATGATATGCTTGTCAATCTTATTGCCGACAACTAAGCAGACTATGACTGTGCGTCAGAGGAAAACGCATTGCTAGTTATAATCAGAAACCATAATATTATATTACCAATAACATGTAAACATTTCTATAAAAACTTATTTATAAATAAATTCAGTTTTCTTAGTAAAATTATTTGACCGAATGGCGCTGTAGAACATCCGCTTACAAGGTCGTGGGTTTGATTACAGAGGGCATACTCTGAAAATCGAAATACGAAGTTTCGGCTGACGGATCGCACTAGGTGGACCGACGACATTGTGAAAGTCGGAGGCAGCCAATGGATGCAAATGGCGGATTGTCGTTCAATGTGGCGGTCTAAGGGGGAGGCCTTTGTTCAGCAGTGGACGTCTTGAGGCTGATGACGATGATGCTCGCACGTATTCCAACCACGCGTGTGCTTCGGATCCAAAAATCGATTCGTATTTCGCTACAGAACTTTTTTTTTAGGTAATACGTTTATTGTTTTGTTATTTAATCTAAACAGTATCTGTACGCTTCGGTGGTTTGGTCATGTTAAGAAAATAAAAACATTTTTTACAAAAAATTTTAACCGACTTCAAAAAAGAATAAAATTATTACCATATAAAATTAACAGTTTCAGAAGTCGGTGCAGATCCACGCTGTACCAAATTGAAGGCACCGACTTCTGAAACTGTTAATTTTATATGGTAATTATTTTATTCTTTTTTGAAGTCGGTTTAAATTTATTGTAAAAAATGTTTTTATTTTTTGCATTTTAGTGGCCTTAATTAAAACTTGGTCGGACCTACTAAAGACGCTAAAACATAATCACATCATCACAATATGCGTACTGTTCGTCATTGAGGAGTTCCATTGTCTATCTCCGAAGTTCTTCATCAAATCTTCACCAAATTTAAATGGGACCAACTACGAAGTATACCCTATCCATTAAAAAAGAATCATCAAAATCGATTCACAATTGGCGAAAATATCGATGAACATAAACAAAAAAAAAAATACGTACAGACGAACATAGTAACCTCCTCCTTTTTGGAAGTCGGTTAGTGAGTGAACGGCGATTAACAAAAGGAGTTTATAAAGCGGATGTCAGTGGAAACGGTAGAGGATGCCCTACACGGACATACATCGATGTTATTGGTGATGTTCTTCACAAAGGCCAGGTGCGTAGTATTCTCAACCGGCGTGCGTGTATGACAAGATGTATGAATGTGGATGAAGCGAAAAAAATAATGTAAGGATTGTAGTATGTGGCGATCCCTAGTTTCCGCCTACCCCCATGGGAAGAAGGCGTGAGTTTATGTATGTATGTATCTAACCAGAGTAAGAACATGACGGAGCGAACACTGCACACATACGTTTGACATTTGAATAGTTATAACGAAAGGTCATTATAGTCTTATCCCTACTACGGGTATGTTGGGGTCAACTTCCAGTCTAACCATAAACGGTTGAATACCAGTATTTTACACAGAGCGACTGCCATCAGACCTCCGCAACCCAGTTACTGGGCAATGCTGATATCCTAAGGCTGGACCGGTTGTCAGACTTTCAGGCTTTTGACTATCTGTAACGACTGTCATACGTATTCTTCTCGATGTTTAAGGAACGGTCACCTATCCACGGACTGACCGCGGCAATCTAATTAAATTATTTAATTACATATCCCTGAAAAACAAGGAAGTGTTACTCTTGTAATAAATATTCAAAATTAAATCTATACGCAATAAGTTCAGCGCGCAAGACTTGGCTGAATAACGACCACATCATACGCACTTGAATTAAAAAGTAAAACGCACCCACAGATAAAATGCTTGGATGCATTTCAATAATGATTTATTGGACTCGTGTGCTTACGTATCCTCGATCTGATCGACCTCTTAATGTTTTATGCGATCCTGGTACAATGATAGACACGTGTTCTTTTTTGTCGATATATTGTCATATACGTCCTCTGTTGGACTACTATAATGAGCGTCTTCTTTCTTCCTTTCGTGTGGTTAGTGACTAACCTGGTGTCAGAGTTTATGCCGCCCATGGGCCTCTGACTTGGCTTCACACGCCGTCGAGAAATATCTCTCAGGCATGCCGGTTTCCTCACGATGTTTTCCTTCATCGTTTTTAAGCAAGTGATAATTATACAATACGCACATGAATTTGAAAATTCAGAGGTGCGTGCCTTGGGTTTGAACTCGAGACCTATAATTATAATAATAATTCATTTATTCCTTCAAGTAACAATGACTCATCAATACACAGAAACCAGATTAGAAAATTATACACTAACACACACAGAATACACTAAACATTACAATAGGTACAACACAAGACAGTAACCACACAAAACACATTTATGCCGTCAGTTGACGACTGTAGGTGACGTGCAAGTCACTGCAGCGTCTAATGAAAGGACAGTCAAACCTGTCGGCTATCATCACTAGTACACTGTTGGAGCTGCCGCGAACTCTGCGTACCAAGGACGCGCTCCGCTTACGCATCGTTGCATAAAAGCAGTCGACGCTAGCAACACCGAACATACCCGAGGCACTACAATGTCGCGGCAGTCCCATCAGCGCTCTGAATGCGTTGTTATATTGGATGCCTATGACTTGGCAGTCCAAGGGCCACACCACTAGGCTATCACTGCTATAAAATAATGATAATGAGCGTGATGGGGAATATTGCCATCACCACGCTTAGCGGAGACACCTGGTGCAGGTTGGCGGTCTATACACACCACTGAGAACTTTATGGAGCCCTCTCAGGTGTGCAGGTTTCCTCACAAAATTTTCCTTCGCCGTTAACGCAAGTGATATCAAAATTCTGATCTGCACATGAATTCGGAATCTGAAGATGGGGCTCATGGCTATATAAACAGCACGCGGATCATATGATTTCCGCGGTTAAGCTGCGCTTGCCACGGTCAGTTCGTGGATGGGTGACCATTCGTTACATATCGAGATTCCTCAGTGCCTCGGAGAGCACTTTAAACTGTCGGTCCCGGGTGTCATATATCGTTACGGGTAGTCAGAAGCCCGAAAGATTGACAATCGGTCTTACCTTGCGATATCGGCATTGCCCAGTAACTGGGTTGCGGAGGTCTGATGGCAGTCGCTCCGTGTAAAATACTGATATTCAGCCGCACCTGGTTAGACTGGAAGCTGACCCCAACATAGTTGCCATAAGAGTATTAGTTATCAGTAGCAACACTGATCTTGACGTAGTCTTAGGTCATCGTGGGAAGAGAATATCTGTTGCAGCATGTTATTATCTTTACATAGTATAAAACAAAGTCGCTCCCGCTGTCTGTACGCTTAGATCTTTAAAACTACGCAACGGATTTTGATGCGGTTTTTTTTAATAAATAGAGTGATTCAAGAGGAAGGTTTATATGCCCCACATTAGTATCTACATTGCACCCGTGCGAAGCCGGGGCGGGTCGCTAGTACCCTAGATTAGGTGTCCTTATTTAATTTTTTAATTCTTTTTTGTCGTTTTAGAATCCTCATGGATGTCCCTCGCCCGGGGAAGGCGACTCGTCTGCCGGACTCTTACCGGCTAAAAATCAACGGTGTTCTTCCATCTGACCGTCGGCCGGGGTCGCATGATTCGCAAAAGCATGCATCGCAACTAGGGTTGCCACCCGTTCTTTATAATAAAGTATTGTAAGTTATTTCGGGTAATTGTACTCTATACTTTACGAGAACAATAAAGTACACGAAAATACTTTATTTCGCATGATTAGATTTCATTGGTATTTTGAAAAGTTAAGTCGTAAGTATTTTTTCGTTAAACGTAATTTATCGATTGGTGCTGAATCGATGTTGCCACTCGCCAGCGCCACATCTCTATTAATTTAATACAAAATGCAAAAAGCAATAAAAAATATGTTTTTAAACATAATAATAAAGAAAAATAAATTGTACTTTGTTTTGATATTGTTATGTACTTTTTTTTCTTACCTATAATAAACAATGTACTTTATCTCCAAAAAAAAGGTGGCATCCCTAATCGCAACACCGGCAGATAGATTAGACGTCCTAACATGACATTTAACTGGTACTCAACTAATCTACCATTTTATTATTTGACACACTGGCATTCAGCTTCTATTACAAACAAGACGCCAAGAAACAAACCAAATGACAGTTATATTAATAACTAACCTATTAATAAAATCTTAGAATACTAGAAAACATACACCCATATTCTAAGACGTTCCTCCAAAACTTACTCGACTCGACTCCACCTCGACTCACTACCATCGGTAGTTATAGTTGACATAAACGTCCTCGACTCGAGATTTTTCCTCAGTCGAGGTAAGGAATCATCTGTCAAACTCAAGGTACCTCGGAACCTACCTTAAGGAAGGAAATGTCAAAGTTCGTATGTAACAAAAATGAATTTTGAAGACTATCGAATTACGATAATCCTTACAACTATTTATCGCGGTTTTATTTGCGCGATGCAGATAATTCAAATTATGACGGACCCCTCAGTCGAGGAACCTGAAAGTTCACTCGAAATTGCGACTAAGAATACAATTTTGAAGGTGTTTTCGAGGCCGTCCTGAGTCGAGTATGAGTCGAGTAAGTTTTGGAGGAACGACTTAGAATATGGGTGATAGTCGATCAGCTGTTTATTAGCATACAGTGTAATTTGTAAAAGTCAACGTCAGAAGAAAATATTTTGTCTAGCGTGATTGCAAAAAACGACCTATCGAGCTAGCACGAACGTATAGTATCGCAAACGCATCGCTAATGTAAGCGAAAATTTGAATCGAAAATACAACTGTCCTATAACATTTTGGTTTTAATTTTTGCGACATGCACAATTTGTATCGTACATAGATATGAATAAAGTTTTCAATTTAATTAAATAGTTTGTGCGAAACGAGTATTTCCGATTAAAAATTCTCATTACTGTCCTCTATTCAGAATGAGAAGGGTTTAGGCCTTAGTCCACCATGCTAACCTGGTACGGGTTGGCGCACTACACACACCATCGAGAACTTTATGCGACCGTCTCATGTGTGCAGGTTACCTCACGATGTTTTTCCTTCGCCGTTAATGCAAGTGATAATCAAATTCTGATCCGCACATGAATTCGAAAAGTCAAAGGTGCGGCTTGGGTCGGTCTCAAACCCTTTCAACCACTAGGTAATCACTACTGTTTTTAACAAGAAAATTATAATCAAAATGATAAATTAAAAACACTTACTGATCATCCAAATGGTCGTCACTAGGTTCAAAGACGAACGGCTCGCAGATACTGACTTCTTCAATTATCTCCTCTATGATCTCCTCCTCAGTCTCACTTCCACTAACTTCAGCTTCACTCTCACTCTCACTCTCCTCACAGTCCTCACATTTGTCCGTCACTTCACTCTTATCCCCTATTTCTATAAAACCGGAATCACTGTTATCACTAGATATTCGTTTTAAAGTCTCTGGACTATCAACTTTAATAGTCACTGCTTCATTATTATTCTCACAATCATTCACGTTGATGACTGTTGTGTTATCAGCGAAGAAGTTCTCAGCATCTTCCAAATATTCTTCGTCCTCTGAAGAGAGAGATTCGAAGGAGGAGCCGACTTCTTCATCTGTCTGTTGTTCTCCATCATCGAAGATTATGTGTTTTCTGAACGTGACCCTTTTTTTTCCACAATCAGATCGGTCGTCGTCTGAACATCCTTCCGTGTCAGATTTTGGGAGCTTCAAGTTAGATTTTTTCGAAATTCCCGGTGATTCTTCCTCGTTTCTTATACTATCAGTGTCTCCGTCTGCGTTTATTAGTTTATCCAATTCTCCTTTTAATTCATTTCTGTAACTTAAATTTCGTTCGTCAATGCATTCGTAGAGAGGCTCGCTCTTATCGATTTTGCTGTCACTCCCTCCCATTTGTTTGCCTTCATTTAATTTGTCAACGGTACAGTCTATAGTGCGCGCGATCTCACGAAGTAATGCCTCTGCATGTTTTTTTTCTTCCAAATCTGGTTCGTTTACGTAGACTAACGACACGTGTTCCTTGTTGTCGTTGCTCTTAGAATATTTCTGCAGTACCAACGCTTTGACGAAGTCCGCATCGTCTGTATTATTTTTGGCCTGTGTGGGAACGACTGCGTCATCCGCCTTCCGATCTGAGTTGCTTCTTTGCAATACATTCGTCTCTTTCAAAGGACTGACTCGGCAAGACTCGGTACGCACGTTCCTTCGTTTTCCTCGCTTTCTTTTCCCAGCCATAATCTGCAGGATGGCTCCAACGCCAGTTTTCTGGTTGTTGTAATCAGTTTCAGGTAATAACAAATTCACTACATCTTTCCGTATAGTGTTGAATTTTTCGTTTGGTTCTGTGTCGTTTCGTTGCGCGCGCGCGGTAACTGATGTTAATTTTGTATACTCGGGGCTCGGGAATTTTCGGGCGTCGTCGGCCGTTGCCGGCGCGGCCTCGGGTTTCCCGCCTTTCCTCTTGAAGAAATTAAACATGGCGGTCGGCTGCTGTCATGACCGCCTGGCCCGGCGATGTCCCACCGACTGTTTGTGGTCGATATGCTGTAAACTATAGCGTGGCTAATATTTATGTGCCGCAGTTGATTTAGTGCAGTTAGCGGTGTTTATTTTGTTTTTTTATCATTGATTGACGTTATATTATGTAAATATTAGATGTTTAAAATAGTTTAGTGAAAGGTTGGTAATACTATAAATGTTATAATAATGTAGGTGTTTGTGTATCATTCCCGTTGCGGAAGTTAATGAATCTATTGAATGTCTACCTAAGTACCTATATGTATGCAGTGATAGCCTAGTGGTGTGACCGTCGGTCTGCTAAGTCAAAGGTCTCGAGTTCGAACCCGTTTTCGTGTCTTTAGTAAATAACCCCATGTCAGAGTTTATGCCTCCCATGGGCCTCTGACTTGGCTTCACGTGCCGTCGAGAAATATTTCTCAGGCATCGTTTCCTAACGATGTTTTCCTTCACCGTTTTTAAGCAAGTGATAATTATACGCACGAGAATCCGAAAAATCAGAGGTGCGTGCCTTGGGTTCTAACTCGAGACCTATGATGACTTGGCAGTCCGATGGTCACACCACTAGGCTAACACTGCTGCTGCTGGTGGCAGTACGAGACTTACACCCATATTCTAAGAGGTTCCTCCAAAACTTACTCGACTCAGAACGGCCTCGAAAACACCTTCAAAATCGTATTCTTAGTCGCAATTTCGAGTGAACTTTGAGGTTCTTCGACGGAGTCATTACGTCATAATTTGAATTATCTGCATCGCGCAAATAAAACCGCGATAAATAGTTGTAAGGATTATCGTATTTCGATAAAGTTTTTGTTACATACGAACTTTGACACTTCCTTCCTTAAGGTAGTTTCCGAGGTACCTTGAGTTTGACAGATGATTCCTTACCTTGACTGAGGAAAAACCTCGAGTCGAGGACGTTTATGTCAACTATAACTACCGATGGTAGTGAGTCGAGGTGGAGTTGAGTCGAATAAGTTTTGGAGGAACGTCAGAATATGGGTGTAAACGGCGACTAAACATTGAGTAACACTTGTGTATTGAGCCATTAGTCACTTTCCATCTATTCCAGTTCCACAGGTATTTTACGTAAAAAAAAAACTTGGCATTACCGATGTATGTCACGTGTAACGAAAATATCAGTATTTTGTAATACTCTCATGTGTAAACATTAGAAAAAATGTTTTATGTAAGTTTTAAATAATCTCTTAAAAAAACTTTCAAGTTTAACGGTTTTTTTTTTATTTGAAATGTGTTTGCTCTTGGCTCTAGTCTAGGTCAGAGGAGACAGAGACAAAGTCTACGATGGAGTGAGCTTACCCAGAAGAAGCCTGTTAACTCTAACTTTGAAGAGATTCAGGTTGTATGCGTTTGGGAACACAGACGCAGGTAGTGAGTTCCACTCTTTTGCAGTGCGCATTATGAAGGATGTTTGGAAGCACTTAGTGCGAATTGGTGGAATGGCAACTAAGTATGGATGGTAACTTGCAGTGCGTCTAAATGACCGATCTTGCAGTACCTACCCCTGCAGCATCAGAATTTGAGAATTGAAGGTTGAAATTACTATTAATGTTATACTAGCGACCCGCCCCGGTTTCGCACGAGTGCAATGTAGATACTAATGTGGGGCATATAAACCTTCCTCGTGAATCACTCCATCTATTGCCGAAAACTGCATTAAATCTGTTGCGTAGTTTAAAAGATCTAAAAGCGTACAGACAGCGGGAGCGACTTTGTTTTATACTATGAAAAGAAGATACGGCTGATAGGGTAGCTAGATTTGATCTTGATTAGATAGACTTGATTAGATCTGTCGCAAGATTTGAACCAAACACAAGAAGTGAAGCTAAAAAACCGTTTAAAAATAAGAAATGTCGAGAATAGTTAGAGCAATGTATTGGCGACGTCATTGGGTCACTGTTTTTATCCGACTTCGATAAAAGACGTTATCAATTCGATGCGTATCTTTCACCTAAACCTATCACCGTGGTATTACATAAGGAGGGTAGGCACGGTTGAAACGCGTAAACAAAACACGCAAGGTCGTACAATATTAATATTGGCAATAGTTCAGCAACCAATAAGTAGGTAAATTGGTTGAAAACCTTCTTAAAATAAGTGCTTTTTTGATATATGGACTGTGTTCGACACACCACGCTGAAATTACGTCGCCTCTTGCCTATCTTGTACTCCTAGTACTTCTAAATGTTCTGTTCTGCCTACCTTTTCCCAACTATGTTGGGGTAAGCTTCCAGTCTAACTAGATGCAGTTGAATACCAGTATTTTACACGGGGCGACTGCCATCAGCGCGCACGCGACGTCCTCCGGCCACTCTAGTGTGTGGCCGGCGGGCGGCGGGTTAGGGGACCCGCCGCCCGACCAGTAACAGGCCCGAGAAGGCGGCGCGCTGTGTTCCGTGCGTGCTTCTCAGGAGGATGTGGGGCAAGGCCCCACAGAGGAGAGGTTCGCCAAGGGCTGGCGGACTGGGACCTGCCGGGGTTAAGGTACACGCTTTTGCGAATCCCGCGTCCCCGGCCGTATGGTCAGGAGGAGGAACACCGTTGGTTTTTACCCGGTAAGATTCCGGCAGACCCCCTCTCCTTCCCCGGGCGAGCGACATTCACGAATACGAATTTTCAAAGATAAAAAAAAGGTAGATACACTACTCGATAATTGCTGAACCATCGACATAATCAGAAGACGGTTCACTTGATATGTCGACCAGCCGCCTTGCATAGTCAGTTCTATTCTTTATTATACTCTCAGCGTCGTATAAGCAGCAAGTTTAAATAGGCGCGTCTGCAGACTGCCATAAAAAGCAAAGGTCACTGTCTTGGCTAAATATATCTCCGAATACGCGCGTAGGGAAAGTTTAGTGATGCGCCACGCCACGGTGATTTATTATATCGATAAAGCGGGGAGTAGTGTTGTTATTGATTGTATATTTACGGTTTTTTTTTTGGTTTTTTATGGGAAATTTTGAGTTGCATTGATAATTAAGTTTTTTTAATGTAATACCTATATAAACATAAGGAATGAGTATGTCAAAGGAAGTTTAAAAGTAGCGCCAGTGACTGAATAGTTGAGGAGTAATAGGTAAGCGTGGTATGGACATGTTATGGGAAGGAAAGAAAGGCATGCCGCTAGAAGAGTGTTAAATATGAATGTGGATGGGTATATTATAAGTAGAGGTAGGCCAAAGAAAAGATGGATGGATTGTGTGAAGGATGATATGGGTAAGAAAGGAGAACCGAGATGACGGCTGATAGAGGAGAATGGAAGAGGAATACGTGTTGTGCCGACCACACCTAGTGTGGGATAAGGGCAGGGAGATGATGATGAATATATTGGCAAACAAGCAGACGGCTGATTATTGGTTGATACCGCCGTCTACACAGGGTTATTTGTAAAACACCAACAACCTCTCAGGAATATGTTACTAACATCATTATCAACAACTTTTGTTCTATGACTTTTAAAAATTCATCATATTTTAGTTCATCAGATTTTCATATAAAAATAAAAATATTTAAATTGAACGCTCTAAAAGCGCCCCCACCACCCTAACCCCGCTCCCCTCGCTATTTCACTATCGCTTTCTTTTGCTTCGCATACACTTCGTAACGTTTAGACCGTTAAATACCGTTTCCTATACAAAGCTATGAGGTCTTTGCCTCATTATTGGTAAAGATACAAGATTCTCAATTTTAACCAATAACGGTCCGTAAATTATGGGATTCGGCCATAAATACATAACATATCTTTTCCCGACCTTGGAAGCGTAAATGAATTGAAGATTTCGATAAATAATAATAATTAAATGATTTGGGCTGTATGATTATTACACTCGAATACGGCATAAGGACAAATTGCGCACAGTAGCTAGCAAGACTCATTTAATGTATGAGAGTATATTTTGTACAGCTTCACGTATCTTCAATAATATCCCGGGGCCTACTAGAATAATTCCAGAAATAACAAAATTTAAGAAGAATCTTCATAAACTGTTAGTAAACAAATGCTACTACTCTATAAAGACTTCCTATCAGACAGATCACTGCACCAATACAGTCTCCCTCAGTCATGATGCGTTCAGTGGGCCACTAATGTGTACCTACAAGTGTTTATTTTTTCCCTATACATTCTGTGTGAATTTTTAAATAATTTGTAACTTTAATTTAATAATGTATTTTTAATGTTTTTCATTTAACTTTCCTGTAAGTGACTATTGTATGACCTATGGGCGGGACATAGCTGAGCTCAATTCAATTATTTAAGACCTGTATTATATACCTACCTTTCCTTTTAGCCTTTTCCCAATTATCTTGGGGTCAGCTTCCAGTCTAACCAGATGCGGCTGAATACCAGTATTTTACACGGAGTGACTGCCATCAGACCTCCGCAACCCAGTAACTGGGCAATGCCGATATCCTAAGGTTAAACCGTTTGTCAGACTTTCGGGCTTCTGACTACCCGTAACGACTGTCATAGGTATTCGTATGACACCCGGGACCGACGGCTTAACGTGCTCTCCAAGGCACGGAGGGGTCTCGATGTGTAACAAATGGTCACCCATCCACGGACTGACCGCGGCAAGTGCAGCTTAACCTCGCAAATCTTACGATCGGCGCGGTTGTTATTTAGCCACGAGCCCCCTATTATGTACCTACCACAATAAAGATATTGATTGATTGATTGATACTTTTATGCTTCTGAGGTCGGGCAGATGCCGCTTGCTCCACCCTGACACAGGAAAGAGAAGGTAAATGATCTAGATTCAGTCAACTCGCCACCCATGTCCACAGACCAATGCCCGACTCCGTCTATAGGTACTTATTTGGACCTCAAAAATAAGGTTATAGGGCAATTGTCCCATAATCTCATTCTGCACTTCCAGATTTATTGAAACGACAAATATTTACTGTCTGACTGAGTTTGCCGCACTCTGGACAAAATCCTGGTTACGCCCATGATGAATCCGATCTATAAGTCAACACCATCAGTATGTTATTCATATAGTTTTCATTTTATTTGTTAATTTTTGTACTACATTACTCATTGGTCTGTGGTCAGGACTTCATTGTTCTCTCACTATCCTAAATCATTGTACTGTATCCACTGAAATTGTTAAAGATATTATTTTTAAAAGAGTAACCATGGAGTTTCTTGCCGGCTCTTCTCCATAGGAAACGACTAATTGGAACCGTGCATCTAAATTCGACTTTTCATAAGCACCTGTATTGGTTTAAGTCTCCGTAAATACATAACAGTTTTTTTCTCGACCACGGTCTTATAAATGTTTCGAAGCCGATCAATGAGTCAACACCATCAGCCGACTTCCAGTAACCAGTCCTCTCACCTTAACACTAAATCACATGCCTGCCAAATGCGACTTATTTTTATCACAACACGACTGTATCGTAGCATAATACGCACTAGTACAAACCACGTGGCGGTCACGCTCGCATGCCGCAGTTATGTTGCAATCGATTGTTTTAAATAGTGTGTGTATCTTAAAAGTGGGGATCGTGGCTAGTTAACAACCCCGTGGATCATATGATTTGCAAGGTTATGCCGTGGATGGATGACCATTCGTTACACATCAAGACCCCTCCGTGCCTCGGAGAGCACGTTAAGCCGTCGATCCCGGGTGTCATACGAATACCTGACAGTCGTTACTGGTAGTCAGAAGCTTCGGGCTTGTCAGTCTGACAACCGGTTTAACTTTAGGATATCGACATTGCCCATTGGGTTGCGGAGGTCAGATGGCAGTCGCTCCGTGTAAAATACTGGTATTCAGCCGCATTTGGTTAGACTGGAAGCTGACCTCAACATAGTTGGGAAAAGGCTACGCCCGTCCTGCGGGTCGATCCCAGGAGCGCACGATCAGCAGTCGTACTTGCTTCCATTAGACCGACGAGGTAGTTCAGACTCGAGGTACCTCAGACTTTTCGAATTCATGTGCGGATCAGAATTTGATTATCCCTTGCTTAAATCTGACAGGGTTGCAAAGAGTTCTCGATGGTGTGTCCACTTGTCTAGTCTAACCTGCACCAGGCCGGCGTGGTGGACTAAGGCTGAAACCCTTCTCATTCTGAGAAGCCTGTGCCCAGCAATGGGAAAGTAATGAGCTGATTATGCTTATGGCAGCCAAGGAAGACTGGCTCTTCGGACAGCAACACATCTGCTCAGTGCTGTAATCAGAGATCATCACTTTCCTCTTCAGAGGGACCTAGCTTGAGTAGTTCGTATGCCAGATCGAGCATCTAACTCTTGAGAATGAGTGAACGGCGATTAACAACAGGTATTTATAAGGCGGATGGTAATGGAAACGGTAGAGGACGCCCTAGAAGGACATACATAGATGTTATTGGTGATGTTCTTCATAAAGGGCAGGTGCGTAGTACTCTCAACGGGCGTGCGTGTATGACAAGATGTATGAATGTGGATGAAGCGAAAGGAGTATGTAAGGATTGTAGCTTTCTTCTTTTCGTGTGGTCAGTGACTAACCTAGTGTCAGAGTTTATGCCACCCATGGGCCTCTGACTTGGCTTCAAATGCCGTCAAGAAATCTCAGGCATGCCGGTTTCCTCAATGTTTTTCTTCACCGTTTTTATGCAAGCGATAATTATACAATACGCATTTGAATCCGAAAAGTCAGAGGTGCGTGCCTTGGGTTCGAACTCGAGACCTATGATTTGGCAGTCCGACGGTCACACCACTAGGCTATCACTACTATTAATCATTAATTATGGATCGTAGCATGTGGCGTTCTATAGTTTTTGCCTACTCCCATGGGAAAAAGGCGTGAATTTATGTATGTATGTATGTATCGATCTCATGTTGACACGCGCGTCGTGTCAATACTAGAGTAGTTTTTTAAATAACGTATCTAATCTATTTTTATGTGTCATCATTTAATACGCACTATTAAACGCGTGGCGATGACACGCGGTGTGTCGCAATCAAATAATATAAATATACAACTTTTATTCAAGACATTTGTCAAAATATGTTTCGTAACTTGTTTATTTTTGTTGGGAATAGTGAATTATAATTAAATGTGTGTATAAGTGTCTTTTCTTTTTACAAAAAGTTGGAGGAATAAACTAAATAATGAAAACTCTCTACAAGGGTACTGGGTCGGGAATGACTTTAGGCAATTTTCATTAAAGAATGGCGTTTTAATCACCTTATTACAGTTTTGGTAATTATAAAAACTATCTTAGAAAAACCTTCGTAACAAGCAGTCTTTCAAAATCTGTCTAGTTTTAGCGGGCTTGACCACAGATATAATATATTCGTAAAAATGTTTCGTTCAGTAATTATTATCAATACAAAGTATCATTTTAGAAACTATTTTATAAGAATACTACCATTGTTAAATTGTCATTTGCTTACAATAAGAAGTTCTAGTAGGATTATTAATTCACTGGAGCAAATTTACAGGTCCTACCATTGTTATTTGACAATAGTGTATTATTGTTTGACATTAGCACCTATCAGTTTACTACAGTGAATTAATGTATACTAATATTATAAAGCTGAAGAGTTTGTTTCTTTGTTTGTTTGTTTGAACACGCTAATCTCAGAAACTACTGGTTAGGAATGAAAAAATATGTTTGTGTTGGATAGTCTATTTATCGAGGAAAGTTATAGGCTATATAAAATCACGCTACGACCAAAAGGAGCGGAGCATAAATGAAAAATGTTGCAAAAACGGGGAAAATGTCCACCCGTGCGAAGTCGGGACGGGCCGCTAGTGCTTGTATAACTCTGATACTAGGTTAGTCACTACCCACACGAAAAGAAGAAGAGTTACTCAATGAGACTGACAGTCTTAACTGTCAGATTAAGGAAGTCTTCTTAGTGTCAGAGTTTATGCCGCCCATGGGCCTCTGACTTGGCTTCACATGCCGTCGAGAAATATCTCGCAGGCATGCTGGTTTCCTCACGATGTTTCCTTCACCGTTTTTAAGCAAATGATAATTATACAATACGCACATGAATTCGAAAAGTCAGAGGTGCGTGACTGGTGTTCGAACTCGTGACCTTACTTGGCAGTCCGATGGTCACACTATTAGGCTATCACTGGTGTTATTAAGGAAGTACTTAATTATCTTTCATATATTTAATTTTTCCAAACAAAGAGGTAATTAATCTGTGGTATATAAGCATCATTAAACTGCTTTTTCCAAATAACATCGAAACATACATTTTCTTTAAAACTGAATTAACATCGACACGCAAACCATTCTTCCAAAAAAAAACACACATTATTATCGAGGACGAGCAAAACTACTAACACTATAAAAATAAACAACAAAAATGTCCCATTCCCATAAATCGGAAACACGTCCGACATAATATAACCCATTTTCCCCAATTAAACCGTAAATGAATCGATAAATTACTCACATCACTACGTTACTAATAACAGCTGATCTAACGGAAAGACGCGTCGCATCGCATCCGGTTTTATAGTCTGTTACACACATATGCGCATTTTTATTGGTCGTATAACTTCGTCTGCGGTTTAGACTCTTGGTGGGCTTTGCATTCCTGGTATTTTTGTTTAAGAATTATTATTCTATGGAATGGAAACACCGGTAGAGGACGTCCTAGAAGGACACATACATCGATGTTATTGGTGATGTTCTTCACAAAGGACAGGTGCGCAGTACTCTCAATCGGCGTGCGTGTATGACAAGATGTATGAATGTGGATGAAGCGAAAGGAGTATGTAAGGGTCGTAGCATGTGGCGTTCTATAGTTTCTGCCTACCCCCATGGTAAAAAGGCGTGAGTTTATGTATGTATTTTAGTTATGTTTTTCGGACTGCTTCGTCGGTCTATTGTTGGCAAGCGCGACTGCTGATCGTGAAGTGTTGGCGGACTACACACACCATCGAGAACTTTATGGAGCACTCTCGGGTGTGCAGGTTTCCTCACGATGTTTTTCCTTCACCGTTAACGCAAGTGATGATCAAATTCTGATCAGCTTATTCGAAAATTAGAGGTGAGGGCCGGGTTTTCAACTTAGACCCTTCTGCATGGAAGGCAAGCGGTGAACCTCTAGACTATCACCGTTACTAACTTTCATTGAGATGATATTAATTAGCGGAAGACAAATTTAATCTTTACATAGTATATAAAACAAAGTCGCTCCCGCTATCTGTACGCTTAGATCTTTTAAACTACGCAACCGATTTTAATGCAGTTTTCAGCAATAGATAGAGTGATTCAAGAGGAAGGTTTATATGTCCCACATTAGTAGGTATCTACATTGCACCCGTGCGAAGCTAATGATCCTGAAAATAGCTCGGATGATTATAAAAATCTGTCTCAGATTCCAAATATCCGGTCCTTTGCAATCGTCCTAGGATTATCGCAAAGATCTGATTTTTCCGATTATCCTACGACATTCTCATACTTCTTACATCTACACTTATAACAATCAGAAACATTAATTTAATTTTACTCCACATAAACAAATCAAATAGTAAGTGTTTAAGGGAAGGGAAGTGGTTTGACGTCATCGCGCAAAAACAACATGGTTGACATTGAATAATAATTTAAAATGTTCAACTGGATGGGTTATGAAGGTTTGTGATGTGGGAATGTAAACAATAATGATATGCGACGTAGTCTCTTACGTCACGAATTCACGAATTTGTTCCCGGACGGATTTGTCAGAAATGTATAGAGTAGAGAAGAGAACTCCTCTCCTTTCTGGCTTTCTTCTAAACCAGAGGTTCCCAAACTTTTTTGTCTCATAGACCGTGTTTTTCAATTTTGGCTAGACCCCCCCCCTACTTAACTAATATTGCATTTTGCAAATTCATTGACATCAGATGTGTGTTGACAGAAAAAAGAATAAAAAAACACGTTCAATTTTATAAATTTAATAAACCTCCGACATTACCTACAATAGTACTATCGTCGTCGGATCTGTTTGTTACGTTTTCGGGTAAAAACTAACCAACAAATTAACCTATAGACATGTGGGTTATTTATTCCATTAATGGAAACTCAAAATTAAATTCACGACCTGCTTAAATGAGATCCGCTATCGTGGACCCCCGTTTACATCTCACGGACCCCCAATTATTTTTTTCACCCACATGAACCCCTTGTAGGTCGTGTTGGATCCCTGGGGGTCGATATACACCACTTTGGTATCCTTGTTCTATACAGACATGTTTAAAAATAAATTATGGCAATAACCGTCTACGGTTATTGCCATAATTTTACCATTATTATTGCCATTATTATATTCTAATATAGACAAGCAATAAAAGTGACCATATTTTTGTTGCACTAAGTGTACATGCGCAAACTTACTCTCACTACACCAAAACTTTGTCAAGTTACGTGCCTGACCGTACTAGAATTACATAATTGCACAACTACATTTAGGCCCGATATTACCAATCGTCGCTTAATGGTCAAAGCACACATATCAACTCGGAAAGGGATCGTAACCGTATCGCCTTTCGCCTCGCCTTCAAACAGGCGTCAACCTAACGTAAGCACGTAACCAAACCGGATCAGCAGCTCCAATACGTCAACTCGGCTACGGCTAGGCGACGCCGCGCTTACGGCTCGCAGTAACAGTAGTGTGCTGCAGGCAGGCCGCGGGAGGGGTGAGAGGGGCAAGGGTGGACGAAGAGACGTAAGCGCGGGTACGGCGAGACGTAAGCGCGGGAACCACGTTGACCACACACCGCACCGCGGTTCGTGAGCTTGTCCCGAGGCGAGGCGATTACGTTACGATTCCAATTAGTGTGCGTTGCAGTAGGGAGTTTCATACAAAGAATACTGAACGGCTTGAGTTGATACGGTGACGATCCCTTTCCGATTTGATATCGCTGACTGAATTCAATAGTGTCACAAGACAAAATTCAACAATTTGAGAAAAAAACACAATTAAATGTTCGTTGACAAGCGCACATTCTAGCTCGTTTGAAGTGTACTGTATGGAATAAATAGTTGATGTTTAGTTTTTATATATCTATGTTAATGCTTCAGTTGCCAGCAGTAATAATATTGATGTTTTTTTTGTTATTTTGATTAATATGAGGACCAGAAGATGGTGACTTCGATTTATGCCAGTATTGCATTTTTTTTTACTTTTTGGATAATGCCAGGACTAATCTTATGAAACGAACACGCTGGGTCTTTAATGTATAAAATAAAGTACGTAATTTATGACAAGAATTCATCACTAACTCAAAATGTCAAAAATTTTACTTGTGCCACTAATGAATTCAGTCAGCGATATGTGTGCTTTGACCTTAAGTTCTAACACCGCTTAACTCAAAATAGTTAACTTTTCAGGAGAGCAAAGAATAGATTTTTTTTCTACTTATCATAATATAATTGTTTTTAATCTACAATATTCTATTTTATTTTGGGTTTTTCGACGGAGCACTTTTGCGACACGACCCAGTATGGAACTCATCTGACTTACACTCTGTTTTAGCTGTTTACATAGCTTGATGGAAAAAATATTACTTACGCGGTGGATTTTGTTTTTGAAATAACGCGTTGCTATTGAATCTAACCATTGATTTTGATTGGTCAAACGATGCGTTTATCGATTCCCTATCGAATGACGTGCGTAACTCAAAACTACTATTTTTCGAGTTACGCGGTGTTAGAACTTAAGCCACTTAATGTCAGATAGCGTTTATCTGAGTTTTACAGGTTTTGACAGATTTTCTATACAAAAGCTGTCAAAACGCTTCCAATCTAACCAGATGCAGCTGAATACCAATATTTTACACGGAGCGACTGCCATAAGACCTCCGCAACCCAGTTACCAGGCAATGCCGATATCCTAAGGTTAGAACGGTTGTCAGACTTTCGAGCTTCTGACTACCCGTATCGACTGTCATAGGTATTCGTATGACACCCGGGACTGGCTGATTAACGTGCTCTCCGAGGCACGGAGGCGTCTCGATGTGTAGCGAACGGTCACCCATCAACATGAATGGTTGTGGTGTTCAAAAATCGGTAACATAAACGTCCCACGCAATCAAAACCAGTCTTCATGAATTAAAAATCATAATAAAAACTAATAACTACCATCTTCCTCCATTTGCTATGATTGTAGACCCGTCATTTTATAAGCTGGCAACACTCCAACGGTTTTACGATTCGAAATTACATTGATTTATGAATAGATTGCTGTTATGCATTTATTTTTATTGGATCTTAGATGTATTTGATGATGTTTCGATCGGATCAGAATACGCTATTGCAAAGCATGAAAAAAAACAAGGGTTTTGCAGTTAGACACCTTAACACTCTCCCTGCCATGGGAACCGCCGGCGACCCCCAAAAAATTTTGTTCAGTAGGCCAAAGCACATTTTTTAATATTAGGTCCCCACCTATGAAATCAGCGTTTTGTATGGAGAATTTTAAAGAAGTTGCATTTTTCATACTAACATTTTTTTAATTTATTTATCAACTATGAACACTAATGTTTTAAAACGTTTATGCACTAATGTTTAAAAACCAAGATAACGTATGCCACTTAGATTATGCGACAAAAATAAGTTTTGACTAAGTTAAAACAAAAATAGTGGTCATTTCTGCTAACAAAAATAGGAGTCATATTTAAGGTATTTTTTATGTTTAAAAAACTATAAGTAATAAGGTTTTTTTTACTATTGGTAGTTGTCTATGATGGTCATTATTCGATATAATATCAAGCAATTGATTAATATTTTAAATCATAGAAGTGACGAGGTTCTCTATTTCTGAAAAAAAACGCCAATTTCATAGGTGGGGACCTAATACTTTTATCACATTTTCCATAACAGCACGCCAGTAGTTGTAAAAACTATTTGAATGGAGGTCAGGGCGGATCCCACGGCGTCCAAAAAGTTTTGTTTTTGTATCCCACGGCCTCTTGTAATAATTTTGACTGTTGACTCACGGCGTTCACAAACATAATCTGGTGGGACCCGCCGGCGGTCTCCATGGCCTCCTGAACGTAAAATATATTATACAAGGTTAGTCGGAAAGGGGGTACTAAGCCGCGGACCACCTAAAGTATCACTAATGACTATTATAAAGCAATTGTTAAAATTTCAAAATTCGATAATTTTTATTTGCATGAAAAAATATTTTTATTTTAGTGTTTTCACAATAAAAGAACATTCCTGCTTTAGTTATGAATTCAGTAAATTAATTGTCTAATCCGTGACCCTAAATATGACCTAAATTGTAAAAACAGCTGATCATAGCTATGGACAGATAGATTTTAGCATATTTTTTACGAAATCTTTGAAAAGCTATTTCTCTTAAACTATCGAGTTTTGGGGAAAGTTGTAGAACAAAAGTTATCCCTTATTATGGGTACTTTAACACCCTTTCGGCTTAGTACCCTCTTTCCGACTAACCTTGTATATTGTCGGCAGGGAGAGTGTTAATAAGTCTGCATATCCCGTGTCAGGACGAGATTTACGAGAATATCTTCCGAAGAGTTGGGCAGGGGTGTATAATAACACCCTCATTTCGCCGTTATGTTTAAGACCCATGTAATAGGGGGCGAGTCTATTGCCATCAACCCGGCACAAATCCAAACTCAGGGCTGCTACTGAAGAGTTCCACACGGAAAAACCCAATAACACTTTGCTCGACCTGGGGATCGAACCCAGGACCTCACGATCAGCAAATACGATACGCAGCCAAAGTTAGTACTCCTAATAGCACATTAATTTGTGTGCATTTCTCAATCGCTTCGTACGTAATGGCTGAGCGGAATCGGATGCAATTTAGAACGATTAGAATGTATCCTGTAACAACAATAATAGCTTTTCTTCCCGGAAAATAGGGACCGAAAACGGTAACCGTTATTCTATAGAAATACCGGTATTAATACTAGTAAAAAATAGGGACCGAAAACGGTAACCGTTATTCTATAGAAATACCGGTATTAATACTAGTAAAAAAACCGGTAAATCTATACTAATATTATAAAGTTGAAGAGTTTGTTTGTTTGAACGCGCTAATCTCAGGTACTACTAGTTGGAATTGAAAAATTATTTTTGTGTTGGATAGTCCATTTATGAAGGAAGGTTATAGGCTATATAACATCACGCTACGACCAATAGGGGCGGAGCATAAATGAAAAATGTTGCAAGAACGGCAAAATGTCCACCCGTGCGAAGCCGGGACGGGCCGCTAGTACAAATATACAATTCAGGCTTGATCAACTGTTTGGCGGAATTAGCATTAAATATTGTCATTGTCAGGGTAGCTACCGCTGTATCAGCCGTATCAATGATACGGGGCCCCCGGGCTACAGGGGCCCCAACGTGTGTAAGTAAAAATTCGTAAAATGTTATCCATAATCTCACTCAAGCTCTTAGGCCATACGCCAAACTCTATAGTCTTAAACGCTAAACTTAGCACACCCCAGACACTCCATACAACCAGGGACCATGTTTTTTGGTTTGCTTTTCCCCATTTGGGCTTCGCCGCAGTCGGGTAGAAGGGCCCCCCGACCAATTTTGATACAGGGCCTGTCTAAGGCAGGCTACGCCACTGGTCATTGTATATTTGTATGTCATGGATTTCCGCAAAGTAACACCTGATTCCATCATTTAACCGGTAAATGTTACCATTTTTGGTCTTTACCGGTAAAATAAAATAAAAAAAAAAACCACACAAGCAAAGGTAAGTTCACAAACAGCCAAAGACGAGACATAATTGTCTCATCAACTCGTTTAGGAACTTACATAAGATGGCGGACGGGAAGTCGACATATTTTTAGAAAATACTATTTTCTTGATGAATTCCGGGACATCCTGCCCTTTCAAATTTTTACTTTAATAAAGTGTTGTAGTTTATGAGTGAACTACCATATTAGTTTGATGAAGCAAGCGGGTATAAGAATTTGTAGGAACTGAGTTGGATCCAGTGGTGTATTTTTTCCTACGTTGGGGTCAGCTTCCAGTCTGTAGTACTCTCAACCGGCGTGCGTGTATGACAAGATGTATGAATGTGGATGAAGCGAAAGGAATATGCAAGGATCATAGCATGTGGTGTTCTATAGTTTCTGCCTACCCCCATTGGAAAAAGGCGAGAGTTATGTTGTATGTATACTAGTCTTTTCCCAACTATGTTGGGGTCAGCTTCCAGTCTAACCAGATGCGGCTGAATACCAGTATTTTACACGGAGCGACTGCCATCAGACCTCCGCAACCCAGTTACTGGGCAATGTCCATATTCTAAGGTTACAGCGGTTGTTAGACAGTCAGTCTTCTGACTTTCCGTAACGACTGTCATAGGTATACATATGACACCAGGGACCGACTGTTTTACGTACTCTCTGAGGCACGGAGGGGTGTCGATGTGTAACGAACGGCCACCTATCCATGGACTGACAGTGGCAAGAGCAGCTTAACCTCGCAAATCGTAAGAACCGCGCGGTTGGTAATATGGCCACGAGCCCCTCCCATTAAAGTGTAAGATTGAGAAGATGGGAGGATGTTTGTTACTCAGTTACACATAAACGGGTAAACGGATTTTTATGAAATTTGGCACACAGATAGATCAGGTCCTTGTTTTTTATTTTTTCCTACTTGACTGCTTACAAGCAGTCAAGTAGTAGTAGTAGTCGTCGTAGTAGTAGTAGTAGTCATCCCAAAGTTAAGAATGCAGATGTTTAATACTATAATTATGATAATGTAAACTCAAACTATACCGCTGCCGTCAAGCAATAAGACAAGAATAAAAACAATCTGACAATACTATAAAGTTAACAACCCGGGAGAAGAATGATTTGTTAAAATAATGTTAAAACATTTCGAATATTCACCCTTGTAGATGTTCTTGCGGACCGTTTCTACGTAACCGGGTTGTTATTGGTGATAGCTGAAGGGTCTCCAACCAATTGGACGATTAAAATACTTAACCTAAGCTAACTAGGTACTATTACTACTACTAACATCATGACTAGCTAGCAACAACAGCACTAAGGGCGACCCCTAATGGGACTCGGACCTCGGCTTAGGGCGTTGCTGGCGGGAGGACTGGGTGGGAGACAGCTTGATGAGGGCTGAATTAACGGTGTGACTGCGGAGTCAGAAGAGACGACCGGCTCCGCGGCTGCGGCGGGTGAGCACGGCGGATCAGGGAACCATGTCCTGGTTTAACATACATAAACTTACGCCTTTTTCCCATGGGGATAGGCAGAAACTATACAACGTGTTACAAGAACATCCCTAAAGCCGAAAGGGGGTTAAAAGGTCCCTTGTAAAGAGTCTATTGTCAATATTTGAAAACCGTAGTATGACCCAAACAAAAAAATAATTTCGATAAAACATAAAATAATCATCATTGAAACCCAACCCTGAAAACATAAAACTAAAGAGTAGACTACCCAGAAAGTTATTTACATTCTTACCTAATTTCCTCTGAGAGGTAAATGACAACAACCATAAAAGACTACTTGATTATGATCAATTTTATGGGGAATTATGTAACATTTTGTAGAATGCCACATACTACGATCTTTACGTTTCATCCACATTCATACGTTGAGAGTACTACGCACCTGTCCTTTGTGAAGAACATCACCAATAACATCGATGTATTTACTTCTAGGGCGTCCTCTACCGTTTCCACTGAATTCGCTTTATAAATTCCCTTTGTTAATCGCCATTCACTCATTCTCTCAATATGACCAAACCCATGGATTAACTAACATACAGGGTGTAAAAATAGCCTTAACGAAGCCGAAGTCTAAGCATTCTGTACAAAAAACTAAGTTACGTACAGCAAAAATAATTGCTGGGAACGACTTTTATTTTTTGGAATTAAAAACAGCTTTTAATTGTAGCGCGCAATATAAGCGCGCGCAGCAGACTGTGCCTACATTTCAGAAATGCTGATAATGTTTGTATGTTTAGTAATAAAATTTAAACTTAGTTTCTGTGAAAAACGTACAAAAATATGGTGACTTTTACCTTTAATATCTCCATAACCAGTCGGTTCCCAGGTATGGCCCAATATCAAAAAATCATCGTAATGATGGGAAGAATACGTGGCTCTCGGCTTATTTTTACACCCGATATAGCCCATATAGGTAGGATACTTTTTATCTGGGTACAAGAAATAGTTACGTCAGGATAAGGAAGGATGTGTATAAATTGAAGCTAATGGATTACCTAAAGCGCGTACATGGCGCATGCCTAGTGCGTCATCAAATCAATGTAGAGAGATCAATAGATACTATTTATAAATACAGCATTGCGATGTTCCAATCCAGAATACGATTCAAGTGGATATCAATATTGTTTGTATTTCATACAGACGACTGGTTATTGGTCCAATAATAATATTATTTGGAGGAACTATGATTTCAGTGTACATCCGTCGGTAATAGACATAATATTAACTACTAGCTGTGTCCTCACGGCTCCGCCCGTAGTCTATGTTACTCAGTGATAATGTAGCTTTCTACCGACAAAAGAATTTTTGAAATCGGTCCAGTAGTTTTTAAGTTTATTCGTTACATACAAAAATACAAATCTTTCCTCTTTATAATATTAGTATAGAAGTATAGACTACTATAAGGTATTTGACTATTATTAACATAAAATGACATAACATCGCGCCTTTTATTCCCCGAAGGGTTCGGCAGAGGTGTTTTAGTAACACCCTCGTTTCGCCAGTTATGTTTACAGTGGCTAAAATTACTAGGCCCGTTTTGACAGCTGTCAGATTAGAACATGTTATGTCAATTTCGACATAAAATGTACTGATCTGACAGCTGTCAAAACGGGCCTATTAAATTTTAGACACTATAAGTCCCATATAATAGGGGCGAGCCATTTGCTATTATCCGGGCACAAAAACTATTATTATTTTATTATCAATCTCGAATGAGTGAACGGCGATTAAAAAAAGGAATTTATAAGGCGGATGTCAATGGAAACGGTAGAGGAGGCGCTAGAAGGACATACATCGATGTTATTGGTGATGTTCTTCACAAAGGACAGGTACGTAGTACTCTCAACCGGCGTGCGTGTATGACAAGATGTATGAATGTGGATTAAGCGAAAGGAGTATGTATATGTAAGGGTCGTAGCATGTGGTGTTCTATAGTTTCTGCCTACCCCCATGGGAAAAAGGTTTGAGTTTATAACATAACATTACATCACGCCTATAATCCCAGAAGGGTTGGGCAGAGGTGTATAATAACACCCTCATTTCGCCGTTATGTTTAAGTCCTATGTAATAGGGGGCGAGTCTATTGCCATCAACCGGGCACAAATCTAAACTCCGAACTGCTACTGAGGAATATGTTATCGGTAACTGGTAAATCAACGTACCCGAAGTTATAAAAACAGTAGTCATTCGACGGAGCAGAGGATTCCATGTCGAACAGCCGAAGAAGTCTGACCTTTTATATCTGGTTTGCTTGTCCTCATTTTCTGATCTTGTGTTAATTATTATATTGTGAACTAGCTTCTGTAACTAATCACTAACCAAATTAAAAGTACTCTCAGTGGTGGAGAGTCTATGTTGGTTTCATTTACTTTATTTACCATGCTCCCAATCCTGACATACTGATATTAGCTATAACTGTAATGATAAATGCACCCCTACAAGATTCTGTTGTATGTATTTAATAAATTTCACACGGAAAAACCCAATTCATCTTTGTTCGACCTGGGGATCGAACTTACGACCTCACGATCAGCTGTCGCGCTTGACACCACTACATCAACGAGGCAGTTACCAACTGGAATCCGATTATTTAGATTTTATATTTCCAATTGTCATGTCGTCGATTGGGGTTAAACAACATTCTACTACATTTATTTATTCATAAAAAAACTAGTTTAAATTGTAGGTAATATTATCAAAGAAAAAGTATTCGTCACGCGTCTAGGAGTCTATGCTATCAACTCTTCACTGTATGGTAACACTCGCTCGACTACTTTTTTTACTGTTTGCCGATTCAAATACATGTTATTTACCTCAATTTTGTTAACTAGTTATTTAGTAGTGACTCATAGGTGCGGTAGTAAGTGGTTGTGGATTATTCGATAGCGGGTTTGGTTCATATGTCAAGCAAATTAATTTATTAAAAAAATAGTGTTGTTGAGGTCAGCTTCCGGTTTAATAAGATGCAGCCGAGATAATTGGAGGCAAATCGCCATAATTATGAGAACAATGATAATAATTAAAAATAGCAGTGATAGCCTAGTGGTGTGACCGTCGGACTGCCAAGTCATAGGTCTCGAGTTCGAACCCAAGGCACGCACCTCTGACTTTTTCGATTCATGTGCGTATTGTAAATTATCACTTGCTTAAAAACGGTGAAGGAAAACATCGTGAGGAAACCGGCATGCCTGAGAGATATTTCTCGACGGCATGTGAAGCCAAGTCAGAGGCCCATGGGCGGCATAAACTGTGACACCAGGTTAGTCACTAACCACACGAAAAGAAGAAGAATTAAAAAATTACTAATTACGTGTTTATAATGCGTAATTACCATATTACTGACATTTTTGGTTTGTTAAAGTGTCCTCTACCCAGGAAATTTATCAACTTTTATAGAACAATTTTTCGAAATACTCGTACTTTTTTATTACTTTCCATACAAATTGAACCTCCCCCTCTGGCTACGGCCTTGCTGGTGACAACGCAAAATGGCAAAACTTTTGCTGCCATCATGCGGAAAAATTGCGCGGAGACCCATATCGATGGTTTTGCAGCAAAACCATCGATATGGGTCTCCACGAACATCTCAGAAGCACTACATCGCCACGGTAGCCCCAACAACACTCTAAGTGCATTATTATATTGGACACGTAGATCAGTATATGCCCGCTGAGTATACCGGAACCATAGGCTGCACGTGTAGAAAGTTGTCAATAATCTTTGAAGAGCTTACTTATTACCACCATACATATTTCCGGTGCTGTTCCAGTTTGAAGGGTATGTGTGCCGGTGAAATTACAGGCACATGAGACTTTACAACTTTGTCTCTGAGGTTGTCACCAGCAAGGCCGTAGCCAGAGGGGGAGGTTCAATTTGTATGGAAAGTAATAAAAAAGTACGAGTATTTCGAAAAATTGTTCTATAAAAGTTGATAAATTTCCTGGGTAGAGGACACTTTAACAAACCAAAAATGTCAGTAATATGGTAATTACGCATTATAAACACGTAATTAGTAATTTTTTAATTCTTCTTCTTTTCGTGTGGTTAGTGACTAACCTGGTGTCACAGTTTATGCCGCCCATGGGCCTCTGACTTGGCTTCACATGCCGTCGAGAAATATCTCTCAGGCATGCCGGTTTCCTCACGATGTTTTCCTTCACCGTTTTTAAGCAAGTGATAATTTACAATACGCACATGAATCGAAAAAGTCAGAGGTGCGTGCCTTGGGTTCGAACTCGAGACCTATGACTTGGCAGTCCGACGGTCACACCACTAGGCTATCACTGCTATTTTTAATTATTATCATTGTTCTCATAATTATGGCGATTTGCCTCCAATTATCTCGGCTGCATCTTATTAAACCGGAAGCTGACCTCAACAACACTATTTTTTTAATAAATTAATTTGCTTGACATATGAACCAAACCCGCTATCGAATAATCCACAACCACTTACTACCGCACCTATGAGTCACTACTAAATAACTAGTTAACAAAATTGAGGTAAATAACATGTATTTGAATCGGCAAACAGTAAAAAAAGTAGTCGAGCGAGTGTTACCATACAGTGAAGAGTTGATAGCATAGACTCCTAGACGCGTGACGAATACTTTTTCTTTGATAATATTACCTACAATTTAAACTAGTTTTTTTATGAATAAATAAATGTAGTAGAATGTTGTTTAACCCCAATCGACGACATGACAATTGGAAATATAAAATCTAAATAATCGGATTCCAGTTGGTAACTGCCTCGTTGATGTAGTGGTGTCAAGCGCGACAGCTGATCGTGAGGTCGTAAGTTCGATCCCCAGGTCGAACAAAGATGAATTGGGTTTTTCCGTGTGAAATTTATTAAATACATACAACAGAATCTTGTAGGGGTGCATTTATCATTACAGTTATAGCTAATATCAGTATGTCAGGATTGGGAGCATGGTAAATAAAGTAAATGAAACCAACATAGACTCTCCACCACTGAGAGTACTTTTAATTTGGTTAGTGATTAGTTACAGAAGCTAGTTCACAATATAATAATTAACACAAGATCAGAAAATGAGGACAAGCAAACCAGATATAAAAGGTCAGACTTCTTCGGCTGTTCGACATGGAATCCTCTGCTCCGTCGAATGACTACTGTTTTTATAACTTCGGGTACCAATTTTTCCGCATGATGGCAGCAAAACTTTTGCTGCCATCATGCGGAAAAGGTGCGCCTCTTTATTAGCTCGAGTTCGCGGTAGCACCAACAATATCCTGAATGTGTTCGAGGATCGTTGGGAGACCCATGATGCGGAGACGGATGCAACTCCACACTGAGTTTATGCAATAATTTTACTGTCTACTAACACATAATATGGATTCTTATCTGAAATAAATTATTATTAATACTTCCCGGACGAACTCATTCACTTGAGAGGCATGAACAAACCGTTGTTTCTTCAACAAAGATATTAAATTAAATTGTTAATATAAAAAAACTGTTTTATTATTTTCGATCTAGCTTGACCTCGATAATGCGGCCTGCGACCCGCCCGACTCGTCTATACAGTTATCTGTGCGAATATTTGAAAATCTGTTAATAAAATATTAACGGCACTTAACACTAAAGCTATTGATACATTTCCGAGGAGTATCGGGAATCGTAATAGAATTGTGTTGCCAAAAATTCCAAAGACAACGTTATTTAATAAAAATTAAACCGACTTCAAAAAATAATAAAATAATTACCATATAAACTTAACAGTTTCAGAAGTCGGTGCTGATCCACGCTAAACCAAATTGAAGGCACCGACTTCTGAAACTGTTAAGTTATATGGTAATTATTTTATTCTTTTTTTGAAGTCAGTTTAATTTTTTTGTAAAAAAATATTTTATTTTTTAATTTTAGTGGCCTTAATTAAAACCTAGTTGGACCTACTAAAAACGCTGCTCGTAACATAATCACATCATCATAATATGCATACTGTTCGTCATTGAGGAGTTCCATTGTCTATCTCCGAAGTTCTTCATCAGACCTTCACCAAATTTAAATGGGACCAACTTCGACGTATACCCTATTCATTAAAAAAAAATCATCAATATCGGTTCACAATTGGCGAAAATATCGATGAACATACACAAAAAAAAATATAAAAAAAATACAGACGAACATAGTAACCTCCTCCTTTTTGGAAGTCGGTTAAAAAGTAGCTTTGTAATCTGTGGACGTGTATTTAATGCTCTACCTAGCGATATTAAGGACCTATCTTTCCAGAGATTTGTTAAAAAATTGAAAGCTTCGTTGAGTGAAAACAACTTTTATTCGGTAAATGACTTGTGTATTAAATGTCATTAATTAGGTACGAATACTCTTAATATTAAATTTGATAATGCCTAATTATAATTTAGTAATGCATGTAGTCTTATTTTATAAGATTTATAATGACCTGTATATGCTTAATAGTAATAACACTAATAACAAATATAATTATCGATCTATCATCACCGACAGGACTATTGTTGCCAATAAGCCTGACATAGTGGTGATAGATCGATCAAAGCGTCTCGCAATGATTGTTAATATCACTGTCCCGCATGACGAGAATCTTGTGAAAGCCGAGAAAGATAAAGAAATTAAGTATCAAGACTTGGCACACGAGGTTGTCGACATGTGGGAGGTTGACTCAGCAGTCATTGTGCCGATAGTCGTTACGGCCATGCGTTACCAACATCTGACGAGGCTCTCGTTGGGCGGCTGGGTCAAGGGCCTGATACAGAAAGCGGTACTTCTGGACACGGCACGTATTATTAGGAAGTTCCTCTCTCTGAGGCCCTGACCACCGGTAGCTTGGACCCTGTTCCCGATGCCGGTGGGCTACTATTTTTTATATTTTTAAATGTTTTTATTTGTGTTTTGAAATATTTAAAAATATAATTAAGTATGTATTATAAATATAATTATGTACAACTCAATATTTGCATGTCACCACCATGACTAAGTGTTTTGGATCTAAGTATTTAATTAATACCGAACTGTACCAATACTTATCGCAAATAAAGATTAATTCATTCATTCAACATAATATCAATATGGCAGCGTCGTCCTATACGCTGTTAACAATATAGGGTGTAAACTAAATCATGTATTTCCTTCAAACCTCGTGATGTACTGCTGACATAGATTAACCATGCACGGGATACGTTTGGATTCAATAAACATAAACATAACATCACGCCCGTATTCCCCGAAGGGTTTGGCAGAGGTGTATAGTAACACCATCATTTCGCCGTTATGTTTAAGTCCCATGTAATAGGGGGCGAGCCTGTTGCCATTAACCTGGCACAAATCCAAATTCTGGACTGCTACTGAGAAACGGAATAACCCAATAACACTTCGCCCGACCTGGGTATCGAACCCAGGATCATACGATCAGCAGTCGCGCTTGCCACCACTAGACCAACGAGGCAGAAAAAATACAAGAAGTAAACATGTGTTCTTAACGTGAGGCATTTTAGCGCCTCGAGCGAATTGCGCGACTATCGCTCGCCGCGTTGTCATTTAACTCGAGGCGCTAAAATGCCTCACGTTAAGAACACATGTTTACTTCTTGTATTTAAAAAACAAATGAATTCAAGATTATTCCTTGCATGGTTAATCTATGTCAGCAGTACATCACGAGGTTTGAAGGAATTACATGATTATGTTTACACCCTGTATATTACGATCAATAACCTATACTAATATTATAAAGCTGAAGAGTTTGTTTGTTTGAGCGCGCTAATCTCAGGAACTACTGGTTGGAATTGAAAAAATATTTTTGTGTTGGATAGTCCATTTATCGAGGAAGGTTATAGGCTATATAACATCACGCTACGACCAATAGGAGCGGAGCATAAATAAAAAATGTAGCAAAAACGGGAAAAATGTCCACCCGTGCGAAGCCGGGACGTGCCGCTAGGGAAATTAATAAAGGTAAAGATACCATGTGGGGACGGGTTATAATGTAAAACTTCCTCACCGCACGCTGGGAATAGACACGTGTTGTAAGATACAACAAAACACAGCACGCGACGTGGTAGGATCTATACGGTCTTAGCTAGCTACCACCTGAACATTAAAGTCCAGTCTAGCAGTTTACTGTGTACCGTCGTGTGTATGTGAGAGCCAGAGAGGTATAGGGGAATCCTTCGATATCTCTGTTTCTTGTATTCATGTGCTCCATCTTATCCCCTATCTGCGCTTACCATTAGGTGAGACTAGGGCCAAACGAGCTCATGTCAAGAATAATAATAAAAATAAATGTTAATTTGTCTTAAATTGAGTATCATTACACGCAGACAAGGAAGGATATCATATAATTTGGGAGGAACAAAATCGTATACAAAATAACGGGTATGTTTGAGACAATGTTCTTTTTATATTATTTCCAAAACGTCTGCTCTAAGCTGAACGAAAGTAAGCGACATGAAGTATAATTTTTCAGAAGAGCCAAATTGTAACATAACATCACGCCTTACATTCCCCCAAGGGTTCGGCAGAGGTGTTAAAAACACCCTCGTTTCGCCAGTTATGTTTAAGTCCCATGTAATAGGGGGCGAGCCTATTGCCATTAACCGGGCACAAATCTTTCACTGGCAGTTCGCTGATGTTATAACGAGTAACTAAGGCTACTTTTATTTTAGAAAAAGTAAAAGAATTAGGGTTCCGCGCTAAAAAAAACCCATCCAACTTCTACGCAGACGAAGTCGCAGGCGCACCTAGTCAAAATTATAATTATAACATTACCTAAGCAAAGAAACAGTATTTGGCATAGACAATACATTGTTGAAAGTTGAAAAGTTGTCTATTATTACGAGTTCGAGCGACGGTTGCCAGCTCATTGGCTTTCCACAATGTTAACATGTAAACAATAAGTATTGGCAAGAAGTATCGCCAGGTGCAGCAATTACGTATACAGCATAACATAATTAGCCCATCACTGTCCCACTGCTGGGCACGGACCTCTTCTCAAAATAACGAGGGTTTAGGCCTTAGTCCACCACGCTGGCCTGGTGCGGGTTGGCGGACTACACACACCATCGAGAACTTTATGGAGCCCTCTCAGGTGTGCAGGTTTAATAACTATGTTTTTCTTTCACCGTTAACGCAAGTGATAATCAAATTAACGTAACAATACTTAGGTAATGGGGTAGGCAACTGTGGAACTAATGGCGCCACTTTCGATTGTTCCACTGCAATCTTATTGGTTGCAATGTGTTTGACATTGTTGTTAATATCACCCTGATGGTTCTGATTGGTGGAAATAACTAAGTATGGAGGTGCTGCCATCTGCTTTAGTTTTGCGTTGCCTTCCCCATTAAAAATAAACTTTTAACAATCTGACAGCTAAGCATGGGGTCCTGGGTCCAATCCCCAGGTCGGGCAAAGTGTTATTGGGTTTTTCCATTAGGAATTTCTCAGTAGCAGCCTGGAGGCTGGATTTGTGCCCGGTTAATGGCAATAGGCTCGCCTTCTATTACGTGGGACTTACATAACGGCGAAATGAGGGTATATATACACCTCTACCCAACCCTTCGGGGAATACAGGCGTGATGTTGTATGTAATATTTTTTTAAATTGAGAGTAGAACTTTACGCCTTATACATATGGTTGGTATTCAACAATTTAAGGTTTTTGAAATTGTTGATTTACTGGTCGAAAGTGCCCGAATTAGATGTCCAGATCGGGAAAAGTTATTGCCTTTTCTAGGAAAGTTAGATTGAAATTGTACTCTTATTTTCTTGTTTGTTATAAGTAAATTAACTTCTTGTTTCTCTGAAATAAACATTGGTATTGTTGATCTAAATGACCCCAATAGTGCAGTGGCGAAGCGTCTACCATGTTGACATACATAATTATAATGTAGGCGTGAGTGTGTGAAATATTTATTTACACTATTAGAAATTATATAGTATCGATGCGACAAGAAAAATGTAAGTATACCTAAGTATCCATAAATAATGTCAATCAAAGTTGAAAAAAACATGAGGTAAGTACAAAAAAGGAAGGTACTTAGTTAATAAAAACGTAATTAAAACATTTTTTAAATGGTTTCCGTAATATACCTCTCTAAAATCCTTTTCGTAAAAAAAACCGTTAAACCCGCAAACTGCACAACCAAACTTCAAAGTTCGAACTTTTTAAAAATAAACAAGGCCGAATGTTATAGCCGGTAACACATTTAAAAAAATAAAACACAAGTAATCACTGTTTACGATGTATCACACTTAAGTTGTCCGATTTCTCACTGCGTTTCCAGTTATTAGAAAACACACACTTAACTACACACGTCCTTATTCAAATACACTGCAATATTATTTGTTTACAAACAAAATTAACCTTTATTCGCGCGGGAAAATAATTGACGGGAAAATTTGCATTTGACAGCTCCCTTCAAACAGTCAATAAAAAAAAAAGGTTATCGAAAATGCACAGATTAAATAGGGAGATTATTTATAATGTCGCGGTTGTCGCGTCCGCGCGTCAGTTGGCCGTCGAGAGACTGATCCGTGCAGTTTCACGTTACTGGTTCGGAAATAGAATACTTATTTGTGCTGTGTGTATTGGTTGAATTTTGTACTTCATTTATAATGGGGGCAAATGTACCGTGAGTCATTGGGGGTTGGTAATTTCTCGAATACAAAGAAATGCTAGTAAAATGATTTTGAAAGTGACCTAGTTTTAATTGAAACTCGTTCTAGCTCATCTATCATTTCTCGCTAGAATAACAAATACTTTGACAGCGAATAAGTGTTTTTTTTTAATAGACTTCTTTCTTTTTTCAAATAATGAATGCAGTAGGCATAGAACAAACGTGTGGCGTATAGTATCGTAAACATATCGCTAATGTAAGCGAATTTTGAATCGAAAACACAACGGTCCTATAACATTTTTAACCGACTTCCAAAAAAGGAGGAGGTTCTCAATACGGCTGTATGTTTTTTTTTAATGTTTGTTACCTCGTTACGCCCTCATTTATGAACCGATTTGAAAAATTATTTTTTTGTTTGAAAGAGTATTCTTTCGAAATGGTCCCATTCAAATTTGGTGAAGATCTGATTAAGAACTTCGGAGATAGACAATGAAACTCCTCAATAACGAACAGTACGCATAATGTGATTATGTTACGAGCAGCGTCTTTAGTAGGTCCAACCATGTCTTAATTAAGGCCACTAAAATGTAAAAAATAAAAAACATTTTAACAAAAATAAAACCGACTTCAAAAAAACGACGAAAAGAATAAAATAATTACCATATTATTATAAAATTAACAGTTTCAGAAGTCGGTGCCTTCACTTTGGTTCAGCGCGGATTAGCACCGACTTCTGAAACTGTTAATTTTATAATATGGTAATTATTTTATTCTTTTCTTCGTTTTTTTGAAGTCGGTTTTATTTATGTTAATATGTTTTTATGGATATTTTTTTACGACATGCACAATTTGTATCATACATAGATGTGAATAAAGTTTTCAATTTAATTAAATAGTGTTTGCGAAACGAGTGTTTCCGATTCAAAATTCACTTACATTATCGTTATGTTTACGTTTGTAACTCGACAGCATTCGTTCTAAACCTACTGAGTTCAAAATCAGTTGAAGCTCATAGCATCATGTTTAATTAAAAAATCATATTAGTGCATAATATTAATTTTATCTGCAACTTTCTCTAACGCACCGACGTTCTTAATTCGAATGTTTGATTACTAATGCGTGCTTGACCTCCATTTATAAGAAGATTGAATTAATTGCATTAATAACATAAGCGTATCATAACATCATGTTATCGGTGGCTGGTGGAACTGGACAGTGTTGACATAGGAGGGTAAAGGATTAATCAACGTACCCGAAGTTATAGAAACAGTGGTCATTCAACGGAGCAGAGGATTCCATGTCGAACAGCCGAAGAAGTCTGAACTTTTATATCTGGTTTGCTTGTCGTCATTTTTAACCGACTTCCAAAAAAGGAGGAGGTTCTCAATTCGTCTGTATGTTTTTTTTAAATATTTATTACCTCATAACTCCGCCATTTATAAACCGATTTAGATTAAAAAAAATATATTTGAAAGGATATACTTCCAGATTGGTCCCATTTAAATTTGGTGAAGATCTGACGAAGAACTTCGGAGATAGACAATAGAACTCCTCAATGACGAACAGTACGCATAATGTAATGATGTGATTATGTTACGAGCAGCGTCTTTAGTAGGTCCAACCATATTTTAATTAAGGCCACTAAAACGATAAAAATAAAAAAACATTTTAACAAAAATAAAACCGACTTCAAAAAAACGATGAAAAGAATAAAATAATTACCATATTATACTATTAACAGTTTCAGAAGTCGGTGCCTTCAATTTGGTTCAGCGTGAATTAGCACCGACTTCTAAAAGTGTTAATTTTATAATATGGTAATTATTTTATTCTTTTCATCGTTTTTTTGAAGTCTGTTTTATTTTTGTTAAAATGTTTTTTATCTGTTCTTGTGTTAATTATTATATTGTGATATATTGTGAACTAGCTTCTGTAACTAATCAGTAACCTAATTAAACGTACTCTCAGTGGTGGAGAGTCTATGTTGGTTTAATTTACTTTATTCACCATGCTCCCAATCCTGACATACTGATATTAGCTATAACTGTAACGATAGATTCACCCCTATAAGAATATATTCTGTTATGTCTCCTATAATCACGTCTGTATTCCCAGAAGGGTTAGGCAGAGGTGTATAGTAACACGTTATGTTTAAGTCATCTCTCGTCTATTGCCATCAACCGGACATAAATCCAAATTCCGGGCTACTAGTGAAGAATTCCACACGGAAAAACCCAACAACACTTTGCTTGACCTGTGGATCGAACCCAGGACTTCACGATCAGCAATCGCGTTTGACTGACACGAATAGACAAATGAGGAAGATGGCAAAAAAAAGCATTTTTAAATTGGTTATAACTTTAATACACAAAACATAAAACACTTTTATCCGTTCAAATATAATAGAATATATATTTAAAATTAACTACCTCCATCCGTGTGTTCTTGGCTGAATAAATTCATTTTCTTTCTTTCTTTCTAATCTTTATAACCTTTTATATGCCTATACGAAACTACAGCTGTTAATTGATATAAATTGGTAGTCTTTATCTTTACATAGTACTAGCGGCCCGTCCCGGCTTCGCACGAGTGGGGATTTTTCCCGTTTTTGCAACATTTTTCATTTATGCTCTGCTCCTATTGGTCGTAGCGTGATGTTATATAACCTAAAACCTTCCTCGATAAATGGACTATCCAACACAAAAACAATTTTTCATTTCTAACCAGTAGTTCCTGAGATTAGCGCGTTCGAACAAACAAATAAACTCTTCAGCTTTATAATATTAGTATAAATAAAATAAAATGCATTAATATTTTTGTTCTAACTTGAATTTTTATAACCTTTTAATTATTTAACTTATTTCTGAGTGAATAAAATATTATTTATTAAAAAGTAAAAATAATTGTAGATGTGTCACTAAAGTCTCGACGTATCTAAGAGAATGGTCGCCCTATACTGACTCATGCAAAGGTACTCGACCGGGCTGAATAATCTCGATTCCTTTGCCCTGACTACTGTTTTGCCGCCAAGAGCGTACGACGCCATCTTGAATTTTATTTTGTTTTTCCCTGAATGGAAATAAAGACAACTATGTTTTATCCTGTAAAGCACAATTTGACATTAATTAAGGTGTCATCTTCACGAGCCATAATTCTGTTTTGCCGAATCTTTTTCCCAACTATGTTGGGGTCAGCTTCCAGTCTAACCAGATGCGGCTGAATACCAGTATTTTACACGGAACGACTGCCATCAGACCTCCGCAACCCAGTTACTGGGCAATGCGAATAGTCTAAGGTTAGACCGGTTGTCAGACTTTCGGGCTTCTCACTTCCCGTAACGACTGTCATAGGTATTCGTATGACACCCGGGACCGACTGTTTATCGTGCTCTCCGAGGCATGGAGGGGTCTCGATGTGAAACGAACGGGACCACGGACTGACCGCGGCAATCGCAGTTTAACCTCGCAAAGCGTATGATCCGCGCGGTTAGTAATTATTCACGAGCGGATATACCTACTATTAAAAATATAATATTTTGTTCTAATTTTGCATGCCGTTTAAGGGTCGAATATGGTGATACTCTGTATTAATACTTAAGAACTATGTCTACAATACCCATATGTCGCAAAATAAATGATTTGATTTGATTTTATAATTATGGTAATTATTTTATTCTTTTCATCGTTTTTTTGAAGTCGGTTTTATTTTTGTTAAAATGTTTTGTCAGTACTAAACTACACAAACACCCTAGTTTAGTACTCTCAAAGTGTACAACCGAATTGACACCGTAATAAACGTAAAATACTCGTTTCGCACATACTAATTAATTAAATTGAAAACTTTATTTAAATATCTATGTATAACGGCTCGTCCCAACTTCGCACGGGTGGACTTTTTTCCCGTTTTTGCGACATTTTTCATTTATGCTCCGCTCCTAATGGTCGTAGCGTGATGTTATATAGCCTATAACTCTCCTCGATAAATGGACTATCCAACACAAAAATAATTTTTCAATTCCATAGTAGTTCCTGAGATTAGCGCGTTCAAACAAACTCTTCAGCTTTATAATATTAGTATGAATGATACAAATTGTGTTTCGCAAAAAATAAACCAAAATGTTATTCCCAGGTCGAGCAGTCTTATTAGGTTTTTCCGTGCTAAAGGACATGTTATGAAATGGGCTTAAAATAATTTTATTTTTGAACCGCTTACATGTGCGGTTTTTCTGATAGGGAAAACTGTCTAGGACGTGCTTACAAAAACATTTTTTTTAAAGCACCATTATTCAATTAAAAAACATTTAAAATCCTGATATTTTTTTTGTTAAAAAACTAATAAACTGACAAAAAACTTAGAAATAAAAATTATATATATCATTTTTGAAAGCATAATATTTATCCTAATATTAAAATAATATTAAACGGCTTAAATTAAAATAAAATTAATGAATTAACTTAATGGTTTGGATGTATGGCATTGATTCCCTTGTCTCAATAGAATAAAATAAAATATTTACTGTACATATGTCAGCAAGGTTGTCACTTGTCATTGTCATTAATGTCATCAATGTCTAATCATGTCAAAGTTGTCGCTTAAAATCGCTATCTATTGTTGTTAAAAACCAGGTCAAATAAAAAAGAAACTCAAAACAATGGTACATAGTCAAAAACACAGGAACCACAGTCACAATAACAGACAACAGTTGAATAAGTTGAATTGAATTTGACTTTTTGACAATGACTGACGTTGACAATTACAATAAATGTCATCCAATAGAAGTGTTGCCAGAATTAATAATTATGGGTTAACAACTGTGGGTTGCAACTTTATTTTTTAATTCTAATTATTTATATTAAAAAAAACAATAGAAGGGTGCTTTTAAAAAAAAATTAAAAATATATACGGAAGCTCCATATTTTATGTACTTTCATAAAAAAAATATCTCTTCTCTGTTCACAGCCAAAGCCCAGCTTCCATACAAAAATATAACATGTACTTTCTCAGTAGCAGCCCGGAGTTTGTGCCCGGTTGATGGCAATAGGCTCGCCTCCTATTACATGAGACTTAAAACATAACGGTGAAATGAGGGTGTTACTATACACCTCTGCCCAACCCTTCGGGGAATACTGGCGTGATGTTATGTTATGTAAAAATGCACCCTCTTTGGAAAAGTCCAAGGTGGAACTTTTGCAACGCGGTGAGAATATACAGGGTGTAAACGAAATCATGTAATTCCTTCAAACCTCGTGATGTACTGCTGACATAGATTAACCCTGTACGGGATACTAATGAATTCAATAAAAAAAATACAAGAAGTAAACAGTAACGTGAGGCAGTTTAGAGCACCATGCGAATTGCGCGGCTATCGCTCGCCGCGCGGTCATTTAGCTCGGGGCGCTAAAATGCCTCACGTTAAGAACACCATATTTACTTCCTGTACTTTTATTTTATTGAATCCAAATGTATCCCGTGCTTACACCCATATTCTAAGACGTTCCTCCAAAACTTACTCGACTCAGGACGGCCTCGAAAACACCTTCAAAATTGTATTCTTAGTCGCAATTTCGAGTGAACTTTGAGGTTCCTCGACGGAGTCTTCTTCTTCCTGTTCTTATCCCACACTAGGTGGGGTCGGCACAACAAGTAGGGTAAAACCGGGATAGATGCCCCACTTTTTGAAAAGGCCTCGTAATTTTAAAACTATTAATTCACCATGAATAATTCCTATGAATATACCTAGTTTAATGTTTAATCTTACGTTGCGACCTGTTTTTGATGACCTAGCAATTACTGATTACGCAGAAATTGAGTTTTTGCAGACCCATTTTTTTTAGGATAGATGCCTACCTATATGGATAGATGCCCCACCATGAAAATGCTAAGGAGGATAGATGCCTGTGGTGTAGGATCGATGCTCCATAGAATAAAAGAAATAAATGATATATTAAAAATGATTTATTTGTAATCTATAATTTGTCTGACAAAAAAATCAACATTTAAGTCTTAATAATAATAATTAGGTATTATTGAACATTAGTAACAATTTAAAATAAAAAAAAAACAACACTAAAAAAAACATATCATCCTACTTAATTTAGGCTGAGCTTTCCACATTTTGTGCAATAATTTCTAAAAGGTGTGAACATTTCGTGCAGCCACTTGTGGTACATTCATTAAATCCAGTCGAATTTTGACTTCGCATTTTTGTAATTATCAAAGCATTCAATGCAATAATTTTCGTCTCTATCATTTGGGCTTTCTTGTTTGTCTTAGTTGTTTGTCAATTTCATCTAAAGCTGGCTGTAATTGTTCTGTAGTCCAAGAAAGTATTTTCTTTTGTATTTTCGTGGCATGGATAACCTACAATCATTAGATTGATTAAAATTACACGTGAGATAATACTAACACAACATAATATTTCCGATAAGCAATGAAATACTTTTTTCAAAACAGGCTAGCACTATCGGGGGATAGATAAGGGCACCTATACCGCGAAAAATTGAGGCGACTATCCTTTTTGATATGATAGATGCCCTTTTATTTTTAAATTAAACTAAATACAAAACAGCAATTATTGACACCTAGGTGTGTACTCAATGAACCAGTGTATTGATATAATAAAAATAGAACAGAATTTATTACTACTTATAAAGTTATGTAACAGTAAATACTCCCGTCTGAAACTTTCACGCGTTCGTCGCGTTCACCGCGAACATGATCGCACGCACCAGCGTGACGTTTCTGTTCAGCAGGACGGCTTCAGGGGACCGAGGTGTGTGGCGCCTACGCTTCTTATTTAACCTATAAATTCTTTATTGCGATTTTGGGAAGTTAGGTTTTTTGAAAACGAGGCACTTATCCCACTGCGGCAACTATCCCGGTTTTACCCTATTTCATAAATCCATGTTGTTAGAGGTTTTGGCTTATTGTTTTATGACCGGCCGCCTGCCTGACGTCAACCCTCCTTGGGAATACTCGTTGCGCCGTCGCGCGGGTGATCCAATGTGCTTGCTGATATTATGCACTGAGTCCCAAAATGATATGCTTGTCAATCTTATTACCGACAACTAAGCAGGCTGTGTTCTTCTTGGTGGAGTATACTTGAAGTTCCTCGACCCACTCATTCAGTTTTGCTAGGGACTTTGGTTCTGACACATCGTAAACTAATAAAATAATAAATAACTAATAAACCGTTCCTCGACGGAGGGAGTCATTACGTCATAATTTGAATTATCTGCATCGCGCAAATAACGCCGCGATAAATAGTTGTAAGGATTATCGTAAGCATATTCGATAGTCTTCAAAATTCATTTTTGTTATATAGGTACGAATTTTGACACTTCCTTCCATAAGGTAGGTTCCGAGGTACCTTGAGTTTGACAGATGATTCCTTACCTCGACTGAGGAAAAATCTCGAGTCGTGGACGTTTGTGTCAACTATAACTACCGATGGTAGTGAGAAAGACTGAGTCGAGGTGGAGTCGAGTCGAGTAAATTTGGAGGAACGTCTTAGAATATGGGTGTTAATCTATGTCAGCAGTACATCACGAGGTTTGAAGGAATTACATGATTTGGTTTACATCCTGTATTATGGACAGGAAAATAATAGACACTTAACCTATTCATTTATAATTATGACTTTTAATTAGTAATCGGTGCTAATTCCAGCTAAGAATGATTTGCTATCTAAACACAAATCGTTGTTATGATAACACATTATCAACCGAAGCAGGTGGATAAAATAGATTGGCGAGTTATCACAGACTACGTAAAGTGTAGACTTGAGACAATCTAAATTGGCGATAAGGTCGCTATTTTATTTTTTAACATAATGAAACAAACGAATAGAAACACTTAGGGAGTTGATTATACACTATTTATTTATGTTAATAATTGGACAGAGTTTTGGCTTATTCTCTAGTGTACAGACAGAATCAATCATAAATGAGCTCCCCAGACTATATAAACATAATTCCCCATCCTAAATCAGGCGATATGGCGATGGTAAGCCGGCTGTGACGTTACCGCCAATCGTCTGCAGGTTTGACTAATAATTTTAACGTATCTTCCCGTCGTGGTTCGACTTTGTCTTGGCTGGCTTGGCTTGGCATATAGTGACGGCTGACATAATGATATAGCTAGGCGTTACAATAACGTTACATCCAACGGCAGTCCGAGGGGGGGGGGGTCGGAGGTGTCATGACCCCCCCCCCCCCCAAAACGTACCCATCAAATTGACAACTTCCTAAGATAATTTACAAAAAAAAAATAGTGCAATAAATTCTAATGTGCTCAACTTATTTTACTGTTAATATTATGACCCTCCAAAGTCTTTGGCTGCGCCAGCGTCTGGTAACATCACGCCTTGTATTTTCTGAAGGGTTCGGCAGAGGTGTTTTTAGTACACCCTCGTTTCGCCAGTTATGTTTATTACCCATGTAATAGGGGGCGAGCCTATTGCCATTAACTGGGCACAAATCCAGACTCAGGGCTGCTGCCGAGAAATTCCTAATGGAAAAACCCAATAACATTTTGGCCGATCTGGGGATCGACGTCAGGACTTCACGATCAGCAGCCGCGCTTGCCACCACTAGACCAACGAGGCAGTTGATTTATCATAAATAAAAAACAGATCAACTTCAAAGTTTACGTAGTCGCACTTAAAAAATATTGATTTAGGTACACACCTATACAATGTAGGTACGTACCATATATAGAACATCAAAGCTAAGTGTAGATAACATAACCCGTTTTGTGGGCCAGTGTGATTATTACCTTCCTGTAAATCAGTCGGAACTGTGATTTTTTATTATTATTTCTAAAAATATTTTGTACCATGAGTGACGAAAGGGTTATGTTTGTGGACGGGGGTGATGGTGGTGTTCAGGTGGGTACCTAACAATATTTTTTTGTTTGGGCGTACACTAATTCGTTCTTCTTTTCGTATCGACGGTACTTCATTTGCTTGCGCCCAATAGGTGGCCACATAAATTGCAGTTTCGGTGGCACTCTTCAGATCATCTAAGGTGCAGATGGATGGACATTTGGGACACTCCAGCAAGTGGGACATGGTCTGGACAGGAGCACTGCACTCGCACTGGGTGTTGGATTGATCAATGATCCCCCACTTCGCCAAATTGTGTTTGCAGCGGTCTACTTGGATGCGCAATCGATTGAGTGCTTTCCATACAGGCCACTGCAGTTCACGTCCGGGAGGCAAATGGTCCTGAGGTTTCACGAAGTCAGGGTGGCGGATGCTTCTCTTCCCACAGCTTTCTTCTTTCTTTAGGCGGCGTGTCTTGGATGGCCTGTGTAGAGCGTAAGAAGCTCTTACGAGTTTTGAGTCTGCCCGTGGTTGCTGTGTAGTCGTAGAGGGGATGTCGGGAATCGGATTCTTGGTTCTTTTTTTCTTTTTTCTAGCTTATTCAGACGTCAGCTTCCAGTCTAACCAGATGCGGCTGAATACCAGTATTTTACAAGGAGCGACTGCCATCAGACCTCCGCAACCCAGTTACTGGGCAATGCCGATATTCTACAGTTAGATCGGTTGTCAAACTTTCGGGCTTCTGACTATCCGTAACGACTGTCATAGGTATTCGTATGACACCCGGGACCGACGGTTTAGCGTGCTCTCCGAAGCACAGAGTGGTCTCGATGTATAACGAACGGTCACCTACCGATTGGGAATGCACTCATTTGTGGGTGGTTTAATTATTATGATGTGTAGTTATGATTGAAAGTCTTGTAGACAAAACGAACCGAACATATAAAATCGAACTTTTTACAATGGAAAAACACCTTGTTCGCAACGCGGAAGCAAGTACTTTCTTAAAATCTCGTATCCACTAGGAAACAATTGACGCGCAACACGTGACGCTCAACATGTTCGGCAGTGCTGCACAACATCGCGCGACGCTGCCAGTTGGCGCGCAACATGACGCACGGCTTGTTGTTTGTTTCGGTGCAACATGCAGTTCAGCATCAAATGTTGTCGAGTGGAGACGTGACGCGCAGAAATGTCCGTGTGGTGTAACGAATACACTGAATACATTTTCTTTATTTTGTAAGTAAATTCTAACCCACCAACGTGGCTTTATTCTTCTTGATTCATTTTTCGATAAAATTATAACTGCCGCTGCTGAAATCAACACTAGTTCCTCTGGCGACATGATGTCGACGATTGATGCGAGCGAAATCATGTGTAGACAGACAACGTTGCTAAACACAAGTTCCGCGTTGACTTTCAACACGTTGAGCAACATGTTGTGCAACATGTCGTGCGCCAAATGTTGCCTAGTGGATACGAGGCTTTATTAATAGAAGGTAGTGTTGTCAGACAACAATTAATATTGGGTTTTCAACAGTTTTTATGATAGCCTGAGGGTTGAACGCTTGCCTTCCATGCTGGTGGCTATGAGAACGACCCCGCTCGCACCACCCACTTTTCGAATTAAATGCGGATCATAATTTGATCATCACTTGCGTTAACGGTGAAGGAAAAACATCGTGAGGAAACCTGCACACCTGCGAGGGCTCCATGAAGTTCTCAACGATGTGTAGTCCGCCAATCCGGACCAGGCCAGCGTGGTCTAAGGCTTAAACCACAGAAATCCATTTAGAGACCTGTAAATCCTTATCATTCTGAGGAGAAGTTTTGCCCAGCAGTGGGACAGTAATGGGCTGATGCTTGTAGTGTTTTTAACTATCATTGATATAGTGTTTTCGAATACTACTTTTAAGATAAATTAACTGATCCCACTTATTCATCACTAGCTGTGTTCTCACGGCTGCGGCCGCGTAAGAAGTTTTATTCCAGTAATAAATATAGCCTATGTTACTCAGTGATAATGTAACTTTCTAACGGCAAAATATTTTTTGAAATCGGTCCAGTAGTTTTTAAGTTAATTCGTTACATATAAAAATACAAATCTTTCCTTTTTTATAATATTAGTATAGATATAGAATGTCATGAGTCATGAAATTACATTTTGGCAAACTGACAATGCATGAGTTACTTTACTGCATGTAAATATCTGCATCTAAATAATTTGTTTTATTAATAAGATTGATAAGCATATCATTTGGGACCCAGTGCATAATATCAGCAAGCACATTGGGTCACCCGCGCGAACGCAACTAGTATTCCCAAGGAGGGTTGATGTCAGGCAGGCGGCCGGTCATAAAACAATAAGCCAAAACCTTTAACAACATGGATTTATGAAATACATGTTGTGCCGACCCCACCTAGTGTGGGATAAGGGCAGGGAGAAGAAGAAGAAATAATTTGTTTTATTATTTAGATTTGAGCTTAACATTACTACTAAACTAAATTTATTCTTGCAGGTAGTCGATAATTACTATGGAGGTGGGGGTGTGCACGTCTCTGACGGTGATAGTGGGGTCCACGTGGTTGGCGGAGATTACGGCGGCGGCGTCAACGTTGTAGACGGGGACCACGGCGGTGTACACGTCGTTGACGGCGATTACGGCGGCGGCGTACACGTCGTTGACGGCGATTACGGCGGCGGCGTCAACGTCGTAGACGGCGATCACGGTGGTGTACACGTCGTTGACGGTGATTTCGGCGGCGGTGTGCAAGTCGTTGACGGTGATTTCGGCGGCGGTGTACATGTTGTTGGTGACGACGGCGGAGTTCACGTGGTAGAATGAACACACTGAGTTTATTATCCGGTAAGTTGTTATTCTTTATTTATTTACCAGCTGTTCTTCCCTAACTTGACTACAGTGCCACCTATCGGATCCTAGCATAACTATGAACGTCTCGACAATACAAATATGCTAAGGGCCGAGCCACATCTGACGGAAGATACGTCGCCGACCTTCCGCCGGTACACATAATTTCATACAAACATCTCACACCGTGCACATTTATTTCATGATCCGCGCGGTTAGCATTTAGTCGCGAGCCTCTCCCGAGTTCCATAATCGCCTTTACGATACCCAAAAGCTTGGACATGGCGGTGGCCTTTCCGACACCAGGAATAACACGGAAGACATTTTATTTATCTCCTCTATCTATATTGTTACAGGTACCCGGAAACGACTATAATTCACAGCGACATGGATATTGTTGAATAAAGTTTTTTTTAATAAATCAATGTTTTATTATATTTCTTTTCCATTTCGGATTCATGTGCGTATTGTATAATTATCACTTGCTTAAAAACGGTGAAGGAAAACATCGTGAGGTAACCGGCATGCCTGTGAGATATTTCTCGACGGCATGTGAAGCCAAGTCAGAGGCCCATGGGCGGCATAAACTGTGACACCAGGTTAGTCACTAACCACACGAAAAAAAGAAGAAGAAGTTTAGTTTGGTCCTGTCAAAGTGCGCAACAGAATCGACACCAGTGTCTCAAGAGGACATTTGGAAGAAAACAAATGTTTTCCTCAAAAACTATGTATTTTCGTTATTATAAAGTAATTTACTTTTTTTTTGTTGTTGACTCCGAAGAGATTGGCTGAGAAGTGAGTTGACGTTTATACAATGGATAAAAAACATAATATTGTTATTACACACAAATTGGTGTCTTTGCTAACGCATATTTTGTAGGCGTCGTGCAGCGCCAGAAAAGACAGAATTATTCCGAAGTAAATATTCAAGGTTAAATGTTTTGACTTTCAATGGGTCTTCGTAGTGTGGTCTCAATTTTTACGTATATCTTCATGTCATTACAAAACACCCATACAAATATTTGTTTCCAGCTAAGAACGAACGCGCCCTTCAGTGTAGAAAGTCAGACGAACGTTGGTTGTTAAATATCAATTTAAGACAAGTTTATAATTTACATACATACATAAACTCACGCCTTTTTCCCATGGTGGTAGGCAGAAACTATAGAACGCCACATGGTACTTTCTTTACATACCTACTCCTTTCGCTTCATCCACATTCATAGGTACATCTTGTCATAAACGCACGCCGGTTCACCTGTCCTTTGTAAGAACATCATCAATAACATCGATGTATCTCCTTCTAGGGCGTCCTCTACCGGTGTTTCCACTGACATCCACCTTATAAATTCCTTTTGTTAATCGCCGTTCACTCATTCTCTCAACATGACCAAACCACCTAAGCATACTCCTTTCAATTTATGTCACTACATCATATTTTATTACAATTTGAAAAGCAGTGATGGTCTAGCGGTTATAAGCTTGCCTTCCATGCAGGAGGCGTCTGAGTTCGATCCCGGCCCGTACCACTGACTCCGAATTCACGTGCGGGTCAGAATTTGATTATAACTTGCGTTAACGGTGAAGGAAAACATCGTGACGAACTCTGCTCACTTGAGAAAGCTCCATAAAGTTCTCGATGGTGTGTGTAGTCTGCCAAGTGCCAACCCACCCCAGGCTTAGTGGACTAAGGACGGATACCACCAAACAGTAATAAATTTTATTCTCGGGGTAAATCGCTACTTAGCGTTCACAACGGGAGACTACAATTCATCAATCCCAGCTACAATCTGAGTTAACTACAAATGTAAAGTCATGGACGTGAACGATGTTACCCTCCCAGATTAGCATAGTCCGTCGTCCCCGGCATGCGCTACTAGAGCCCGATGATGAGATCACCCTCCTCCAGGAGGCGAATAAATCCACCAGTACTATACACAAACACCGCCGCCGCCGACCGGCGTATCGCCCTCGCCGACGAGGCCCCTCGCGACGTCCCACCGCCGCCGCCCCCGATCCACCGTGCTCACCCGCCGCAGCCGCGGAGCCGGTCGTCCCTTCTGACTCCGCGCAGTCACCATGACGCGAGAATACAGCCCTCATCAAGCTGTTGTATCCCTCCCAGTCCTCTTGCATTCGACACCCTAAGAGTTCGAGTCCCCCCTTGGGGACACTCTCAGAGGTGTCGCTGCTATAGTCATAGCCATGATGTTACAGTAGTTAGCTTTGCGTAGTTAGCTAGGTAGTTAGAATAGTAGGTATTGGTTCGGAGACCCTTCTGGTCTCGCCAATAATAGTCAGGTTACGTAGAAGAGGTCCGCAAGACCATCTACAATAGTCGAATAGGAAAATAAAATAAAAAATGTGAACGATGTTAAAGTCAAGCTTGATATTTGGCAAATACATGTATTTGGGATACAGCGGGACAGGAGCGATACAGATAGACATCAAGTTTTTACAGAGAAGCTTACGGTTATATTAGTTTACGATGTGTCAGAACCAAAGTCCCTAGCAAAACTGAATGAGTGGGTTGAGGAATTTCAAGTATACCCCACCAAGAAGTACATAGTCTGCTTAATTGTCGGCAATAAGATTGACAAGCATATCATTTTGGGACCCAGTGCATAATATCAGCAAGCACATTAGGTTACCCGCGCGACGGCGCAACGAGTTTTCCCAAGGAGGGTTGATGTCAGGCAGGCGGCCGGTCATAAAACAATAAGTCAAAACCTCTAACAACATGGATTTATGAAATACATGTTGTGCCGACCCCACCTAGTGCAGGAAAAAGAAGAAGTAAATCGCTACTTACGTAGGTACTCGAGAATAACTCAATTTCACGTTTAACCAACAACGAGTCTATTCGGGAATAGTCACTATACCGCCATCAGGCATGTATTAGGGAGCTTATTCCAAGAATAACAAAATGGCGTCCTATTGTTTTAAGCTGTCATTTCAACTCAACACAAGGAATTATTCCAAAAACATAATACAACGTTTAAATGATTTGATTGAAGACAGTGATAATGATAAATGATTTTTATTTCTGTAAATAAATCTGTTACAGACTCTTTTACAAGTCAATGTAATGTTTTTTTTTAAGACTAGATGGCGCCGGCATTTCCTATCTGACTAGCTCTGAGAAGAAAAGCCGAAACAAACTCAGAGGTCAGTCTCTTTTAAAGTCCAGACATTGTAGTATACAAACTATGCGAGTGAAACGATGTAGGGCAACGTCTGGAATGGCCTTTTGAGGAAAGTGCCATAGCATAATGATGAGGAAGTTATTAGACGTCAAAGGTGGATAAAAGAGAGAATAGATTTATTTGAATATTATGATGATCGTGATTTCACGATAAGGTTTTGTTTAAATCCTTCTTTTTCTGAGAAGGAAATCATAGGACCCGCAGCTGCTGTCCATGCATAAAGCAAACATATTTAAGGATTAAATTGTATATGATATGAACACAACAAAAACATGTATTTTACACCATTTCTTATCCGTAATACAATAAGTGGTTTTATCACGTAAAAGCAATTAACTGATAACCCTGGGATAGTCCATAGATAACGGGCAGTACATACTTATAGATATAGATCGATATTATTAATCAATTAATTAATTAAAATGTAATCCTTCGAACCAATTCATTTTTAAAAGCTGTGCGTAATAAAAGCGCCTACCAAAAAATAATAGCAACGAAACTGCATCATGATACATTTTATTAAACGTGTAGGCGCTTAACATTATATTACACTTTGCTCTAAGAATATCCACATGTTATACCTGCTTAGACATGACATGTTAAAGTCTAGACAGTTATAAACCACAGTTAATAGGCTTGTTAGGTTAACCACACGCAGTATAACACTTAGAAAGTAGTTTAATGCTGAGTAAACGGCGAAAACAGTTATAAAATACCATCGGCGCGCCGTAAAGTAGGTTTTGAAATATTACAAGCTTATTAACATAATAAGTAATAATATGTACCTACCCACCAATACAGCACGGACATTGAATGATATAATAAGATATTTATTAGGGCTCCGCAGCGAGTATTTCTACATAGATACTGGATACCCTGTGTCAGGAGCCCTATTATAAACATAATAAATAAAATTTCACTCACCAATATCCGAAGAACTCGGAGAGATCCATGCAGTCGACCTCTTTTCGAGCTTCAGTGCTAACTTCGTCGGCTATCCCGGAATCAACGTCTTCTTCCGAACTTGAGCCGCTGTCCGTCTCTGTATCCGAACGCGCGTTGTTCATTGCATAGACAATCTTGCTTTTTTCAAATAATTATGGCGGTTAGTTGTAGTGATGTGGTCTGGTTTACGATTTTTGCAAATTTTTCTTTTTTTTTTAGGTATTTAGATTTATTTATTATTTGTGATAGGTACCTATTTATTAAGTTAGAATGAACAATTATTGTGGTGGTTTAATAAACATGTCTAGCCAAAATGTATTGTTTATACCTAATCTTCACGCTAGGTCTTCTATGAGGTAGGCAACATAATTATAGGATTAATAAATCCTATGGTATTACAATGTATTCTTGCTAGTTACTGAAGGAAAAATTTTACCGAGAATCTTATTATTAAAAAAACACATGGTGTATTATTCATTTATTACATACTGGCGAAGCACAGTAAAAATATTATTTTTACTGTGCCATCCTATCCTAATATTTTCCTTTCCTGTCTGTTGCGTTGAATTTCGTTGTAACCAAATTGTATTAAAAACAGTAGTTTTAGTAGTAAATATGCAGTGAAATCATTAACAAAGTCCTACACAGTAACTCAGAAAATATCATAAATTTTTTTACCATACCCTTTTCTCATAAATATCTCATGCAAGCACATTGGGTCACCCGCGCGACGGCGCAACGAGTATTCCCAAGGAGGGTCGATGTCAGGCAGGCGGCCGGTCATAAAACAATAAGCCAAAACCTCTAACAACATGGATTTACGAATCACAATCTTCTTCACCTTTTCGTATCGATGGTACTAAGTATTACAATGTAATTCGTAAATCCATGTTGTTAGAGGTTTTGGCTCATGTCATGTTGTGCCGACCCCACCTGGTGTGGGATAAGAGCAAGGAGAACGAGACCCATTACTCATTTCAGAATTTGAATATCACTTGCGTTAACGGTGAAAGAAAAACATCGTGAGGAAACCAAAAACTAAAGGTCTCGATGATGTGTGTAGTCTGCTAACCCGCACCAGGCCAGCGTGGTGGACAAGGCCTCAATCCTTCTAATTCTGCAAAGAGGCCCGTGCCCAGAAGTGAGACAGTAATGGGCTATTGTTATTTCTCATATCATGCAATGCATTCAATCAAAATTAGCGTGATCGATTTCAACAAATTACTCACACGATTGCCAAATTAGTCGAGCGTTATACATATTTTGATTTCATTTTGATTGCGTAACATATTGTCATGATAGCCACGGATTGATAATTAGGACATCAGCCAATTGAAAGTGTCATCGATACTACGAGTGGTAGTATCATTGAATACGAAAGACGTAAACCGTAAATAGCTGTTTCGATTTCAAAAAATTACATCATTACAGCTCCAAAAGCAACTTGATCTGGCCATTAAAATCTTTATCTTCTTTACATGGTATAAAACAAAGTCGCTCCCGCTGTCTGTACGCTTAGATTTTTTAAACTACGCAACGGATATTAATACAGTTTTCAGCAATAGATAGAGTGATTCAAGAGGAAGGTTTATATGCCCCACATTAGTATCTACAATGCACTCGTGCGAAGCCGGGGCGGATCGCTAGTTATGTATAAACATTTAACGTAGATACATTCTTACAAAACAAAAAAAATTTAGAATTTTAATTTTTCTAAGAATCGTTCTGCTTAGTTTTTTCCCAGTTGTGTTGTGGTCAGCTTCCCGTCTAACCAGTAGCAGCTGAATACCAGTATTTTACACGGAGCGACTGCCATCAGACCTTCGTAACCCAGTTACAGGGCAATGCCGATTTCCTAAGGTTAGACCGGTTGTCAGACTTTAAATTGGTGTTATCGGTAGCTAGTAACTCTGGACAATGTTGACATAGGAGAGTAACCGTCAAGATTGATCAACGTACCCGAAGTTATAAAAACAGTGGTCATTCGACGGAGCAGAGGATTCCATGTCGAACCGCCGAAGAAGTCTGACCTTTTATATCTGATTTGCTTGTCCTTATTTTCTGATCTTGTGTAAATTATTATATTGTGAACTAGCTTCTGTAACTAATCACTAACCAAATTAAAAGTACTCTCAGTGGTGGAGAGTCTATGTTGGTTTCCTTTACTTTATTTACCATGCTCCCAATCCTGACATACTGATATTAGCTATAACTGTAATGATAGATTCACTCTTATAAGATTCTGTTGTAAGTATGTCTTTTATATTGGCCGCTCTTTTTCGGTCTCTACATTTGTTTGCCAGACCCTACGGAACAAATATTTTTGTATAGTCGACGTACAGATAGGTATTTGTTCCGGTTCTAGGTATGTCATGAGTAATTCGTGTCAATAAACGCACCCATAAGATAAATCCTAGAGTGAGGCATAGTTTTTCGCAATATTAGATTAGCAAGTGCGTATCGTGAGATTCTGGACTCGATTCCCAGGTCGAGCAGTGTTATTGGGTTTTTCCATATGGAATTCCTCAGTAGCAGCCCGGAGTTTAGCTTTGTGTCCGGTTGATGGCAATAGGCTCGCCTGTTACATGGAACTTAAACATAACGGCGAAATAAGGGTGTTACTATAAACGGTGTAAATAGACCCTTAACGAAGCCGAAAGTCACTTATTCTACACGTCATTGCGATAATTTTTTTGTTCTGGTCTATGCCTGGGAACCTTCTAGTTACGGAGATATTGGAGGTCAAAGTTCTAACTTTTACACAACTTTTTTTAAAAATACTAGTTTTGAAGGTTGCAAATGTACTTGAAATACCTCCATTACCCGTTTACTACTCATTGCATCTATCAGCACAGTGTTTTGAGTGCGTTACATTGAGCTTTACAGTAAAACTAAATTTTTCACCCAAAATAAAAGTCGTTTCCCAGCGACAATTTTTGCGTAGGGTTGACGGCTTCGTGAAGGGTCTTTCTACACCTTGTATACCTTCTGCTAACCTTTCGGGGAATACAGGCGTGATGTTATGTTTAGTTAGCAAATAATATCTTTGCGCGAAATTAATTTTGTTACAGACATTTATAAAAGAAAATTTTTGACCCTGAATTTCTTCAGGCATTTTTCTCAGAGGTCGACGCCTAAGAAATTCTTGTAGAGTAAAAATAATCACTGGTTTAAAAGCGTTTGTCTGTGTAAAGTAAAATTTGCCGAAGTGTTTTTCGTTGTACAAATAATTGAATCAATTTATCACTCGGTTTTCAGCGAAAGCAAACATCGTTAGTAAGTGCACATGTTTTATCAATGCAAAAAGCTGGTGGATTGGCTGAGAATGAGTCACCAAAACTCTTCTTAATTAATTTTAAATCGGAAATACTCGTTTTACACACACTATTTAATTAAATTGAAAACTTTATTCATATCTATGTATGATACAAATTGTGCGTGTCGCAAAAAAATAAACCAAAATGTTATAGGACAGTTGTATATTCGATTCAAAATTCACTTACGTTTACGATACTAGGTATCACCCATATTCTAAGACGTTCCTCCAAAACTTACCCGACTCGACTCCACCTCGACTCAGCCTTTCTCACTACCATCGGTAGTTATAGTTGACATAAACGTCCTCGACTCGAGATTTTTCCTCAGTCGAGGTAAGGAATCATCTGTCAAACTCAAGGTACCTCGGAACCTACCTTAAGGAAGGAAGTGTCAAAGTGCATATGTAACAAAAATGAATTTTGAAGACTTTACCGAATATGCTCACGATAATCTTTACAACTATTTATGGCGGCGTTATTTGCGCGATGCAGATAATTCAAATTATGACGTAAAGACTCCGTCGAGGAACCTCAAAGTTCACTCGAAATTGCGACTAAGAATACAATTTTGAAGGTGTTTTCGAGGCCGTTCTGAGTCGAGTATGAATCGAGTAAGTTTTGGAGGAACGTCTTTGAATATGGGTGTATACTTACGTCAAACGTTCGTGCTAGGCCTTCTGTTCTGTGTCAAATACACGCGCCATATCATGGATAAAGAAGGTAATCATGAGCTTGCTACATGGCTTATCCATTTATTTTAGCAATTCTAAGCCAGGTGTAATGCGAAAACACTTAATGATAGACAGAAAAAGAAAAATAAGTGTAAACCTAACCTATGCTCCGTGAAATTCTAATATTCAGTCGCATTTTCATTTGGCAGAAAGGAAACCGCCTTGTGCTTAGAAAAAAAAGACGATGTAGATGAATTAGTTTAGATTGGCGGGAAGGGTACAAAAGTTTGACATATAGTATCGTAGACGTGTCGCTAATGTAAGCAGATTTTGAATCGAAAATACAGCTGTCCTATAAATGCTGCGTCCAGACCTGTCGAATGCGCCGCTCGCCAGCCGCTTGCGAACTGCGCGCGTGCTGCTCGCGTGCAGTTACCTACAGCGTGCGTTTGGTGCGCCGCTCTAGTGCAACTCCGGCAAGGCTCGAGTGGGCGCTCTTGCGCACATACCTTCTTTCGCGTTTGAACTATGAGCCTCAGTTGTGAATTTGCTTCCGAAGATGTCGGACCATACGACTGCCGTTAGCATAATTGCTGCAGCATCGGCTATTTTATTACTGACAAAAACTAAAAGTGAAAACAGAAGACGTTGGTGGCAGGTTCCACGAGCGGCACGCGCGCACCGCCTGCGCCGCTCGCGTACGGCGCGTAGCATGCGCGCGAGCGGCGCGCGGACGGCGTGCGAGCTTCGTACGAACTTGAAAGCACGCGCGCAGCTCGCGAGCGGTACGCGAGCGGCGCATTCGCGGCGCGTTCGTCAGGTCTGGACGCACCATTTGGTTTATTTTTTCGACATGCACAATTTGCACATAGATATGAATAAAGTTTACAATTTAAATTAATAGTATGTGCGAAACGAGTATTTCCGATACAAAATTCACTTACATTACGTTTGTTTACGTTAGTGACTCGACAGGATTCCTACTAGGCCTACAGATTAAGGTCCGTATTACAGAACATTCCTCAAGTCCAGTTTGATCTTTAATCAGTTGATCACTGTTTAAGTATAGAATCAGTACTTGAGGAACGGTCTTATTACAGAACGGCCATCAATCTATACTCAGATGAAACGAGACTCAAATCGAGCCAATCGATTCTTTGATTACAGATCAAATCACTGCTTGGGGTCGAATCTACGAACTGAGTAACGATCTAGAATAAAGCCAAACTCAGTTGAACTATGATCAACGAATCTATGCATGAGGAATGTTCTAAAATTAATAGTCGATTCAAAACTAGTTTTAAACCGAGATTAATGCTTGAGTTTCGTTCTGTAATACGGACCCAAGAACATGTTTTCAATAACGCCCTTAAAAATTGTACCAGATAACTGTCACATCTGACAAAGCCAAGCCATCTCTCTTCACTGTGCCCTCAAAATTCAATTATTCTATTTATTTCTAGCTGGCACCGATCCTTTGACATTTAAACGCAGCTCCACCCGCCAAGATTACACAGCCGACCTGGGCATTATTTATAATGACCTGAATCGATTGTTGGAGAATCTCGACTTCCTGGTTGATCGATCGCCGATTGACGATCGATTACTCGCGTGCTTTTATGAGTGCTTAGTACAATTTGATGTGTTTCCGTTGGTAGTTTTGAAATAGGTTTTAGTTTTCTATTCGAGTTTGTATTAAGAGGAAACACGGGCTGCAAAATATTTCCAGAATAAGTTTTTAAGCGATCTATTTCCGTTCCCACCCGTCCCTCAAACCTTTCCAATTGAGCGCGAAAGAGACAACTGCATCTCGGACTGATTTCTCCTGTGCAATATTAGCGAAATCGTACTTTCGTATTTCCCTGTTTCTTTCTTCAAATCTGGACCGATTTTTTTTTCTGTAATAATCTAAGAAAGACTTTGGTCTGTATGTTTTTCTTTTATCTTTTACATTCGTCAAATTTGTTTGCCAGATGTCTAAAAACGGTGGTAAAACCGGTCGATTTTTGTAAAATTTAAACGTTTCTGGTTCTTTTAATAATTAATTTATTGACGAAAACAAAACATAGGGACATAGTGGTGGTAGATATATATCATATGGTAAAAAATATTTGCTCTAGTGACATTATCCAAGGAGGAAACTGAGGAATACGTTTGTATGGACTAAATGCCGACCGCATTTCCTCTTAAGCATTGGGCACACGATTTACTTTGTTTTATTTCTTGTTATGATATTTTGTTTGATAACTTTTGGACTTTATTTCTTTTGCCTAAAGATATGTTGAAGAACGGTGATGCTCGGCTAATTATCAACTGCGCGGATCATACGATTTGCAAGGTTAAGCTGCAGTTGCCGCGGTCGTCCGTGAATGGGTGACCGTTCGTTACACCTCGAGACCCCTCCGTGCCTCGGAGAGAACGTTAAACCGTCGGTTCCGGGTGTCATACGAATACCTATGACAGTCTGACAACCGGTCAAACCTTAGGATATTGGTATTAGCCAGTAACTGGGATGCGGAGGTCTGACGGCAGTCGCTCCGTGTAAAATACTGGTATTCAGCCGCATCTGGTAAGACTGGAAGCTGACCACAAAATTATTATTCGCTGAGCGAATAGCGCGGCTTTCGCACGCCTTGCGGTCATTTAAGTCGGGGTGCTAAAATGCCTCACGTTAAGAAAACATGTTTACTTCTTGTAATTTTTATTTTATTGAATCCAAAAAGTATCCCGTGCAGGGTTAATCTATGTCAGCAGTACATCACGAGGTTTGAAGGAATTACATGATTTTGTTTACACCTTGTATATATATAAATTTCCATAAACCATATACCGGTGTCACATTAAGTAGGTAAAAGGACACATAACATCACGCTTGTATTCCCCGAAGGGTTGGGCAGAGGTGTATAGTAACACCCTCATTTCGCCGTTATGTTTAAGTCCTATGTAATAGGGGGCGAGGATGTTATCAATACATAGGTGGATGATGGATTATTGGGTCACCCGCGCGACAGCGCATCGAGTATTCCCAAGGAGGGTTGATGTCAGGCAGGCGGCCGGTCATAAAACAATAAGCCAAACCCTTTAACAACATGGATTTATGAAATACATATGGTGCCGACCCCACCTAGTGTGGGATAAGGGCAGGAAGAAGAAAAAGAAGGTGGATGATGGATGTCGCTCACCTGTCATAGTAATCCCAACAGCAGTGATAACCTTGTGGTGTGACCGGACTGTCAAGTCATAGGTCTCGAGTTCGAACACAAGGCACGCACCTCTGACTTTTCGGATTCATGTGCGTATGTTACAATTATCACTTGCTTAAAAACGGTGAAGGAAAACATCGTGAAGAAACCTGCCTGAAAGACATTTCTCAACGGCATGTGAAGCCAAGTCAGAGGCCTATGGGTGGCATAAACTCTGACACCAGGTTAGTTACACACGAAAAAGAAGAAGAATACACAGGTAGATGATGGATGTCATTCACCTGCCATAATAATCCCTTAAAGAAATTATGGGGATGTCTATTTGCAGCCGAGATTACAATGCATGTCTTGCAGCGCAGAACAATTTATTACACGTTGCGGCGTTGATGTATTTAATCATTTCATTTATATCTTCTACGCTCTAATTGCGTTGGGTTTTAATCATCATTATATAAAAGAATGGCTGATATAAAAGTCTGTGACTAATAAATGTTAGTAAGATGAGAAGAGGCATCTAACATTCGAAGATATGTTGGTGAAACTTACATACATATACTCACGCCTTTTTCCCATGGGGGTAGGCGGAAATTATAGAACGCCACATGCTACGACCCTTACATACCCCTTTCACTTCATCCACATTCATACATCTTGTCATACACGCACGCCGGTTGAGAGTACTACGCACCTGTCCTTTGTGAAGAACATCACCAATAACATCGATGTATGTCCTTCTAGGACGTCCTCTACCGGCGTTTCCATTGACATCCGCCTTATAAATTCGGAACTGGTGGAACTTCGATTACAAATTAACAATTTGCTTTTTTGTCAGATTCCAGTCTAACCAGATGCGGCTGAATACCAGTATTTAACACGGGGCGACTGTCATTAGAATTCCGCAACCCAGTTACTGGGCAGTGCCGATACTCTAGGGTTAGACCGGTTGTCAAACATTCGGGCACAAATCGAAACATCGGGCTGCTAATGAGGAATTCCATACGGAATAACCCAATAAAATTTTTGTCCGACCTGGGAATCGAACCCAAGACCTCACGATCAGCAGCCGCGCTTGCCACCACTACACCTACGAGGCAATTACTGCCAATTAAATAAAGCAAAAATGAAGACGATTAAACTCAACACATCTCAGCTTGTTCTCAATTGACTACATTAGTCTTTTAATAACTAAATCAGCTACAATATGTCTTGCATTTGTAGTGACTTAGCGACAGCGCACATGTGTGCAACAATTTCCTCGTGATGTCACCGATGGAACATCGCACATGCAACAAAGTTCATTCCTTCATGCAGTCTTTCTCTAAAAGACATCTGTTTGTACTGTGTTAATTGGAATTTGCAAGAAAAAAAAGAAAAAAAAATCTATACTAACTAATATTATAAAGCTGAAGAGTTTGTTTGTTTGAACACGTTAATCTCAGGAACTAAAGGTTGGAATTAAAAAAATATTTTTGTGTTGGATAGTCAATTTATCGAGGAAGGTTACAGGCTATATAACATCACGCATTCACGCTACGAGCAAAAGGAGCGGAGCATAAATTAAAAATATTACAAAAACGGGGAAAATGTCCACCCATGCGAAGCCGGGACGGGAGCTGCTAGTATGGTATAAAATAGACAAAATATAGAGCTGAATGTCTAGTCGTCTTTTTGTCAGTATCTATGTATAATATTTGATTAATGTGTATCATTCTTATATCTGCCTGCCCTGTAGGAAAATTAGCGTGAAGATAAATAAAACAATCAAATCCCACACAATATTAATCCATTTTCTCCTTTCTTTTAATTACCTTAATAAAATTGTGTGAAAATAACCGATTTTATTTAAACAGCACCAAAAAACCGATTAACTATTAATATTTTTTATCTGTCCACACACTGACCTTACGAAGCACTTCACTATTTTATTTCACCATATAGTATTATTTTTCTTTTTTATTTACAAAAAATACAGGATATTTAGGAACGCGGGAAAATATAATTATTAAATTATCTGTTATTATGTTTGCAATTTATGTTTATGAATAATAGTTAAATTGTTTATAATTATTACACGCAAAATTAAGCGTGCAATAAAAAGTTGTTGATCAATACTTTTAATTATATCCTGAATCGATTCGCAGTTCTTAAATAACCGTTTGCTATTATTATTTAGCTAAGTCTTTGCGTATTATTTTTATTATTTCGTATTACGCGCCAGTTTTGTTAACGTGCGGTCCCATACTGGCTTATGTTCTTCGTTTTACATTGACTACGCGACGTAGGGAGGCGTGGAGTTGAATGTTGTGCTAAAAAAATTATAATTTAATAATCGCGTCCTTTGTCTAGTTGTAGGAAAGGGATGGTATCAGTAAGGTCCTAAGTTAGACTCTCTCAGAATAACTGTTGCTTGGACCCCAGAAACTGCGTTGTGGATGTCAGATGGCATTGTCGTTCCATGTATTTACTGAGTTTCAGTCGCTTCTATTTCGACTGCCTTGTGGGTCTAGTGGTCGCAAGCGCGACTGCTTTTCATGAGGTCCTAGGTTCGATTTAGGTCGGGCAGTGTTATTGGGTTTTTCCGTGTGGAATTCCTCAGTAGCAGCCCGCAGTTTGGATTTGTGCTCGGTTGATTGCAATAGGTGAGCCCCCTATTATATGGGACTTAAACATAACGGCGAAATGAGGGTGTTACCTCTGCCCAACTCTTCGGTGAGTACAGGCGTGGTGTTATGTAAATAAGTGGTGCTTGTATTAAGGTTCCCAATTACTTGTTCGGGATACGGATAAATAAAATACGTGTTGTTTGAATGCGGGTATATTAGCGACTAATTAATACTATAATATTAAATGCTTTTAAAGACGACATGAGATATAAACGGTGTAAATAGACCTTTAACAAAGCCGAAAGGCACTTATTCTCCACGTCATTGCGATATTTTTTTTGTTCTGGACTATGCCTGGTAACCTTCTAGTTACGGAGATACTGGAGATCAAAGTTTCAACCTTTTTTTAAAATACTAGTTTTGAAGGTTGCAAATGTACTTGAAATACCTCCATTACCCGTTTACTAGTCATTGTATCTATCTGCATTGCGTTACATTGAGCTTTACAGTAAAACGAAATTTTTCACCCAAAAAGAAAAGTAGTTTCCCAGCGACAATTTTTGTGTAGGGTTACATAGTTTGATGTACTGAATGCATGGTTGATGGCTTCGTGAAGGGTCTTTTTACACCTTGTATATTTAGCTAGGTATGATGTGAATAATATGACTTGCGTAGCTACAAAGACAATTTTCAACCTAATAATAAATGTAGTTCAAACATCGACTCCACGCATCCTCTATTCGTGTCAACGCCAAGCGATTCTATTCTTAACATGGCCGTTCAGTTCGGTGCACTCAGTTGTAATCTATTTTCTTTAATAACACTCGTATGGGACTCCATTGCACTTTTTAGGCCATGCATCAAGCTGAGAGCTTTTGGGCGTAAGTTGGATAGAAAGGTTTTTTTTTAATGTAATAGGTTGATGGAAAGTGAAAACTTTCTATAAAGGTACTGGGTCGGGGATAACTTTACTCAATGTACATACGTTAAGGTATGGCGCTTTAATCACCTTCCTATTACAGTTTTGGTAATTATTATAAACTATCTAACATGGTAAATGGTGCTTTGCATGCGGTTGTGGCTAGCCGGTCGATGTCCAAAAAGGCACGACTGGCTGTCCATAATGGTGTGTTGGTACCTACGCTTATGTATGGAAGTGAATGTTGGTCGTGGCAGACGAGGCATGAAAGTAGAATAAATGCCGTGGAAATGCGTTCCTTGCGAAGTATGTGCGGTGTAACTTTGAATGATAGATTGAGAAATGAAGAGATTAGACAAAGTTGCGGTTTAAAAGATGATGTAGTGACAAAAATTGAAAGGAGTATGTTTAGGTGGTTTGGCCATGTTGAGAGAATGAGTGAACGGCGATTAACAAAAGAAATTTATAAGGCGGATGTTAATGGGAACGCCGGTAGAGGACGTCCTAGAAGGACATACATCGATGTTATTGGTGATGTTCTTCACAAAGGTCAGGTGCGTAGTACTCTCAACCGGCGTGCGTGTATGACAAGATGTATGAATGTGGATGAAGCGAAAGGGGTATGTAAGAGTCGTAGCATGTGGCGTTCTATAGTTTCTGCCTACCCCCATGGGAAAAAGGCGTGAGTTTATGTATGTATGTATGTATGTATCTAACATAGAAAACTAAACTTTCGATCCAAGCAATCTTTCAAAATCTGTCTAGTTTTTAGCGGGCTTGACCACAGATAATATATTCGTAAAAATGTTTCGTTCGGTAATTATTATCAATACAAAGTATCACTGTAGAAATTATTTTATAAGAATACTTTGTTAAATTGTCATTAGCTTACAAAAATGTACAGCGTCGTATACACGTACAACGCCCAGATGACTGCTGATGTTTTGCCTTAGAGACAAAGTTGGGAAAGCTCATGTGCCTGTTCACCGGCACCCATACCCATCAAACTGGAACAGCAACGCTGCTTGGCGGTAAAAATAGGTATGGGAATATTGTAATATTTTCATTGATATTCGTATCCTAAATTCTGCATAATAAATTGTCATAGGCATATTCAGAGTAGGGCAGATGGGGCGCTCGCCCCACCCTGACACAGGAAAGAATAGATAGATGTTCTAGATTCAGTCAACTCGCCACCCATGTCCACAGAACAATTACCCAAAATAGGCAGACTAACGCCCAACTCCATCTATACTTATTTGGACCTCAAAAATAAGGTTATGGGGCAAAATTTCCCCATAATCCCATTCGGTAGTTCCAGATTTATTGAAAAGACAAATATTTACTGTCTGACTGAGTTTGCCCCACACTGGACAAAATGTTGGCTACGCATAGGCGTAGCCAACTTACATAGGTAAGTTACGATTATAATTATTGTTCGCCAAGCGTGCTGTTCATAGCATTTTTCCTTTGACCACTGTCAGCTGTGGACGTTTACCTACGCTTACGAGCTATAATGAAGGGTATAAGAACGTAAATAACTAGGTACCAAATTCATAAAGACTAGTTTACCCCGTGTGGGGACGGGTTAGAATATAAAACTTCCTCACCGCACGCTGGGAATATAAGCCTGTTAAAAGATACAACAAAAGCCAGCACGCTTGGTGGTAGGATCTATACGGTCCGCCTCACATTAAAGGCGCGTAGGAGTTTACTGTGTTCCGTCGTGTGTATGTGAGAGCCAGAGGGGTACAGGGGAATCCCTCTATATCTATGTTCTTTGGATTTGTGTGCTCCATCTTAGACCCTGTCTGCGCTTACCAGCAGGTGAGACTAGGGTCAAACGCGACCAAATGAACTGCTTCAATAACGCTGAACATGATACTCTTCCAAAAAGCAACACCCGAAGTGAAATCTCTAAACTGGAATAGCACGATGGTATTACGCAAATCCCTTTCGTGTCGACGACTTAATTGCCTCTCAGTGGCTTGAGTTATCGTGGATTCTAGTTGGATGATTTTCTCTCCATCCTTGATCCATCGTGCTCATCCGCAGCCGCGGAGCCGGTCGTTTTTTCTGACTCCGCAGTCACACCGATAATTCAGCCCTCATCAAGCCGTCTCCCTCGTCCTCCCGTCAGCAACGCCCTATGCCGAGGTCCGAGTCCCATTAACGGTCAGTGCTGTTGTTGCTAGTAGTCATGATGTTAGCAGTAGTAGTTATTTTAGGTTAAATATTTAACTTCGTCTCCATTGGTTGGAGACCTTTCAAGTCTCGCTAATAATTGCCCGGTTACGTAGAAACAGTTCGCAAGACCATCTACAAGCAGATTTTCTCTCGGTAATTACGAGAATTACTAGAAAATATACAAGTATTTACCTGTGTCGACTAATATATAAACTCAATGTCATGTTGTCTGTCTGCGGACCAATTAGTTGTCGAAAATAAAGTATTACACACTTCTTCAGCGTAGGAGTTAGAAATGTGTGTTTCTTACACCTACCGAGGTTCATAATGTTACGTAGTTAAATAAAGATGTCTGGCGAATAATACTTCTTCTTCTCTCGTATCACATCATTTGCAAGGTTAAGCTGCGGTCAGTCTGTGGATGGGTGAACATTCGTTACATATCGAGCCCCTCCGTGCCTCGGAAACCACGTTAAACCGTCGGTCCCGGGTGTCATACGAATACCTATGACAGTCGTAACGGGTAGTCAGAAACCTGAAAGTCTGACAACCAGTCTAATCTTAGGATATCGGCATTGCCCAGTAACTGGGTTGGGGAGGTCTGATGGCAGTCGCTCCGTGTAAAATACTGGTATTCAGCCGCATCTGGTTAGACTGGAAGCTGACCCCAACATAGTTGGGGAAAAGGATAGGCAGAACTTTTAGGTAGGTAATAGTTACTTAAAATCTTCCGAAAAGTAGCACATGTGGCCCTTGCCTTATAAGAAACATTAATGTTTCAGTGATATATTTTAAATATGACAAATAATTAGAACAACTGTCGTTTTGGCGGTCTGCCCGCGTACTTATTAGTGTATTATACGCATTTGAGCTAAATATGTACTAACGTATGTCAGGTGATTGTTTTCCCGCGTAAAACGTGACGAAAATGTCTGCCACGCAATCACAATGAATGGTCATGTTCTCTGCGGTCCCTAGCAAATAGTATCTAAAGTCCGTTTTATAATCTCGGAGACTGAATTGACTGGCACAAATGTCAAAATTGTAAAATATTGTACCAAAAATTTTCAAATTTGACATTTGTGGCAGTCAGTTCAGTCTCTGAGATTGAAAAATGGACTATAGAGAATTAGAGACTGGTTAACACGCTTGTGAAACAACGGCAAGCACCCACAAGCACAATCGTGTGGATACAATGGTCTTCAAAATACCACGCTTGGTCACAGGGGCGGGGGGGCTTAGGTTTTCGTCATGTGGTCAATATCCTCTAGGGAAATCTCGCGCTTTTTCAAACTGTATTCAAATATGGCGCGCAGCGTTTAGCGCTACTTAAACTCACAGGTGGCAACATTGACTCATATTGAGCCAAATAATTGTCTTTTTGCAAAAAATGTATTTAAAACTATATTTATGAATTACTGAGTGAAAACTAGAGGGGAGGGGGGGGGGGGGTATAAGTATGGGTACGTTCCCTAAGCTTGCAGGAGTTTGATATTTTCACCGATCCGGTCTAATGTCGGTTTTTGTGCACAAAACAAGTGTGCGGCAAGCGCTTGCGATGCGTCCACACGTTCGTGCATGATTGCAGTGGCAAGCTTGTAAAACCGCCTTTAATTTCTTCGGCTTTTCTTCTCAGAGCTAGTCAATAAAATGCCGGCGCCATCTCGTCTAAAAAAAAACATTATAAATAAATCACGCCTCTATTTACCCGAATGGGCAGAGGTGTAGTAATAAATAATAAATCATTTATTTATACAATGGGCACATTTACAATAAATACCTTAACAATTAAAATACAGCACGGTTGCTTATTTGCCTGAACTAGGTTAAACCTGTGCTTCAGGCTAGAAAGTGCCTAAATATTTAATGTAATAAATTAACAATGAGTATAAAGTAAAAGCTTAATTAAAACTTAGGTAAATAAAAATAACATAGCATGTTAATAGTACTATTTGCAGACAACAAGTAGTTCTTCTGTCTTTGCATAATCTATGGTTAGTAAATAATCAAGTATATTTTTTTTACAGCTAAAGTAATTTAATTGATAGATACTTAGTTTTCTATTTAATCTATTGTACAGAAATGGACCTAAGAATGTAAAAAATCGTTTTACAAAGACATGTTTTGAGGTTGCAATCGATATGCATATTATATCTTTCCGTCTTTTGTTAGTATTTTCAGCATTGTAGGTAAGCATAGTGTGCTGTTTTAATACTAAGTGCATAATGAAAAGCTGGCGAACTGTCAGGACTTTGCAGGATTTATATAGCAGATCTGTGGGAAAGAAGAAGGGATGGAAGTTTGCTACCTTTAAAATTGCTCTCTGAGCTCTTTCAAGAGGAAGCAAAATAGTCTTTGGAGCGCCACCCCAAGAAGTGATACAGTATTGAATTATAGATTGACATAGGGCCAAATAAACCTGTGTGATTAATTTTGAATCTGCTAATGTTCGTAATTTTTTAAAAACGTATATTAGTTTGCGCACTCTTTTAACTAGGCTTTCAATATGTTTTTTAAAAGAGAGTGTGTCGTCCATTATTACTCCGAGGTATTTTATGCTGCTCGTTTTGAGGATAAAAGGACAATTACACGTGTTGACTGTACAGTTTCCACATTGATGGGCATAAAGATGAGGGTTAGTAATGCTAAGTGGAGGCTTGCGCATGGAGAATTGAATGTATTTTGTCTTGTCAGCATTTAATGTTAGTAAATTGCTTTGAAGCCAATTTGTCACAGTATTAAAACCTAGTTGAGTGATTTCAAACAGTTCGCTACTAGTTTTAGCGGAAAATATTAACGCCGTGTCGTCGGCATATGATATAATTTTTCCGCCTTTAATATTTAGATTACACAAGTCGTTAATATAAACCAGGAACAGCGTGGGGCCCAGAATACTCCCCTGAGGAACACCAAAACCAGTATTTTTCTGCTCATCGCTCGTTATATTATCTATTCTAACACATTGGTAGTATACCCTCATTTCACCGTTATGTTTAAGTCCCATGTAATAGGGGGCGAGTCTATTGCCATCAACCGGGCACAAATCCAAACTCCGGGCTGCGATTGAGGAATTAGCTCCTTATAGCAGTGACAGGCTAATGGTGTGACCGTCGGACTGCCAAGTCATAGGTCTCCTGCCGGGGTTGCGGTGCATACCTTTGCGAATCCCGCGACCCCGGCCGAACGGTCAGCAGGAGGAACACCGTTGGTTTTTAGCCGATAAGAGTCCGGCAGACCCCCTCGCCTTTGCCGGGCGAGGGACATCCATGAGGATTTTCCAAAGATAAATATAAAAAAAGTCACAAGTCTCGGGTTCGAATCCAAGGTACGCACCTCTGACTTCGAATTCATGTGCGTATTTTATAATTATCACTTGCTTTAAAACGGTAAACTACTGGGGAACAACGTAATACCTATGTAACTTGAAGATTTATTTAAACAAAAAAATATATTCAGGCAGGTTATTGTGTATAGCTAATTAGCTACTAACAATAGCGTTGTATAAATAGTATTTTCGAAGACCCATATTAATAAACAGCTTTCATTTGAGAGATCTTCCAATGGCACCTATCATAAAGAATTCTATCTTAGATTATATACCTACCTCTAGCTAGATGTAGCCATGACTACAGTGGGAAGTGTGGAAGTGAGAAGCATATAGAGTGTAAAGGAAATCATATAATTCCTGCAAACCTCGTGATGTACTGCTGACATAGATTAATCCTGAAATGGATACTTTTGGATTCAATAAAAAAATACCAAGTAAAAATGTTCTTAACGTGAGGCATTTTAGCGCCCCGAGTTAGATGACCGCGCGGCGTGCGATACCGCGCAATTTGCTCGGAGCGCTAAAATACACACGTTTACTTTTTGTAATTTGTTTTTTATTGAATCCAATAGTATCTCGTTCAGGGTTAATCTGTCAGCAGTACATCACGAGGTTTGAAGGAATTACATGATTTCGTTTACACCCAGTATACAATGTGTAACATAATAAACGCACACCCTGAAATTAGTTTGTTAAGAATCTGCTACTGAATCGATTTTACTCATTTCTAATGTGTATTTTTTTTTATAAAATTGCTTTTCTCTAATAATTCTTATAATTGAGATAAAGAAAAATTGAGCCTTATGTCAAGGACATAAGACTGAATTTTAAATGCAGTTAACAATAAAAAGTAATACAATTTTCTTAAATAAACCATATTTAAGCACATAAAAGTAAAATTTCAGTGTATGTATTATGATTATAACATAATATTGTAATTGGGGTGTATGAGGGTGCGCGTAATTACGTTACATGTTGTATACAAAATAAGAACCATTTTTTTTTTCTCGTTGGAAAATCCTCATGGATGTCCCTCGCCCGGGGAAGGCGAGGGGGTCTGCCGGACTCTTACCGGCTAAAAACCAACGGTGTTCCTTCTCTTGACCGTACGGCCAGGGTCGCGGGATTCGCAAAAGCATGCACCGCAACCCCGGCAAGTCCCGGTCCGCCAACCCATGGCGGACCTCTCCTCTGTGGGGCCTTGCGCCACGTTCTCCTGAGAAGCGCGCACGGATCACGGCGCGCCGCCTTCTCGGGCCTGTTACTGGTCGGGCGGCGGGTCCCCAAACCCGCCGCCCGCAGGCCACACACTAGGGTGGCTGGAGATCATCGCGTACACGCGCCCTCCGGCGCCTGGTGCGTCTGGCGCGGGAAGGGAGAAGAGCAAACCGCTCCCTCTCCCTCTCCGCTTCCTCTTTGGTTGCCATCACCCCCTCACAAAAGGAGGCGATGGCTTCCCACGCAGTCTCGCTCCCAACCATGGACAGAACCACAGCCGGAAGCGAGAGGTCACCGCCGACCGCCGCGACTAATTCGCGGCGCTGCGACCCCCAAGCTGGACACGCCTGCAAAGTGTGCAGCGCCGTGTCCTCGGGGCAGTCGCAGTGGTGACAACCGGGCATCTGCTCCCGGCCTATGCGACACAGGTACTTCCCGAAACAACCATGTTCCGAGAGCACCTGCGTCAGCCGGAAGCTGAGGGCGCCATGCCGCCTCTCCAGCCACGACTCCATCACGGGTCTTACCGCCGCAATTGCGGCGTGCCCCATACAAAATAAGTACCTAAGAAATCTAAGACAAAGCATCGTATCGTCTGTCTCTTATGAAGTGCCAGTTTTTCGCTTAATGGCGAACTTTTTAATGTTAGCCAACTCGCTGTCACAAACCGTCGATTTCCCCGTATTCTTGTATTTATGAGAAATCGACTCCATTAGTTGTTTAGGGCAGGGATTCCCAAACTGGGTTCCGTAGAATAGTCATCAGGGTTCCGCCAAAATTATTTAATAGCTATTAAATAATATCACGGTTAAAAATATTTGATATGGGGTTCCATAAAATAAAAGGTATTTGGTTGGTGTGCAGTTATCTTTAAAGTTTGGGAATCCCTGGTTTAGGGTATAATATTGTATTCTCTACGGTAGGAGGATGCTATATTTCAAGTGTTATATTGCTGTCTCATGAGCGGCCACGCGGCGGCTCTAGATAGAGGTATACAAGGTTAGTCGGAAAGGGGGTACTAAGCCGAAAGGGTGTTACAGTACCCATAATAAGAGATAACGTTTGTTCTATAACTTTCCCCAAAACTCGATAGTTTAAGAGAAATAGCTGTTCAAAGATTTACGCTAAATTCTATCTATCCTTAGCTATGATCAGCTGTGTTTACATTTTAGGTCATATTTGGGGTCACAGATTAGAAACCCCATTTTCTGAATTCATAACTAAAGCAGGGATGGAGAATTTTCGAAAAAACTAAAATATAAATTATTTTTGAGGGAAAAAAAATTAATCGAATTTTGAAATTTTAACACTTGCTTTAAAATAGTCATCAGTGATACTTTAAGTGGCCCGCGGCTTAGTACCCCCTTTCCGACTAACCTTGTATAATCTAAGAAAGAATTCCATACGTTAGATAACATTTTTTTATTTTAAACTAGATTTTGCCCGCAGTTTTGCTTGCGTGATTTTTTTTCACCCCCTTAGGGGTTGGTTTCGAGAAATCCCTTCTTAGTGGATGTTTACGTCACAAATTGAACCTACTGTCAAAATTTCAAGTTTCTAACCCCAGCCGTTTAGGCTGTGCGTTGATAGATCAGTCAGTCAGTCAGTCAGCTTCTCCTTTTATATATATAGATACATCTCAACTCATGTTAAACTTAAAACTACATTTAACGAGGTATCTCTCATATGAGAGCTGTTTATTTATATGGGCCTCAGGCTCACAGGCCAGTCTCGTTTTAACATGGTAGAACAACACCATTTTAAATATTATTATCTTTGCAAAATTATTTGGCGCCAATTTTTTGCTCGACCTCGTTCGGATACGCGTATGAATATTAAGTGAACTCCTCCAATACAGAACAAGGAAAATAATTGCAATAATAATATGACTGCTACCGATGGCCGGTGGGTTACTATTTTTTATATTATTAAATGTTTTTGTATTTTAGAAATATTTAAAAATGTAATTTATATGTATATTGAATGAATAAAGGGAATAATAATATGGGTGACTAATTAAAATAGAGTAGGATTAATGTTTTTTAGGTATTCATGTTATAAAGACAATAAACGATGATTATAATTGTATTATCAAGTGTGCCGCTACTAGTCACCAGCGAATCAGAGACTGTTAAGCTGTTATGGGAAGACACATCCAGAACGTACATCAGTTGTTTTTTTTTTGCTGTAGTTGATACCTAGATTTGTAGGCTGTACGAGTTTTGGATGACAATAGACTATACTTAAATCATGCATGTCGGCAATAATGTTTTGAGTAAGTAGGTAACTACACAAATTAAACACAAGAATTCATTGTTTAAAAAGTATTGTATTTTTATTTTTTTGTCATGGCGATTCTTTGCGGTTGAATCTCAGATCGGAGCTTTTGGCGGCAAATCATCCAGTGAACTTCGGAGTTTATTATTATTAGGTATTTTAAAAATAATTGAAATAATCGCACACAGGGAGTCTCATTAAGAATTTTATTCTGGAACCACTTCATGGTGCCTCGCTGTGTGAAGTAGGTATCTGAATAGATTTGTCGCCAGAGACTCACAAGAAGCAAAGAAATGTGTCACAGCAGCATTTCATTACTTTAAAAAGAATAAAAAATAAATACTTATGTTAGGTCTTAAAGACTAGAATCCAGGGCCACAAAAAATAAAAAGAATTTCGGGTCTTTAATCATAACAAAATTCGCCTGTTCTAATCAAAAAGAAAGTAAGCGACAATTTATTGACGACGTAAAATGAACGTAACTTCAAAATTCAATAAGTCATATATTTCAATTTCACAGTAGTCGTTTACTTTCATTTTGCTTAGAGCAGCCGAAATAGAGATACTTATTAAAATTGATTGACACATAAAAATAGAAATAAACTTCTTCGAAGGTGTTTCAAATCAATACAAGTGGTTGCTTTGATTTTAGTATTTGACTAATTTAATACTTTTCTTACACAAAGTATACTCGGGAGCAATGAATCCGGTTCATCTACTTACTTAAACAAAATAATGTTAAGATTTTTAACAATGTTTTCCGAGATATTAAGGTTTATGTTGGTGTCCCGGATTTATTGCTTCTAAGTGTACTTAAATACTGGTTTTATTATCTTCATTTATAATTTAGTGTCGTGAAAACAGAAGTGATTTATTCATAAAGAAATTCATTATTTTTTTGTGAACTGATAACTAACGGGGAAGAAAGACAATAATAATATTGATAATAGTTGATTAGTAATAGGTAAGTTAAACTTTTATTTTATTGTTTGAGTTAATTACTTAGTATTCAAAATTGGAGGAGCTCTTGGCTAATTAACAACCACGCAGATTATGATTTGCAAGGTTAAGCTGCGCTTGCCGCTGTCGGTTTGTTCCACATCGAGAGCTCTCCTTGTACCTCACGTAGAGCATGTTAAACCGTTATTCCTGGGTGTCATACGAATACCTATGACAGTCATTACATACGTCAATTCTGAAATTCTGACAACCGGTCTAACCATAGGCTATCGGCGTTGCTTAGTAACTGGGTTGCGGAGGTTTGATGGCGGTCGCTCTGTGTAAAATACTGGTATTCAGTCGCATCTGGTTAGAGTGGAAGCTGACCCCAACATTGTTGGGAAGAGGCTAGACAGAGCACTTAGTATTCAAATAAAAGGAATTTAAAGAAAATGTTACAAGAAATTGCAGGATTTGTTCTTTATCAGCAAAATTTTCATTTGGTGCAATAATAATACAGGTGGATTAAAAAAAAAATTGGTTCTTTTTTGGTAAAAAATGTAATCAATAGAAACGCAAAATGTTTTTGTTTTCTTGAAAATGGAGCTGATGACTACTTTGGCGACTTTTTTCTATTTCTTATTCTTTCAGATTAGGCACTGCAGCCCATCTCTAAAACTCACCCTGTATAGTGTTGTTAGGTTAGAGTAGAGATACTTAGGTACTTGTAAACTAGGAAAGTAGAGTCACTACCAAAAATCTGTGACTACTTCGACGGTCTCTACGTATACTATCGAAACTACAAGATCTCAGTTTTTATTTTATTATGTATATATGTCACAGCGCAAGTAATAAATCCAGATATTATATATACATACCTACTATCCAGCCATTATACACGCTTAAATTTTGATCGTTTTAATCCCTTGGACTGGTGGTTTAACTTACAAAATACTATTCATCAAAAGCTTGCACAGCATTGTAACTCTTAAAACAATGAAAATAGCAAGTGATAACATAATACTCGCAAAATGCATGAAACCAGCAGTAGCGCCACGAGTTAGTTACCTACGTCGGCGTCGGTCGTTGCGTACCTAACTACCTAACTCCGCCCGATCAAGTTAAGGTTATTGACTCGCGCTCAGCTGAGATTCACGTAAACAAATTAAATGATTCCAAATTTTCCTTTATACTTTTACGGGCTTAGGACCGTCATAATTGCTTTGTGCCTAGGTCATCATAGGCCATACCTAATACTATTAAAAGAATTATGCTAAAAGCGGTAGGTACATGTAAAAATAAATCCCTACAGGCCTGCTAGTTATGGCGTATTTAATAATGTGGAATCAAAATTATTTACAATGATTTAAAAAAGAAAAAAGTTCTAATTACTTACACGATTTAAAAAAAGTTCTGTTACATACCTACCTAAATCACCTTTGATTTATTTAACACTAAGCGACACGTAATAATTGTTCATAAAAACGTGTACCTAATCAAATGATTAAAAAAGAATTCTGTTATAAACCTAATAATTAATCACCCCTGAATCATCACTGGCTAATACTTCACGATAGCTTAATAATTGTTCAAAGTGCAAACCATTCCTTTCGAGACATAATTTTGCACGTTTAATTAAATTGTCTTTTAATTTCAATATGTAATGTCTCTCTGTCACTTTATAAAACATCGAACGCGTTTACTATCGCACTTTTCATTTGTACACGAGTTTGATGCTCGTTTCTGTACAAAAGATGGCTTCACAAATAAAAATCCAGCGGGGTAAGGTCCGGGCTCCTTGCTGGCCAAACAACTGGACCAACCCGTCCAATCCAGTGATCTCCAAACACGGAAATCAGGTGATTACGTACATTATGCTCGCTTCGCTGTAGACACCGAGCCGCCTGCGCATCAAAACCCGCGATTGCGTAAAATTGCACCATGGCAAGGAACTCCAGGTTGGAGTACGCGTAATTACGAGACGTCATTACTTTCGCGCGACAAGGATAATCTTAACAACAACACACCGATGACGTCTTAGATAAACTGAATTATTTACATGACGTGGTCATGTACTCCTGGGCTGCCCTTGGCGCGCGGGGTGCGCGGGGCGCGCGCCTATTGCATTGCCAATCAAATTGGGTTTGGGGGCGGGGTTTGGTCTAGGATTGGCTAATTTTTGTGAGTCCACGTTGACTGTGCGTACGCGTCATTGTTGCTAGAACCGAATGGTGCCTACTAATGGTTCGCATAATTTATTCACTCATGCGAAAATTAATTCGAGTTTTTTAAAAAAAAGTACTTTATTTTTTAATTTTATCTTTACAAATCGATAGTGTTTCATGCACCGGATCGACCCTCCACGGGATTAAAACGATCAAAATTTAACCGTGTATATAATATCTACTCAATTTAGACAAAGTGATAATTGACACAGAATTAATCACATTAACTAGCTATTTTATATAATATCTTGGAAGACTTGGATAAAGTAGTAAAATAAGTATAGGTGAAGATTATAAAGTTTTATTTCATTTTGTCTTAAGTATATGTGTAACAATAATATGTTGTTATTTTAAATAGTAATGGATTGTAATTTTTCTATCAACGGATTCGGATCTTTAATTTTTCTATTGACGGATTCGGATCTTTAGACAATAAACAGTTTGTCAAATTCGAAACGGCTAGGTTAGGTTAGAACTGCGACTACACAACGCGCGAAGGCGAGCGAGCGAAGCAAGCGTGCCGCGGCAGCGGCCGCCGATCGCCAGATTTCCTCCTTTGCAAAGCAAGCATGCATGGTAGATTAGGTTACACTCAACTTGTATAACTGTTTAAAAACTCTGAGCCAGATTCACGATGTCCAAATCAACTGGAGTTGCACATTGTAAGGCAGCTAAGGAGAAACCCTTCACCACCAAGATAACTCCACCTCATTTGGAAGAACTTCAGGAAATGGGGTCTCAAAGCATTGGATATGAAGGCCTTCTTATGTCTTCCATGGAACTTAACACTCCTCACCCAACCCCCCCTCCTCAAGCCCCGCCACCTCAAACAACCCCACCAGCAACCACCCAGGCAACAATCCAAATAGAAAAAATCGACCCCATCCAAGCATTCAAAAGGGAATGGGGAACCCTGGTCAAAACCTGTGTGGAGCCTAAAACAACATTAAAGGTAGTAGAGACAATGAGGGCTCAGGTGCTCATGAAGATGAGAGACACCAAGGTGGTATCCTTGGATGTGTTCAATAATCTTGACAGTCATTGGGACCTCCTAGGAAACGACCGTGTTTGCTGCTTTGTATCCAAATTTCTGGTCACCCCCTTGGACAATGATATTGTTTACGGGTCGGGGCCAGCAGCTTTTTTAAAGGGGATGATAAGCTCTGTGCATGAGTCGAATAAAACACAAATTCTGGACTTGATGGAGCACATGGGCTGTATAACAGCCGATTTCAAACTGGGTTCTGAGGCCATATCTTTATTCAAGAAATCCATTTCTAAAGCGGAAACCATTTGGAAGAATCAATCCACTGATATCTCCGCCACACTTTCAGGATTGGAGTCTCGTCTTAAGGAAGTCCTCACCACATTAGAATCCACCATAGTAACCCCACCCAGACCAGCGCAACCTGTTGCGACCGCAAACATCCCTCAGAAGACACCTAGAGAAACACAGGGATTTGGGGCATTCTATTATGACAACAATGACTCTGGAAAATTTGAACTGAGGATTGACAAGGAGCCCAATGAAAAAGAGAAGATGGTCCTAAATCAAGTCAATTTCTTCATTGAGAAAATTGGAGAAGACCCCCGCATATTAGAGTCAGATCCAACCCGCCTGTGCAACACTTTTTGGAAGTACAGAGCAAAAAACTCTGAGCCAGATTCACGATGTCCAAATCAACTGGAGTTGCACATTGTAAGGCAGCTAAGGAGAAACCCTTCACCACCAAGATAACTCCACCTCATTTGGAAGAACTTCAGGAAATGGGGTCTCAAAGCATTGGATATGAAGGCCTTCTTATGTCTTCCATGGAACTTAACACTCCTCACCCAACCCCCCCTCCTCAAGCCCCGCCACCTCAAACAACCCCACCAGCAACCACCCAGGCAACAATCCAAATAGAAAAAATCGACCCCATCCAAGCATTCAAAAGGGAATGGGGAACCCTGGTCAAAACCTGTGTGGAGCCTAAAACAACATTAAAGGTAGTAGAGACAATGAGGGCTCAGGTGCTCATGAAGATGAGAGACACCAAGGTGGTATCCTTGGATGTGTTCAATAATCTTGACAGTCATTGGGACCTCCTAGGAAACGACCGTGTTTGCTGCTTTGTATCCAAATTTCTGGTCACCCCCTTGGACAATGATATTGTTTACGGGTCGGGGCCAGCAGCTTTTTTAAAGGGGATGATAAGCTCTGTGCATGAGTCGAATAAAACACAAATTCTGGACTTGATGGAGCACATGGGCTGTATAACAGCCGATTTCAAACTGGGTTCTGAGGCCATATCTTTATTCAAGAAATCCATTTCTAAAGCGGAAACCATTTGGAAGAATCAATCCACTGATATCTCCGCCACACTTTCAGGATTGGAGTCTCGTCTTAAGGAAGTCCTCACCACATTAGAATCCACCATAGTAACCCCACCCAGACCAGCGCAACCTGTTGCGACCGCAAACATCCCTCAGAAGACACCTAGAGAAACACAGGGATTTGGGGCATTCTATTATGACAACAATGACTCTGGAAAATTTGAACTGAGGATTGACAAGGAGCCCAATGAAAAAGAGAAGATGGTCCTAAATCAAGTCAATTTCTTCATTGAGAAAATTGGAGAAGACCCCCGCATATTAGAGTCAGATCCAACCCGCCTGTGCAACACTTTTTGGAAGTACAGAGCAAAAAACTCTGAGCCAGATTCACGATGTCCAAATCAACTGGAGTTGCACATTGTAAGGCAGCTAAGGAGAAACCCTTCACCACCAAGATAACTCCACCTCATTTGGAAGAACTTCAGGAAATGGGGTCTCAAAGCATTGGATATGAAGGCCTTCTTATGTCTTCCATGGAACTTAACACTCCTCACCCAACCCCCCCTCCTCAAGCCCCGCCACCTCAAACAACCCCACCAGCAACCACCCAGGCAACAATCCAAATAGAAAAAATCGACCCCATCCAAGCATTCAAAAGGGAATGGGGAACCCTGGTCAAAACCTGTGTGGAGCCTAAAACAACATTAAAGGTAGTAGAGACAATGAGGGCTCAGGTGCTCATGAAGATGAGAGACACCAAGGTGGTATCCTTGGATGTGTTCAATAATCTTGACAGTCATTGGGACCTCCTAGGAAACGACCGTGTTTGCTGCTTTGTATCCAAATTTCTGGTCACCCCCTTGGACAATGATATTGTTTACGGGTCGGGGCCAGCAGCTTTTTTAAAGGGGATGATAAGCTCTGTGCATGAGTCGAATAAAACACAAATTCTGGACTTGATGGAGCACATGGGCTGTATAACAGCCGATTTCAAACTGGGTTCTGAGGCCATATCTTTATTCAAGAAATCCATTTCTAAAGCGGAAACCATTTGGAAGAATCAATCCACTGATATCTCCGCCACACTTTCAGGATTGGAGTCTCGTCTTAAGGAAGTCCTCACCACATTAGAATCCACCATAGTAACCCCACCCAGACCAGCGCAACCTGTTGCGACCGCAAACATCCCTCAGAAGACACCTAGAGAAACACAGGGATTTGGGGCATTCTATTATGACAACAATGACTCTGGAAAATTTGAACTGAGGATTGACAAGGAGCCCAATGAAAAAGAGAAGATGGTCCTAAATCAAGTCAATTTCTTCATTGAGAAAATTGGAGAAGACCCCCGCATATTAGAGTCAGATCCAACCCGCCTGTGCAACACTTTTTGGAAGTACAGAGCAAAAAACTCTGAGCCAGATTCACGATGTCCAAATCAACTGGAGTTGCACATTGTAAGGCAGCTAAGGAGAAACCCTTCACCACCAAGATAACTCCACCTCATTTGGAAGAACTTCAGGAAATGGGGTCTCAAAGCATTGGATATGAAGGCCTTCTTATGTCTTCCATGGAACTTAACACTCCTCACCCAACCCCCCCTCCTCAAGCCCCGCCACCTCAAACAACCCCACCAGCAACCACCCAGGCAACAATCCAAATAGAAAAAATCGACCCCATCCAAGCATTCAAAAGGGAATGGGGAACCCTGGTCAAAACCTGTGTGGAGCCTAAAACAACATTAAAGGTAGTAGAGACAATGAGGGCTCAGGTGCTCATGAAGATGAGAGACACCAAGGTGGTATCCTTGGATGTGTTCAATAATCTTGACAGTCATTGGGACCTCCTAGGAAACGACCGTGTTTGCTGCTTTGTATCCAAATTTCTGGTCACCCCCTTGGACAATGATATTGTTTACGGGTCGGGGCCAGCAGCTTTTTTAAAGGGGATGATAAGCTCTGTGCATGAGTCGAATAAAACACAAATTCTGGACTTGATGGAGCACATGGGCTGTATAACAGCCGATTTCAAACTGGGTTCTGAGGCCATATCTTTATTCAAGAAATCCATTTCTAAAGCGGAAACCATTTGGAAGAATCAATCCACTGATATCTCCGCCACACTTTCAGGATTGGAGTCTCGTCTTAAGGAAGTCCTCACCACATTAGAATCCACCATAGTAACCCCACCCAGACCAGCGCAACCTGTTGCGACCGCAAACATCCCTCAGAAGACACCTAGAGAAACACAGGGATTTGGGGCATTCTATTATGACAACAATGACTCTGGAAAATTTGAACTGAGGATTGACAAGGAGCCCAATGAAAAAGAGAAGATGGTCCTAAATCAAGTCAATTTCTTCATTGAGAAAATTGGAGAAGACCCCCGCATATTAGAGTCAGATCCAACCCGCCTGTGCAACACTTTTTGGAAGTACAGAGCAAAAAACTCTGAGCCAGATTCACGATGTCCAAATCAACTGGAGTTGCACATTGTAAGGCAGCTAAGGAGAAACCCTTCACCACCAAGATAACTCCACCTCATTTGGAAGAACTTCAGGAAATGGGGTCTCAAAGCATTGGATATGAAGGCCTTCTTATGTCTTCCATGGAACTTAACACTCCTCACCCAACCCCCCCTCCTCAAGCCCCGCCACCTCAAACAACCCCACCAGCAACCACCCAGGCAACAATCCAAATAGAAAAAATCGACCCCATCCAAGCATTCAAAAGGGAATGGGGAACCCTGGTCAAAACCTGTGTGGAGCCTAAAACAACATTAAAGGTAGTAGAGACAATGAGGGCTCAGGTGCTCATGAAGATGAGAGACACCAAGGTGGTATCCTTGGATGTGTTCAATAATCTTGACAGTCATTGGGACCTCCTAGGAAACGACCGTGTTTGCTGCTTTGTATCCAAATTTCTGGTCACCCCCTTGGACAATGATATTGTTTACGGGTCGGGGCCAGCAGCTTTTTTAAAGGGGATGATAAGCTCTGTGCATGAGTCGAATAAAACACAAATTCTGGACTTGATGGAGCACATGGGCTGTATAACAGCCGATTTCAAACTGGGTTCTGAGGCCATATCTTTATTCAAGAAATCCATTTCTAAAGCGGAAACCATTTGGAAGAATCAATCCACTGATATCTCCGCCACACTTTCAGGATTGGAGTCTCGTCTTAAGGAAGTCCTCACCACATTAGAATCCACCATAGTAACCCCACCCAGACCAGCGCAACCTGTTGCGACCGCAAACATCCCTCAGAAGACACCTAGAGAAACACAGGGATTTGGGGCATTCTATTATGACAACAATGACTCTGGAAAATTTGAACTGAGGATTGACAAGGAGCCCAATGAAAAAGAGAAGATGGTCCTAAATCAAGTCAATTTCTTCATTGAGAAAATTGGAGAAGACCCCCGCATATTAGAGTCAGATCCAACCCGCCTGTGCAACACTTTTTGGAAGTACAGAGCAAAAAACTCTGAGCCAGATTCACGATGTCCAAATCAACTGGAGTTGCACATTGTAAGGCAGCTAAGGAGAAACCCTTCACCACCAAGATAACTCCACCTCATTTGGAAGAACTTCAGGAAATGGGGTCTCAAAGCATTGGATATGAAGGCCTTCTTATGTCTTCCATGGAACTTAACACTCCTCACCCAACCCCCCCTCCTCAAGCCCCGCCACCTCAAACAACCCCACCAGCAACCACCCAGGCAACAATCCAAATAGAAAAAATCGACCCCATCCAAGCATTCAAAAGGGAATGGGGAACCCTGGTCAAAACCTGTGTGGAGCCTAAAACAACATTAAAGGTAGTAGAGACAATGAGGGCTCAGGTGCTCATGAAGATGAGAGACACCAAGGTGGTATCCTTGGATGTGTTCAATAATCTTGACAGTCATTGGGACCTCCTAGGAAACGACCGTGTTTGCTGCTTTGTATCCAAATTTCTGGTCACCCCCTTGGACAATGATATTGTTTACGGGTCGGGGCCAGCAGCTTTTTTAAAGGGGATGATAAGCTCTGTGCATGAGTCGAATAAAACACAAATTCTGGACTTGATGGAGCACATGGGCTGTATAACAGCCGATTTCAAACTGGGTTCTGAGGCCATATCTTTATTCAAGAAATCCATTTCTAAAGCGGAAACCATTTGGAAGAATCAATCCACTGATATCTCCGCCACACTTTCAGGATTGGAGTCTCGTCTTAAGGAAGTCCTCACCACATTAGAATCCACCATAGTAACCCCACCCAGACCAGCGCAACCTGTTGCGACCGCAAACATCCCTCAGAAGACACCTAGAGAAACACAGGGATTTGGGGCATTCTATTATGACAACAATGACTCTGGAAAATTTGAACTGAGGATTGACAAGGAGCCCAATGAAAAAGAGAAGATGGTCCTAAATCAAGTCAATTTCTTCATTGAGAAAATTGGAGAAGACCCCCGCATATTAGAGTCAGATCCAACCCGCCTGTGCAACACTTTTTGGAAGTACAGAGCAAAAAACTCTGAGCCAGATTCACGATGTCCAAATCAACTGGAGTTGCACATTGTAAGGCAGCTAAGGAGAAACCCTTCACCACCAAGATAACTCCACCTCATTTGGAAGAACTTCAGGAAATGGGGTCTCAAAGCATTGGATATGAAGGCCTTCTTATGTCTTCCATGGAACTTAACACTCCTCACCCAACCCCCCCTCCTCAAGCCCCGCCACCTCAAACAACCCCACCAGCAACCACCCAGGCAACAATCCAAATAGAAAAAATCGACCCCATCCAAGCATTCAAAAGGGAATGGGGAACCCTGGTCAAAACCTGTGTGGAGCCTAAAACAACATTAAAGGTAGTAGAGACAATGAGGGCTCAGGTGCTCATGAAGATGAGAGACACCAAGGTGGTATCCTTGGATGTGTTCAATAATCTTGACAGTCATTGGGACCTCCTAGGAAACGACCGTGTTTGCTGCTTTGTATCCAAATTTCTGGTCACCCCCTTGGACAATGATATTGTTTACGGGTCGGGGCCAGCAGCTTTTTTAAAGGGGATGATAAGCTCTGTGCATGAGTCGAATAAAACACAAATTCTGGACTTGATGGAGCACATGGGCTGTATAACAGCCGATTTCAAACTGGGTTCTGAGGCCATATCTTTATTCAAGAAATCCATTTCTAAAGCGGAAACCATTTGGAAGAATCAATCCACTGATATCTCCGCCACACTTTCAGGATTGGAGTCTCGTCTTAAGGAAGTCCTCACCACATTAGAATCCACCATAGTAACCCCACCCAGACCAGCGCAACCTGTTGCGACCGCAAACATCCCTCAGAAGACACCTAGAGAAACACAGGGATTTGGGGCATTCTATTATGACAACAATGACTCTGGAAAATTTGAACTGAGGATTGACAAGGAGCCCAATGAAAAAGAGAAGATGGTCCTAAATCAAGTCAATTTCTTCATTGAGAAAATTGGAGAAGACCCCCGCATATTAGAGTCAGATCCAACCCGCCTGTGCAACACTTTTTGGAAGTACAGAGCAAAAAACTCTGAGCCAGATTCACGATGTCCAAATCAACTGGAGTTGCACATTGTAAGGCAGCTAAGGAGAAACCCTTCACCACCAAGATAACTCCACCTCATTTGGAAGAACTTCAGGAAATGGGGTCTCAAAGCATTGGATATGAAGGCCTTCTTATGTCTTCCATGGAACTTAACACTCCTCACCCAACCCCCCCTCCTCAAGCCCCGCCACCTCAAACAACCCCACCAGCAACCACCCAGGCAACAATCCAAATAGAAAAAATCGACCCCATCCAAGCATTCAAAAGGGAATGGGGAACCCTGGTCAAAACCTGTGTGGAGCCTAAAACAACATTAAAGGTAGTAGAGACAATGAGGGCTCAGGTGCTCATGAAGATGAGAGACACCAAGGTGGTATCCTTGGATGTGTTCAATAATCTTGACAGTCATTGGGACCTCCTAGGAAACGACCGTGTTTGCTGCTTTGTATCCAAATTTCTGGTCACCCCCTTGGACAATGATATTGTTTACGGGTCGGGGCCAGCAGCTTTTTTAAAGGGGATGATAAGCTCTGTGCATGAGTCGAATAAAACACAAATTCTGGACTTGATGGAGCACATGGGCTGTATAACAGCCGATTTCAAACTGGGTTCTGAGGCCATATCTTTATTCAAGAAATCCATTTCTAAAGCGGAAACCATTTGGAAGAATCAATCCACTGATATCTCCGCCACACTTTCAGGATTGGAGTCTCGTCTTAAGGAAGTCCTCACCACATTAGAATCCACCATAGTAACCCCACCCAGACCAGCGCAACCTGTTGCGACCGCAAACATCCCTCAGAAGACACCTAGAGAAACACAGGGATTTGGGGCATTCTATTATGACAACAATGACTCTGGAAAATTTGAACTGAGGATTGACAAGGAGCCCAATGAAAAAGAGAAGATGGTCCTAAATCAAGTCAATTTCTTCATTGAGAAAATTGGAGAAGACCCCCGCATATTAGAGTCAGATCCAACCCGCCTGTGCAACACTTTTTGGAAGTACAGAGCAAAAAACTCTGAGCCAGATTCACGATGTCCAAATCAACTGGAGTTGCACATTGTAAGGCAGCTAAGGAGAAACCCTTCACCACCAAGATAACTCCACCTCATTTGGAAGAACTTCAGGAAATGGGGTCTCAAAGCATTGGATATGAAGGCCTTCTTATGTCTTCCATGGAACTTAACACTCCTCACCCAACCCCCCCTCCTCAAGCCCCGCCACCTCAAACAACCCCACCAGCAACCACCCAGGCAACAATCCAAATAGAAAAAATCGACCCCATCCAAGCATTCAAAAGGGAATGGGGAACCCTGGTCAAAACCTGTGTGGAGCCTAAAACAACATTAAAGGTAGTAGAGACAATGAGGGCTCAGGTGCTCATGAAGATGAGAGACACCAAGGTGGTATCCTTGGATGTGTTCAATAATCTTGACAGTCATTGGGACCTCCTAGGAAACGACCGTGTTTGCTGCTTTGTATCCAAATTTCTGGTCACCCCCTTGGACAATGATATTGTTTACGGGTCGGGGCCAGCAGCTTTTTTAAAGGGGATGATAAGCTCTGTGCATGAGTCGAATAAAACACAAATTCTGGACTTGATGGAGCACATGGGCTGTATAACAGCCGATTTCAAACTGGGTTCTGAGGCCATATCTTTATTCAAGAAATCCATTTCTAAAGCGGAAACCATTTGGAAGAATCAATCCACTGATATCTCCGCCACACTTTCAGGATTGGAGTCTCGTCTTAAGGAAGTCCTCACCACATTAGAATCCACCATAGTAACCCCACCCAGACCAGCGCAACCTGTTGCGACCGCAAACATCCCTCAGAAGACACCTAGAGAAACACAGGGATTTGGGGCATTCTATTATGACAACAATGACTCTGGAAAATTTGAACTGAGGATTGACAAGGAGCCCAATGAAAAAGAGAAGATGGTCCTAAATCAAGTCAATTTCTTCATTGAGAAAATTGGAGAAGACCCCCGCATATTAGAGTCAGATCCAACCCGCCTGTGCAACACTTTTTGGAAGTACAGAGCAAAAAACTCTGAGCCAGATTCACGATGTCCAAATCAACTGGAGTTGCACATTGTAAGGCAGCTAAGGAGAAACCCTTCACCACCAAGATAACTCCACCTCATTTGGAAGAACTTCAGGAAATGGGGTCTCAAAGCATTGGATATGAAGGCCTTCTTATGTCTTCCATGGAACTTAACACTCCTCACCCAACCCCCCCTCCTCAAGCCCCGCCACCTCAAACAACCCCACCAGCAACCACCCAGGCAACAATCCAAATAGAAAAAATCGACCCCATCCAAGCATTCAAAAGGGAATGGGGAACCCTGGTCAAAACCTGTGTGGAGCCTAAAACAACATTAAAGGTAGTAGAGACAATGAGGGCTCAGGTGCTCATGAAGATGAGAGACACCAAGGTGGTATCCTTGGATGTGTTCAATAATCTTGACAGTCATTGGGACCTCCTAGGAAACGACCGTGTTTGCTGCTTTGTATCCAAATTTCTGGTCACCCCCTTGGACAATGATATTGTTTACGGGTCGGGGCCAGCAGCTTTTTTAAAGGGGATGATAAGCTCTGTGCATGAGTCGAATAAAACACAAATTCTGGACTTGATGGAGCACATGGGCTGTATAACAGCCGATTTCAAACTGGGTTCTGAGGCCATATCTTTATTCAAGAAATCCATTTCTAAAGCGGAAACCATTTGGAAGAATCAATCCACTGATATCTCCGCCACACTTTCAGGATTGGAGTCTCGTCTTAAGGAAGTCCTCACCACATTAGAATCCACCATAGTAACCCCACCCAGACCAGCGCAACCTGTTGCGACCGCAAACATCCCTCAGAAGACACCTAGAGAAACACAGGGATTTGGGGCATTCTATTATGACAACAATGACTCTGGAAAATTTGAACTGAGGATTGACAAGGAGCCCAATGAAAAAGAGAAGATGGTCCTAAATCAAGTCAATTTCTTCATTGAGAAAATTGGAGAAGACCCCCGCATATTAGAGTCAGATCCAACCCGCCTGTGCAACACTTTTTGGAAGTACAGAGCAAAAAACTCTGAGCCAGATTCACGATGTCCAAATCAACTGGAGTTGCACATTGTAAGGCAGCTAAGGAGAAACCCTTCACCACCAAGATAACTCCACCTCATTTGGAAGAACTTCAGGAAATGGGGTCTCAAAGCATTGGATATGAAGGCCTTCTTATGTCTTCCATGGAACTTAACACTCCTCACCCAACCCCCCCTCCTCAAGCCCCGCCACCTCAAACACACCGTTTATTAAAACATATGCCACACAGCACTTGTTTGAAGTCTGCGGCATAGAACTCTTATCTAGTAAATTAATTATTATTTGTCTCTATAGAACACCCTCATCAGATCCTACACAATTCTTAACTAAACTTAGTAGCCTCTTACACGACGTAAACAAAAAATATAGGTCTAAAAGAAATATAATTATAGCAGGTGATTTTAATATAAACACATTAAAAAAAGGCCATATTACGAACGAGTTACAAGACCTATCGAATAACTATAACATGAAAATTCATATCAATGTACCCACACGTAAGTCATCTTGTATAGACCATATTTTAAGTAACATCCCAGATGCGATTGCAACAGTATTACCACTTCATCTATCTGACCACGACACTGCACAAATGTTAAGTATTCCTTTAAAACATAAAACTCAAAAATTAGCAACATATTATATTTATAAGAGAGACTATGATATTGAATATATTCTAAAATTTCGTGAGTACTTGAAAAATTTATCATGGTTAGAAATGTACATGGAAAATGATTTAAACATAGCATTCAGTAAGTTCCATGAAATAATATGCCTATTCTACAATCTCTGCTTCCCAAAAATAAAGATAAAAATAAATATTAATAATAAAACTAAGCAAAATTGGATAAGCAAAGGGCTAAAACGAAGTTGTAAAATCAAAAGGACACTACGCTACAAATACTACAAAAATAAAAATCTATCTAATAAAACTAAATATATAACGTACTCAAACTGGTTGAAAAAATGTATTTATTATTCGAAAAGAAACGCTAACATTAAATTTATAAATAGGAGCGAAAACAAATGCAGAGCCACTTGGACAGTTGTAAAAAATGAAATACTTAATACTAACTACAAGGATAACATAGAGAACATTAAACTTGATAACACAATACTTACAGACCCCGTGGAAATAGCATCTGCTTTCAATAACCATTTCATTAATTTGGCACACCAATCAACACCAACAAACACAAAAAGTGGCTGTAGTAAAAATTCTACTCATGATTCGATGTTTCTCACACCGGTTTCAGAAAATGAGGTGAGAACAGAAATAATGTCACTAACTAACACTAATTCTGAAGGCTACGACGAAATTAATACTAAAATTATTAAATCATGCATTAATGAAATAGTTGGCATTCTTACGCATTTAATTAATTTATCATTTTCTTCTGGAACTTTCCCAGATGTATTAAAGCTATCTATTATTAAACCGCTTTATAAAAAGGGAGATAAAGAGTACATAAATAATTATCGACCAATAACATTAATACCGATTCTGTCAAAAATATTCGAAAAATGCATGTATAAAAAACTAGTTAATTTCTGTAACAAATTCAACATTATTAATACAGATCAATATGGCTTTCAAAAGAACAAATCTACTACATTAGCCATCTTCTCTCTGATAAAAACAATACTATCCAATATTAATAAAAACTATCTTACTACAGGATTATTCTTTGATTTGTCGAAAGCTTTTGACCTAGTGTCACATGACTTATTACTGCAAAAACTCGAGATAAGCGGGATTAGAGGACATGCATTACAATGGATATCATCATATTTAAATAACCGACAGCAACGTGTAACTATTGTAAAATTAGATAAAAACAACGTCATGGTACCATACTCATCTGAATATAAACGTAACAATTATGGCGTCCCACAAGGAAGTATCTTGGGTCCAATATTGTTCCTAATCTATATAAATTCAATCACAGATATAACTAATCACAAATGCATACTATTCGCTGATGATATTTCCATTATAGTGACGTCCGATAAAAAGAATAATACACTTATCGACCATGAAACAGAAATAAACAACACGATTGACAAATTAATTGAATGGCTTGACAGTAATAACTTAAAAATTAATTTAGATAAGTCTGTATATATACAGTTTAATAAATCCAATAATAATAAATACAACTTGAAACTTAATATACCAAAACTTAATGAAGTTACACAAACAAAATTTCTTGGAGTAATATTAGATCAGGACATAAATTGGAAAGCGCAAGTAGATGATGTTTCTAAAAGAATAAACAAATTCGTTTACGCACTCAAAAAGGTTAAAAATATAACAAATATTAAAACTGCTATCACTACCTATCATGCTTATATTGAATCATTAATTCGCTACGGGTTCATAATGTGGGGCAATAGTACCGACAAAAATAGAGTATTTATTGCTCAAAAAAAGTGTATTCGTGCAATATATGGGCTTCAACCTAACGAATCTTGCAGGCCAACATTTAAAGAACTTGGTTTATTACCGCTACCCTCTCTTTATATCTATGAAGTATGCATATTTGTTAAGAAACATAAAAACTTATTTAAAAAGGCAGATGATGTATATCCTCGAAACCGGCGAGATCCTCACAGGCTTATATTAGACGAATTACCAAGACTGGCTAAATATAATAAAAGCTGTTTAGCCACGTGTGTTCGGATATATAATAAAGTTCCAAGTGAATTGAAAACTTTAGATTTTAGACTATTCAAAAATAAATTACATAAATGGTTAAGCTGTAATAATTTTTATAGCATAAAAGAATTTATTGACGGGAAACATTTTGTAATTTAACCGATATTTGCATGCTATGATATTAGCAAAACATGTATGCTCTATAATTGTATTTTAACAACTTTATATACCATGTTTTATGCAAATAAATATTATTATTATCTCCTTTATTCACACTGTATCATATTATTTACATTTTTAAATACATATAAAAAGAAAACAAAATACATATTTAAAAATATAAAAAATAGGGGTCCACCGGCAGCGGGAGCAGGGTCCAGGCTACCGGCAGTTAGGGCTCCAGAGACAGGAACCTCCTCACAATACGCGCCGTATCGAGGAGGACTGCTTTCTGTATCAGGCCCTTGATCCAGCCACCCAACGAGAGCCTCATGAGATGTTTGTCGAGGCTCTTGGCCATTAGGCCATTGGCCGTTACGACTATCGGCACAATGGTTGCCGATTCCACATCCCACATGTTGACAACCTCGTGTGCTAAGTCAAGATATTTGATTTGTTTATCTTTCTCAGCTTTCACGAGATTCCCATCATGCGGGATGGTAACATCAACAATCATTGTGCGGCGCTCTGATCGATCTATCACCACTATATCAGGTTTATTGGCAACAATAGTCCTGTCAGTGATGATAGATCGATCCCAATACAACGTGATACGACCATTTTCAAGAACTGGGTCGGGCACATACCTGTAATACGGTACCTCCGATTCCACAAGGTTATACTTCAAAGCAAGTTGCTGGTGGATAATCCTGGCCACTTGGTTATGCCTATGCAAGTACTCGCCGTTAGCAAGACGAGAACATCCGGAAATAATATGCCTGAGGGACTCGCCGGGACAGTGGCATGCCCGACATATGTCAACCGTCCCGTCCTTCACAATATACTTCCGGTAGTTATTCGTCATGATAACCTCGTCCATAATCGCACAGACAAAACCTTCGGTTTCCCCAAATAGGTCACCGAACCGTAGCCAGGACACGGACGCGAGGAAATCAACGTCGGGCCCATGGAGGGCCCGGTAAAAGCGTCCGTGTAGCTCCTTGCTCTGCCATATCTCCCTGCGGTCATTAGTACTAAGTACTACAGGCTTGCGCCAGTTCTCTCTAGCCAAGGATAGTGGGGTGAGTCCTTTATCTACTGCGACCACATCTCGGTGCATCCCCGCGTCAGCATGGAGGAAAAACTCCCTTAGGCTGCACACCTCACGATTGTGGAGGGTCTTAGCATTTAATAAGCCTCGACCCCCACACTTTCGCGGGATGTACAGCCTCATTACTGATGATCGCGGGTGATGCATCCGATTTGCGGTCAGCAAAGTCCGGACTCTCCTATCCAGGGCATCTAATTCAGTCTGAGTCCACTTCAGTATGCCGAAGGAGTACATCAAGACCGGCATGACCCAACCGTTAAAGGCGCGCACCTTGTTTCCGCCTGACAAAAGACTTTTTAGGACTTTTTTCAGGCGGCCAAAGAAGCGCTCCCTCAACGATTGTTTCATGTCGGCCTCGCTGATACCCAACCCCTCCGACATACCAAGGTATTTGTAGGTATCGTTTGCGGAGAGCGGACTGAGGTGTATGGAATCCGAAAGTTGTAGTCCCTCGGATTCCATAATCCTCCCTCGTCTTACATGCATGACTGCACATTTGTCCACACCAAATTCCATCCTGATAGAATTACTGAAAGTTTCAGTTACCTTCAGTAAATCCACCAGTTGCAATTTAGTGGGGGCAAAAAGCTTTAGGTCATCCATGTAGAGAAGGTGGGATACTACCTGACCTCCTCTCCGCAGCGGATAGCCTAGCCCCGACCCCTCCAGCAATGTGCTAAGAGGGTTCAAGGCTAAACAAAACCATAGTGGGCTCAGACTGTCGCCCTGGAATATTCCCCGCTCAATCCTAATCGGTTCGCCGCTCCCCCGAATCGGTTGACACCCTGGATAGCGAAGCACCGTCCTCCATTGCCCCATACATGACCTCAGGAAGGTGCGTAGTGTTGTATTTATTTTATACAGCTCTAGCACCCTCATGAGCCATGTATGTGGCACCGAATCATAGGCCTTCTTATAATCTATCCAGCATGTCGACAGACTCTTTTGGGAGCGACGAACCTGTTGGCTAATGGCCGTATCAATGAGGAGTAGCTCCTTAGTACCGCGGGACCCATTCCTACATCCATTTTGAGAAGAAGACAATACAGAATTATTTCCAATATGTGTGTTAATTTTGGATCTCAAAATGGATGTAAGAAGTTTATAGACCGTCGGCAAACACGTGATCGGTCTATAATTCTTGGGTTCCGCAGTACTACCTGATTTATGGAGCAGGTGGGTAACTCCGGTCGTAAGGAACTGCGGAAGCGACCCTGACTCTAAGGACGACTGGAATTGGGACGCCAAGCGAGCGTGTGAGCTACGCAGCCATTTTATCCAAAAATTGTGCAGTCCATCCGGCCCTGGAGATTTCCAGTTAGGTAACGGACGGACTGCACCGGCTACGTCTTGGGGGCTAATGACAATTTCCCCCATTTCTTCTATAGACTCACACGTTCGCTCAATATCTCGCATCCAATCACCCTCAGTGTGAATGACGGGGACCGACCAGATGCTGCGCCAGAATGAGCTCATGGCATCATCATCAGGCAGGCGCCCACCACTCACACTTTGGTCAGGCCGCTCCCAAGCTCTATACACCCACCTTTGGTCGCATTGGAACATGCGATTCTGGGTATATCGCTCAACGCGGCGTTTATACCTACGGATACGGCTCGCCCATGCACAAACTTTCTGCTTCAGGAAGTCGATACGCTCTGTGGTTCGGGACGTATATTCTCGAGGGCTGATACCAGTCCCCGAGAATGCCCGCCTCACAAAGCGCATCACTCTTGGTCGAGTATTGCCCTCCCTGAAGCATATTAGCTTGCCGATGAGTGCCCTGGTCTCGTCAATACGACGCTCAATCCTGCACTGCCAGGCTGGTACGGCTAGTTTTGGTCGTGTAGCTCGTTCACTATTATTAAATTTGACATTGGCTACACGACATGCCGCAACAGCCGCACAGTACAGGATTGAGTGTGTATCGCCGAGATCTTCGCTGCTCTCAAAATAGTTAGCAAGCAGCGAATCCAAGGCACACACCAGCGCCCTATTTTTATTGTGCATGGGCAAGCGTGGTAATCGTGGCCGTGATTCGGGGTTAGCTCTACAGGCCGTGATTCGGGGTTAGCTCTACAGGCCGTGATTCGGGGTTAGCTCTCGGGTTTATTATTATTATTATTATTATTATTAAAGAATCCGAACACCCCCCCATCCGAGGCCCTAGAACATGTCCTGAACGAAACAACAACTGACACCTAGGGGACAACAACAAGCAACCAACAGCAAACATGCAACCCATTCTTTGCAATAAGATTAAGAAGATTAAGGTTTATTTTTACATTTCTTTGTAAATAAAAAAATCTGTATCGTATAATATTATAATTAACATTGTCATAGATAATAATTTAACATTAATTAAAAAAGTAAATGGAAAGCTCACTAGCCATAACACAAAATAAAACCGTATTTTTGTTACTTTGACTAACTTCGACCGGCTATTATAAATTTATAATGTCCGGATAAAGTTAATTTATCACTTTGTCCAAATTGAGTAGGTATTATATATAATGACCAGTCATTATGTATAATAGCTATTGAATCACTCTGACTGTAACATATACACCGATTACGCTGAGATTTATGATCCGATTTACGTGATTCTTCTTTAATTTGATGCGGAATAGTTGCCATTTAGTTCCCTAAAAATGTATTATTTTACAACCTTTAAGATAACACAATTTCACACATTTTAAGCAGATAAAATAAAAACGGAGATTTTGTAGATTCGATGGTATACGTAGGGACCGTCGACTTATCAAATGCGTCAAATATACGTTGGCAGGTCGCGAAATAGGGTAATTAATAATCTTAGTTGTACCAACTGAACTTGGTGTGAAAATAAAAGCCATTTCTGTTGTGACTCTGGTCTTATTGAGTTTTTAATTGGGGTAATGCCGAGTAGCAGCTCGGGCTTTGGAAGTGTCCAATAAATGGCAATAGGATTTATCTTTATTATATGGGATAGGCTTATATCCAGCAGTGGACTTCTTCATCTCTAGTGTGGGTACGAGATATAATATGAGAATAGCTTATGCTGTGCCCAACAGGGTCCATATTGGTCTTTTACTTGTTATACCATCCATGTAATACATATGGAATGCAATAAAGTATTGAGTATGGCTGTAGTGAAAAGATCAGCCAGTCAGCGAGGTTGAAAGCGGCGCTGACTGCCCAGGGTGCGCCGGACGCGTACTAAGTACCGTCACTCGTGGAGGCTCTTTTCATGCACCCCACAGCTGGGACTGCGATAGGCAGAGTTGAAATAGGAAATATTGTCCGGTAAATCATGGAAGACGACAAAAGCGTTCCCTGCTATTAACATGGGATGCCGAAATCGGGAAGCTGGGGGTCAGGTTGCGGTGCATGCTTTTGCGAATCCCGCGACCCCGGCCGAACGGTCAGGAGGAACACCGTTGGTTTTTAGCCGGTAAGAGTCCGGCAGACCCCCCAGGGACTTGAGGATTTGCCAACGACAAAAAAGGAGGATTTCTAACCCTTTTGAAAATACAGGCGTGATTTTAAACAATGCTTTTATTAAACATTAGAAGACAAGAAATTTAGAATACTTTTGCTTTATGAAGAAGATATTGGATATTGGAGAATTTTGGGAAGCCAACCTGCAACTGGTAGAGAGTATCTGTGGCTTTGAGTGCCATCTCATGTTGTGTTGAATACTACTGAAAGGAAAGTACATTTTAAAGAAACTATGAGCTGTACAATGTATAATAAGCGTCCAGAAACTTCTGGAATAGAAGGGTTGCTGTATTAGACAAAACTAATCAGCTTAATATATTTAAGGGCGACATGACGATAATATTGAAGAGTTTAATTTAGCCACAAATATAGATGACGTAGGAACCTTCGATGACATTTGTTTTAAAGCAAAAGTGAAGGGGTTTCACAAACCTGTCGCAGTGTTCATACAAGCCAAACATGGGGAGAGCGACAAAATTGTAACGCTTCATAGTAAAATTGATTTAGCTAAATACTTCAAAAGTTACTTGAAAATTAGACGCACTTTCGAACCGAGTAATAAAGACATGCTTTTAGAAGGGAAATTTGATGAAACAGAATATTTTTTCGTCATGTACACGACCGTCAAGGACGATCCTAGTAATAAAACCTACGACGGTAGCTTTGCAGACAATTTGAACGATTTGATAGGTGAAAATTGAAGACGTAGAGTTTTTATGTAAAGTTGTTATGAAAGAACAAATCACTACGCTAGCTGGACTGATGGTAAAGTTTATTTGTGATGAAGCTGATTGTGAAATGTCAATGAATAATGATCTCATATTACGCTATCATGTCATTTTAGCGCAAAAAATTTTGAACGTTTCTGAAATTTAACCTGATGGACATCGAATCGCCAGCTTCCTACCAGACTTCTTTAACACAGTCAACGAATTTTTTATGCAATTTAAAAACACGCTGTGATTAGATTCTGAAAAAACTAAAGTCTGAAGTGACTGAAATACAGAGTTTATTTGTTAAAGTTCTTTAGCGAACCCTCTGATATTATGATACTAAGTAAAGTAATTGGAAGCGTTGTTAAATATAATAAAAATGGCATGTTTGAACTCGTTGATAAAAAGACAACAGACGACTTAAAGCGACAATTAGACAAAGTGAACGTTCCTCAATCGACTGTAGATGACGCAATCGAAATGGCTGGGAAATATCACTAAAGTTTAAAGTCCCGGCTGGGTTTGGTAATAAAGATTTAACAATAAGAGGCATGGAAGAGAAAATTGAAGAGATTGAATTATTTAACTTCGAAAATATTCAATTTATTAGAAAAATCAAAACCCAATACAATCGTCACTATAGACGTATCTATGGGAGTTGGGTTTCTGCAGTTCAACAGCGGTATAACCTCTGCTGTTGGAAATTTATTAGTTTTTGATGACACCACTAAGCTGTTTAAGTTCAGAGATGACTGTCAATCACTAGGAAATCTTGCCAAACGATTGTTTGCAAAATTGGAAAGTAAAATGCACAATTTTAATGAATATGCATGCAAAGAACTGAACACGACGAAAATTTGGTGAAAGATTTTTACAGCATCCTGTTGTTTTACTCGAACTAAGCCGACCAAAACGGCGTGGAGGAAATTTTAAAAAGAGAAATAGAAGATCATCCATGTTATGACATAAATAACTTCCGATTTAGATCTGACACGATATTGCTAAAATACCACGACGAAGTACAGAAATTGTGGATGACACCTAAAGAGGGATCGTATCTTACAAAAGAAAGCGATATATATGAAAACGCAGTAAAAAATAATACGAGTGAGCCTTTAATTGGTGTTTTAAATATGATGCATAAAATCTAAAGTAAGGAATACACATTTATTGAAAACGCTTTAAAATCACCGAAGCAGCATGGCCAGCTTCTAGGAACTGTTATCTTTTCAGAGAGCAGTACGCTAACAGTTGTTATTGCAGAACTTGTTTGTTGGTTGGTTGTTGTTATTGCAGTTGTTATTGCATTTTTGATCTACCACCAAATGCCTGCAACACTATGCAACGAATTGACGAACACGAATAAAGAAAAAGCACTCATTTTTATATGCAATAATTTTCAAAATTCTAGAAATTGGTATAAAAGATCTGTTGATGGCAAGCAACTTGTAATTATTACGAACAATATTTCAGTTGAAATTATGACTGAATATTTCTCACGGGTTATTAATGTAACCAACGATGAAAGAAGTAGTTTTACTGATATGAGTGCAAAATCAAAGACATCCTAGAGACTTCTAAAGTAAATTTTCAAGGTCAAGACTTGGGTTTAGATTTGATTTTAGACGACGAATCGATCAGACTTAAGATATGTTGAATAAAATTATTCATTGCGAAACTGTTGTAATAGGTAAATCAATTGGTAATTATAGTTACGACAAAGCAAATAACTTCTATGTCGATAGACGCGTAAGTCGCATCAGCAAACTAGAACAAGATACGTTGCATGATGTCAAAGATAACGTTTTAGAAACAGTATACGATTTAGAAGATAATGTTGTTGTTATAACAACTATACCCGAAATGGGGAAGTCAACTCTGCTCACACATTTGTCTCATAAAACAAAGGAACTAGATCCAAAAGTTTGGATTATAAGAATAAACTTATTGAAGTATACGAGAGTATTCAGTAAGTGGCAGGAAGACAAAACAGTATCAACACTTTGGAAAGTCTAAACTTCATGTGTCATGTTGCACTCAGCGAGGAACTTTATAAGGTTAACGAAGTAACAATTGAGCTGGACGAATCGGATAGTGATGTATCTCTAAAAAATTGCACAGGCGATGATTCGATCGTACTTGAGTTGAAAATGTTCCTACATTTTTACAACACAGGTAAATTGATATTTATATTTGACGCCTTTGATGAAATTTTTCCACACTACGCGATCTAAGCCCTTTCATTACTAAAGACAGTCAAGAACTATCCTCGTCAACATAAAATATCGATTATAAGCAGATCCTATAACCACATAAAATCAATTTTAGAAAAAGAGTTCGGGCCATCATATGAAATTGAACACTTTACCCGCATTGAAGATACATACTTATATAAATTTTGGAAGTCCAAGACACCATTTAAGTAGCTAAACAAAGACCAACTCAACAATGTGCACGACTTTGTAAAATGTATACAAAAACTTCTTCCAAAAACTGGCAAAATTTGCGTCAACAGCAAATTACAACGGATGCCATATTTTAAAATTTATATGAACTTTCTGGATTATTTAAAAATGGGAGTCTGTAGATACTGGCGTTGATTTTTCTTATGCTGACTATAATTCTTTTATGATGAGTGATGAAACACGCAATAGCATTTTTGCATTTTTTACGAATGAGTTTGTCGCGCCTCCGTTGCATCTGTACTTACTAGCAGACCACTTCCACCATCAAATAAAAGACGTTAACAGAGGATCTAACGAATGGGACTTAGATATAAGCATATACAACATTTACGAATATTTTTTGGAAACCAAACTGATGAAGATCAGTTTTCAAGAAAAAAACAAAATTGACGTGTACTACTCGGACAATATGGTAACTTATAAGAAAGAACGAGCAAAATTTGTAGCTAAGCATAAAAAATGAGGTGCTTACGCCATGTTTTATCCAAATGTAGACGACATATTTGGTGAAAAAGAGATAAAAGAAATCAAGGATATGATAGATGTGTTGAACGATGGACGAGAAAAGACAGGCTTCATTATAAGTGTAGCGGACAATATCCCATTGTTCATCCACATGATCGTTTGCAGAATACTTTGCCGTCGAATACATTTGTGATTTAATCAAAAACGAAGTAACCCAAGAAAAATAGAAATCGATTTGGAATTTTGTACTAAATGTGATGTTTTATAAATGCGACATTAACCTTTTCGACATATTTAATACCAAAATGGACAAGGAACTGAGTGATGTAATAGAAAAAAAAAAACCAAAAAAATATATTCAATGTGCTATCGGAACAGAAAAACAGCGGTGTTATATTTAATTCAATTGAGATATGAAAAGTCTTGAGATTGACTTTAAAATCGATCGACTCCATGTGTTGCTTTCAATGTTTTCAAAATTATACGAAAAACATGTAGACGAGAACATTTCGGTGGATATTCAGTTTTTTTGTATGATAGGCGTAGATGATATGCCAGAATAATACATAAATTAGATAAGAACGTATAATAAAAAAAACTCTTTAATATGCTTTTTTTTTCATTCATGCCATAATTCAACACGGTTACGAATTTGTGGTTTGCGCAATAATTCGTATTTATTTTTTATCTATATCAGAAGAAAACACCATTTCGCTGTGTGAATACATGTGTTTGGTCGTGACTGTACAACGACCTACTAGAGAAGGGGTTCGCAATTTGTGGTACGCGTACCAGTAGTTCGAAGTGGTACGCAAATAATATAAGAATGAAAAAAACCCTCGTTTTGTGGAAATAATTGCAGTGGTCCGCGACTGACTTATAACGAAAATTTACATTTTCCTTTGATTATAATTAACCATATAAAATTCTTTTGTAGGATTTGATCCTCACAAGTGACCGCATCGATCAGAGCAAATATGCAACAAAAAAAAACTTTTAAAGACAAGACATCAATTTCAACCATAGACCATTTTCAACGTCAAATCAAACCAGTTGCTAAAAAAAAAGAAAAAATGGCGTACAAATTTTTTGGAAAAAGAACTCGTGACTTCTTTGACATCTGTTCTCATTATTTTTGGTTTTCAGCCTGTAAACCCAATCTCATCCTGATGCCATCATTGTTGAAATACGCTTCTGAAGATTGGAGCGAGTATCTATACACAATTAATTTGCGTAAATGTTATATTTCGCGCTGGTCGACTGCAATCAACTTATTCTGCGATCCGTTGTTGTCAAGTGCATAAATTATAGTTTAATACCGCATTCGTTTTATGGCCAAGCGTGATCTGATGATTTGGCACTATTCTCTCTCGCGACAATCGGTTTATGTTCTCAGCGGCGATAGTCTTCCATGTCGAAGGGTCCGATTCCGACCGCGGCCTGCACCTCGTGATTTTTCGTGTGCAGATCGGAATTTGATTTTTCAAATCATAACAGCATTAATCGTTCATTTTTGAGGAAACATGCGCACCCGATGAGGGTTCCATAATGTTTTCGATGGTGTGTGTAGTCCCCGCATCAAGCCAGAGCGTGGCGGACTAAGGCCTAAACTCTCCTCATTCTGAGAAGAGGCCCGCGCCGAACAGTAATGGGCTGATTGTTTACTTATATATAAATAAAACAAAAATTAGTATTTCTTTAGCATCTTAAATCTATTTGCTATAATTTTCAACCGTTCTTCTTTCGTCGTGTGTTTCTTTTTGTTATTTGTACACATTCTTCTACGCACGTGTCGTTTCACAATATTAATTTCAAAGAATTTCATGCCACATTTTTCACAATGATACCGTTTACCTATCTCACTGATAGTTCTGACATATTCATAGCTTGTTGAAGACTTATTTTTACAGAAAGAGAAACATAGGTCGCATACAAATAGAATTTTAGAGTCGTATGTTATTTTTTCTTTTGTAACGTAAATTTTAGAGTCGAAAGTTCGTTTTTCTTGCGAAACATCAATTTTAGAGTCGAAAGTTCGTTTTTCAACTGAAACATCAATTTTTTCCTCTAAAATACGAGTTTTTTCTTCGTCAATGTTTATTTTTCTATTGGTTATATATTCCGGTTCGTGATATCGTGGGTATGTTTGAGTATGTTTTTCGCACTTTTCTTTGTGATGAGTTAGGTAGTGGAGTCTTAAGTGGCTTCGATCACCTACCATATATTGCTTGCATATTATACATAGCGTAACTTGACTATCTTTAATAGTAAGGTGTGATGTTTCGTGTATTATTGCGTCATATCTGAAACAAATAAAGTTATGTCACTGCATTTGCAAATTTTTTAGAGGTTAAAGAAAAAATAGTATTTTTAATGAGTTTTTTAACTTTTTGAACGCCATCGACGGCTATAGACGTCAACGAAATTGTGCTCGGGTCGCCAACGACGTCAATAGCCGTCAAAATAGAACAATGAATTTGTAGCGTGACGTGAAGGGAAGCGCTTATAGCATCTATAGCGTATCGTTCAAAATATTAATGGGCTCTGCCCCACTACACAGTACCCTACTAGGACCGTAACCATACCAGCTGTGTTTATACCTGCCTACCCAAGCGTTGTAACGGGAAAAAAATTGTCAACCTAACGTTTGCATATTCTATAGGCTTCATACTTTCGATTGGTATGGAATTTGTCTATTAACCAAACCAGTGAAATCTTTAAAAATATATATATTTAATTAATCATATTCTGGACTGAATTTTTTTAGTCAACCCATTTGCAATATATTTATTGACATATTTAATTTGAAATAAAATATTTTTCATCCATTAACCAGCTTGGTGAAGGTCGTTCTGCAGTGGGATCTTAGACTAATATGTCTGGTTTTGGACTGTACAAAATTAAAGGGGTGGGTCTTTGCTCTATTTTATCAATAAAAATATTCTACATGTGGGGTCTAAACCCAAACCACCTGAATGGCAGGCATTTTTGTGTTTTGGTCGACTTTTTAAAAGCGTGCATACTAAAAGTTCAGTAACTTTGAAATTTAAGGCTAAATATCGTAAAAAAATAACTTTTAATCACTGAAATGTATAAAAAATGGGTTTAATAACTGAAATAATAACAATAAATGCTGTATCATATTGAAATCCATACTAAAAAACCATTTTACGTCAAAATGAACATCATTTTTTTTAGTTTTTCAAGGTTATTACCAGAAAAATCCCGGGAGCGACCTTTTTTATACTCTTCTAACAGATAGTAAGTTTACCTAAATAATAATACCGAAAACTCGATTTTATTACAATTTATTTAAGAGATATTGTTGCTTGAACAAAGGTTTGAGCAGGTACTGAGTTCCTAACGATTTGGCTTTCATTTACAATGATGATCAATGATAAACAAATAACAAGTATTAACATAACATCACGCCTGTATTCCCCGAAGGGTTGGGCAGAGGTGTATAGTAACACCCTCATTTCGCCGTCATGTTAAAGTCCCGTGTAATAGGGGGCGAGCCAATTGAAATAAACCGGGCACAAATCCAAACTGGGGACTGCTACTGAGGAATTCCACACGGAAAAACCCAATAACATTTTGCCCTACCTGGGGATCAAACCCAGGACCTCACGATTAGCAGTCGCGCTTACCACCACTAGACCAACGAGGCAGTTTTAATTAACAATTATTAATTATTAGTAATTGATTAAAACAGTAGATAATTTAAAAAATTAAAAACCCGACTGCAAATAAAATTATTTAAAAGTCTAGACTAAAAAGACCGAAACAAGATTGAGAATAGAAAACAAATTTAAAATAAACTATAAACGAAGTAAACTCTACTTCGGTTTAACAGACTATATTATGAGCTGAAAGCCTAAGTTAAATACCCGCATTAAGTTTAGTAGCAGGCGGGACCCAATTGCAAATTATAAACCGAAACAAAATTAATGGGTTCCGTGCTACTAAACTTAATGCGGGTATTTAACTTAGGCTTTCAGCTCATAATATAGACTGTTAAACCTTAGTAGAGTTTACTTCGTTTATACACTGGCCTGCAAAAATAAGTATCACACTTTTAAAATTTAATTTTTTTTCTGAACTATAGAAGTTAGAGATTTAAAATAAAAAAACGTTTTATAGCAATTTTTATCAGCTTTCTTTGAAACTATAGTAACAAAGTTAAACTCTTTTTTGAGTCCTTTTTGTTTCGAAAATATATCTTGTGTACTTAAAAAGTTATTGCAATTTTAAAAGTGTGATACTTATTTTTGCAGGCCAGTGTAGTTTATTTTAATTTTGTTTTCTATTCTCACTCTTGTTTCGGTCTTTTTAGTGCATTACTTTTAAATAATTTTATTTACAGTCGGGTTTTTTATTTATTTTATCTTCGACTTTTTAGTGTCCCCGTGACAGCACGAGGCCCGACACAAACATGGCCCTTTTATACGCTATCAAAAACTTTTTAAACCAATTTTTTATTACTAATTAAATTTAAAGATATAACTTATATACAAGGTTAGTCGGAAAGGGGGTACTAAGCCGAAAGGGTGTTAAAGTACCCATAATAATGGATAACTGTTGTTCTACAACTTTTCCCAAAAGTCAATAGTACAAGAGAAATAACTGTTCAAAGATTTCATAATAAATACGCTAAATTCTACCTATCTTCAGCTATGATCAGACTTGTTTACATTTTACGTCATATTTGGGGTCACGGATTAGAAACCCCATTTTCTGAATTCACAACTAAAGCACGGATGAAGAATTTTTGAAAAAACTAAAATAAAAATATTTTTTCATGGAAAAAAAAATTGAATTTTTAAGTTTTAACACTTTATTTAAAACAATCATCAGTGATACATTAAGTGGCCCGCGGCTTAGTACCCCCTTTCCGACAAACCTTGTATGTATTTGTAATCCCCTTTTAATTTCCTTTATTTTGATAGGCTACTCGATAAGTTTGGTAATTCTTTTTTTATTAACGTAGGTATTACTATTTCGACCCAAAAATACGCCCTTTTTTTTTCATACTCCTATCTAAGGACACTTGGGTTTTTAAGACAAGTGTAACGATACCTGAACAGTCGAAATCTATCCAGCCGTTTGGAAGATATGAGGTTCAAGATATTTACAAACATACATACAAGATACGCGCGAAAAACATAACTCTTCCTTGGCACTCAGGTAATAAATAATGCACACACAAAAATTCACAATAGTTATTCAAAACTAGTACCAAAATCAGTCATGCTGTCGACCGTACTGACACAGCAGACAATGACACGACGATGACGACGATGACACTATAGAAGCTATCGATTGTAAATACACAAAAAAAATTGTGTCTTTAATATCGATAGCTTCTATACACCCATATTCTAAGACGTTCCTCCAAAACTTTCTCGACTGGAATCAGCCTTTCTCACTACAATCGGTATTCGGTAGTTATAGTTGACATAAACGTCCTCGACTCGAGATTTTTCCTCAGTCGTCGTAAGGAATCATCTGTCAAACTAAAGGTACCTCGGAACCTACCTTAAGGAAGTGTCAAAGTTCGTATGTAACAAAAAATAATTTTGAAGACTATCGAATATGCTTACGATAATCCTTACAAGTATTTATCGCGGCGTTATATGCGCGATGCAGATAATTCAAATTATGACGTAATGACTCCGTCGAGCAACCTCAAAGTTCATTCGAAATTGCCAAAGAATACAATTTTGAAGGTGTTTTCGAGGCCGTTCTGAGTCGAGTATGAGTCGAGTCAGTTTTGGAGTAACGTCTCAGAATATGGGTGATAGTGTCATCAGTGTGTCAGTACAGTCGACAGCATGACTGATTTTTGTTCTAGTGTTAAGAAAATTGTTAATAGATAATGATTTTTCATGCATACTTTGTAAACTCCGATACCACATGGATTTGGGGTCTGCGACTTAGGTAGGGTTATTTCGCTCGTTGTAAGCAATCGATCCGCATTCAGTTAGTCCGTATCGATTTCTGGGTTTTTGTCATATATTTTGGACCTTCTCCTTTCTTGGGGGTTCGATCGTATCTGCCCACACATTTACCGAAAATTCATGCTGGAACGTTCACGGTTCAACACCATGTGGATTTTCAGCCATCCACATGGGTAAGTTTCTAAAATTTCTAATCCCTCTTCTTGTAAATGTCGCTTCATCCGTCCAAATAATGCGTTTTAAAAATGCCGGACTACGTCGCATATTGTAGGTTATATACACGAGCACTAGTTCTAATTATTAAAACGTCACACAAAAATGCGCACAGATACTATACTAATGTCAAACACGAACTGCCTTCCGAGTCTTATAACGTGGGAACAGGACACCGCATGTAGTGTATTAAGGCTTACGTTTGCCACTATAAATACGGCCATAGCCGTAAGTTAAATAATAAGCAATTCTACTTAAAACACTTGTATTGAAAATAATAATAGTCAGGTATACAATTGACAAAAGTTTACGCGCACACGCGCTTAGGCAAGCGAATCGAGGTGAATGCCCGGTCGCGCCAGCGCGGCGATGTGGTGCAGCCGCGCGGCCCTCATCGTAACGGCACAGTGAGCACGGTACAAGTTTATGTGGGCGCCTTAACATAGCGCTCTCTGTCGCAATTAGGGGTCTGGGAAGGTATAGTGATGTACCACTCTCGTATCGATGTTTATACGATAAAGAATTAACTTATTTTTAATCAGCAACTTCCAGACGTCCAATGAACATGTAAGATTATTTTTATTCTATTCGATTGCTTGTAGATGGTCTTACGGACCGTTTCTACGTAACCGGGCAGTTATTGGCGAGACCTGAAGGGTGCCCAACCAATGGGGACGAGTAAAATATTTAATCTAACAACTACTACTACTAACATCATGACTACTAGCAACAACAGCACTAAGGGCGACCCCTAATGGAACTCGGACCTCGGCTTAGGGCGTTGCTGGTGGGAGGACTGGGAGGGAGACAGCTTGATGAGGACTGAATTAACAGTGTGACTGTGAATATGTAAGCGTATTGACACCGATATTTATCCCCTGTACAGTGCGCGTCAAATAACTAGAACCAAGATGGCGTCGACTGCGTGATCTATATGAGGATCGGGTCATATGATTCGTTTTGATGAGTCCAACAGATTGCACTTGGTGTTCAGTGTCTGATGATGGAGCTAGGAAGTGGATATTGGAACTCTTCAGTGGCTCAAGTTTGGCAGTCGACGCCATCTTGGTTCTAGTTATTTGGTAGGCACTGTACGTCCACGTAACAGGTAGCGAAGCGACCCCAACGCGCCTATTGTTTTAAGTTTCGACTACGCACTCGTCTGCATTCTTCCGGGAATCGATAAGCGGTTATCGACAAGGGGCGCACCGCACGTGCCTCTCCCTAGCGCAACGATGCATGGGCAGCGAGGGGTGGACTTATAGCAAGTTTTGTACTAGGAGAAACGAACTAATAAAAATAAAACTTTTATTTGATGAATACTCCTTTTGTTGGCGCGTCGTCCCCCGCAATATGTATTTTGTCCCTTTCTCACTTCAATAATACGCAGTAAACCATTTATGTACCTGCTCTCCCACGTACAGAAGGGCTGCGTTCAAACAACAATATCTCTTAAACAAAGTGTAATAAAATCGAGTTTTCGGTATCATTATTTAGGTAAACGTAACATCTGTTAGAGGAGTAGAAAAAAAGGTCGTTTCCGGGGGTGTTAGTTATAATAACCTTGATAATCTAAAAAAAACCGGCCAAGTGCAAGTCGAACTCGCGTACGAAGGGTTCCGTACCATTATCTATAAAAACGGCAAAAAAATCATGTCTGTTGTATGGGAGCCCCCCTTAAATATTTGTTATAATTATTTTTTTTATTTCAAAGTGAATATATAACTAAATATTCAGTGAATATTTCAAGCGTCTACCTGTTGCCGTTATCAATATCGAGCAAAAAAAATCACGTTTGTTGTATGGGAGCCCCTTTCAATATTTATTTTATTGTTTTTTAGTATGTTGTTATAGCGGCAACAGAAATACATCATCTCTGAAAATCAGCCTGGTGACAGACGGACGGACAGACGGACAGCGGAGTCTTAGTAATAGGGTCCCGTTTTACTCTTTGGGTACGGAACCCTAAAAATGATGTTAATTTTGACGTAAAATTGATGTTTTAGCATTTATCTCAATATGAAACAGCATTTATTGTTATTATAATGAGTTATTGGACCTGTTGTTAATACTTTTCAGTTAATCAAAGATTTTTTTACGATAATATGGTTTTAAATTCCAAAGTTACAGTATAGTCGCGGCACGTAACTTGGCAAGAATAGAGAAGAGAATTCCTCTCCTTTCTTTCTTTCTTCTAAACAGACATGTTCAAAAATAAATTACAGCAATAACCGTAGAATAATGACAAGCAATAAAAGTGACCATTTTTTGTTGCACTAAGTGTACATGCGCAAACTTACTCCCACTACGCCAAAACTTTGACAAGTTGCCGGCGACTGTACTTTTGGTATGTACGCTTTAAAAATGTCAACCAAAACACAAAAATGGCTGCCATTCAGGGAGGGTTGGGTTTAGACCCCGCATGTAAAATAATCTATACTTATCTATACTTCTTTATCTTTACATAGTATAAAACAAAGTCGCTCCCTCTGTCTGTCTGTCCCTATGTATGCTTAGATCTTTAAAACTACGCAACGGATTTTGTTGCGGTTTTTTTAATAGATAGAGTGATTCAAGAGGAAGGTTTATATGCCCCACATTAGTATCTACATTGCACCCGTGCGAAGCCGGGGCGGGTCGCTAGTTTTGTTAATAAAATAGACCAAACTATCAGCCCTTTAAGTTTGTGCAGTCCAAACCAGACATATATTCGATTGTTGAGATTTTTTTTTCGTCTACATTTTTGTCCTCCATTTTTTTGCGTTCATAAGCCGAATCTATAGTAATATTATAAAGAGGAAAGATTTGTATTTTTGTATGTAACGAATAAACTTAAAAACTATTGAACCGATTTCAAAAATTATTTTGCCGTTAGAAAGCTACGTTATCACTGAGTAACATAGGTTACGGACGAAGCCGTGAGGACACAGCTAGTAATTAATGGAACGTCAATAAAACACCGAGACGGATAGCTGACTGATTTATTATATGAAGCGCTTACCCACAAACATATTAATAATGTTATTGAGATCTACCTTACACTTTTCCTCTCTTTAAAATGAGGATTCCTGAATATCTAAACAATAATACTACAACAATAAAAATGAACAAAGATACTAAAATCCCAATAAAAGAAAAACTAAGCTAAAACTTATGTTTATTCTGTGCGCGTACATGCGCACGCAATGCTCGGGCAGATGGCCCTGTTGGTGGCGGCGTCGGGGAGCACGGTACCGACCCTGGCTCACTCACTGGCCCCGTGCTACCCGCAGCAGCCATTTCCAACCCACCAGATGCATCACATGCATCCTCAAAAGCATCATCAATATTATTATCCTCCCTATTAACTTCTTCCCCCTTAAGAGTACCGATGCTCGCTCGCGATAAAGAAAGCCGCGACTTGTTACCAACTGGCAAAATTTGGTCTCGATGTCTTCGCCACTCGACACCGTTTCCCATATCAATGCGGTAAGACACCGGGCCCGTGTTTTTAGATACTGTTCCCGTAGACCACTTATTTGAACGCGAGGAATAGTCACGTGCGAGTACCGGTTCCCCCACACGGATTAAGGGTTTGGGCGTGCCCCCTGCGTTAGCCACACTAGAAAGCTTCTTAATTGGGTTAAATCTGCAGGTGTTGGTGCATTAACAATAGCCTCCACCTTCTTAGGATCAGGACGCAAACCATTTTGATCTATAATAAATCCAAGATATTTAACACTCGTCTGCAGAAAGTAACATTTACTAACTTTAACTGTCAATCCCATGTCTCTTAATCTCCCCAGGACTTGTCTTAAATTACTCAAATGTTCCGATCTCGAAGCACCCGTCACACAAATATCATCCAGAAATACAACCGTGGCTGGCACCCCCCGCAACGTCTCTTCCATCAATTTCTGAAATTTTTCCGGAACGCAAGATAGCCCAAATGGCGTACGGCGATATACGAAAGTACCAATATGCGTAGTTATAGCTGTACACTGTTGTGAATCATCCGTCAACATCGTCTGTTGATATGCATGGGTCAAATCTATTTTAGTAAACTCCTGTCCCCCACTTAAAGTGGCAAACAACTCTTCGATGCGAGGGAGCGGGTAATATTCACGCTTAAGCTTACGATTTATAGTAACCTTATAATCGCCACAAATTCGTATGTCGCCGTTCGCCTTGACTACCGGCACGATTGGCGTGCCGTACTCAGAATGCTCGACTCTGTAGATAGTCCCCTCGGACTCCAGCCGCTCAAGTTCGCGCTCGACACGTGCGCGGAGTGCCAGCGGCACGAGGCGAGCTCGTACGTACACTGGCTCATTATCAGTCAGTCGTAATTGGAGCAACTTCTTACATTTACCTAATTTATTCGTAAACACTTCAGGAAATTCAGTAGCTAAACGAGTAATGCTAGGATCAGCAATTATGTCATTAAAATTAATTTGTTTAATATTGAGAGCCCTTAACCAATCTCTGCCCATAAGGGGGCGCCCACCATTCTTAATGACATAACAAGCCAAATCATTTGCAAAAACATTACCATAACTGACATTAACAACAATATGTCCTAAAGATTCAATCCGTTTACCTGAATAAGATCGTAACATCAAATTATCGGATTTAATAGCTTTATTTGAAAACATTTCCTTATAAAAGTCTTCACTGATCGCCGAAATGCGACTACCTGTATCGACTTCGCACTTAATTACGTAACTGTAAATGTTTACGTTCATAAAGAAAGGTTTGTTACCATGAGATGTCAGTTCGATGTTAAACAAATCCTCGTCCTCCGAATAATCCTCACTTAGGTAATTTTGCCTACCAGACCGACCACTACCGCGCACATCTTTGCACATCACTTTTAAATGACCGCGTTGATTACATTGATCACAATTATAATTGATGTAACGGCACCTGTCTGGCCGATGTGCCTTCCCACACCGCCAGCAATGTTGATTCGGCGCGGGCGTCGGCGCTGTGTAGTTGGACCCTCTTGGCTCCGCGCCGTCTGCCCTAGGGCCGGAGTTGTTCATCGCTCGGCGCCCACCGCCGTTTCTTGTAGGCGCTCGCGCAGCGCTGGTACTATGCAGACCTTCACCTGCTTCGCCGCCTGCACCCGAGGTCGTGGCTGTGGCAGTTGCCGCGCTCACCTCCGCATGCCTCTCTGCGGCCTCCAACGCCAGAGCCAGCTCCACCGCCTCCTTGTACTTAATTTTTTTTTCGGCGAAGATCCTTGATCTCATCGCACTATTTGAGAGACCTGACACAAACTGGTCACGCAGGTTCTCTTCTAGCATAATGCCAAAGTTACATGTGGTTGCTAGATGTTTGAGATCTTGAAGGTAATCCGTCATGGTTTCCCCCACGCGCTGCCTGCGCAAGCGAAACATGTGGCGCTCGGCGATCTCCGATCGTTGTGGTTCCAAATGATCCGATACTAAGCGCACCAACTCCTCGAAAGTCTTAGTTTCAGGATCCGCGGGACCACATAGATCGCACATTAATGAATACGTAGCTTCACCCACTACCGTAATTAACAGCGGAACACACAATTCATATTTAATTTCATTTAATAAGATATATTGTTTCACTCGACGAATATATGCTGGCCATTGTTTTGAACTAATAACAAACGGATCTAACCTACCAATCGGCATTCTTAATAAACTGTAACACGCTAACTAGATTCGAAACCGGTTTTAAAAAAACCTACTCGTCGCCAAATGGAACGTCAATAAAACACCGAGACGGATAGCTGACTGATTTATTATATGAAGCGCTTACCCACAAACATATTAATAATGTTATTGAGATCTACCTTACAATTAATATTTTGTATCAGACAGGAGTTACAACGCGGAGCATCACTCGTCGTCTTCACATCGTTCACTACGAACGAAGCGTTTTTTGGCCGCATACTATGTTCCTTTTACAGTCCTAGTATAATACACGTTTGGTTATGACATATTTGGTGCAGTGGCCAAGCGATTGGCTTCTGCGCTACGGGTCGTGGATTCGCTTCCCACACGGAACAAATATTTGTATGGCCTACAGATAGTTGTTCCGAGTCTGGGCGTTTGTGCATGTGAAGATTCATGTCTGTAAACGCACCCACGATACAGGAAAAATCCCAACGTTTTTAAAAAATGAAATGTAAATGATACATAGTAATGGGCAGACTCCTTAATCTTTTGAACGACATCGACGTCTATAGACGTAGAACGAAAATGTGCTCGGGCCGCAAACAACGTCAATAGCCGTAAAAAAATACGATGAATTTGTAGCGTAACGTGAAGGGAAGTGCTCATACGTCTCTAGCCGTAGTGTTCAAAATTTTTAAATAAAAACTTTTATAACTAAAACCTTACCTCCTAGGAAATCCTTTACCACATCTTTTACACCGATAAACTCCTGGCTTAACCAACTCATCATAATGTACACTTCTCCCGCTAAACTCATCGTCGACTAACCAAGGAGTTTTAAACACTTCCAAATTGACCTTACAGTCCGTCGTGAGGTCATTGAGAAGCTGATCACAGTCCAAAAATATCACATCATCATCTTCAAATATCAATCTATTCTTCATAGATGATACATTTGGCTCATTTTTTTTTACACAATTTTTTAGTTCTGGTTCATTGCTGTTCGTGCAAATAAATTCTTGTGTTTGCAATTTATTGGTGCTAATTGGGATGTTCCTATTTCCAGCAGTTGACTGAGATAGCGTAAGTTGATTATGAGAGAGCTCGTTATTTTGTTTGACTATATTTGTTTGAGGTATAATTATTAAATTATGTTTTTTTATGTGATGTGTTCTCAAATCTTCTTCACTTGTGAAATGATGTAAGCAGATCTTGCATTGAATCACTGTTTGATTTAATAACGGTATAATTATGTGTCTTACATTGTGTATTAGGCTTGAATATCTGAAAGATAGAATACACATTAAAATAACATCACGCCTGTATACCCCGAAGGGTTAGGCAGAGGTGTATTGTAACACCCTCATTTCGCCGTTATGTTTAAGTCCCATGTAATAGAGGGCGAGCCTATTGCCATCAACCGGGCACAAATCTGGACACCGGGCTGCTACTGAGGAATTCCACATGGAAAGTCCCAATAACACTGACTGAACTGGGGATCAAACCCAGAACCTCATGAGCAGCAGTCGCGCTTGTCTCCACTAGACCAAAAAGGCATATACAAGGTTAGTCGGAAAGGGGGTACTAAGACTGAAAAATCCTGAAGTGTTATGAAGGCGAAGGGGCTCGAGGCTAATTGAGAACCATGCAGATCATATGATATGCAAGGTTAAGCTGCGCTTACCACGGTCAGTCCATGCATCGAGACCACTTCGTACCTCGGAGAGCACATTAAACCGACGGTCTCGGGTGTCATACGAATACCTATGACATTCGTTACGGGTAGTCAGAAGCCCGAAAGTCTGACAACCGGTCTAAAGTGCTTATTACACTATTCAATTTGTAGGAAATCTAATTAGGAAATCGGAAGGTGTAGATGAAGTTAGAACACTTAGATTCCGATTTAGTGCGATTGGAAGGTCCCGACCGAAGGTTCCTAAATTGTTTACAATTTAGATAACTGTAATCGCATCGCTACGATTTAGAGCATTATTGCCAGATCGGATTTGTAAATTTACAGCGGTTTGAATATATACTTACAGTATTTTGGTATAAAAATACAGTATATCACAAAGTTAAGAGCGAAGCGAAGAGCAATAACAAGTACCTAGTCTGGCCATAAATACTGTTACAATTAAAAATAAGAAAGATATTACATTTGAATTTGGAATCTGTCATTTTTATACGATTGTTCATTGAGTTTTCTAATTTTGGCGCCAATACATTGTACAATATATTGCGATATTAAAATGGAGTGGGGTGCTAAAGAGAACCGAAGCGCTGTGATTGCATTACACAAAGTTGGTATGGAGCCAAATGCAATTTTTAAAACTCTCCATACGCTTGGTATTAGTCAAATGTTTGTGTACCGGGCTATTAATAGGTACAATGAGACCTCCTCTGTTTGTGACAGAAAAAGATCTGGCCGTCCACGTAGTGTTCGTACGACAAAGGTGGTCAAAGCAGTAAGGGAAAGAATTCGAAGAAATCATGTCCGAAAGCAAAAGATTTTCGGGAGATGAAGAAAGCACCCAGAATCATGTCCCGTATTTAAAAAAGATGACTTAGGACTTGCAGCCTATAAGAGACGCACTGGTCATTTTTAACTGATAATTTAAAAAAGAATAGGGTGGTAAAATCGAAACAACTACTGAAGCGGTACGCAAAGGGAGGTCACAGAAAAAAATTGTTTACGGATGAGAAAATCTTTACAATTGAGCAACATTTTAACAAACAAAATGACCGTATTTATGCTCAAAGCTCTAAGGAAGCTTCCCAATTAGTCGACAGAGTGCAACGTGGGCATTATCCGACTTCAGTGATGGTTTGGTAGGGTGTTCGCTATGAAGGAGTGACTGAACCATATTTTTGTGAAAAAGGTATCAAAACATCGGCACAAGTGTATCAATATACCATTCTTGAGAAGGTAGTTAAGCCCCTTAACAATACCAATTTCAATAACCAAGTATGGTCTTTCCAACAAGACTCGGCACTGGGTCATAAAGCTCGGTCCAAGCAGTCTTGGTTGGAAGTGAACGTTTCAGACTTCATCAGAGCTGAAGACTGGCCGTCGTCTAGTCCCGATCTTAATCCGCTGGATTATGATTTATGGTCAGTTTTAGAGAGTACGGCTTGCTCTAAACGCCATGATAATTTGGAGTCCCTAAAACAATCCATACGATTGGCAGTGAAGAATTTTCCCATGGAAGAGTGCGTGCTTCTATTGATAACTGGCCTCAACGTTTAAAGGATTGTATTGCAGCCAATGGAGACCACTTCGAATAAGCTTTTTATATTTTAATTTTTTTTATATTTATGTATTAAACTAACACACTTTAAAAGTAATAAATATTATTTACAATAAAAATATTTTTTTTCTTCGTGACAATATTTATGGCAAGACTAGGTATATAAGGTCTAACCAAAATACCTGGACAAACTTTTACACAGCGTTCAGTAAGTGTAACTGAACATATCTATGAAAAAAAAACGAAATCCAAGTGTTTTTTTTTTCTAACCAAAAATTTTTTTTCAACTTTATTTTTACTTTTATTATTTTTTTTTACATTTTTCACTTCGCTGTTTAGGTAAAACACGACACGGAATTAGCGCGCGCCCCAATAGCGGTCGATGCACAAGAAATGGATGAGTTTATTCTTAGAGAGTACAGGCAATTTAAAACGTTATTATTTTTTGGTTAGAAAAAACACTTGGGTCTCGTTTTTTTACATAGATGTGATTAGTTAAACGTACTGAACACTGTGTAAAAGTTTGTCCAGGTATTTTGGTTAGACCTTATATATGGAAAAGTACATAATGATAAAAAATTAATGTATACACCTTTTTTCCCTGAATTTCTCAAAAGTACTATATTTCTGCATCATTTTTGGGAACACTATATTTGTTCAAAAAAAAAGGTGGCAACCCTAGTCGTCGCTCCAATTTTAACAATTTAGTGTAGTGTGATCACTAGCTTCCAACTTCCTAGTTAGCGTGTTCCTAATTAGATTTTTTACAAATTGAATAGTGTAATAAGCACTTAACCTTAGCATATTGGCATTGCCCAGTAACTGGGTTGCGGAGGCCTGATGGCAGTTGCTTCGGGTAAAATACTGGTATTCAGCCGCGTCTGGTTGGACTGGGAGCTGACCACAACATAGTTGGGAAAAGGCTAGGCGGAACGAACATAACACAACATAATCAGCCCATTACTGCTCCACTGCATGGCACGGGCCTCTTGTCAGAATGAGAAGGGTTTAGGCCTTAGTTCACCACGCTGTCCTGGTGCGGGTTAGTGGACTACACACACCATCAAGAACTTTTTGAGAAAAGGCTGTAGGTGAACGACGTATGGTGTCCTACGAAAAGGGAGGATTCCTCCTACCAGGCGAGTCTTATGCCTGGCGGGCCACTGCCCAACGTTTGATATTGGGAAGTTTTTTATATACTAACTCCGTGTCAAATCTTGATACCGTGATGCAGGATTTGTGACATTTCATCTGACAGCTGTCATTGTTGTCGCTGTAGTCTACTAGACATACGTCGTGCTGCGTAGTTCCATTGTGGCGCGACAGATGCCGCCACAAGGCTAAGGAGAACGAATGGTACGAAGGTGGAGCAGGTCTGGTAGTAAGTTATATTTAACTCACCTATTTTTGGAGATTCTGTCACAAAATTCACATGGTTCAATACTGTTCTGGCGCAAGCTGTCGTAGGAGTTAGGATCTTTAGTATACCCGTTTATCTTGATCACCTTTAAGGGAACATCATCATCGCTGAAGCTGTCATTGCTTATTCTTTTATTTCTCATTTTTGCTGAAAAAATTGAAAACAGTTTTATTTTAGTTGTGCGAATAACGGTTTTACACATGGTGTAAACAAACTCATGTAATTCCTTCAAACTTTGTGATGTATTGCTGAGAATTGCTGTACGGGATCCTTTTGGATTCAATAAAAAAATTACAATGTGTTCTAAGCGTGAGGCATTTTAGCGCCCCGAGCGAATTGCACGGCTATCGCTCGCCGCGCGGTCATTTAACTCCGGGCGCTAAAATGTCTCACGTTAAGAACACATTGTTTACTTCTTGTATTTTATTTTATTGAATCCAAAAGTATCCCTTGCTGGGTTAATCTATGTCAACAGTACATCACGAGGTTTGAAGGAATTACATGATTTCGTTTACACCCTGTATACATTGTCAAGTTTTGAGTATGACTGTGGATGGTTATAAGAGTAGAGGATGACCAAAGAAACGATGGATGGATAGTGTGAGAGATGATATGGATAGAATGGGAGTGACTACTGAGATGACGGCTAATAGAGATGTATGGAAGAAGATATACTGCGCCGACCACAAATAAGTTGAATTAGGGCAGGAGGATGATGATGATACACTGTTAAGGGCAGGTACTGGATTTTTCAAGAGGGCACCGCATAATTTCCTGACAGTTGCTTCAAAGGTCCTAGAATTACTTTGGTACCTAACATCTCCTTTTGTTTTGTTGATTTCGACTGCCTGGGGGGTTGCACAGTCATGATCTTTTTGACGTGACAACGTCTAATAAAACGATGAACAGCAGCATGCACGAAAAAGCGTGACTCACTGTCACGTTCCGTTTGAGGCGAGCGTGCGAGCGAGAGCGCGGAACAAGCGATAGAGAGGCAATATGTTTTGTTATGACGTTGTCACGTTAAACTATCGTCCGTAACCCGACTTTACAGACAACTATTTTTTTTTACAATAATTAGTTTTATTCATAATTAAACACGTATGGCGCACTCTGTGCAGTCAGCCCTGCTACCAACCGTGCTGACTGGATAATCTTTTCACTACAGCAAGAGCAATTCTTATATAGCCAGTACTGACACGAGAGAAGTTTTATTTATTACCGATCAAATCATTCAAATGGATAGAGAATGATTAAGATCAAGGCTGGCCAACCCATTTTTTAGATGGGCCAAAATTCTGCTACTTTATGCAGCCGGGCTACTCCTCTTAGAGTCATATTAGACTATCTTAGAAATATGATCAAAGATGTTCGAGTCATTTTTATATGAAGAACCTGTGACGGTATAATAACTACATATCGTCAGTGGAAAGGTAATAATCACTTTTTAACCGACTTCCAAAAAGGAGGAGGTTCTCAATTCGACTGTATGTTTTTTTTTTTGTACGTTTGTTCTGCGATATCTTTGCTAATTGTGAACCGATTTTAATGATTATTTTTTTGTTGGAAAGAGTATTCTTTCAAAGTGGTCCCATTCAAATTTGGTGAAGATCTGATGAAGAACTTCGGAGATAGACAATTTGAAGTCGGTTTTATTTTTGTTAAAAAGTGATTATTACCTTTCCACTCACAATATGATTCATATTGTGTATAATCATAGTCAAGGGATGCTATTTCACAGTAAGCATACAAATATGATCATATCCGTCTAAACTCAAAAATGGCGTCATAATGACAATGGAAAACGCAGCTAAATCGTTATCCATCTTAATTAAGTATGACATTTATATGATCATAAGTGTAATATGTAAAAATGAAGAACAGCACCGTTTAACTATGATCATAGAATTTGACAGATATGAAATCATATTTGTATGATAAATATATGATAGTGTAATTGGGGCCTTAGAGGTAACTTACCATTCTGATAAGATTAACGATAATATCAAACATATGGGTTTATACAGAGTGGATAGTGAGATGCGGCACTAAGGGCAGCTAGCTACCTTAACAGTTGTGGCTACAGGAAAACGTTCTTAAGAGACTGTCCATGTTTTTTTGAAGATGTCGAACTGGATTCACTGATTTTGGAATTGCCTTCACAGGCAAATACAAGTGAGTTGGCAGGCCAGTCTATGTCCCGCGAGCCTGAGGTTGGCCTGCCTTGATTAAGATCAATTCAAGACCAGATAATTATTTTGAAGTCTGTATGTTCAAATGTAAAATATAAGTTCAAAATAAAATAAAAAATTAAAAAAAGCCGCTGTTTTTATTTCTTACGGTTTCAGATTAACAAGAGGTGGCAACACTAGTGGGACTCAATCTGTTACATCACTAATTGAACAAAATTTTAAAATCTTGATTTTACGTTTAACGTTTAAACACCAAATGCACTAACAAGCATTACTGTTACAGTTGACTTGTGCAAGTGATTTTTAAACTATGAACACATTGCAACAAGTCGACTTCTGCAAGTTTTACGAAAAGGCGAGCAATGCTGTGCGATAATTTTCACAGTAAAATTTGCTAATAGATATGGGGGCATTCAATATGAAGATTTTAATGTTAGTAGAACACACATTGGAATATGATACGAAGGTTATTTCGAATTATGTAAAGTATTCAAAATGTCGCCTTTTTAAAGAAAAATCAAGTTTATGCAAGATCTGCAACATACAGCCTAGAAAATTTCCAAGACAAATAAAAAAGTTAAAAACACGAATTATAATCTATATCGGTTAATATTTACCTGAAAATCATAATTTGTAATACGTAATGCAGGCAACAAACAATATAACCTATTTAAAAAAGAATACATTTTGGGGAAATGCTGTTATTTTATTTACCTTTTTTTATTACGTGCAAATGTAACCTTAAATAATTATTTTTTTATAACTTATTGAACAACACACATTATAACTAATTTCCTCCTACATTAAATAATAAATAACAAAATGTGGGAATTATTAACCGTTAAAATATTATTCCAATTGAATACATTTTTTTAACTTTTTTTCAATTTTTCTTCCCTCATTGTCACTTGTGTCATTTCACTTGTCATTCTCATTCGGTCGCGTTCGGTCATAGACATATAATTTCTATCTCAATGCGTTCGGTCGGTGACCGAGGATTACAGATTATTAGGTACTATTTTTTTGCCAATTGACGTAAAAAAGACAGTTTGTAACAAAACAATTAAAGAAAATATCTAGACCTATTGTTTGATTTGATTATTTGTTTATTATAATTACTTTTAAATAATTAGTTTTTTTTATCGGCCTTACCTGCTGGGCGAAGGCATCCCCCAAGTCCTTCTATGTATTATTTTACGGCGCCACCTCAGCCCAACCCTCGCGATACCTACTCTCGCCACGCCGCCCGTTTCTGGGTTGACTTCGGCGGGGCCGTCTATCTTCAGACACCTATTGTGTGGAGACTCTTACTCAGCCGTTGTTATACATGTGACTGTATAATTATTTATAATTATTGTAATTTATGACCTATCCTATGACTACAATAAGATGAATTCTTACCCAAAATATTGAATTTTGTGTGTAAGAAGGTAAACCTAAGAATAGCATTATATTGTAGTGGTCTAGTTAGTTTATCCCAAGAATATCCCAATAAAGGTAAACACACAGTTAGCCGCACCGCACGCGCCGCTGTCTCCACATTTGAATTCTTTGTATGAAGTTCTATACAACCTCGTACACTTAAGGTGAACGCACACTTGGCCGCACCGCATGCGCCGCAGTCTCCGCATTTGAATTCTTTGTAAGGAGTTCTATACAACCTCGCACACTTAAGGTGAACGCACACTTGGCGCACTGCACGCGCCGCAGTCTCCACATTTTATTTAATTATTTGCATGAAGTTCTATACAACCTCGAACACTTATGGTGAACGCACAATTGGCAGCACCGCACGCGCCACAGTCTCCGCAGTCACCGCTTTTGGTGACGGCCTCGCAGGGCTCGCACACTTGTCCGCGCTGCAGTCACCGCATTCAATGAATGGCATCTGGCCTTTTAAGCCGATAAAACAGATTTGGCACTGGTAAGTTTTATTAAAATATAATTATTTTATCAGATTTATCTCAAAATTCATAAATAGTCAATAAATTGTATGTTCTCCGTACGATTTCAAAGAGACTCGTTTGGCACATACCATTTAATTAAATTGAAAACTTTATTCATACCTATAGTATTTAGGCAGGTCCGCCGCTAGCTGTTTCGTCACCCGCGTGCAATACCGAATAGAAAAGATTAATTCCCAAGCGATACTTGGATGAGCTTTTTTTAGACGTTCCCCTCACTCTTTCCATTGCTCCTGTATCATATGTGCCACAAAATCGAAAAAATTGATATTGGTCTCTCGCTCGATTTGCCGCCCCCTGGGTGTGCCGCCCGCGTGCGGTGCACGCTTTGCACGCCCGCTTACGGCGGCCCTGTATTTATAATACAAGTTGTGCATGTCGCAAAAAATAAACCAAAATTTTATAGGACAGTTGTAGTTTTGATTCAAAATTCGCTTACGTTAGCTTAGCAGGTAGGTAAATTCAGGTAGGTAGTCTAAATTCTTATCCTTTCTTTTTTTTAAATATGTATTGTTTTTGTTTCTGTAAGTGCCTGTGTGAGTCCAGAATAAATAATTTTCTTTCTATCTTTCTATACGTTTACGTATCGAGAAATTCGAGTTCGACCGCTCGGGTACTGCAGCGAGTGCGGTGTGGCTAAGCGCGCGTTCAACTTAAGTACCTATTATATTAGAGTCAGTTTATCCGACTTTATCCCACGAATTATCCCAATAAATTATGAAGGTATGTAGCACAGATTACGAAGCTGACGTGAAGCTTAAACTAAACGCAGCTGTCAAAATAATCAAAACAAAATATTATTGTCAATTTTAATGACAGCTATTTGTCACGTCTACGGAATCATATTACTAAAATAAGATTATTTTCTGAAATAAATACGTTATCCAGCGCAAATATAGCTTAATAAAATGGTGAATATTGATAAAATTAACTATTTAGAACAGTGGGACAATCCCATCTTTCTGTAATTCACGATATATTCATAAGAATTTCGTCGGCGATATAATTTGGATTTTTTCAATCAAATTTTTATGTTTTTAGGATTTGAAAACCTTTGGGGAGGATAATTTCGATCCTAAGCAATGGATTAACAAAGCTTGGAGCTCTAGCGGCAATCAGGAGAAAGAGGTACACTATCAAACAAAATCTCAGTCAAAACAATTGATGTAGTTACGTACTAGACGCGCGCGTACTAGACGAGTTGTGGTTCCGGAACCACAGTGCTATAGAACTTGACAACGGTCTAGCGTTAGTTTGAACCTTATTGCGTCAATGCATTTGGCACATGTTGCTTACGAGACAGCGTGTCTATTTATTTCAATGTCGTTGGTCGAAACAGTACCAGCGTAATTACATCCTCTGTTAACCTTTTCACCGCCAACGTACACAGAACGCGATGCCTCTCCAGCGCCAAGCTATAAATGTATAACGAAATATATAGTAAACAGTAGTGATGAGCTGATGACCCGTTAAATACAGTAAACTTATTTTTATAACAGTTAAAATGTAGAGCTTCTAATGAAGTTGTGGCACTGGAAGCATGAAAATCTGGAACTTCGAATTCTGGAAAAGGTTAATCACAAAATATCCCATAGACCACTATGGTGCTGTCATCAACTAAACTGCCCCGAGGTCGCCACATACAGGGCCAAGTTCTTCGGAAACCCAGGTACTCTCCGAGAGATCGTCAGCAACATCAAGAGTGTGCTGGCCTTTTTCGAGGAGTTAGGGTGGATCGAGTGACTACACTTACCACCCGTGATGCAAAATACGCGCTCAGACGTGAAGTTGCAGACACCAGCCCGTTATACCCATACCTATATGGTGCTGTCATCTGTTCTACCTAACCTTTTACCAATTATAATGGGGTCAGCATCCAGTCTAACCAGATGCAGCTAAATACCAATATTTTACACAGCGACTGCCATCAGATCTCCGCAACCCAGTTACTGGGCAATGCCGATATCCCGAGGTTAGACCGGTTGTCAGATTTTCGGGCTCCTGACTTCCCGTAACAACTGTCATAGGTATTCGTATGACACCCGGGACCAACAGTTTAACATGCTATTGGAGGCACGGAGAGGCTCAATGTGTAAAAAATTGTCACCTATCTATGGACTGACCGCGGTAACCTCCGCTTAACCTCGCAAATATTATGATCCCCGCTGTTGTTAATTACTTCATGCTGATGCATGTGCTGACTTCATGGTCATAAATTGTTAAATACTTATTTATAGAACCTGATATGTAGAACATATCCATATACTTTCACAAAGTAGACTGCCTTATTGGTCTAGTGGTCACAAGCGTGACTGCTGAGCATAGGGTCCTGGGTTCAATCCCCAGGTCGGGCAAAGTGATATTCGGTTTTTCCATTAGGAATTTCTCAGTAGCAGCCCGGAGTCTGGATTTGTGCCCGGTTAATGGCAATAGGCTCGCTCCCTATTACATGGGACTTAAACATAACTGGCGAAATGAGGGTGTTACTAAAACACCTCTGCCTAACCCTTCAGGGAATATAAGGCGTGATGTTATGTTCCACAAAGTACCAGGCAAGCATAACTCTAAAGGGTCATATTGTTTACAGATATTTGTAGCTAACACAGTGTCGAGACTACAGCTGTACATGAAGCAACTCACCAACTCTCTCGATGAGACCACCACACAAGTACGTAATGCATTCTTTTAAAAATGTTAACGACAAAATAAATCTTTGAATTTGGTGGCTATAATAAAATGATAGAATAGAACCAATTAATAATTAAAAACTGCACACCTGAGGGGTCTGTAAAGTTCTCGATGGTATGTTTAATTCGCCAACCCACACCAGGCCGGCATGATGGACTAAGGCCCTTTCTTATTCTGAGAAGTGACCCGTACCCAGCAATGGGACCACATTGGGCTGATTATGTTATGTTATGTAGAACAGAAACAATTAAGGTGAACGCACACTTATCCGAGCCGAACACGTCGAACGAAACAATTTTGTTTAGAATTCTTTACATGAAATCTTATGAAACCTCGCACACTTGCCCGCGTCGAATCGTCCGAATCTGGAAGAACCCCAGAAATCCTAGACGAATTTAGATGACGTCATCAGATTCGGCGCGGCTGATGCGGTCGACAGTGCTGCCAATTGCGGGGAAAATCCCCGATTTGCGGGGAATGGGGGGTCCGTGCGGGGAATGAACAAAATCGGGGAATTTCGGGGAATTGGCAGCAGTTCCAATATTTCAGGTTTTGTGTTCGCAAATGCTTCAAAGATACCAGAGAGCGCTAAAAAAAAAAATGGTCGTCCGACAAGAAAGAGGCGGACAAAACAGTAAAGAAAAAAAAAAGCTCGTCCAATTACAGGGATGAAAAAGAAGAAAAGCGGGGAATTTCAGGGAATCGACAACACTGACGCGGGGAATCGAGAAATTTTTATTGGCAGCACTGGCGGTCGACTCGACCGAGGCGCTCGCATTCTATCAGTTGCGTACGACACAGCAACGCGCGAGTACTACTTGTTCATTGTTTTAAAAAATGAGTGAGTCCATTCTTTCGGCGCGGTCGATTCTTTCGGTGCGGATACGTGTCCGAGGCCTCCTTGACTTCGATTCGTTCGACGCGTTCGGCTCGGATTAGTGTGCGTTCACCTTTAAGGTCAAAGCACACATCAAATCGGAAAGGGATCGTCACCGTATCAACTCAAGCCGTTCAGTATTCTTTGTATGAAACTCCCTACTGCAACGCACACTAATCGGAATCGTAACATAATCGCTTCGCCTCGGGACAAGCTCACGACCCGCGGTGCGGTGCGTGGTCAACTTTGTTCCCGCGCTTACGGCTCGCCGTACCCGCGCTTACGTCTCTTCGTCCACCCTTGCCCCTCTCACCCCTCCCGCGACCTGCCTGCAGCACACTACTGTTACTGCGAGCCGTAAGCGCGGCGTCGCCTAGCCGTAGCCGAGTCGACGTATCGGAACTGCTGATCCGGTTTGGTTACGTGCTTACGTTAGGTTGACGCCTGTTTGACGGCGAGGCGAAAGGCGATACGGTTACGATCCCCGAGTTGATATGTGTGCTTTGACCATTAGGCTGCGTTTACACAACTTAAGGCCAAATTCTCAAACGCTACTCAATTTTAAGTTGTCGTTAGGTCTCGTTTTGCCACCATCACTTTAAGGCGAAACATGTGACGTTGCATTTTATATAAAATCTTTGAGCAGTTCTGGTCATGGCATTGTCTCAATGCAGCCTGAGGGCGATGCCTCATTAGTGCATTGTGTTGCGTCATCGCAACGGATCAACGTATTGTATGCCACACCTGCGTTGCGACTACGCACGACGTCGCAGCGCAAGAGGACGACGCACGCACCTCTAGCAGTGGAACACTGTCCGTCGTCGCACCGGAGCTCCGACAGCGCAGCGCATCACCCTTCCCCCGTTTCGTCTCTCGTCCGCTGATCCGTTGAAACGTCGCGTGCGACGACGCAACGCTTTAATGTGGCATGTGGTTTAAAATATATGGAAAACGACGCAGCGTTGACGCTGCGAAGACGCAACACAATGCACTAATGAGGCAGAGCCCTAAAGCGTTTGTCACACCAAACGCTGGGCATGAGTAGCGCTGGGCGCGAGAATTTGGTGCGTTATACTTAATAGAACCCTTGAATAGAACAATGCGGGTTCGCTGACGATACGCACGTCTAACGCCCCACGCCGCCCGTCACACTGAATGCGTTTCTATCGCAGGCCCGTCGCCAACACGCGACACCGACGAGCCGCGTTCATTTGCCACACCGAACGCAGAGCATGGGTGAAGTGAAAGACGTCATCTTCACCCATGCTCTGCGTTCGGTGTGGCAAATGCTTATATATAACGAAAAAATTTGGCATGCGCTCATGCTCATCTTAATATATATTTGTCATGCGCTCATGCTCATCTTCTTCTTTATCTTTACATAGTATAAAACAAAGTCGCTCCCGCTGACTGTACGCTTAGATCTTTTAAACTACGCAACGGATTTTAATGCAGTTTTCAGCAATAGATAGTGATTCAAGAGGAAGGTTTATATGCCCCACATTAGTATCTACATTGCACCCGTGCGAAGCCGGGGCGGGTCGCTAGTGATATCTTTATATACATATGAACTCCTCCTAAACAGCTGGATCGATTTGAATGATTTTTTTTGTATGCGTTTGGGTGGCGCCCTGGATGGTTTAGATTCACAATTGGACCCGGTAGGTGGCGCTGCTGTCGGTATGTCACCAAATTTTTTGGGCAGGACGACGTCTGCCAGGTCCGCTAGTATATTGTATCTAGTCTTGCCATAAATATTGTAACGAAGAAAAAAAAAAAATTTTATTGCAAATAATATTAAGCCGTACTCTCTAAAACTGACCATAAATCATAATCCAGCGGATTAAGATCGGGACTAGACGACGGCCAGTCTTCAGCTCTGATGAAGTCCGAAACGTTCACTTCCAACCAAGACTGCGTGGACCGAGCTTTATGACCTGGTGCCGAGTCTTGTTGGAAGGACCATACTTGGTTATTGAACATGGTGTTGTTAAGGGGCTTAACTACCTTCTCAAGAATGGTATCTTGATACACTTGTGCCGATGTTTTGATACCTTTTTCACAAAAATATGGCTCAGTCACTCTTTCATAGCTAACACCCCACCAAACCATCACTGAAGTCGGATAATGCCCACGTTGCACTCTGTCGACTAATTGGGAAGCTTCCTTAGAGCTTTGAGCATAAATACGGGCATTTTGTTTGTTAAAATGTTGCTCAATTGTAAAGATTTTCTCACCCGTAAACAATTTTTTTCTGTGACCTCCCTTTGCGTACCGCTTCAGTAGTTGTTTCGATTTTACCACCCTATTCTTTTTTAAATTATCAGTTTAAAAATGACCAGTGCGTCTCTTATAGGCTGCAAGTCCTAAGTCATCTTTTAAAATACGCGATATGGTTCTGGGTGCTATCTTCATCTCCCGAGATAAAATCTTTTGCTTTCGGACAGGATTTCTTCGAATTCTTTCCCTTACTGCTTTGACCACCTTTTTCGTACGAACACTACGTGGACGGCCAGATCTTTTTCTGTCACAAACAGAGGAGGTCTCATTGTACCTATTAATAGCCCGGTACACAAACATTTGACTAATACCAAGCGTATGGAGAGTTTTAAAAATTGCATTTGGTTCCATACCAACTTTGTGTAATGCAATCACAGCGCTTCGGTTCTCTTTAGCACCCCACTCCATTTTAATATCGCAATATATTGTACAATGTATTGGCGCCAAAATTAGAAAACGCAATGAACAATCGTATAAAAATGACAGATTCCAAATTCAAATGTAATATCTTTCTTATTTTTAATTGTAACAGTATTTATGGCCAGACTAGGTATAATACTTCTGTACGTGTGTTAGTCACCTAACTCCTTCTAAACGGCTGGACCAATTTGGATGAAATTTTGTGTGTATATTTTAATGGGTTCCTGGATGTTTTGGAAACACAATTGGACCCGGTAGGTGGCGCTGTTGTCGGTATGCTTAACCGGACAGGACGGTGTCTGGCGGGTCCGCTAGTTGTAAGATAATGCATGTATGATAGGGTAGGCAAGCCCGTATTCCCTAACACATCCATGTCCATCAGATCGTGACGTCCATCCCCCGCATCTTACAAGACGCGTCATCACTGCAACTGGAAGGTGCTCTCCTGCAACAGAAGCTGTTATCTTTAGAGCAGAAGGTCCAAAGCGTGGAAGAGCAGACAGGGCACTCCATTGAGAGTTTACAGAAGATTGACCAGCTGAAGAGTCGACTGGAGGTGAGAAAATCTTTATAATAATCTATCAACCATCTTAGCATATTGTAGTCAATGGTTGACATAACATCACGTCTTAAATTCCCCGAAGGGTTCGGCAGAGGTGTTTTAGTACACCCTCATTTCACCAGTTATGTTTAAGTCCCATGTAATAGGGGGCGAGCTTATTGCCATTAACCGGGCACAAATTCAGACACCGGGCTGCTACTGTGAAATTTCTAATGGAAAAACCAAAGAACACTACCCGACCTGGGGATCGAACCCAGGACCTCATGCTCAGCTGTCGCGCTTGCGACCACTAATCCAAAAAGCCAGTCCAACGGTTGAACCTTTTATATTTATAGGTATGGAGCGTTCTGCCTAGCCTCTTCTCAATTATATTGGGGTCAGGTTCCAGTCTAACCAGATGCGGCTGAATACCAGTATTTTACACGGAGCGACTGCCATCAGATATCCGCAACCCAGTTACTGGACAATGCCGAAATTCTAAGATAAGACCGGTTTTCAGACTTTCGGGCTTCTGACTTCCCGTAACGACTGTCATAAGTATTCATATGTCACCCGGGACCGACTGTTTAACGTGGTCTCCGAGGCACGTAGGGGTCTCGATGTGTAACGAACGGTCACCCACCCACGGATAGACCGCGGCAAGCGCAGCTTAACCTCGCAAATTGTACGCGGTATTCAGTCAACGCTTGAACCTATTATAGTTAAGGAGTACTAGGTGATCATAAAAACGAAGATGTCATCCACAGAACGCAGCATGTGCACTCCGCGAAGCAGACAAATGGGCGGCGCTAGCCACCTCCCTAGAAGATATCCTGGAGTCTGGAGTACCCACGCAGGGAGACAAGTTGGCTGAACTGGCGGATCAAGTCGCCGCCATGACTGCTAGCCTAGAGGTGAGACGGTCTTTATAGCTTTATGCTTGCCTGGTACTGTGAGGCTTTGCGCACAGAGTCCTGTCCCACTGTTGTGCACGGGCCTCTTCTCAGAATGAGAAGGGTTTAGGCCTTAGGGCTTGTACACAAAATGCGATGCGACGTCGCATCGTAGAAATATACGAGCTCGCACGACGCATCGCAAGAACTTACGAATTGATTCGCGTAATTGATTTTTCCTATATCTTCTTATCAGTAACAGCAGTGCGCAAATGTTTTTACGCAAATTTATTCTACCTGGTATTAAATACGTTCATTATGGTTGACGATCGTCGAGGGATTGGTCATCCGAACCTTGGAAGGAAGACGCCTTGCCGCACGAAATCGCATCGCAGCAATTTGCGTCGCAGATTTCTGTGTTGCGAATTCGCATCGCGCCGATTCGCAGTTTTGTGTACAAGCCCTTAGTCCACCACGCTGGTCAGGTGCGGGTTGGCAGACTACACACACCATCGAGAACTTTATGCAGTTCTCTCAGGTGTGCAGGTTTCCTCACAATGTTTTCCTTCACCGTTAACGCAAGTGATAATCAAATTCTGATCCGCACATGAATTTGAAAAGTCAGAGGTGCGGGTTCGATCTCAGACCCTCCTGCATGGAAGGCAAGCGTTCAAACACAGATACATACACTCACAAAACACACACACACACCCTCACACACTCACACACTCCCTCACACACTCACACACTCATATCCCCACCCACACACCACACTTACTCAATAAGATATAGACTAATTACTTTCAGGCATATTTTATACATACATAAACTCACGCCTTTTTCCCATGGGGGTAGGCAGAAACTATAGAACGCCACATGCTACGACTCTTACATACCCCTTTCGCTTCATCCACATTCATACATCTTGTCATACACGCCGGTTGAGAGTACTACGCACCTGACCTTTGTGAAGAATATCACCAATAACATATTTCATTCATATTTTTTTTTTTTTCTTTTTTTTTTATTAAAATAAAAAACATATTTCATATTAATCTATTTTCTTATTATAATTTTGTTTTGTTACTAAAACTAAAATACTGAACTTTTCAAAAACACGCAATTGATTTCTCCACTCTAGAGGGATATGGCACTGACTCTCTTTACTACAGGCTATTGTGAAGCCTATCTAAGAGAACAGTACCCCAACCATTTTTGTAGCATACCAGTGTTCATTTGTAAAGTGGAACTGTTTTTTTAACCGACTTCCAAAAAAAGGAGGAGGTTCTCAATTCGTCTGTATGTTTTTTAATGTTTGTTACCGCATTACACCCTCATTTATGAACCGATTTGAAAAATTCTTCTTTTGTTTGAAAGAGTATTCTTTCGAAATGGTCCCATTTAAATTTGGTGAAGATCTGATAAAGAACTTCGGAGATAAACAATGGAACTCCTCAATGACGAACAGTACGCATAATGTGATGATGTGATTATGTGTACGAGCAGCGTCTTTAGCAGGTCCAACCATGTTTTAATTAAGGCCACTAAATTGGATGAAATAAAAAACATTTTAACAAAAATAAAACCGACTTCAACAAAACGAAAAAGTAATAAAATAATTACCATGTTATAAAAGTGACAGATTCAGAAGTCGGTGCCTTTAATTTGGTTCAGCGTGGATTAGCACCGGCTTCTGAATCTGTCACTTTTATAATATGGTAATTATTTTATTACTTTTTCGTTTGTTGAAGTCGGTTTTATTTTTGTTAAAATGTTTTTTATTTTGTATTTACTGCAACACCTTTTGTGCAATAAAGTTTTCATTTTTTTTTCATTTCAAACTAGGCTAGGCTATTATCTGCTGTTGCACATATTATTAATTATTCTGCGTATTATTTTTATCCCAGGTACTAAGCGATGCGCCTGACTACGAAAATAAGAGGTTGCAGTTAGAAACTTTATACAATAGACTTGAAGCAGCCATCAGCCCGCCTCTGATAGAAGCTTTGACGCAAATGGACGCTGGTAAGTGCCTGTGTACTTAGGGAACGTACCCATACTACGTGACCCGTTCAGGGGGGGAGGGGGGTCTTCAAAATACCACGCTTGGTCACAGGGGCGGGGGACGGGTCTTAGATTTTTGTTAGGTACGTAGTCAATATCCTCTAGGGAAATCTCGCGCGTTTTCGAACTAGCGTTTAGCGCTTTTTAAACTCCCAGGTGGCAACACTGACGCGCAAATGAGCCAAATAATATGAGACACTTTTTTTTATTTTTCTATTTGTAAAAAATGATTTAAAAACATATTTATGAATTACTACGTGAAAACTAGGGGGGGGGGGGTTGGCATATAGTACGGGTGGTCACCGAGGGGAGGGAGGGGGGTAAAAATTGTAAAAAAAATGGGTCACATTGTATGGGTACGTTCCCTTATGATAGCCTAGTACTTTTCTAAAAAAACAAAAAGCTGTATTAGAAGCAGCCATCAGCCCGTCTCTAATAAAAGCTCTCACATAGAGCCTGCATACTCATGATAGCCTATTCTATAGAAGTAAAAGAGCTCTTTTGATCCAAGAACAGACCTCCATATTATAGTGGCAGTCTACCAAAAAAACTCGCAAAAACTCGTACTAGGGGCTATCACCCATATTCTAAGACGTTCCTCCAAAACTTACTCGACTCATACTCGACTCAGAACGGCCTCAAAAACACCTTCAAAATTGTATTCTTAGTCGCAATTTCGAGCGAACTTTGAGGTTCCTCGACGGAGTCATTACGTCATAATTTGAATTATCTGCATCGCGCAAATAACGCCGCGATAAATAGTTGTAAGGATTATCGTAAGCATATTCGATAAAGTCTTCAAAATTCATTTTTGTTACATACGAACTTTGACACTCCCTTCCTTAAGGTAGGTTCCGAGGTACCTTGAGTTTGACAGATGATTCCTTACCTCGACTGAGGAAAAATCTCGAGTCGAGGACGTTTATGTCAACTATAACTACCGATGGTAGTGAGAAAGGCTGAGTCGAGGTGGAATCGAGTCGAGTAAGTTTTGGAGGAACGTCTTAGAATATGGGTGTAAGGCTCGTATGAACTGTACAGTCTCAAGCTGGCCATATACGAGCATTCACCTCCACAACATTCCACGGCAACACTCCAAAAACCTTCCGTGTGTTCGTTAATCTCCGTGGATTGGGTGGAGTGATAAGTAATATTTGGATTTCCAAACATTCAATAATCCAAAATAAGACGATCCACATTCCTCAATCAAACTTATCGTGTGTGCGAGATATACACGTGGAGCTAACACAGTGTCAAGACTACAGCTGTACATGAAGCAGCTCACCAACTCTCTGGATGAGACCACCACACAAGTACGTAATGCATTCTTTTAAAAATGTTTATGACAAATTAATCTTTGAATTTGGTGGCTTTAATTAAATGCTAGAATAGAACCAAATAATAATTAAGTATAACTTAATTATCACTTGCTTTAACGGCGTAGGAAAACATCGTGAGGAAACCTGCACACCTGAGAGGGCTCCATAAAGTTCTCGACGGTGTGTTTAATTCGCCAACCCACTCCACGCCACGCGCGCTCGTCTCTGGCTGTTCCACAATGCATTTCGCGTTCAGTTTGCAAATACCAGAATAGCTGAGAAATGGAGTGAAGTGGCACGTCTCATGTGGAGTGGAGTGCTCGAGCGGTTGATCGATTTTTGACCACTATTTACCAATCAACGCCACGCGATTTGGAAGAAATGGAGTGCTCGTGTATGGCTTTAGCCTCTCGATTTTGTCGACGCGCAACCTACATTCACTATCTTTAAGTACTAGGCTCGCATAAAACACAGTAACCTCTTTATAGAGCGCTCTTCAAATTACGTGGCTCCCTTCAGTGGTGTAGGCCGTACGAAGTACTAGGCGCGCATAAAATCTTGTACTTTGTTATAAGACCACACTTCAACCTACGTGGTTCTCTTCAGCGGCGTGCGGCGTACGGTGCCAGTCTGTCATTGGTGCCTACGTCACTTTTAGTACTAGGCTCGCATAAAACCCAAGAACCTTGTATAGAACGGACCTCAACCTACCAACCTACCTATATCGGGTGTAAAAATACCCTTAACGAAGCCGAGAGCCACGTATTTTCCCCATCGTTACGAAGATTTTTTGATATTGGGCCATACCTGGGAACCGACTGGATATGGAGATATTGAAGGTCAAAGTCACCATATTTTTGTACGTTTTTCACGTTTTTTGTAAGTTTAAATGTTATTAACGTTTTTGAAACGTAGGCACAGACTGCTGCGCGCGCGCTACATTTAAAAGCTGTTTTTTAACCAAAAAATAAAAGTCGTTTCCCAGTTTTTGCTGTATGTTACTTAGTTTTATGTACGGTATGCGTAGACTTCGGCTTCGTTAAGGCTATTTTTACACCCTGTATTGATTTGCGTGTGGTGTGAGGGCCATTTTGTTAAAACTCTTTGAAAATGTGCTTAGTGAACATACCCAAAGAATTGTGAAAGTTGGAATCAGATTTTATGAAAGTCAAATAAGCGAGTTATAGACTGTAAAGTTGGGCCCTCAGTTCTCACATAGAGGATTGAGGGCCCACCTTGATAAACTATGGACACTACAGAAAAAGTCTTTCTTTCTTTCTTTTCTGTCTTTCGCACATCAACACTTCGATCTCCTTTGCTCTCTTAATGTACTAGGCGCCCAGAAAGCTGAAGAGAAAATTTGATTTTAGAACGCACATCAACCTACGTGGCTCTCTTCAGCGGTATGGGCCGCACAGTCTCAGTCTGTCGTTGCTGGCGACGGGCGGCGGCCGCTCGACTCGCGACTGCCTGGAGAAGATTAGATGCTCACACTCTGTCTGCCCTCACCAGGCTGTTGGCATCAGAAGCTGGTCGGCAGGTCAGTCTAAATGAAATGCAATTATTTAAAGTAGACAATTTTCAGATACTTTTGAACCGTCAAGACTCTTCTCATTCATGATTTCAGCTTTATAAATTGAAATATAAAAAATAGTAGTCCATGGAAATCGGGAACATACCTATGGACATGTGATGCGGAGGAACGAGGAACATGTCGTGTGGAAATTTTTGAGTATGAATGTGGATGGTTATAAGAGTAGAGGAAAACCAAAGATGGATGGATAGTGTGAAAGATGATATGGCTAGAAAGGGGGTGACTACTGAGATGACGGCTAGTAGAGATGTTTAGAAGAAGAAGATATACTGCGCCGACCACAAATAAGTTGGCATAGCTACCTTAAGGTTATATGAATAAAGTTGAATTTTCCTTGCAGGTGGACTGGTTAACAAATGTCTTGAAATCAGAAACGCCGTTAGCTGAGCTAATAAGATTGTACACAGACTTACTACTGTCTCTGGAGCCTTCACCTACTAAGGTAAGTCTTTCTTCTTTTCGTGTGGTTAGTGACTAACCTGGTGTCAGAGTTTATGCCGCACTTGGGCCTCTGACTTGGCTTCACATGCCGTCGAGAAGTATCTCTCAGGCATGCCGGTTTCCTCACGATGTTTTCGTTCACCGTTTTTAAGCAAGTGATAATTATACAATACGCACATGAATCCGAAAAGTCAGAGGTGCGTGACTTGGGTGCGAACTCGATACCTATGACTTAGCAGTCCGACAGTTACACCACTAGGTTATCACTGCTATAAATGGGGTAGGCAACTGTGGAACTAATGGCGCCACTTTCGATTGTTCCTATGCCATCTTATTGGTTGCAATGTGTTTGACATTATTGCTAATATGAATATGATGGTTCTGATTGGTTCAAATAACTAAGTATGGAGGTGCTGCCATCTGCTTTCGTTTTGCGTTGCCTTCCCCATTGTCCCAATCCTGACAGACCGATATTAGCTATAACTGTAATGATAGATTCACCCCTACACGTTTCTGTTTGCTTTTTACATTTTCGCTGACCAAAAACTCAATATACTACCAGCCCTTGCTTTACACCTTTTTTTTTCAATATTGCAGGTAGTTTCAGCTAACTTAAAGCTCTGCTCGTCTCCAGAGGAAGGTATTCTGTTACTGATAGATTTGAGGACAGACATCGATGATTTCATCATCTGCATCCAAGGAGTTGTTGATGCGCCGAGGCAGAATAAAGGTAAGTTTTTTAATATAGTAGTGGGTTTCGTAGAATAGTCATCTGGGTTCCGCCAAAATTATTTATTACTAGCTGCCCGGACAGACTTTGTTCTGTCAATAGTTATTGGTTATTGGCCTGTAGTGGTAAAAGAAAAGTGTTGTTTTTACTATTTTCCACGCAATTTTTATGTTTTTTCTCTCCATAATAACCTTCCTTGTGTTTTAAGGAATATATTATAAAAAAAATAGCCGAATTGGTCGAGCCGTTCTCAAATTTTGCGCTTAGCAACGCATTTGGCGATTCATATTTATTTATACAAGGTTAGTCGGAATGGGGGTACTAAGCCGAGGGCAACTTAATGTATCACTAATGACTATTTTAAAGAAAGTGTTAAAATTTAAAAATTCGATTAAATTTTTTTCCATGAAAAATATTTTTATTTTAGTTTTTTCAAAAATTCTTCACCCTGCTTTAGTTATGAATTCAGAATATGGAGTTTCTAATCCGTGACCCCAAATATGACGTAAAATGTAAACACAGCTGATCATAGCTGACGACAGATAGAATTTAGCGTATTTTTTATGAAATCTTTGAACAGCTATTTCTCTTGAACTATTGACTTTTGGGGAAAGATGTAGAACAAAAGTTATCCATTATTATGGGTACTTTAACACCCTTTCGGCTTAGTACCCCCTTTCCGACTAACCTTGTATAATACCACTATCTAATATCACTATCTATTCAATAGTGGGGTTCCATAATATGAAAGGTATTTGGTTGTTGTTCCGTTATCTTTAAAGTTTAGGAACCCCTGGTCTAGCAATTAAACCGACGGCCATGATGGAAAATAGTTACCGTGGCCAACAGTGCTACTTTAAGTGGCCCGCGGATGAATACTCCCTTTCCGGCTAACCTACAGTCAACGACAGGTCGACATAGCAATTTTCTCAGTGTTCACAACTTCAAGCCAGGAGGCTATAGTACCAGGGCCGTAAAATTATCGTTCATGGATCAAAAATGACAAAAAATATCGTACCATCAGGATAATGGCTATAATACATAATTTGTTGTGTTACAAAAATTATGACAAAAATTGAAAGGAGTATGCTTAGGTGGTTTGGCCATGTTGAGAGAATGAGTGAACGGCGATTAACAAAAGAAATTTATAAGGCGGATGTTAATGGGAACGCCGGTAGAGGACGTCCTAGAAGGATATACATCGATGTTATTGGTGATGTTCTTCACAAAGGTCAGGTGCGTAGTACTCTCAACCGGCGTGCGTGTATGACAAGATGTATGAATGTGGATGAAGCGAAAGGGGTATGTAAGAGTCGTAGCATGTGGCGTTCTATAGTTTCTGCCTACCCCCATGGGAAAAAGGCGTGAGTTTATGTATGTATGTATGTTGTTGTGTTACAAGCGACAGTTGGACGGGCTTTTTTTTAGAAGATCCCATATTATTTTTAGAAGATCCCATATTATTTTTAGAAGATCCCATATTACATTTAGAAGATCCCATATTATTTTTAAAAGATCCCATATTATTTCTGTCATGTCTAGGACACTATGACCGCTATACAGTCGAAAAGTGACGGGACGTCTAAAAAAAAAAGGTCCAACTATCGCTTGATTTTTGGGAATTGACAGTGAAATTACTGAAATTATAGTACTTTCTGCGTACGATAGTAATGTACTATCGTACAACGTACGATGTACGTAGCTATGAATGTAAACACAGCTGACCATGGATGGATCTTAGCGTATTTTTTTATGAAATCTTTGAACAGCTATTTCTCTTAAACTATTGACTTTTGGGGAAAATTGTAGAACAAAAGTTTGCTGTGTGCACCGAAGTATGAAAAAACGCCGCAGTTTCGTGAGCTAAGCTAAGTCAGCTTAGCTCGCCATGTGGCTTGCGCTTAATTAATTAACCAATAATATGTTGTTCTAGAAACACTTCTCCCAGCGACAGTCCGCGAGTTTGGACGCGCGGCCTACGCACCTCTGAGGGAATTATTACCAAAATACACAGAGTTGCAGACACAACTGTTGTTAGACAACCTCAACGACCCGCAGCTAAAACAGGTAAAGAAAGAAAGAAAATATCTCAGCCCATATCATAGGTCGGCAGTGAAAACCACGTATCTGTAAAATACAATTTTGTAAAAAAAAAGTAGTGTGTAGTGTCGAGTACGAGAAGTTTCAAGTTATCAAGACTAGCATGTAATTTTGGGACCCAGTGCATAATATCAGCAAGCACATTGGGTCACCCGCGCGAACGCAACGAGTATTCCCAAGGAGGGTTGATGTCAGACAGGCGGCCGGTCATAAAACAATAAGCCGAAACCTTTAACAACATGGATTTATGAAATACATGTTGTGCCGACCCCACCTAGTGTGGGATAAGGGTAGGAAGAAGAAGATTTTTTTTAAAAGAGATAGAAATAACTGTCTCCTGCAAAAAAAAAATGGCCGATCAAATGTTAATACAAGTTTGTCATCGTACGTCATAGATAGCTTAGAAGTATTTGAATTGTTTGTTGAACTAGTACGTGTATGACGAGTTTATCAATCTAAAGAACAAATAAAACGCTTTTGACGAAAATATTATTTACGGGGTTTTCACTGCCGAGCGTCGATATAAGCTCATGTACGAACATTTGAGGTAGGTATAATATTGTTACCGTATCGCTCATGTAAGTGAATTTTGAATCGAAAATACAACTGTCCTATAACACTTGGTTTATTTTTTTGCGACATACACAATTTGTATCTTTTTCTTCCTGCCCTTATCCCACACCAGGTGGGGTCGGCACAACATGTATTTCATAAATCCATGTTGTTAGAGGTTTTGGCTTATTGTTTTATGACCGGCCGCCTGCCTGACATCAACCCTCCTTGGGAATACTCGTTGGGTGACCCAATGTGCTTGCTGATATTATGCACTGGGTCCCAAAATGATATGCTTGTCAATCTTATTGGCAACAACTAAGCAGACTATGTTCTTCTTGGTGGAGTATACTTGAAGTTCCTCGACCCACTCATTCAGTTTTGCTAGGGACTTCGGTTCTGACACATCGTAAATCGTAGCACCGTTAGCTTCTCTGTAAAAACTTGCTGTTAATGCACAATTTGTATCATACATAGATATGAATAAAGTTTACAATTTAATTAAATAGTGTGTGCGAGACGAGTATTTTCGATTCAAAATTCACTGACATTAACCTTACTAACATTAGCAGTGATAGTCTACTGGTGTGACCTTCGGACTGCCAAGTCATAGGTCTCGAGCTCAAACCCAAGGCACGCACCTCTGACTTTTCGGATTCATGTGCGTATTGTATAATTATCACTTGCCTAAAAACGGTGAAGGAAAACATCGTGAGGAAACCGGCATGCCTGAGAGATATTTCTCGACGGCATGTGAAGCCAAGTCAGAGGCCCATGGGCGACATACACTGAGACACCAGGTTAGTTACTAACCACACGAAAATAAGAAGAACGTTACTAATGTGATAATATTCGTGCTGGGCCTACTGATTCAGAAGACTTCGAAAGTCAGATGTCAAACGATTCAGTTTGCCTTCTCGCTTTCTCTCGTTACGAGAGCCGTAGACGAAACGAGATGTTCCATTCACGGACTGACCTCGGCAAGCGCTATTTAACCTCGCAAATTTATTTATTTAATACTTCAATGCACAATGGTGGTACATAAGGCGGACTTAATGCCACAAGGCATTCTCTACCAGTCATCCTTTGGGTCAAAGAGAACAGCATCGAAAAGAGAGGTACAAAAAAAATAAAAATAAATTATGGATATTTGCGACTTAATTAACTAGGATAACTAAACAACTATAAATATAGGACATAGGTTATAAATACATACAAAATATATAATAAATAAGTATATACAAGGTTAGTCGGAAAGGGGGGTACTAAGCCGAAAGGGTGTTAAAGTACCCATAATAAGGGATAACTTTTGTTCTACAACTTTCCCCAAAACTCGATAGTTTAAGAGAAATAGCTTTTCAAAGATTTCGTAAAAAATATGCTAAAGTCTATCTGTCCATAGCTATGATCAGCTGTTTTTACAATTTAGGTCATATTTGGGGTCACGGATTAGAAAATTAATTTTCTGAATTCATAACTGAAGCAGGTATGTTTTTTTTGTTGAAAAAACTAAAATTAAAATCTTTTTTCATGCAAATAAAAATTATCGAATTTTGAAATTTTTAACACTTGCTTTAAAATAGTCATCAGTGATACTTTAGGTGGCCCGCGGCTTAGTACCCCCCTTTCGACTAACCTTGTATAAATATATATATAAAATCGTATGATTTGCGCGATTGTTAATTAACCAAGCCCCCCAGTATATTTATGTATGTATAACCTCCATATTATTACAGGAGGATCTTCTAGAATACTCTAGAGGGATCCTGACGGTGTCGGAACGTTGTGAGAGCTGGTTAGCGGCTGCGCACAGCAGAGCAAAGAAGATAGCCGGAGATGCGCTGTACGCGTTTTATATGCCGGCTGTTGAGGTAACTATGATGTAGGAAGAAATATCGCGATAGTCGGGCGATAGTTGGGCGGCAGTCGGTTGGTAGTTAGATATATTATGATGATAGCCAGAGACACGCTGTATAGATACTTATACAACGTGTTACATAATTCCCCATGAAAAATTTAAATAATCAAGTAGTCTTGTATGGTTGTTGTCATTTACCTCTCAGAGGAAATTAGGTAAGAATGTAAATAACTTTCTGGGTAGTCTACTCTTTAGTTTTATGTTTTCAGGGTTGCGGTTCAATGACAATTATTTTATCTTTTTAACCGACTTCCAAAAAAAGGAGGAGGTTCTCAATTCGTCTGTACGTTTTTTTTTAAATGTTTGTTACCTCACTGCACCCTCATTTATGAACCGATTTGAAAAATTCTTCTTTTGTTTGAAAGAGTATTCTTTCGAAATGGTCCCATTTAAATTTGGTGAAGATCTGATAAAGAACTTCGGAGATAGACAATGGAACTCCTCAATGACGAACAGTACGCATAATGTGATGATGTGATTATGTTACGAGCAGCGTCTTTAATAGGTCCAACCATGTTTTAATTAAGGCCACTAAAATGAATGAAATAAAAAACATTTTAACAAAAATAAAACCGACTTCAATAAAACGAAAAAAAGAATAAAATAATTACCATATTATAAAAGTGACAGATTCAGAAGTCGGTGCCTTTAATTTGGTTCAGCGTGGATTAGCACCGACTTCTGAATCTGTTACTTTTATAATATGGTAATTATTTTATTCTTTTTTTCGTTTTGTTGAAGTCGGTTTTATTTTTGTTAAAATGTTTTTTATTTAAATTCTTTTTTTTTGGGTCATGCTACGGTTTTCAAATATTGCCAATAGACTCTTTACAAGAGACCTTTTAACCCACTTTCGGCTTTAGGGGTATTTTTCTAACACATTTTATAAAATTTAAAAAATATAATAAGAAATTCAACTGCCTCGTTGGTCTAGTGGTGGCAAGCGCGACTGTTGATCGTGAGGTCCTGGGTTCGATCACCAGGTCGGGCAAAGTGTCATTGGGTGTTTCCGTGTGGAATTCCTCAGTAGCAGCTCGGAGTTTGGATTTGTGCCCGGTTGAGGGCAATAGGCTCGCCCCCTATAACGTGGGACTTAAACATAACGAGGGTGTTACTATGCACCTCTGCCCAACCCTTCGGGGAATACAGGGGTATGGAAATGGGCTAAAGCGTACAATTGAAAGGCGACATCGCTAGTGCCTGCCTACCTAGTGAAACGGCGGAACGGTAGTAAAATGGCAGGACGATAGAGATCAAGTACTTTGTAGATTTTTAGAAGCAACGTTTATTGTAATCAACAGACAACAAGAAAAAGTCAACCCGTTTTAACTTTACCATCCTATTTATAACATTAGTAGTAGTTTAAGAATAACAATAGTCAAGAATTAGGCACTATGTACCAAGTAGACACATAAGTAAATTTATAAATATACTTTCATATAATTAGAGCCCTCAAATATTGCAACACCTGGAAAAGGTTGCTAAGCTGTACCTACTCTATATCTAGATCTGTATTATTTTACCTTAGTGTGCAAATAAATATTTTGAGTTTGAGTTTGACGTCACAAAGGTTTTTAACAGACTTCCAAAAAGGAGGAGGTTACTATGTTCGTCTGAATGTTGTTTTTTTTGTGTATATTCTTCGATATTTTCGCCAATTGTGAACCGATTTTGATGATTCTTTTTTTAATGGATAGGGTATACTCCGATGTTGGTCCCATTTAAATTTGGTGAAGATCTGATGACGAACTTCGGAGATAGACAATGGAACTCCTCAATGACGAACAGTACGCATATTGTGGTGATGTGATTATGTTACGAGCAGCGTCTTTAGTAGGTCCAACCAAGTTTTAATAAAGGCCACTAAAATGAAAAAAATAAAAAACATTTTTTACAAAAAAATTAAACCGACTTCAAAAAAGGATATAAAATAATTGCCATATAAAATTAAAAGTTTCAGAAGTCGGTGCCTTCAATTTGGTTCAGCGTGGATCAGCACCGACTTCTGAAACTGTTAATTTTATATGGCAATTATTTTATATCCTTTTTTGAAGTCGGTTTAATTTTTTTGTAAAAAATGTTTTTAATTAACAACTTTTATATAATCAAAATATAACTAAATATATATATATATATAATGTTAAGTATTAGTTCACTAATTAATATAATATGAATAATCTATATCAAATATAATCATCAGTTCTAATCACAAAACCTTTTAAGAAGTTTATAAGGTAACTTATTTATATGAAGTGTTGGTGGAAGGGGCCGGTAGTTGTAACACCAATCCGAAAACCAGTGCACGCCACTGAATACTCCGTACAATGTACGATTCGTGCGACAAGGACAGAAAATGCGCCATTCGAAATTTAAAAAACGTGTACCTATCTCCAATTTTAGATTTACGATTTTCCAATTTTCTACGATCGATAACCAAATTAATGTTACTCGTTTCAAGTTATTTTAATCGTTGATCAGTTAAATTAGTAACATAACATCACGCCCGTATCCCTCGAGGGGTTGGGCAGAGGTGTATAGTAACACCTTCATTTCGCTGTTAAGTTTAAGTCCATGAGGGGCGAGCCTATTGCCATCAACCGGGCACAAATCCAAACTCCGGGCTAATACTGAGGAATTCCACACGGAAAAACCTAATAAAATTTGCCCGACCTGGGGATCGAACCCCTGGACCTCACGATCAGCAGCCGCGCTTGCCACCACTGGGCCAACGAGGCAGTTAATATATGAGTAGTTTATTTTTAGTCAAAAATATAAAAAGTAACGCAAACTTTCTTTGAAAGATTCTTATCCATGTTTAAACTACTCAACAATTCCATTATTATCTAATAATTCCATTTTCTCGTCCCCTATTATATGGGTCTTAAACGTAACTGGCGAAACGAGGCTGTACTAAAAACGCCTCTGCCGAACCCTTCGGAGAATAAAAGGCGTGATGTCATGTAATTCCATTTTCTTCCAGAACTTCATATCAGCCCTCTCGAACCTAATATCGGCACACAGCCGCCGCATAGAGTCCACATTCCTATCTTCAGTGGCTTCTGGCCATATTACCGGAGTACTCTCCACCAGCTTTCCAGCGTCCCTGATGCTACAGACTGCTGCAGCTAATATCCTGGTGACCTTGGCGGAGCAGAAGGATACAGAAGGTAGGTAGACCATCATGGCACTCATGGCAGTCTGTAAACGTCCGCGCTGAACACGCGCGCTGAACATATTGAGAGGATATGAGGAAGTTTTACCATAATCACCACGCATGGCAAAAGGATTGGTGAAAAAGGTCGGGAACGCTGCAGATCGCCCTTTCTCGCGCCGCTGCAGCTGCCAAGTTGAGTACTACACCTGCATAAGTGTAATTTAAATTCATTTCTATTTTCTTCCAGAATCAAAAGATCCAGAACCCCTCCAAGATCTACCAACTCTTCTCCTGGAAGCGGATGTAAGACAGCGCCTACCTTCATTCAGGACGGAGCCCCCGGCCTCTGCTGCCGTCCTTAGACGGACTAAAGAGCAACTGAGGAACCTTGCCAGAGCCATATTGAGGAACCCCATCGATGTACAATTAGGTAATTCAGAGTATTTGACTATTGAGGGGCTAGTTAACAACCGTGCCGATCATACGATTTGCGAGGTTAAGCTGCGCTTGACGCGGTCAGTCCTTGTATGGATGACCGTTCGTTACACATCGAGACCCCTCCGTGCCTCGGAGAGCACGTTATGCAGTCGGTCCCGGGTGTCATACGAATACCTATGACAGTCGTTACGGGTAATCAGAAGCCCGAAAGTCTGAGTACCGGTCTAACCTTAGGATATCGGTCTTGCCTTCTAACTGGGTTGCGGAGGTCTGATGGCAGTCGCTCCGTGTAAAATACTGGTATTCAGTCGCATCTGGTTAGACTGGAAGCTGACCCCAAGATCATTGGGAAAAGGCTACGAGGGAGAAGAGAGTATTTGACTATTATATTTTTATTAGAAATCTTGAAACTATTTCAAAAATATTTCTGTCTCTTTCTAAATACCCTACTTAAAAAAGATAGAATATTTAGTTTGGAAATTTTCTTCTTCTTCCTGTCCTTATCCCACACTAGGTGGGGTCGGCACAACATGTATTTCGTAAATCCATGTTGTTAGAGGTTTTGGCTTATTGTTTTATGACCGGCCGCCTGCCTGACATCAACCCTCCTTGGGAATCTATCTCTTTCTAAATAAGGTATTTAGAAAGACACAGAATTCCAAAGTAAATATTCTAGGTCAAATGTTATGATTTTCAGTTCGTGTTTGTATTGTGGTCTCCATTTTTACCTACACCGTCTTCTTCTTTTCGTGTGGTTAGTGACTAACCTGGTGTCAGAGTTTATGTCGCCCATGGGCCTCTGACTTGGCTTCACATGCCGTCGAGAAATATCTCTCGGGCATGTCGGTTTCCTCACGATGTTTTCCTTCACCGTTTTTAAGCAAGTGATAATTACACAATACGGACAGGAATCCGAAAAGGCAGAGGTGCGTGTCTTGGGTTTGAAGTCGAGACCTATGCCTATACTTTTTAACCGACTTTCAAAAAAGGAGGAGGTTCTCAATTCGACTGTTTTTTTTTTTTTTTTTTTCGATGTCTTTGCTAATTGTGAACCGATTTCAATGATTATTTTTTTGTTTGAAAGAGTATTCTTTCGAAGTGGTCCCATTCAAATTTGGTGAAGATCTGATGAAGAACTTCGGAGATAGACAATTTGAAGTCGGTTTTATTTTTGTTAAAAAGTGATTATATGATCTTAATACATATTATTTTATTGTTGCAGAGAAAATACCTCAGTTATCAGTTTGGAATAATAACGACGCATTGTCAACGGATCTACCTGACTTCGCTCTGTCGCCACAAGAGTATATTACAGAGGTAATTACTGTACTTACTGCCTTTTTTTTTCTTTTTTATCGTTGGAATATTCTCATGTATGTCCCTCGCCGGGGCAGTGGAGGGGGTCTGCCGGACTCTTACCGGCCAAAAACCAACGGTGTTCCTCTTCCTGACCGTTCGGCCGGGGTCGCGGGATTAGCATAAGCATGCACCGCAACCCCGGCAGGTCCCCCCCCCCTCCCCCCCTGTGCCCCCCCCCCCCCCCCCCCGAGGCGCGCACGTAGCAGCGCGCCGCCCTGTCGGGCCTGGTACTGTTCAGGCGGCGGGTCCTCTGCCCCGCCGCCCGCAGGCCACACACCAGGGTGGCCGGAGGTCTCGCCCGGTGCGTCTGGCGTGGGAAGGGAGAAGAGCAGACAGCTCCCTCTCCGTTTCCTCTTTGGTCGCCATCACCCCTCGCAAAAGGAGGCGATGGCTTCCCACGCACCGTCGCTCCCGACCACGGACAGAAGCAAGAGCACACCGCCGACCTCCGCGACTAGTTCGCGACACTGCGTCTCCCAGGCAGGTACTTAGTCTGCCTAGCCTTTTCCCAACTACGTTGGGGTCAGCTTCCAGTCTAACCAGATGCGGCTGAATACCAGTATTTTACACGAAGCGACTGTCATGATTTCGTTTACATCCTGTATTAAATTATGTTCAACAGATCGGTCAGTACCTCATGACGTTGCCGCAGCATCTGGAGATGCATCTCTCAGAGAAACAGGCCCCGTTGCAGTTCCTATCAGAAGTGAGTACCATAATAACTTAAAAAAACTTTTAAATTAAACGATTTTAACTTGCAGTACGCAGGATGCAGTATGCAGGATTGAAGGTTGAAATTATTATAAGGGAACGTACCCATACTATGTGACCCGTTCAGGGGGGGGTCTTCAAAATACCACGGTTGGTCACAGGGGCGGGGGGGGGGGGGGCTTAGGTTTTTCAATTCAAAACATTTATTTCAGACTTTTCGGTCAATAGAGTGTTAGTAGTACATCAAGATAACTTAAAGCTAATATGTTAGTAATTCGACAAGAAAAAAGAAATAAAAGCGCCAGTCAGCCTACAATATGTGCAGCCCAATCCAATGCCTCCAAATAGGACTATGGATGTAGTCTGCAATTACACTCAGGTAGCTGTTGGGACTGCCCCTCACCCTTCGCATCAGCGATGCTGCTCTCTTACGTATAATGGTTTTCGTCACGTGGTTTCCTCTAGGGAAATCTCGCGCTTTTTCGAGCTATATTAAATATGGCGCGCACCGTTTAGCTCATTTTAAACTCACAGGTGGCAACATTGATGCACATTGAGCCATATCATTTTCTTTTTGCATTTTTTTTTATTTAAAACCATATTTATGAGTTACTACGTGAAAACTAGAGGGGGAGGGGGGGAGGGTATTGGCATATACTACGGGTGGTCACCGAGGGGAGGGAGGGGGGTAAAAAGTTGTAAAAAATGGGTCACGTTGTATGGGTACGCTCCCTAATGTTGTATTGTCATGGGAATTGAATTTGTGTGCGAAGTTTCAGGAGAATCGGTTAAGCAGAAGTAGTTGAAAAATCTGTCTCAAGATTTGTACCAAATATACGAAATGAAGCTAATTACTGTCTCGTTGGTCTAGTGGTGGCAAGCGCGACTGCTGATCGTGAGGTCCTGGATTCGATCCCTAGGTCGGGCAATGGAATTCCTCAGTAGCAGCCCGGAGTTTGGATTTACATGGGACTTAAACATAACGGCAAATGAGGGTGTTACTATACATCTCTGCCCAATCCTTCGGGGAATACAGGCGTGATGTTATGAGTATCTTCTCCATACCCTTATCCCACACTAGGTGGGGTCGGCACAACATGTATTTCATAAATCCATGTTGTTAGAGGTTTTGGCTTATTGTTTTATGACCGGCCGCCTGCCTGACATCAACCCTCCTTCCGTGATGCTCTGAGTATGAAGCTAAATAAAACCATTTAATAATAATAATATACATCAACCATTTTTTATGACTTGGTCGCGTTTGGTCCTAGTCTCACCTGATGGTAAGCGCAGACAGGGTCTAAGATGGAGCACACGAATACAAGTAACAGAGATATAGAGGGACTCCCCTATACCTCTCTGGCTCTCACATACACACGACGGAACACTAATCTTCAGGTAGCGACGCGAATCTGCTACACAATAATGAAAAAAAATCCTCCTCCTAGCATTTACCCTACTATGTTGGGGTCAGCTTCCAGTCTAACCAGATGCGGCTGAATACCAGTATTTTACACGGAGTGACTGCCATCAGACCTCCGCAACCCAGTTACAGGGCAATGCCGATATCCTAATGTAAGACTTTCGGGCTTCTGACCACCCGTAACGACTGTCATAAGTATTCATATGACACCCGGGACCGACGGTTTAACGAGGAGGGGTCTCGAAGTGTAACGAACGGTCACCCATCCACGGACTGACCGCGGCAAGCGCAGCTTAACCTCGCATATACGAGCCCATCCACACAACAAGAAATTAAGTCTTTACATAGTGTAAAAGAAAGTCGCTCCCGCTGTCTGTACGCTTAGATCTTTTAAACTACGCAACGGATTTTAATGCAGTTTTCAGCAATAGATAGAGTGATTCAAGAGGAAGGTTTATATGCCTCACATTAGTATCTACATTGCACCCGTGCGAAGCCGGGACGGGTCGCTAGTAAATTAATAATTATTAATTTCAGGTATGTACACATACCTGCGAGGTGTATGCTGAGAAGATATTGAATATTAGAAACATGGACCCGCTGGGGACGAAGCGATGCCTGAATGATATCGGTGAGTTATACCACAAAACAGATAGGTACAGAAGTCAATCACATGTATGTACTTCACTTTTCATACCTACGCTCGGCGGTCGCTCTTTCTATATATCTATCTCTCTCAAGCGAATGGCACTCGCGCTCGCACTCACTCGCACTCTGGTCCCAAACAGTCCGAGATATGGTGTCCGTGAGCAGTGTCTATGTGTGCGTTGCTCGAGCGCACTTGTATGTAGATTGACTTCTGTACCTATCTATTTTGTGGTTGAACGCTTAGCTTTCATGTAGGATAGTCCGAATTAGATCCCGGCCCGTTCCTCTAACTTTTCGAATTCATGTGCGGATCAGAATTTGATTATCACTTGCGTTAACGGTGAAGAAAAACATCGCGAGGAAACCTGCACACCTGAGAGGGCTCTATAAAGTTCTCGATGGTGCGTGTAGTCTGCCAACCCGCACCAGACCATGGTGGACTAAGGCCTAAACCCTTCTCATTCTGAGAAGAGGCCCGTGCCCAGGAGTGGGACAGTAATGGGCGGCTTATGTTGTTTTTATTTTCAGACTGTGGACATATCCACAGCAAGTCGACTTCTGCAAGTTTTACGAGCTAAGCAAGCACTTGCTGCAATAATTGCTTCGTTGGTCTAGTGGTGGCAAGCGCGACTGCTGATCCTGGGTTCGATCCTCAGGTCGGGCAGTGTTATTGGGTTTTTCCGTGTGGAATTCCTCAGTAGCAGCCCGGAGTTTGGATTTGTGCCCTGTTGATGGCAATAGGCTCGTCCCCTATTACATGGGGACATAACGGCGAAATGAGGGTGTTACTAAACACCTCTGCCCAACCCTTCGGGGAATACAGGCGTGATGGTATGTTATGTTTATGTTAACTTCTGCTTCTGGCTACCCGTAATGACTTTTTTGAATATTAGGTCCCCACCTATGAAATTGGCGTTTTTTTCTCACAAATAGAGAACCTCGTCACTTCTATGATTTAAAATATTCATCAATTGCTTGATATTATATCGAATAATGACCATCATAGACAACTACCAATAGTAAAAAAACCGTCTTATAGTTTTCTAAACATAAAAAATACCTTAAAAATGACTCCCCTTTTTGTTAGCAGAAATGACCACTATTTTTGTTTTAACTTAGCCAAAACTTATTTTTGTCGCATAATCTAAGTGGCATACGTTATCTTAGTTTTTAAACATTAGTGCATAAAAATTTTAAAACATTAGTGTTCATAGTTGTTAAATAAATTAAGAAAATGTTAGTATGAAAAATGCAACTTCTTTAAAATTCTCCATACAAAACGCTGATTTCATAGGTGAGGACCTAATATTAAAATCAAATATCATAATATTTTCTTTGTTTCCAGTGTACCTGTCGAGCGTGGTAGAAGATCTGGGCAGCAGTATCACTCCTACCTTGAGGAGTTTGGAGAAGTCCCTGCGAGCAGCCACGCCCAGCCAGCCAGCTGAATGACGAGGCCGTACCCCTAACTATTAAATCTACCCAAATTCCGCGCAGATTAGTTTTCCTGCGAGGGGTTTTAATATTAGATACGAATATAATAAAAATGTATTATTTTAGAATAATAATATCACTTTAAGTAAGAAATAAATGTGAGAAAATTAGCAAATAACAAATAAACAAATTATTATAAAACGTATTATAAATACATACATTCACGCCTTTTTCCCATGGGGGTAGGCAGAAACTATAGAACGCCACATGCTACGACTCTTACATACCCCTTTCGCTTCACATTCATACATCTTGTCATACACGCACGCCGGTTGAGAGTACTACACACCTGACCTTTGTGAAGAACATCACCAATAACATCGAAGTATGTCCTTCTAGGACGTCCTCTACCGGCGTTCCCATTAACATCCGCCTTATAAATTTCCGTATTATAAATACTATGGAATTAATAAAAGCAAATAATATATGAATTATATAGTTTTATTTATTACTAGCTGTGTCCTCACGGCTCCGCCCGTAGCCTATGTTACTCAGTAATAATGTAGCTTTCTAACGGTAAAAGATTTTTTGAAATCGGTCCAGTATTTTTTAAGTTTATTCGTTACATACAAAAATCCAAAAATACAAATCTTTCCTCTTTATAATATTAAGTAGGTATAGATAATAATACAAGGTGTAAAAAGACCCTTCACGAAGCCGTCAACCATGCATTCAGTACATCAAACTAAGTAACCCTACGCAAAAATTGTCGCTGGGAAACTACTTTTTTTTTGGGTGAAAAATATCGTTTTTCGTTAAAACTCAATGAAACGCACACAAAACATTGTGCTGATGGATGCAATCAATAGTAAACGTGTAATGTATTTCAAGTACATTTGCAACCTTCAAAATTAGTAGGTATTTAAAAAAAAAGTTGTGAAAAAGATGGAACTTTGACCTCCAATATCAGTAACTAGAAGGTTCCCAGGCATAGTCCAGAACAAAAAAATTATCGCAATGACGTGGAGAATAAGTGCCTTTCGGCTTCGTTAAGGGTCTTTTTACGCCGTTTATACTATGGAATTAATAAAAGCAAATAATATATGCATTAAATCGTTTTATTTATTATAATATTATGATTGCAGTACGTGCAGCATCAGAATTTGAGGATTGAAAGTTGATATTATTGTAATGTTGTATTGTCATGGGAATTGAATTTGTGTGCGAAGTTTCAGGAGAATCGGTTAAGCGGAAGTGGGTGAAAAATCTGTCGTGAGATTTGAAACAAACAAATATACAGTCTACGACAGGTCGAAATGGCAATTTTCTAGTCACTTTCAATACACAACTACTATGCAAGCCAACTAAGAATAGGATCGCGCTTGTTGCCAACTTCACACGATAGCTGGCAAATTAGTACCGCAAGCAAAAAAACTGTGATAAAAAATTGTTAGATTTTTTACTTATACAAGGTTAGTCTGAAAGGGGGTACTAAGCCGAAAGGGTGTTAAAGTACCCATAATAAGGGATAACTTTTGTTCTACAACTTTACCCAAAACTCGATAGTTTAAGAGAAATAGCTTTTCAAAGATTTCTTTAAAAAAATGCTAAAATCTATCTGTCCATAGCTATGATCAGCTGTTTTTACAATTTAGGTCATATTTGGGGTCACGGATTCAAAAAAATATTTTCTGAATTCATAACTAAAGCAGGTATGTTTTTTTTTTGAAAAAACAAATATTTTTTTGCATGCAAATAAAAATTATCGAATTTTGAAATTTTAACACTTGCTTTACAATAGTCATCAGTGATACTTTAGGTGGCCCGCGGCTTAGTACCCCCTTTCCGACTAACCTTGTAGATTTCATTATTATGTATTTATATTTATTTTTTATAAAATCTTATTTCTTGAATTCCATAAATAAATGATTTTGGATGCATTAATACTATTTGGAAATAGTATTCATTAAAAAAATGAACCAATATACAGGATGTAAGTAGGCCCGGATTGACCATACGGGCAAATGCCCGATGGGCCGGTCACACAGTCGGAGAAATCGAAATAGTGAGGGGAACGTCAAAAAAAAGGTCGTCCAACTATCGCCTATCGCTTGAAAAAGAAGCCGCAAATTGTTTGTGTTTATAAATGCACCTAAGATACAGGAGAAAGAGTGAGTCTAAAAAAAAATACGTCGTCCGTCTAATCGCTTGGGCCGACCGTCTCTCAAATGCCCGGGCCGATTTCAGGTCCCAGTTCGGCCCTGGATGTAAGGGTAAACACCGTTATCACTCAAACCATGGGTAGGTAACTTAAAAATAAAAATACATGCCCGTTAAAAAAAAAAGTCCGTAGTTTTTTTTAAAAATATTTTGGAATGTTTCTGTCCGAAACCTTTTGTTCTTAAAAAAATATTAAAAAAAGGTTGCTATTTTTCATTGATTTTACGTTCTATAAATGAAACCAAACCACTGGTTTCAAGGATAACTGTGTTTACCCTAACAACCTGTATATAGTTAACTTCACAATATATCGCCATAATAATAATATAATTACTGTGTAATTAATTTGGCGTAAAATTGATTAGAAATACCAAAAAAGTGAACAAAAATAATTAAACTGAATATAATTTCTTTAATTACTTTTTTGCACACCTTACGCTTTGGTAATGAAGTTCACGAGTATTGCGGAACAAAATGGCGTCTTGACAGTACCTACTATTCTTATTTGGCTCGCATAGTACCTACAAGCAACAACGTGAGCGTGATCGAAATCGATAAACGCGGTCGATGCGAACTCGTGGAGCGCTAAGGCTGGACATCCACCATAGCTGTGCGAGGAAAATGTGCGGTGCGAAAATGTGTAGCGAGGATGTGAAACGGTGTGACCCTATCCACCAAAGCTGTGCGAGGAATGGGTAATGTGTACAAATGAGCGGTGTGAGGATAGGTAGCGGAATCTTTTCTGACTGGTAGAGGCATATTTTCAAATCCTTGCACACATTCCTCGTAACACATTCCTCGCAACACATCCCTCGCTCGTATTTCTCGCTTGTTTTGTATGAACAAAAACCTCGCTCCGCTAAGCCCATATCCACCAGAGCTGCGCAGAGCGAGGCTAGGTAAATGAAGTGATTCTATTGGTGCTTACAAAACACATTCCTCGCTACGCAGCTTAGCACAGCTTTGGAGGAGGCTCAGCCTAACACTAAGATGGCGCGGACGCTGTGCTGGTGTGCAGCCTCACACCTCGATTGCCATGTCGACCTGTCGCGGGCTGTACGAAGTAAAGCCTAGAACCATTTAAAAACTGAAAAGCATTATAGAATGCCGATTTAACACTTGCTACTCCCCGTATTATATTGGCTAATCTTAAGCAATCGTTAGTGAATGACCCATTCGCAAAAACATTAATCTTATACCTTTAAACGAGCAATTCTTGTATATACAACGTGTAACGGAAGGGGTATATACATATCAAGTGCACGGCTTCTTTGGATGATAACAAAATATACGGCAAGGGTTTTCAAATCCTATATCTACATGTTAGGAACATATGAGAAATTTTAATAAATGATACCAAGAAACCAAACATTTCAAATTGAAATTTACACATCACTAGCACTAAGTCAGCTGATCGGTGTCAGTAAACTATTTAATTTATTTTGAGCTGAAACTTTGCATAGAGATTCTATACCTGATATACTCTTCACCCCTTTTGGATAGATATACCCCTTCCGTTACACGTTGTATATAATCTGAATCTCGGAAACGGCTCCAACGATTTTCATGAAATTTAGTATGCAGGGGGTTTCGGGGGCGATAAATCGATCTAGCTAGGTTTCATTTTTAGAAAACGTCGTTTTATCCGTGTTTTCAGGCAATGAAAAACTGCTACAATATCATTAGAATATGAATGTAAATTTCGCCATCTTCAAGGTTATAATAGCTCAGGTGGGAAATAGGGCGGTCCCGAAACCAGAAAATCTCGCTTCGAATCCAGACGATTACTTTTTCCCTTTTTAATTTCAAGTTCCTTCTTTTTCTATTTCCCCTTTTTTTTCTTTCCAAAAAACACGATTTACCAAAAAAAAACCGAGCAAGGCTCGGTCATCCACGTACTGAAACATTAACTAACGTTTCCTTAAGAGTTCCCAGTATAGATACTTTACTACTATAGATTTTACTGGCCACTGTTAAGTAATCGTTAGTTAATGAACCATTAACTCGCATGAGTGCCAGTGGCGTAGCGTGGGTGTCGGCTGCCCGGAGCGGAAGAAAATTTTGCCGCCCTCTTATTTAGATATTTCAATTTAATTTACACTATACATTACATCATTAATTATAGAGAAGTTTTCGGCAAGAACAGTTTGCACATTTTGCATTGTACAGGGAGAACAACGGTTTGCATCGTTCTGCATAATTATAAACCAGGAATTTACTCCGTGATTTTACCATGTGAGAAGGTCCATACGTATACTCATCGCATTCGTTAATATTTATGATATGTTATTATTATTATTTAACTTAGTCGCGTTTGACTCTACGCTCTACTCTCTAGTCACTCCTGATGGTAAGCCCAGACAGGGTCTAAGGTGGAACACACGAATCCAAGTAGCAAAGATAAAGAGGGACTCGGACTCCCATATAGGTACCCCTCTGGCTCTCACAGTCGTACACACGACGGAACACAGGAAACTGCTTGGCGTTGAACTTTAATATTGTTGTTTACATCAGATTCCAAAATAATTAAGTTCGGGAATTTTAAATTAAAAAGTTTATCTAAGTTTTACAATCACGTTTTATTAACACAAAAAACGCACACACCACAACATAAGTAATGAAAAATTCCGTGCTCCTTTCAATCGGTCCGAATTTGTAGTTGCGATAAAAATATAAAATGGTTCAAATACATACATACATACATAAACTCACGCCTTTTTCCCATGGGGGTAGGCAGGAACTATAGAACGCCACATGCTACGACCCTTACATACCCCTTTCGCTTCATCCACATTCATACATCTTGTCATACACGCACGCCGGTTGAGAGTACTACGCACCTGACCTTTGTGAAGAACATCACCAATAACATCGATGTATGTCCTTCTAGGACGTCCTCTACCGAAGTTTCCATTGACATCCGCCTTATAAATTCCTTTTGTTAATCGCCGTTCACTCATTCTCTCAACATGACCAAACCACCTAAGCATACTCCTTTCAATTTTTGTCACTACATCATCTTTTAAACCGCAACTTTGTCTAATCTCTTCATTTCTCAATCTATCATTCAAAGTTACACCGCACATACGCAAGGAACGCATTTCTACGGCATTTATTCTACTTTCATGCCTTCTCTTTTCAGCAAGAATAGTCATCATTATTTTGCATTTATGGTTCAAATATTTACAAAATATTTTTATTATTTATTGTTAAACATTGCCGCCCCCTAAAAAGTGCCGCCCGGGGCGGGCCGCCCCTGCCGCCCCCTCAACGCTACTCCACTGATGAGTGCGGCTGTTAAACCTTAACCTTCGTCTTCCCTAAGGCGGAGGGTATCCATTGATTTAACCATGAGAAAGGAAAAAAAGAGGATGTGTGTTCTAAGCAAGGAGAAATTAAACTCAAATCTTAGTTCATATACCCACATTTTATTAAATTATAGTCCAACACATTTCACTACTGCGCTCATTATTGTCTTAATAGCTTGGACATTACACTTGGCTGATTGGCCAAATTTTTATATTGTCATGTTATATGCCAAGATGCTAAAACATTGGTTATTTAATGAAGTTAATACGTTATTAACGAGTTCAAATTTAAGAAAGTTTTGGACAAGTTGTGATATTTTGTTTTATTCTGATATGTAAATATAGTTGATATAATTTTCACTATAAAATGTTACTATACCTACTGGAATGAAAAAAGGCCAAGTTCTTAAATTGTAACTCGTAAGTTCATGAATTTAAATTGATTAGTTATTCTAATAACCAAGTCTAGCCAAGTTGATAAAATGTAGAATGAAGTAGAGCCAAGTTCGGCCAAGTTTCAATAAACACAAGCGCAGTAAGTTACATATAAATATAAACTTATATACTAAGTTAAAGATTTAGACATTCAGGGCAGGACTAGATATGTTATACCTAAATAACACATTTCAAAAATAACAACATACAAATAAACATTTATAAAAATAACATAACACATTTATATATAACATAACTTATTAATAAACAATATCTTCATACATAAAAAATATTGTTTAAAAACAGTAAAATCGACAGTAATGCTGCTCTAAACAAGAATATATTTAAATGATATACCTACCTACCTGTCTTTGGCATTGTTTAATAAACATTAATAATATTAGGTATTTAATAAAAAATATCACAGAATCTACATCTAAATAATGTGATAAAAACTGACCCCTATCTATAATACATGCAAAAAGATTGAGTATTTTTAGAATAATTATTAATATAATAAATAATATATAATAACTTAGCACTCGTCTAACGAATATTATATAATATAGATTTGAAGTACTTATTATATTCTTACAAGTTATTTTAAATATCTAAAAGCATAAAATATCACTAATCTATCACATTTAAGGATTATAAATATTGGCGAAATAGCGATTAGATTTCACTTTCTAAAATGACCGGGTAATGTACGAAGTGTGAATACTTCGCATAACAAAATGTAAAACGCGAAGGAATTAGACGTACTTACTACCTAATTATTTTTCTTTTCAATGTTTGAATTATTATAACATGTAAAGCAGCGAATTTTATAATGTATATAAACATTTGGCATCCTATAAATTCGCTTTAAACATTACCTACTATCTAAATATAAAGATTTAATCCTAAGTTACACTACACCTAATGCGAGAAATATCTGGTTATATCGCGAAATACCGCACTTCGTATATCACCCGGGTAATGTATAATTATTATATAATGTATATTAAATGTTATATAAATATATTGTATGTTATTTTACAATGTTTTCGAATTATTACTACGATACACTTTCAGCTCGTGGCCCTTGTACTAACAATTAGTTATTTTGTTAAAATTAATATATTAAAAAGTTATTTTTCAAAGTTATGTTGTAAAAAATACCTAATGTGTATGAGAAAGTTATAAATACTTGAAAATACTTCTATTGAATAATCTCATTAAAAATGTATACATTTTATTAAATTTCATTAACTTTTTATGTTATTGTTGGTGAAATAATATCTTCTATTACAGAACAACTTTAAAAATAACAATATTATTTAACAACACTTTTACTCTCAGTAAATATTAAAAACAGATAAACACTATTTATTTTAAACATTTAACACAATGTAGTTTACTTGTCAGTTTATTTTTATATGACAAATGATTAAAAATACACAATTCTGTTATAGGACCCAAACCCAGCTATTGCAAATGTTAAGAAAAAGGCGTCAAATATGAATGATTGCAATACTACCTTACGTCAATGATAACACTACATGCCTACATAAGATAACTACATTAAACTACAGATAACTTTTCTACTATTATTATATAATTAATGAATATGAAACTGGAGTTTTTATTTGGCGAATACTATGACATATTATTATTTATATATAATAAATATTAAGATATATAAATATAACTATGTATACATAATATTTTATTTAAATATACATAATACCTATTATAATGCTTAAGTTGTAGCATAAATGAATGATGAACAGCTTATAACCCACATTATATAAATATAAAAATGGATATTGTATCATATTTATATAAGTGAATATATTGAATATCTACATTTATTTTACGATCTAAACTGGAAGATTATGTGATTATATATTTCAGTATTGTTTTAAACATTTTAAATGTATATAACGAAGTTATAAGGACATAATAAAAACTACAAAATGTTACCATGTATGATATTATTATTAATTTATAATGTAAATGAATTTTCAGCTACTGTTAATATTAAATGATGCTATATTTTTTTTAATTGATAAAGATATTAAATGGATATTTTTCCGCCATTTTTTAACGAACAAACTATGCAGCCATACACATTTTGCTTTTAACGTGTCTCCATCGAAATAAAAGTAACTTTTATTAGGAAATTAAACCACACACACAGTTACCTTAATAGGTAACAAGAGGACATGATGGCATATCTTCTAATAAATTAAAGATTAAAAATAATAAGTTATTTTTAAAAAACAATCGTAAAAATATGATGTAGGAAGTTAATTTTACACAAGACACGTAACTCGCACCTTTTTGAATATAATATAAAATAACTTCAGACAAAATATGACATTGAAGATTATATCTTCCTCCTAGCCTTTTCTCAATATCTTGTGGTCAGCTTTCAGTCTAACCAGATGCGGCTGAATAGCAGTATTTTACACGGAGCAACTGCCATCAGACCTCCGCAACCCAGTTACTGGACAATGCCGATATCCTAAGGTTAGAGCGGTTGTCAGACTTTTAGGCTTCTGACTACCCGTAACGACTGTCATAGGTATTCTTGACACCCGGGACCGAGACGGTTTAACGTGCTCTCTGAGGCACGGAGTGGACTCGATGTGTAACAAAAGATCCATGGACTGACCGCGGCAAAAACCTCGTAAATCGTATGACCGGCGCGGTTGGTTAAAATAAGTGAAATATATAAATAAATTACCTAATAAGAATATATACTGGCCTGCAAAAATAAGTATCACACTTTTAAAATTGCAATAACTTTTTAAGTACACAAGATATATTTTCGAAGCAAAAAGGACTCAAAAAAGAGTTTAACTTTGTTACTATAGTTTCAAAGAAAGCTGATAAAAATTGCTATAACACGTTTTTTATTTTAAATCTCTAACTTCTATAGTTTAGAAAAAAATTAAATTTTAAAAGTGTGATACTTATTTTTGCAGGCCAGTGTAGTAATCGTTTTTTAAAGGAAGACACAAATGGAGAAATATGTCCATTCAATTCAAGAATATGATTAAGACATGGAATATTTTAGACTACCTATTTCTACTTCTAAAAACAGATGATACTATATTTTTATCAACTTTTACTAAGCATGTAGAATTAGAAAATGTTGGAATAGATATTATAAATTGTCTTAGAAATTTTGATGAGTGAATAATATTTTATCGAGTTATTTAATATTATGATAAATTATTGCTAATACTGTCAATTAGATAATAATGTAAAATGTTACTGTGGCTATTACAATAATCAAAATAGGTATTTTGACGCTAAATTCATGTCAAATATTATATTACCAATTTTTATCACAAGAAAAATAAAAATGATTTAAAATCATATCGATAGCATTACTAAAAGAGTAAAACTTAAATGTAAATGAATATTAATTTAAAATAACATTTTACATTATTATTTTGACATGTTATTATAGAACATATTTACAACCATTCATATTCGCAATATCCACTTGAAAAATAAAAATAACACTATTGATACACAAATGTCTTAAATAACTTTATTGTTTAATATGTTATAATATACTTCGTTTCAATAAAGTTTGTAAAATCGAAGCAAAACATTTATTTATCTATATATTATATAATTATTTTTAATATATTTCGGGTTTTTTGAATAACCGGCTAATGCGGGAAATGCGTAATTTAGTTATTTGTTAATTGCGTACAAAATTAAACATACGTCTGTACATTTAGTATTATTAATACAAATTCAATTCAGTTCTATACAAGTAAATTATATTTTTGGGTTATTATATTATTGTAAAAAAAACATTTTTTATCACGTTTATTCGTCGTAGTACACAACTGTTCATATTAACCGGTCGTTCTCAAAACGGAAGCAATTTATTTACATATAAAATATTTTAAGAATATTATTGTGATAAATATTGTCATTACAATCATTATTGCATTATTTACAAGAGTTATTAAGCTCGTATTAAAAATAATAAAAATAACTACTTTCCTTTGGTCCATCACCCAATAAAATAAATTTATCGAAATGTCTTCAGCATTTTTTCTTATTTTCAAAATAATTTATTGTCAAAGAATATTTGGAAACTTATAAAGGCAATATTTGACGTTCTTTTTGATAACGTGAAACCATTGATTGTCATTACTTTCACAAAAGGCCTGGCATTGTCAACATTGCTTCAATGTCGGCTGATAGAAAGTTTTTCTTATCTCTGATACATTTTTACGCGAAATATCATGCCCAACACAAAATGTATATATTATTATTGTCTACATTGTGTATACATATTTTATATAAAAAATTTACAATGAAAAAATATTGTCAAAGTCACCATTGCAAAATTAAATATTTATATATCATTAGTTTATATATTCGAAAGCTTTTTATAATATATATATTTTGAAAGCCGATACTATATTTGTATATATTTAATTGGCTTGCGGCTAGAAGAAGGGTTGACGTTTATTTAACAGAATCTTAACGTTGACATCCAACTGTTATTAAAAACAGCTGTTTGGTGAAAATGCTCAAATTGAGGCGTTTTCTTACTTCACCTTCTAGCCACAATAGAAATTTCATGTATCAAAATTAAATAAAAAATGAATTACATACATATTCAGCGACATATCTGGTATTATTTGCTCGGATTTTTACTACAAAAGTTTTACCAAATAGCTAAAAAACGGCTTTACTATAAAATTAAAATAGGTACTTTGCGTTTTTACAACTCAGTTTTTTCGTAATTACCTTTTAATTATGTATAATTATAAATACATTGTTGAGTATACATCCATAAATATTTATTGAATATGTATCCACTTAGCTAAAATGTACACCCTGGTCTAATCGGCAATATACATAATTCTACTACAATTTTTTTATACGAAGTTGTAAAAAATTTGCATTCAGCTCCAAACAATATTAAACATTATTTTCATTAGCTTTTTTATTGTCTCTTGGTCTGAGTTGTCTATTAGATATTTATTAAAAAAAATAGTTCATTAACTGTCTTTTGAGAACCTCGTTCGTTCGTTCATCATGGTCTCAATTTAAAATTGAATGATAATTTAAATTTAAAAATAGAACAGTGGTTGTTATTCTTCAATTGTTGCCACTTTTTTTTTTACTACCTCGTATATTTTTTATGTGTATACACTATACATATAAGCTTTTAGTATACACACACACACACACACACATGTAATATTTGACAGGTCACAGAGCAAAAATTGGTCAGAAGAGTACAGAGAGATATCTAAATACATTGTATATGGATAGACGTAAATATAATCTAATATAATTATGTATATAAGATATGATTTAAATATACATTTTTTGGGCAATAATCTACAGTATACATATAAATATTTTTACCTTATTGGTCTTTATATATGACTCCAAAGACGTCTTAAGCAAACCCCATTTTAAAAAATAACTCCCGAATTTTCAAATTCAAAATGGCGGGCATCATTGGCGGGAACAAGATGGCGAGTTTATTCTTCTTCTTCGTTTTGGTAGCTCACGTAACGGACTGATGATTTGTCGCTTATTATTAGGCTCTGGAAATAAAAATAGAAAAATAATTTAATTTTTGATGTGAAACATCTAACGCGGCGGTACGGATGTGAGGGCGGCTGTTGCGTGGCGACGCTCGCGATGGCAGACCTTCGTAATTCGTCGGCTCTCTTCGGTTTGATACGGTCAGTTTTTTTTTACAAAATGAGTCCCGCGACGCCTTCTTTATTTATTATTTATTAAAAAAAGAGTTATTCCTTTTGTTAAACGCCGTTCACTCATTCTCTCAACATGACCAAACCACCTAAGCATCACCGATGTTATTGGTGATGTACTTCACAAAGGACAGGTGCGTAGTACTCTCAACCGGCGTGCGTGTATGACAAGACTGATGTATGAATGTGGATGCAGCGAAAGGAGTATGTGAGGGTCGTAGCATGTGGCGTTCAAGGTGCATACCTTTTTCTCATCCGTAGCCGGTGGAGACCTGAGGAACAGGAGACAAGGAGCGTAGGCGAAGTTTAGAACAGCTATGATGACCAGCATCCATTCGAAGCCGATGCTGTTCATTAGAGCGCCGGAGAGTGCCGGTCCTGGAAGTCCAAGTTAGAGAGATGTTATTATCATCCTAGCCTTATCATAAGTACTTACAAAGAAGGATTGATTTGATTTTTTTTCAGTAAATAAATCTGTTATAGACACTTTTTCAAGTCAATGTAATCTTTTTCTGAGTCGGGACTCGGGTTTTTTTTATGTAAGTATTTAAAATAAATATTTTTTGTGTCAAATATTTGAAATCATGTCAGAGACATTCCCTTTGCTACAAATACATAAGTAGAAAAAAAAACTCATATGACAGTATGGCGGGTGATAGTCGCCATTTTGTATTTCTTGACACTCGACATATCTGTCACTCTCGGGATTCCAGACGAATCTAATGACACCTCTTTTTTTAAAATCCATCTAGCCGTTGAGATGCTATGAGGGTACAAAGAATCCCACATACATACCATACTTGCGAAAACTGAATGTATTCGGGGCCTGAAGTGAAGCTCCCCCCTCTCCTCACACGCCCGAAAATGTAGTGCTGTCCTTGTCGTCTAAGACCACTAGCGCATTCACACACGCATTTCTCAGCTCTGAATTCAGTTCGAGGGTTATAGAGAGATACCTACGCGCAAAAAACATAACCCTGCCTTTGCTGATCGTCGGGTATAGGGTCACCAGATGAAAAAATCAAAAGTCCGGAAAAAGGCCTGATTTCCATTGAAAAATCCTGAGATTTTTTACAGTTTGAGAATTTTGCTCTCAAACATACTCAATAATTTAAAAGAGACGTAATATTATCGTTTTTATAGAGTGCGGCAGCGGTACCCCCCTTATTTATTAAAGAGATCTTTAAAATGTAAGCTGTATTTTATTGAAAATTCTAAACCGCTGACCCCCCCCCCTAAGACAATATGGTAACCCTGGTCGGGTAAAAGTACCAGGCGAACATAACTTACCAACAGCGTATCCTAGACAGAAGGCCGTATCTCCAATAGCGTACACAGAGCCATACACAGCTGCATGCCGGATATCCACGAGGAAACCAAGTTCAGGCATCATGGAGGAATCCACCATGCCGATAGCAAAGCCTAGCCCAGCGTTGGGAATGATCAGGTGCTCCAGTTTGCGCGCCATGGGGATCTATGGGCGCATAATAACAAGATATCATTATTAACAAGCATATCATTTTAGGACTCAGTGCATAATATCAGCACTGGGTCACCCGCGCGACCGCGCAACGAGTATTCCCAAGGAGGGTTGATGTCAGGCAGACGACCGGTGATAAAACAATAAGCCAAAACCTCTAACAACATGGATTTATGAAATACATGTTGTGCCGACCCCACCTAGTGTGAGATAAGGGTAGGAAGATGATGATGGCAAAAAGTCTCATAAAAATTGTTTAACATAACATAAGCAGTCAACTGTCCCACTGCTGGACACGGGCCTCTTCTCAGAATGAGAAGGGTTTAGGCATTAGTCCACCACGCTGGCCTGGTGCGGGTTGGCAGACTACACACACCATCGAGAACTCTATGGAGCCCTCTCAGGTGTGCAGGTTTCCTCACGAAGCAAAAGCAGTTTGTAGTATACAGGGTGTAAACGAAAACATGTAATTCCTTCAAACCTCGTGATGTACTGCTGACATAGACTAACATTGCACGGGATACTTTTAGATTCAATAAAAAAAAATACATGAAGTAAATATTTTGTTTTTAACGTGAAGCATTTTAGAGCCCCGAGTTAAATGACCGCGCGGCGAGCGATAGCCGCGAAATTGTTTCGGGGCGCTAAAATGCCTCACGTTAAGAAAACATGTTTACTTCTTGTAATTTTTTTATTGAATCCAAAAGTTTCCCTTGCATGGTTAATCTATGTCAGCAGTACATCACGAGGTTTGAAGGAATTACGTGATTTTGTTTACACCCTGTATGTTGACGACACTTAAGTACGTCCGGCCCACCCTGTGCAGTCAGCTCCACTACCAACCTTACTGACTGGGATTACCCAGTTTACACTACAGCATGAGCTGTTCTCATATAATGATGAGAATTGACGGCCTTACCAGAATGAGGCAGACACCAATGATGACCAGTCCGGAGCAAGCTGCCAGCCAGCGACCCATCTTGTGGCCGAGAGGGCCGAACAGATTTGTACCTAGAAATAAAAATATTTATTCAGTATGATCAAAGAGACGCTCACGGTGCTATATTAGTTTACGATATGTCAGAACCAAAGTCCCTAGCAAAACTGAATGAGTGGGTCGAGGAACTTCAAGTATACTCTACCAAGAAGAACATAGACTGCTTAGTTGTTGGCAATAGGATTGACAAGCATATCGTTTTGGGACCTAGTGCATAATATTAGCCAGCACATTGGGTCACCCGCGCAGCGCAATGAGTATTCCCAAGGAGGGTTGTTGTCAGGCAGGCGGCCGGTCATAAAACAATATGCCAAAACCTCTAACAACGCAGGAAGAAGAAGAAGAAGAAGAAGATTCAGTATGATCAACTTGTAGAGGTGTGAAAGTGTCTACAGTGCAGCCGCCAAGAGAATGCGTTCCTGACAGATCGTGCTTCTTCCTAGCCTTTTTCCAACTACGTTGGAGTTAGCTTCCAGTCTAACTAGATGCGGCTGAATACCAGTATGTTACACGGAGCGACTGCCATCAGATCTCTGCAACCCAGTAACTGGGCAATGCCAATATTCTAACAGCTAAAACTGTTTACAGGACCCGTTTTAGCGGATCCGTTTTTATTTAGGTGATGGCGCTTGTAGCTGTACGAGCGAGCTCACATGTACACGACAGTATTCTGAATCCAGTAAACAATACTGGATCCGTTATTTTTATCGTATCCTGCCTGCCAGATGCGACGCAGCTGCCATTTGTTTAACTGATCCGTCGGTACAGATGTGAACAACACATCCAGTACCGACGGATTCGCCGTGTGAACGCACGGTAAGGTTAGACCGGTTGTCAGACTTTCGGGCTTCTGACTACCCGTAACGACTGTCATAGGTATTCGTATGACATCCGGGATCGACTGTTAAACGTGTTCTCCGAGGCACGGAGGGGCCTCGATGTGTACCGAACGGTCAGCCATCCCACGAGCCCCATTAGCCGCGAGCCCCATTAACCACGAGTCCCCTAGGTAACCGTGTATTAGAATGGCATAAAGTCTTACCAATCAAATAGCAGATGCTAGCTGGTAGAAAGGCAACTCCTTGCTGCCAGCGACGAGCCTCCATGGTATCCGCCATCCAGAGCGGCAGACTTGGCTCCAACATTGCTATGCCCACGTTCGCGAAGGTTATGGCTCCTGGAAGTAATAAATATGTGAGTTAGACGCCCAACCGTTGCAAAGTCTAGTGGTGGCTAACCCGACTGCTGATAGTCCTGGGTTCGATCCCCAGTTCGAGCAAAGTGTTATTGAGTTTTTCCGTGTGCAATCTTCAGTAGGAGCCCGGAGTTTAGATTTGTGCCCGGTTGATAGTAGGCTCGCCCCCTATTACATGGGACTTAAACATAACGGCGAAATGAGGGTGTTTCTATACACTTCTGCCTAACCCTTTGGGGAATACAGTTGTGATTTTATGTTATGTTGGACGCCAGAAGACATTGCAAATCTGGTTTTCGAGATTCATACATCATGGCGTCAACTGCGTGACCTATGTGAGCTTCGGGTCATATGAGTCGTTTTGATGAGTCCAATAGATTGCACGTGGTGTTCAGGGTCTGATGATGGAGCTAGGGATAGTGGAACTCTTCAGCGGCTACTAGTAAACTCCTCAAGTTTGGCAGTCGTCGCCATATTGGTTTTATTTGACGCGCATTATAACTGAACATGGTTTAAGAATAACAGCCTTACTAACCTGCAGCAATGAGGATGTAAGGGTCGCAGACGAGAGCTTTAAGAGAAGGTGGATCTGACTCCTGACGGACTACTCCTGGCTGCAAGATCATCAGCTGTAGTACTGGAGAACAAAAAATACGGTTACGAGTGCAAACGTTTTTTTTTTAAGGAAATCTCTGCCCTATATTAGGATTTCTCCTGTATCGTGGGTGCGCTTACAGACACAAATCTTCACATGCACAAACATTTTTTAAGTCAAAGTCAAAGTCAAAGTTTTTTATTTCAAATAGACCAGATTTCAGGCACTTTTAAAACGTCACGACTAGGTGCACGGTTCCAAAAGGTAGGTTCTATGGAGAAGAGCCGGCAAGAAACTCCATGAATACTCTTTTTAAAATAGTAGTTCATTACAATTCCATTACAGTAGTGTGAGAAATAGAATGAGAATAATGCAGGTTAATGTAACAAATAAACTCACATAAGAGTAACAAATAGAAAAATATGCCTTCTATGATTGCCATAGCAGTTAAGAGCTGACCAGTCCCGACAGACGGCACCCGTTCACGAGCATGACGTGCACATCCGCATCGGTCAGCTCAACCATATTATAGGGAACTCAACGACCGGATAAACAACGCCACCATCAGCAAGACATTTAAGTGAGCATGACAGACTCATATTACCAGACAATAGGCAGTAATATGATATGATTATAAGCGTATCACTAATAGCTGCATGATGCTCATACTTTACAGTTTGGAATGAAGTATTGTAAAGCGATATTATTAAAATAATAACTATAATACAAAAACCTATTTTGCCAGTCCAGATAATAGTCCAGATAAAGTCCAGACATTGTAGTATACAAACTATGCGAGTGAAACGATGTAGGGCAACGTTTGGAATGGTCTTTTGAGGAAAGTGCCATAGCAGTTTCGAGTTGACCTGTCCTAACTGACGGTACATCTGCTTCAATCATCGCGGAGCTCAAACCTTATTTTAGGGAGCTCAACAACCCGACCGCTGCACGACGCTATCAATCAGCTGGACATTTGTGTGGGTCACAAAAAAAAAACTCAAGAACCGCCAGACGTTTACAATATTCGTGTATATAGCTACCCTACATGGTACTCACATTTACAATTTATTAAAAATGTAATGTAAAAAATGAGGTGATGGTAAAATAATAATAATCATTGAAAAAAATAATTATTTAATTAAGTTGAAGTATTGAGTAAGATAATTATTTAATTAAGTTGAAGTATTGAATTAATTAATTAAGTTGAAGTATTAAAATTAAAGTGCAGACTATTAATTTTAAAGCTAGACCCTTGTAAAGTGGGAAAGGTTTATGACTACCTGTGCCCGCGACTTCGTCTGCGTAGCCGTCAGATGGGTTTTTATTTTTTTGTGCGGAGCCCTAATTTGTGGCCGAAGTTCTAATAACATCTAAGCTTCTTATAACATCGGCTATCTGCCAGTGAAAGTTCCATCAAAATCGGTCCAGCCGTTTCGGAGAATGGCCGGAACAAACATACAGACAAACAAAAATTGATTTTTTGTTATACGTACCGTATATTACTTTCATATGCATTTAGTTAATAGCTGTTATTTTGACAGTATAAACAGACACTTAAATTTCATTTATTTGTATTGATAACTTTCTTTTTTATTTGAAATGGGTTTGCTCTTGACTCTAGTCTAGGTCAGAGGTGACAGAGACAAAGTCTACGATGGAGTGAGCTCACCCAGAAGAAGCCTGTTAACTCTAACTTTGAATAGATTCAGGTTGTATGCGTTCGGGAACACAGACGCAGGTAGTGAGTTCCACTAGCAGGTAGTGAGTAACTCTTACATAATTACGGTAATTTTTTTTGCATGTGAGATTTGTGTTCTATAAGCAAATGCACAAAAACGATATAAAAAAATAAAACGTAACACGCCTTTCCGTGTATGGGTATTAATAGTTATCTAACACTGACAGTAACAAGATTCTTCAGTCATTGTCCACAATAACCACAATAATTCATTTCCTACTGTTAATCTTGTGTGGGCGGCTATTCTGCGCATTGTCTGACATATGATACGAAATACAAGATAAATGAGTTTAAATAACTGGAACTCGTTGTGGTAGATACATAGAAAGAAATAAAGAAATTTATTTGGCACGAAAGCAGTCAGATACGCAGACAAGATTCATAAGAGGGAAAACAAAAATAAAAAAAAACATAATAAATTTTTTTAACAAAAATAAAACCGACTTCAAATTGTCTATCTCCGAGGTTCTTCGTCGGATCTTCACCAAATTTAAATGAGACCACTTCGAAAGAATACTCTTTCAAACAAAAAAAGAATCATTAAAATCGGTTCACAATTAGCAAAGATATCGCGGATCAAAAAGAAAAAAAAAATTCTAGTGCCTGACGCTGGTTTTCAACTGAACCCATTGTGACGTAACTGATGTAAACCAGTTCAAAATAGATAAATAACGTGCTTAAATAAATAAACAAATTTAAAAAATACTATTGACCTTTAATTACGGATGTCAGTCCGTGGTCATGCCCGTTCACTTCAACCAACATGTATGTGTATATGAGTAGTGCAATCTTTCTAAAGTTAAGCAATTTTGCCGCTCTGAAGTTTCGGATGGGTGGATAGCTCATTATTGACCCACAATAGTAGTGAATGCCTATTGGTGTGACCGTCGGACTGCCAAGTCATAGGTCTCGAGTTCCAACCCAAGGCACGCACCTCTGACTTTTCGGATTCATGTGCGTATTGTATAATTATCACTTGCTTAAAAATGGTGAAGGAAAACATCGTGAGGAAACCGCCATGCCTGAAATATATTTCTCGACGGCATGTGAGTCAGAGGCCTATGAGCGGCATAAACTCTGACACCAGGTTCGTCACTAACCACACGAAAAGAAGAAGAATAAGAAGGGTTTAGGCCTTAGTTCACTACGCTGGCCTGGTTCGCAGACTACACACACCATCAAGAAGTTTTTAAGCTTTCAGGTGTGCAAGTTTCGTCACGATGTTATCCTTCACCGTTAACGCAAGTGATAATCAAATTCTGATCGGCACATGAATTCGAAAAGGCAGGTGCGGGCCGCGGTCGTTCTTTGACCCTCCTGCATTGAAGGCAAGCGTTCTACCGGTAGGCTATCACTGCTTTGAAGCCTGTTTAGAAGCCTGGTATACTCACATCCATCTCCCAACGCCAAGGCCGACAGCATCAGGAATGGGGCCGTCTTCCCAACGAACTCGTACATCAGACCTCCGAACGGTGGACCGATTAGCACGCCCAAAGCAAGACCTCCAAGAGCGATGCCCATTGCGTTGCCTCGCTCCTATAGAAACAAAAAGAATTGGTGAGTTTCAGTAGGTCTAAAAACTTGATGTCAATGTTCTGTATCGCTCCTGTCCCGCTGTACCCCAAATACATAGATACGAATAAAGTTTTTAATTTAATTATATAACGTAACATACATACATACATACAGGCAGAAACTATAGAACGCCACATGCTACGACTCTTACATACCCCTTTCGCTTCATCCACATTCATACATCTTGTCATACACGCACGCCGGTTGAGAGTACTACGCACCTGACCTTTGTGAAGAACATCACCAATAACATCGATGTATGTCCTTCTAGGACGTCCTCTACCGGCGTTCCCATTAACATCCGCCTTATAAATTCCTTTTGTTAATCGCCGTTCACTCATTCTCTCAACATGGCCAAACCACCTAAGCATACTCCTTTAAATTTTTGTCACTACATCATCTTTTGAACCGCAACTTTGTCTAATCTCTTCATTTCTCAATCTATCATTCAAAGTTACACCGCACATACTTCGCAAGGAACGCATTTCCACGGCATTTATTCTACTTTCATGCCTCTTCTGCCACGATCAACATTCACTTCCATACATAAGCGTAACATAGCTATAATAAATAATATCATTGTTTGTGTCCATACCTTGTCATCAGGGTATCGTTCAGCCAGCATGCCCATGCCAGACACGGATGAGCACGAAGACCCAATACCTTGCAGCGCGCGCGCAATGAACAGCACTGAGTACGAACGACCGAAAGCAAATACTGGAAAGAGACAGAGCATTAGAGAGATGTCTTCAGCCCAGCGTTTACTTATGTTGTAGTCAGCTTCCAGTCAAACCAGAGGCTGCTGAATATCAGTATTGACACGGAGCAATTCCCTTCTGACCTTCCCTAGGAAGGGGAAACCAGTATGCAATTTACTGTTTCTGAGACATTTGGACTAATTGACTCAGAACTGAATCAGTCCCGAAGGTACTTAGGAAAATGTAGAATGAAGTAGGTGGCTTTTGGAAGAGGGGCTCGTGGCTGGTTTTGAGATGTTAAGCTGCGCTTATCACGGTCATTCCTTGGATGGGGACCGTTCATTACACTTCGAAAACCCTCCTCATTAAACAGCCGGTCCTGGGTGTCATATGAATACCTATGACAGTCGTCACGGGTAGTCAGAAGCCCGAAAGTCTGACAACCGGTCTTGCACAGTAACTGGGTTGCGGAGGTCTGGTGGCAGTCGCTCCGTGTAAAATACTGGTATTCAGCCGCATCTGGTTAGACTGGAAGCTGACCCCAACGCAGTTGGACAAAGGCTGGGCATAATAAACAAGAAGAAGTCAAAAAATCATGGGTGCGGTCACAGTTTTATGTCAGCTGTGATTACGAACTGACTGAAGACATTGCAGGTGTTGTGGGATAGATGTTTTGTCCAGTAGTGGACTATGGTGTAGAATATACTCACTCAAAGTAGATAGGAACATCAGAATGAAGCCAGTGAACATCGGAACGCTGTACCCGATTCTGAAACAAAAAATAGTCATCATCATCCTCCTGCCCTTATCCCAACTTATTTGGAGTCGGAGCAGTATATCTCATATCATACTGCACAAATGTTTCAGCTATATTTTATGACCAGCTGGCTATTTTTTTAAACAAAAAATCTTCTCCTTCTTCCTGCCCTTATCCCACACGAGGTGGGGTCGGCATAACATGTATTTCAATACCTCCCACGCAAAAAGTCGTAACACGTTTTTTTGGTAAAATGAGATTTTAGTACTACAGTTCATTATTATAGAAATACTACACATCCTTGAAAACAATATTTTCATATTTACATTAAATACCAAGATTCTTACCCGCTAATAGTCTTATCATGTTTAAATTCCCGCGCATATGGTCGTGCCAACAGTTGCGACGATTTACGTTGAACTATTGGACCGCGCACCGGCTAATCACGGCACAGTACCGACGTCGTAAGATGTAAACAGTACAAAATATTACTTTGGAGTTTGAAAATCTAAAAAAAATAAGAAACTGTGTGTGTTTTGTACTTTACTGTTTTGTTTTTATTAGATACTAGTACTATGAGTAATGTACGGTCATCAAAGATTTAAAATTAGCTTTTAATAACCAAAATGATTCGAACGTGAAAATAACAGCTAATGAACGTTGACAAAATGGTAAGTTTATTTCTTACTTTAATTTACTATCATGATTTGCATGTTTATCCTAATCGTGTTAGTAAATTGTTTTTAAGTATATAATGATTTTCATCACTATTTTCGTAAGTTAATAATTTGAAATACGTCCGACGCAAAACGTCGAAACATGAAAGTTGCCATTTTATGCGCAGTCGATATTATCGTATTTAAAAAATCTGTACGCAGCATAAAGTCTTATGTCTGACATACGACCTTATTCGTGCTGTATTCGTTGTGCTTTTTAATGGTATAAGGTCGTAACAAATAGATACGACTTTGCGACAACAAGAATAAGGTCGTAAGATTTTAATTTTGCCTATTTTTACGAAAATATGAGTTTTTAATTCAATTAAAAGGCCTCACTATCCCCTTTAACCTTCAATCATTGCTATATTCTAAAATGTATCCCACACTATCGTTTGCGGCTGATCAAGACAAAGATGAAGTTAAGAATCTCTCTCCTGAAAAATCACAAATTTGGACATACGATTTTCATAAATCCATGTTGTTAGAGGTTTTGGCTTATTGTTTTATGACCGGCCGCCTGCCTGACATCAACTCTCCTTGGGAATTGTAGTCTCCCGTTGTCAACGCTAGGATTATGCCGTATTTACCCACACCGCACTTACACTTCACAATTACACAATGTCAAAAAAATAGGTGAAAAATATTTTTTATAAAATATTTACTTAAATACTATTTTTTAAACAAAAAATAGTATCAATAAATATGTGTAAATATCTATTTTAGAAGACTTAGGGATGATTTCCACCAAACGGCTCGCATCGCATCGGATCGGAAAGGATACAAACGGTTGCGGCGACAGCCGATCGCGTCCGGTAGGATGTCGAATCATACGACCGGCTCCGTACCGTCGCTTGCGAACGTATTGGTTTCTGCGCCTAATTAAATAGTTTCATTGCTACCGTGTTGACAGGCGAACGGAGCCGATCGCGCGTCGCAGCATACTTTCGGCTACGATCGCGTGTCGCGGAAGACGCCCGTCAAGCTGCTGTGCGCGGCTTGGTAATATACAAGGTTAGTCGGAAATGGGGTACCTACTAAGCCGCGGGCCACCTAAAGTATCACTGATAACTATTTTAAAGCAAGTGTTAAAATGTTAAAATTCGATAATTTTTATTTGCACGCAAAAAGATTTATATTTTAGTTTTTTCAAAAAAAAATCATACCTGCCTTAGTTATGAATTCAGAAAATTAATTTTCTAATCTGTGACCCCAAATATGACCTAAATTGTAAATACAGCTGATCATAGCTATGGACAGATAGAATTTAGCATATTTTTTACGAAATCTTTGAAAAGCTATTTCTCTTAAACTATCGAGTTTTAGGGAAAGTTGTAGAACAAAAGTTATCCCTTATTATGGGTACTTTAACACCCTTTCGGCTTAGTACCCCTTTTCCGACTAACCTTGTATAGACTTTAAATACTGTGTACACGATTTAATATCGTTTAAATATTGTAAAATCCGTTCCGATCCGATGCGATGCGAGCCGTTTGGTGGAAATCTTCCTTTACATCACAACTTTTGTACAGACGATACAAGCAGTACTAACACGTAGGCAAAGAGCATGACTGTGGCGACTAGATGTCGGAGGAACGAGGTATGGTGTCCCTCCAACGAAAAGAGACGATCCTCCTACCAGGCAGGTCTTATACCTGGCGGCCTACTGCCCAACGGTTGATGTTGTGAAGTTGTATATCGGGTGTAAAAATACCCTTAACGAAGCCGAGAGCCACGTATTCTTCCCATCATTACGAAGATTTTTTGGTATTGGGCCATACCTGGGAACCGACTGGTTATGGAGACATTGAAGGTCAAAGTCACCATATTTTTGTACGTTTTTCACGAAAACTAAGTTTAAATGTTATTACTAAACATTCTTCTATACAAACATTATCAACATTTTTTGAAATGTAGGCACAGTCTGCTGCGCTCGCGCTTACATTGCGCGCTACAATTAAAAGCTGTTTTTTAATACCAAAAAATAAAATTCGTTTTTCAGCAATTATTTTTGCTGTATGTTACTTAGTTTGATGTACAGTATGCGTAGATTTCGGCTTCGTTAAGGCTATTTTTACACCCAGTATAATCTGCGTGTCGAATCTAATCACGATTCAGGATTCTGTGACGTCATCATTGAGAGTTGTAATGTAGTCTGCTAGACAATTGTCGTGCTGCGTAGTTCAAATGTGCAGTGATAGATGTCGCTACAAGGTCATCTTCCGTTTTCCTTATTCGTCTTCTCCCTGCCCTTATCGCACACTAGGTGGGGTCGGCACAACATGTATTTCATAAATCCATGTTGTTAGAGGTGTTGGCTTATTGTTTTATGACCGGCCGCCTGCCTGACATCAACCCTCCTTGGGAATACTGGTTGAGCGTTCGCGCGGATGACCTAATGTGCTTGCTGATATTATGCACTGAGTCCCAAAATGATATGCTTGTCAATCTTATAGCCGACAACTAAGTAGACTATGTTAAGACTATGTTCTTCTTGGTGGAGTATACTTGAAGTTCCTCAACCCACTCATTCAGTTTTGCTAGGGACTTTGGTTCTGACACATCGTAAATCGTATTCCTTAATCTCGCCCAAATAACTTACTTGTGCGTGAGAGGTCCAACGAACGGGTTAGCCAGCAGCTGAACCAGAGCTTTGCTGGCGAACATGATGCCAACGGCCACGGTCTCATGGATCAGCTCCTGATGTCTCTCCTCCTTCTCCGCTGTCAGGTTGACTGCAACAAATATTGTGAAGTAAGAAATGGAGTTTTAGATCGAAAGTGGTTCCTCGCATCTCGCATCAAACAAGGAGAAGAATTAACTTTCACGATTCCAAAAAAGTGGTCCTAAGATCCGGTTAGAAATTCCATGAAATAAGCCTTTTTCCAACTATGAGCTCTGCCTCATTAGAGCGTTGCGTTGCGTCGCGTCGTCGCAGCGTCAACGCTGCGTCGTTTTCCATACATTTTAAATAACATGCCACATTAAAGTGTTGCGTCGTCGCACGCGACGTTTCAACGGATCGGCGGACGAGAGACAAAGCGGGGGGAGGGTGATGCGCTGCGCTGTCGGAGCTCCGATGCGACGACGGACAGTGTTCCACTGCTAGAGGTGCGTGCGTCGTCCTCTTGCGCTACGACGTCGTGCGTCGTCGCAACGCAGTTGTGGTATACAATGCGTTGATCCGTTGCGACGACACAACGCAACGCGCTAATGAGGCATCGCCGTATGTTGAAGTCGGCAAACCAGTTGCTGGGTAATATCGATTAAGCTGACTGATTGCTAGACTTCTGAACTTCGGAGTGCTTCGGAGATAGACAATTTGAAGTTCAAATTGTCTATCGCCGAAGTTCTTCATCAGATCTTCACCAAATTTAAATGGGATCACTTCGAAAGAATACTAATTCAAACAAAAAAATAATCATTAAAATCGGTTCACAATTAGCAAAGATATCGCGGAACAAATATACAAAAAAAACATACAGTCGAATTGAGAACCTCCTTCTTTTTTGGAAGTCGGTTAAAAATGATGACCACCTCTAATACTTACAATGCGTCTCATTCTGTACGACGTTAGTGATGTTGACTTGTAGGCATGGGCAGTAAGGGGTGGGGGAAGGCGGCGGGGCGGTGATGTCTTCTAGTGACATGGACAGCGGCGCGTCTGGGTGACGGATATCGTACAGAAACTCCGGAATGATGGGAACTGCAAAAGAAATAGTATGTTAGTTTACATATACACACCCTCATTTCGCCGTTATGTTTAAGTCCCATATAATAGGGGGCGAGCCTATTGCCATCAACCGGGCACAAATACAGACTCTAGGCTGCTGCTAAGGAATTCCGCACGGAAAATCCTAATAACACTTTGCCCGACCTGGGGATCGAACCCAGGACGTTACGATCAGCAGTCGCGCTTGCCACCACTACACCAACGAGGCAGGCAATTGAATAGTACCTATTAGTTATCTATATAAATAAAAATAAATCGCCAAATGTGTTGCTAAGTGCAAAACTTGAGAACGGCTCGACCGATTCGGCTATTTTTTATATATTTCTTAAGGCACAAGGAAGGTTCTTATGGAGAGAAAAAACAAAAATTGTGTGGAAAATAGTAAAAACAACACTTTTCTTTTCCCACTACAGGCCAATAACTTTTGACAGAACGAAATCTGTCCGGGCAGCTAGTATTTAATATCTTTGATTTAGAATCAGAAGAATCAACAGGAGAGTCGATAGATATAGTTTTTATACCACATTATATTTTTTTCCAAAAACAATTCAATTCCCATGACAATACAACATTATTTTTACACGTACAGTCTTTGGACCCGTTTTACGCAGAGGACATAATATAGCGATCTGCGTGTCCAGTACAATAACGCGTTTAGGATACTGTTTGGGCTGTCGTGGCGTTATAGTGCGTCCAGTATGTTTGCGGAAGCGCACACCGACGATTTTTACGCCATAATAAGAAAGAGGACCGCCTCCATAGCCGGCCGGCTGCGCACCGCCACTAACAGTCTCCTAAGCGTTTTCTCTGATCGGTGGGACTCCCCTCTGCTGCGCCACTGGGTAAAGATACATACTAGTTAAAAAAAAATATGTTACCTCCTTATTACTAACACTAGTTATTAAGTTATTTTGTTAATACTAACACTATGGAATCATGTCTGAAATAAATAATTTGAATTTGAATTATAATAATTTCAACCTTCAATCCTTAAACCCTGATGGTGCAGGAGCACAGCAAGATAAAACCGTCTCCTTCTTCCTGCCCTGATCCCACCCAAGGGGGGGTCGACACAACATGCATTTCATAAATCCATGTTGTTAACCTTTTAAGCGCGTGGCTAAATATCAATTGCCGTCCCCCTAGCGCGCGACTATGAATCGATAAAATAATACCTACAATAAATATATTAAGCTTTTTCAATACTTAGAGCTATGAAACAATTTTAAGTAATTGTTGTAAATCATATCTCTATTGAATAATCGTTTTAGTTGTACCACACAGTTCATAGGACGAAAATAGAACAAATAACCATGCATGTTCTGCGTCGCAGAAATACGACACGCGCGGTAGGGGCACGGAAATATTTGTCGCAGAAATGCGACTCAAGCGGTTAAAAGGTTAAAGGTGTTGGCTTATTGTTTTATGACCGGCCGCCTACCTGACATCAACCCTCCTTGGGAAGATAAAATCGTATAACAATAAAAGTATTTTATGAAGGTATTATTTTAATACGCGCCTTCCAAATCTATAGATACCAAAAAAAATCATAACTTTCTAGATCATGACTACGAAATTCCATAGACGATCGAAATTCGAATTTGAAAACCTCTTCGCTCCGTCAAGTGCTCGTGAAAACGACAGTTAATTCCGAATATGACGTTGTTCGCCACTTGTCGGAAATAGCCGAACTTTGCCGAACCACTTGTGAGGTAAATAGGGCGTACAGAAGTATTTGAGCCACATATTTAATGAAATTTTAATATTGAGTTCAAATTAAGAGATTTTTTAAAGTGATGCTTGTTAGGAGTTAAGATTTTAACTGGTTAAAGAAATCATAGAATTTGACGACACGTTTGGTGCAGTGGCTGAGCGATCGGCTTCTGCGGTACGGGTTGTGGGTTCGATTCCCGCACGGAACAAATATTTGTATGGCCTACAGATACAGATAGTTGTTCCGGGTCTGGATGTTTGTGCGTGTGAAGATTTGTGTCTGTAAACGCACCCACGATACAGGAGATATCATAGGGAGGGGGAAAGATTAAAAAAAAAAAACACGCCTGTATTCCCCGAAGGGTTGGCAGAGGTGTATAGTAACACCCTCATGTTACCGTTATGTTTGAGTCCCATTTAATAGGGTGCGAGCCTAATGTCATCAACCGGGCACAAATCCAAACTCAGGCTGCTACTGAGGAATTGCCCACGGGAAACCCAATAACACTTTGCCCGACCTGGGGATCGAACCCAAGACCTCATAAACAGCAGTCGCGCTTGCCACCACTCGACCAAGGAGACAGTTTAAGATTTGAACTGGTTATAGAAACCATAGAAAGCATATCATAATCAGCCCATTACTATCCCACTGCTGGGCACGGGCCTCTCCCAGAATCATCATCCTCCTGCCCTTATCCCAACTTATTTGGGGTCGGCGCAGTATGTCTCATATCATACTGCACAAATGTTTCGGCTATATTTTATGACCGGCCGCCTGCCTGACGTCAACCCTCCTTGGGAATGCTTTTGCGGGTGGCAAGCGCCACCTACGATCTTATTCCATCTCGGGTTTGCGGGTGCTGCATGCTTGTCAATCTTACTGCCAACAACAAAGCAGACTATGTTCTTCTTGGTGGAGTATGCTTGATGTCAATATTCTGTAGCGCTCCTGTCCCGCTCGTAATCCGTATTCGACATCGCTTACAATAATTCACAATAGTTCACAATTAAACAAATTAAAAATACGCGAAAAGCAATTTTATAAATGTCATCTTGATATTTCGGTTGCCAGAATGAGAAGGGTTTATGCCTTAGTCCACCATGTTGGCCTGTAGATTGAAGTACTTCACACATCGTCGTTATTTCTTGTAGTATTTTATTATTATTTGCAAGCAGAAGGAGTGTCTTCTTGGTCTAGTGGTCACAAGCGCGACTGCTGAGCATGGGGTCTTGGGTTGGATCCCCAGGTCGAGCAAAATGTTATTGGGTTTTTCCATTAGGAATTTCTCAGTAGCAGCACGGAGTCTGGATTTGTGCCCGGTTAATTGCAATAGGCTCGCCCCCTATTAGAGATAAACTACGATAACATGTCCCGCCCCTCGAAAATTCAAAACGCTTCAATGTATTTGTGAAAGTATTTATAAAGCACCACCAATACTCCCACCGCATGTGTGTGTGTTGAGACAGCTGTCAAACAAAAACTACAACTACATACGCACTCTTTCGTAGAGATGTGACCAAACACATTGAAATAGTAATTTGGAGGGGCGGGACATGTTATCGTAGTTTATCTCTACATGAGACTTAAACATAACTGGCGAAACGAGGGTGTACTAAAAACACCTCTGCCGAACCCTTCGGGAAATACCAGGCGTGATGTTATGTTATATTTAGTAGAAAGTACTGCAAATCTTCGTGACGTCATCTCTTAGTCGCCTTTCACGAACCCCATGAGCTGAGAAAGAGTGGCCTATAGAACTACTTCTTCCTGCCCTTATCCCACACTAGGTGGGGTCGGCACAACATGTACCTATTTCACAAGTCCATGTTGTTAGACGTTTTGGCTTATTGTTTTATGATCGGCCGCCTGCCTGACTTCAACTCTCCTTGGGAATACTCGTTGCGCGGTCGCGCGGGTGACCCGATGTGCTTGCTGATATTATGCACTTAGTCCCAAAATGATATGCTTGTCAATCTTATTGCCGACGACTAAGCAGACTATTTTCTTCTTGGTGGAGTATACCTTGAAGTTCCTCGACCCACTCATTCCGTTTTGCTAGGGACTATGGTTCTGACACGTCGTAAACTAATATAGCACCGTGAGCGTCTCTGTAAAAACTTGATGTCAATGTTCTGTATCGCTCCTGTCGCGCTGTATCCCAAAGTGGCCTATAGAACAGAAGAAAGTATGTTGGTTGGCCTATTCTCACCCGGTAATCAAACTTTTTAGATATTTAATCACTGCTGCCTATCCACATACCACAATCAGGCGCCTCTAACAACACCCACAATTTAAAATTGGCCTATTTTGAACTTATATTTGCCTATTTCACGCCAGAGCACAAGCCGTATCAATAGCGAAACGAAATTGGGAACCTAAAACGCAATTAGGAACTATTAAATAGGGTTATATGCTACTCCGCTACGCCGTAGCAAAAGGGTGAAAACTCTACGAAATATGATTTGTAGCGCGACTACGAGAACCCGGTCTTGAGTAGTGAGGGGACGCTGTCGATAAGTTGGATATCGATATTTATAAACATTGAACTTTTTGGAGGATGTACGTATATGAATAAAAACGTTTAATGCATTACATACAAGTTGTTGTCATTGAATAAAATCCATCATTTCGCCTAATTGGCATGCAAATTTAATGTAAGTTATCAGTAGTGTCAAACACAACACAACTTACCTAGCTACACTTTATTATGTAAGTACAAATTAGGTATATTATATATTTATATCTCTATTATTATTACCTATATACACGTGAATCCTCCTAGCCTTTTTTCCCAACTATGTTTTAGGGTCAGCTGCCAGTCTAACCAGATGCGGCTGAATACCAGTATTTTACACGGAGCGACTGCCATCAGACCTCCGCAACCTAGTAATTGGGCAGTGCCGATATCCTAAGGTTAGACCGGTTGTAAGACTTTCGGGGTTTTGACTACCCATAACGACTATCATAGGCATTCGTATGATACCCGGGATCGACAGTTTAATGTGCTCTCCGAAGCACGGAGGAGTCTCGATATGTAACGACCGGTCACCCATCCACGGACTGACCGTGGTAAATCTTAGATTTTATCTACAAAAATTTGAATAGTAGCCTATGTTTATAGATTTTGCCTGAGATTAAAACCGCTATAGTCTAAACTCATGCTTTGCATTCCCCGAAGGGTTCGGCAGAGGTGTTTTCAGTACATCCTCGTTTCGCCAGTTATGTTTAAGTCCCATGTAATAGGGGCGAGCCTATTGCCATTAACCGGGCACTAATCCAGACTCCGGGCTGCTACTGAGAAATTCCTAATGGAAAAACACAATAACACTTTGCCTGACCCGGGGATCGAACCCTGGACCCCATGCTCAGCAGTCGCGATTGCGACCACTAGACCAACAGGTAGTAGTCTAAACTCAAAATTAAAATTACCAAAATTTTATCGACACTGTCCCAACACTAGTAGTCGGCTCCTTTGATGAGGCGGCTAAGTGAATTTCACTTTGATCTCGCCGACGGGGAAATTGCCCCCGCTTCCGTACTGAACCGACTTCAGTAAAAGTGAGTCGTGTGTTTGAGACATTAAAACTTATTTGATTATCATTTTTCAAATGTTTTTATGGTCTTCTTCTTTTCGTGTGTTTAGTGACTAACCTGGCGTCAGAGTTTATGCCGCCCATGGGCCTCTGACTTGGCTTCACATGCCGTCGAGAAATATCTCTCAGGCATGCCGGTTTCCTCACGATGTTTTCCTTCACCGTTTTTAAGCAAGTGATAATTATACAATACGCACATGAATCCGAAAAGTCAGAGGTGCGTGCCTTGGGTTCGAGCTCGAGATCTATGACTTGGCTTAGTGTTCAATGGTCCATAATTTGGTCTAGTCAAGATGGAAGAATCATGAGGCCGCCTTTTTCCAGCAGTCTGAACGATGCTCTGCCTAGCCTTTTCCCAACTATCTTGGGGTCAGCTTCCAGTCTAACCAAATGCGGCTGAATACCAGTATTTTACACGGAGCGACTGCCATCAAAGCTCCGCAACCCAGTTACTGGGCAATGCCGATATCATAAGGTTACACCAATTGTCAAACTTTCAGGCTTCTGACTTGTAACGACTGTCATAGGTATTCATACGACACCCGAGACAGACTATTTAACGTGCTCTCCGAGGCACAGAGGGGTCTCGATGTGTAACGAACGGTCACCAATCCACGGATTGACCGCGTCAAGTGTTGGTTAACCTAGTATGAATTGCTTGGTCTTTAAAACACGAGCCCCTCTATCCGATCTAATAAATAACATAACATCACGCCTGTATTCCCCGAAGGATTGGGCAGAGGTGTATAGTAACACCCACATTCCGCCGTTATGTTTAAGTCCCATGTAATAGGGGGCGAGCCTACTGCCATCAGTGATTTTCTAGCTAAGTTTTGATTACATTTAATTATGTCAATTGCTTTATATAGTTTAGCTTCCTTTTCCCTGTTGTAAATGTGATAAATTTGTAAATTACTATTATTCATATTATTTTTTTATTTATTTTTTGTACTCAAGTATTTTAGTACTTCATTACTCATTGGTCTGTGATCAGGACTTCATTGTTCTCTCACTATCCTAAATCATTGTACTGTATCCACTGAAATTGTTAAAGATATTATTTTTAGAAGAGTAACCATGGAGTTTCTTGCCGGCTCTTCTCCATAGGAAACGACTAATTGGAACCGTGCATCTAGATTCGACTTTTCATAAGCACCTGTATTGGTCTATGTGAATTTTTTTTTTGATTTGATTTGATCAACCGGGCATAAATGCATACTCCGGGCTGCTATTGAAGAATCCCACACGGAAAAACCCAATAACAATAATAAATTTCTAAATTACGAAATATTCATTAGCCTGATTTAAAATAAAATGTTCCAACGGTCTTGTTTTACGTGTTTCCAATTCAAAGACGTTTCCAACCAGCGCTCTCTACCCACCCAGGCACCTTCCAACATGGCGGAACAATCAGTGAAGTGGGTACCTCATCTGCAATTCATTAGATCGGGTAATGGACCATCTTTCCCTAGAAAAGAATCTCTAGGGAATGGTTAAAGAGATTCACGCTTCAAATAAAAGATTTCTTGAAAGGTAGTGAGTGAATGAGTTAGATTATTATTGAACAATTGTAGAACGAAGAATAATAAAAACCGCTGGTGTAGAATGGGCAAACTTTTATTTATTGTATTTGTAGTGTCGAGTACGAGATGTTTCAAGTTTTTACAGATACGCTCAAGATGCTATATTAGTTGACGATGTGTTAGAACCAAAGTCCCTAGCAAAATTGAATGAGTCGGTCGAGGAACTTCAAGTATACTCCACCAAGAAGAACATAGTCTGCTTAGTTGTCGGCAATAAGATTGACAAGCATATCATTTTGGGACCCAGTGCATAATATCAGCAAGCACATTGGGTCACCCACGCGACGGCGCAACGAGTATTCCCAAGGAGGGTTGATGTCAGGCAGGCGGCCGGTCATAAAACAATAAGCCAAAACCTCTAACAACATGGATTTATGAAATACATGTTGTGCCGACCCCACCTAGTGTGGGATAAGGGCAGGAAGAAGAAGTAAGATACCACAAAACACAGCACGCTCGGTGGTAGGATCTATACGGTCCACCTGGCTAGCTACCACCTGAACATTAAAGTGTAAGCCAAACAGTTTACTGTGTTCCGTCGTGTGTATGTGAGAGTCAGAGGGGTATAGGGGAGTCCCTCTATATCTGTGTTCCTTGGATTCGTGTGCTCCATCTTAGACTTTTGTTTTTCTCCTTGGAAAATCCTCGTAGATGTCCCTCGCCCGGGGAAGGCGAGAGGGTCTGCCGGACTCTTACCGGCTAAAAACCAACGCTGTTTCTCCTCCTGACCGTTTGGCCGGGGTCGCAGGAATCGCAAAAGCATGCATCGTAACCCCAGCAGTCCATCTTAGACCCTGTCTGCGCTTACCATCAGGTGAGACTAGGGCCAAATGCAACCAAGTCAAGAACAGACGATGACTTACCGACGGTTGTGAGCAGCATGTTGTCCAGCAGCAAGGCGATGGCCACGATGACCAGGACCAGCTTCCGGGACTCCCTGCATGCTGCTATCTTGGCCTTCCAGCTGCTGGCGAAACCGTCTGATGCTACACCCATGGTGAAGGATTAGGTATCTGCAAGGAAATTTTGTACATTACTGCCGCGGACTGTAATGACTGCGTTGCTGGCAGTGCTGATGATGGCCTAAAGCGCAGCCCCAGGTCAACACAGCGCGGTCAGCATTGCAGCACTTGATGGACAAGCTGGAATAAAGGCCGAGACCGAAGGTCGAAGCCTTTATAGCGCGGACAGCAAGGGCTGCAATGATGACCAAGCTTGAAGGCCGAGAGCGTAGCTAAGCTAAGCTCGAGGCCATCATAGCGTGGCCAGCAGCGCAGTCATTGCGGACCGAGGCTTGTATAGTGCTTTACTCAAAAATGTTTGTAATTTAAATAAAACCAGCTCAGTATAGTAAGAATTAAAAAATAAAAATAAATACTGTATACAGCCACATTCTGAATAAAATCTTCTTGCACCTGACTATTTATGAAACAAAACTCGACATAATGAATTTTCAAAGGAAATTGCTGGTGGCTAAAACTCACCAGCAGTGAAATTCCATACAACTTTGCTGGCACCTATTCAAGTAGCACGGAAAGGTCGACTTTGCTCAAAGAAGGTTGTCAAAATAATGACCACATTACAAGCATTTTTGAGTAAATATATTTATGGAGATGAGATAAGAAATTACCCCCCTCCCTCTTATTTTGGATATTGTAAAACGATCTAGGTATTCCCAGGGGCGGCCTTAGCCATTGCGAGGCTCCGGACGGGTAAATCTTTGCGAGGATATTGTTGACAGACGAAATGAAACACGGGAAATCCCCGAACGTAAATCGTAAACACCATAACTGCTTACTTTTCGGCAATATTAAGGATGATATCCATCAAACAGCTCGCATCGCATCAGATTGGAACGAATTTTACAATCTTTGAACGATATTAAATCGTGTACGCAGTATTAAAAGTCTATATTACCAAGCCGCGCACAGCAGCTTGACCGCTGGCGTCTTCCGCGACACACGATCGTAGCCGAAAGTATGCTGCGACGCGCGATCGGCTCCGTTCGCCTGTCGTCGTATCCGATTGGATCTTTTTGACTGTCAACACGGTAGGAATGAAACTATTTGACTAGGCGCATAAACGCATACGTTCGCAAGCGACGGTACGGAACCGATCGTATGAGTCGACTTCCTGCCGGACGCGATCAGCTGTCGCCGCATCCGTACGTAATATTTGCGATCGGATGCGCTGCGACCCGTTTGGTGGAAATCATCCCTTATCCGATAATGAGCCACGACAAAATATTTTTTAAGCAAATTCTACTATAGTATTGTCTAGCATTGAAAATAATCATTACTACATTTAAATGAACCGGATTCCTCTTAGCGGTGGATTTGAATTAAACGCATGAAGTACTTAGCAAAATGATCGAATAACGAAGTGTGTGGGTATCCATTGCACCACGTCCTGTCCATTTCAGTTAAATCCTTTCGAATAAAACGTTTCCATTTTAAAACACGGCTTAATTTTATGAAAAGAGCATTTAAATTCTCTAGATTTAAAGAAATTTCCCTGCAATTAACAATTACAAATGGCGCACTACAATGGCGTTGGTGACGTATCAAGATGGCTGCCGGAAGTGAGTCGACGGCGGTAACGAGCCGCTTCCAGCAATATGGCGGCGTTTCCAGTTCGTCTGCTCTTTTGTTTGTATAATTAATTTTGAAATTAATGATTTTAAAGTTAAATATTATTTTGGGAGTTATGGCAGATTAAATTGAATCTTTGGATAACATTGCGTGAATATTAGTGTTAGTGAATAGCAGTGATAGCCTAGTGGTGTGACTGTCGGACTGCCAAGTCATAGGTCTCGAGTTCGAACCCAAGACACCCATCTCTGACTTTTCCGATTCATGTGCGTATTGTATAACTATCAGTTGCTTAAAAACGGTGAAGGAAAACATCGTGAGGAAACCGGCATGCCTGACAGATATTTCTCGACGGCATGTGAAGCCGAGTCAGAGGCCCGTGGGCGGCATAAACTCTGACACCAGGTTAGTCACTAAACACACGAAAAGAAGAAGTTGTGAAGGTTATTTTGTTAGAGATCTTCCACTTCTTCTTCTTCCTCCTACCCTGTTCCCGAATATCTTGGGGTCAGCTTCCAGTCTAACCAGATGCGGCTGAATACCAGTATTTTACACAGAGCGACTGCCATCAGACCTCCGCTACCCAGTTACTGGCAAAGCCGATAATATATCCTAAAGTTAGACCAGTTGTCAGACTTTCAGGTTTCTGACTTCCCGTAACGACTGTCATAGGTATTCGTATGACACCCGGGACCGACTGTTTAACGTGCTCTCCGAGGCACGGAGGGGTCTCGATGTGTAACGAACGATCACCCATACATCACGCCTGTATTCCCCGAAGGGTTCGGCAGAAGTGTATAGTAACACCATCATTTCGACGTTATGTTTAAGTCCCATATAAACGGTGTAAATAGACCCTTAACGAAGCCGAAAGGCACTTATTCTCCACGTCATTGCGTAATTTTTTTTGTTCTGGACTATGCCTGGGAACCTTCTAGTTACGGAGATATTAGAGGTCAAAGTTCCAACTTTTTCACAACTTTTTTTTTAAATACTAGTTTTGAAGGTTGCAAATGTACTTGAAATACCTCCATTACCCGTTTACTACTCATTGCATCTATCAGCACAGTGTTTTAGTGCGTTACATTGAGCTTTACAGTAAAACGAAATTTTTTACCAAAAAAAAAGTAGTTTCCCAGCGACAATGTTTGCGTAGGGTTACTTAGTTTGATGTACTGAATGCATGGTTGACGGCTTAGTCAAGGGTCTTTTTACACCTTGTATAAGGCGCGAGCCTATTGCCATTAACCGGTCACAAATCTCCGGGTTGCTACTGAGAAATTTCTAATGGATAACCCCAATAACACTTAGCCCGACCTGGGGATCGTACCCAGGTCCCCATGCTCAGCAGTAGCGGTTGCGACCACAAAACTAACAAGGCCGTCAACTTACATAACATACATAATTAGCCCATTACAGTCCCACTGCTGGGCACGGGCCTCTTCTCAGAATGAGAAGGGATTAGGCCTTAGTCCACCACGCTGGCCTGATGCGGGTTGGCAGACTACACACACCATCGAGAACTTTATGGAGCCCTCTCAGATGTGCAGGTTTCCTCACGATGTTTTTCCTTCACCGTTAACGCAAGTGATAATCAAATTCTGATCCGCACATTATTTCGAAAAGTCAGAGGTACGGGCCGGGATCGAACTCAGACCCTCCTGCATGGAAGGCATGCGTATAACCGCTAGACTAACACTGCTTAAGTCAACTTTGTAAAATATATTTTCTTTTTTGCACAAATATTTATATTCTGTGGTAACGTCAAAAAATGCTACCAACGTAACATCTGAAGCATTTTTTGGTGTAAGCATTAAAAAATGCTGTGGTTGTCTGTAAAAACAAAATTAAAAGCGTTCCATGTTTTATCTACCAGCGTTTACATAAGGCAGGTGTGTATTATACTCTGCCGAGGTTGCGGTGCATGCTTTTGCGAATCCCGCGACCCCAGCCGAACGGTCAGGAGGAGGAACACCGTTGGTTTTTAGCTGGTAAGAGTCCAGTAGACCCCCTCGCCTTGCCCGGGCGAGGGACATCCACGAGGATTTTCCAAAGAAAAAAAAGGGGGTGTATTAGGTATACTCCCAAAATCCACCGGTGACGGTATTAAGCTCTGTGATAGAGACCTATGGCACAAAACAGATAGGTACAGAAGTCAATCTACATACAAGTGCGCTCGAGCAACGCACACATAGACACTGCTCACGGACACGATATCTCGGACTGTTTGGGACTAGAGTGCGAGTGAGTGCGAGCGCGAGTGCCAAGCGCTTGAGAGAGATAGATATATAGATAGAGCGACCGCCGAGCGTAGGTATGAAAAGTGAAGTACATTCATGTGATTGGCTTCTGTACCTATCTGTTTTGTGCCTATGGTTTGCAGGGAACTGCTACTTTATAGGCGGATTCTATCGTCATTTATTTATGTTTAATTAAAAGACTGACTAAGATTTTTCTGATAAAAAAATCTTCATTTTTCGCAGTCACTAAGCAGAAAGCGAAAGAAGATAAGAGTCTGGAGGAACGAGGTATGGTGTCCTTCTAACGAAAAGAGTGGATCGTCCATCCAGGCGGGTCCTATGCCTGGCGGGCTATTGCCCAACGGTTGCTTTTTTTTACTATTCGACTGCTTGTAGATGGTCTTGCGGACCGTTTCTAAGTAACCGAGCGAAACCTGAAGGGTCTCCAACCAATGGGGACGAGAGTAAAATACTTAACCTAAGCTAACTACTACTACTAACATCATGACTACTGGCAACAAAAGCACTAAGGGCGACCCCTAATGAGACTCGGACCTCGGCTTAGGGCGTTGCTGGCGAGAGGACTGGTAGGGAGACAGCTTGATGTGGGCTGAATTAACGGTGTGACTGCGGAGTCAGAAAAGAAAGAAGACCGGCTCCGCGGCGGCAGGTGAGCAAAGTTATGGTCTACAGTGGTGTTCAAATGTGATCTAGCTACACTTTAAAGAAGTCGAATAATACTCAGAAGTATGTCAGCTAAAAAAGACCTTTTATTTAATAAAATATCACGACAGTTATTAAACGGCGGAGAATCTTAATACCGCGATTTAGATTTAAAGGAATTCGGTACAGCGCCACCTATCAACCAGAATGTTAACTAAATTTACTAAACGTTTTTGAACTACTTCAAACAAATGGATTGTTGCTTTATAGGTGAACTCTATCGTCATTTAGTGGTTGGTCTTAAATTAAATGATAGACCAAGATTATTCTGATAGAAAAAAATAATTAAACTTTATATTTCGCGATCGCTAAGCAGAGAGAGAGAGAAGATAAAAAGATAAGCGGAGCATTGAAAAATTACTGATCCGTATTATTTCTCCTTAGCAATGACTGATTAAGAGGAAATGCGGTCGGCATTAAGTCCGTACAAACGTGTTCCTCAGTTTCCTCCTTGGATAATGTCACTAGAGCAAATATTTTTTACCATATGATATATATCTATCACCACTATGTCCCTATGTTTTGTTTTTGTCAATAAATTAATTATTAAAAGAACTAGAAACGTTTAAATTTTACAAAAATCGACTGGTTTTACCACCGTTTTCAAACATCTGGCAAACAAATTTGACGAATGTAAAAAATATAAGAAAAACATACAGACATAACCAGTCTTTCTTATATTATTACAGAAAAAATATTAAAATCGGTCCAGATTTGAAGAAGGGAACAGGGAAATACGAAAGTACGATTTCGCTAATATTGCACAGGAGAAATCAGTCCGAGATGCAGGTGTCTCTTTCGCGCTCAATTGGGAAGGTTTGCGGGAGGGGCGGGACGGAAATAGATCTCAAAAACCTATTCAAATTATTAATATTTTGCAGCACGCGTTTCCTCTTAATTCAGGACACAATAATACACTTTTCCAATGCCGAACTATTTAAATATGCGTGTACACAAGCGCTTCTTTTTATAATTTGTTTTAATTTTTTAGAATTACGATTTTCAAATACCATCCTCTCGGATAACGTATTCAGCCGTATCTAGGTAGACTGAAAGCCGACCCTACATACTCAAAAGAGGGTAGGAGGAAGGTTGGGCCCTTTCGGTTGACCCTTTTCAACTTTATCAAAACTCACCCGACTTATGACCTTCCACGGTATGATGGATCAGCATTCACAATAATATTGCGGGGAAATTATTTGCTATATATATATTTTCTTTGCTGAATTCGGAATATTAGTCAGTAGGAATATTATTTTTATTGCCGAATATAAATTTTGAATGGTCACCTTGTATTGGCTGGGGTTAGCAGTCTTCTAGAGATATACTTATTGAATAAATAATTTACAAAACACAATAATATATTTTGTCTGTGGAAATAAAACTTTAAAGCCTAGAGTAGACGAGGTATAGTGCTCGGCTTCTTTTTTAACCGACTTCCAAAAAGGAAGAGGTTACTATGTTCGTGTTTGTTTTTTTTTTATGTATGTTCATCGATATTTTCGCCAATTGTGAACCGATTTTGATGATTCTTTTTTTAATGGATAGGGTATACTTCGAAGTTGGTCCCATTTAAATTTGGTGAAGATCTGATGAAAAACTTCGGAGATAGACAATGGAACTCCTCAATGACGAACAGTACGCATATTGTGATGATGTGATTATGTTACGAGCAGCGTCTTTAGTAGGTCCAACCAAGTTTTAATTAAGGCCACTAAAATGAAAAAAAAAATCTTTTTTACAAAAAATTTAAACCGACTTCAAAAAAGAATAAAATAATTACCATATAAAATTAACAGTTTCAGAAGTCGGTGCTGATCCACGCTGAACCAAATAGAAGGCACCGACTTCTGAAACTGTTAATTTTATATGGTAATTATTTTATTCTTTTTTGAAGTCGGTTTAAATTTTTTGTAAAAATTGATTTTTTGTCCGTGAAAATAAAACACTCCCGCAAACTATAGGCTATACCACGTACATTCTAACTAACTTACTAATAAACAGTAAATAAAGTTATGACAAGCTTTAGGTAGGTACTTCAAAAAAATCTATGGTTATACTGACGTTACTTAAACATAACATCACGCCTGTATTCCCCGAAGGGTTGGACAGAGGTGTATAGTAACACTCTCATTTCACCGTTATGTTTAAGTCCCATGTAATAGAGAGCGAGCCTATTGCTATCAACTGGGCACAAATCCGAACTCTGGGCTCCTACTGAAGAATTTCACACGGAAAAACCCAAATACACCTTTCCTGACCCTTTTTTTTTCTCGTTGGAAAATCCTCGTGGATGTCCCTCGCCCGGGGAAGGCGAGGGTGTCTGCTGTACTCTTACCGACTAAAAACCAACGGTGTTCCTTCTCCTGACCGTACGGCCGGGGTCGCGGGATTCGCGAAAGCATGCACCGCAACCCCGGCAGACACCTTTCCTGACCTGGGGATCGAACCCTCTCGATCAACATTCGCGGCTGACAAAATATTATATAATAATATTATACTGGGGCCATAATAATATACTCCTAGTGAGTTCCCAGCCTTTTCCAAACTATGTTGGGGTCAGCTTCCAGTCTAACCAGATGCGGCTGAATACCAGTATTTTACACGGAGCGACTGCCATCAGACCCCCGCAACACAATTACTGGGCAATGTCAACACTCTAAGGTTAGACCGGTTGTCAGACTTTCGGACTCCTGACTACCCGTAACGACTGTCATAGGTATTCGTATGACACCCGGGACTGATTCTTTAACGTGCTCTCAGAGGCACGGAGGAGTCTCGATGTGTAACGAACGGTCACCCATCCACGGACCGACCGCGGCAAGCGCAGCTTAACCTTGCAAATGATATGATCCGCGCGGTTGTAAATTAGCCATGAGCTCCACTTTCTGTATGTTGTAGATATGAAACGAAATATGACTCATCCAATGTAAAGTTAATCTATAAATATGTTAAAGACAAACTTATAAAAACTATTTAATTTAATCTTCTTTATAATAATAGGTACCTATACCACACTACATAATTTCCCTGTACAATATATTTATTTACTAGGTTTTGCCCGCAGCTTCACTTGCGTGATTTTTTTTCACCCCCTTAGGGGTTGAATTTCGAGAAATTCCTTCTTAGTGGATCTTTACGTCACAAAATGAACCTACTGTCAAAATTTCAAGTTTCTAACCCCAGCCGTTTAGGCTGTGCGTTGATAGATCAGTCGGTCATTCAGCTTCTCCTTTTATATATATAGATAACAAGATGTGTATAACTCTTCTCCGATGTTGTAATTACTTTACTTTAACCTTTTGGACGCCAGAGCATAAATAAATGCATCGGCGTACCCCCCACGCCAAGGTAACTGTAATTCCATCGTTTTTGTCACATATTTGTGACGCTGGCGTACAGGGTAAACTTTTGTTTGTCACGTATATGTGACAATGGTGTCCAAAAGGTTAAGGATATTATTATGATAAATGATTTTTGTGATAAATGATACCTAAATGATTTTTATTTCTGTAAATAAATCTGTTACAGACACTTTTACAAGTCAATATAATGTTTTTTTTTAAGACTAGATGGCGCCGGCATTTGCTATCTGACTAGCTCTGAGAAGAAAAGCCGAAACAAACTCAGAGGTCAAAGTCTCTTTTAAAGTCCAGACATTGTAGTACACAAACTATGCGAGTGAAACGATGTAGGGCAACGTCGGGAATGGCCTTTTGAGGAAAGTGCCATAGGAGGTTCGAGTTGACCTGTCCTAACTGAGGGCACATCTGCATCAGTCATCGCGGAGCTCAAACCTTATTCTAGGGAGCTCAACAACCCGACCGCTATTGTTCCTCTAGTAAGCGAACATTGTAAAGTTCTTTGGAGAAATAAATTCTTGAACCGAAAGTTGCTAGCCCCGCTGGTGTCTAAAATCTTACTTTAAACCGAATCTAAAACCTAGTTTTAAGTTATCATTTATTTCCTGTTGTAACTAATCTCATAATGGTTGGTTTCCATCTCTGTCTAAGTTGGTAATCTCTTGAGAAATCAATCCGAGAGACTCGGTTCCCGTTTAATAGTAGTATTAATCTCTTTTAGAGTTCCGTATCGAAGTGGGGCGATAAAAAGGGTTCGGATTTGTTTTTATCTTTTTTTAACATACTTGAGAAGAAACAGTGCTGGACCGAATTAACGAGAACGGCACTGAAATACAGTTTTTTTTAGCACATACTGACTTTTTAAAGCCTAGAGCAGACTAGGGACGGTCCGCGGCGTATATTTTGTCTGTGAATATATAACAGTAAAGACTAGCGCACACGAGAGACAGATCCTGGCGTACTTTTTTGTCCGCGTAAGAAGTTTTATTCCAGTAATAAATATAGCCTATGTTACTCAATGATAATGTAGCTTTCTAACGGCAAAAGAATTTTTGAAATCGGTCCAGTACTTTTTAAGTTTATTCGTTACATACAAAAATATAAATCTTTCTTCTTTATAATATTAAGTATAGACTAAAGCTTATTGCAGACGAAAGACATTCTTTGGCGTACTTCCTTGTCCGTGAAAATAAAATACTAAAGCCCAGCGCAGACAAGAGACAGTCCGCAGCGTATATTGACAGTCCCCGGCGCATATTTTGTCTGTGAAAATACAACACTAAAACTTAGCGCACACGAGAGACAGTCCCCGAAATATTTTTGACGTGACAACGTCTAATAAAACGATGAACGCCAGCAGCATGCACGAAAAACCGTGACTCATTGTCACGTTCCGTCTGAGGCGAGCGTGCGAGCGAGAGCGCGGAGCAAGCAATAGAGAGGCACGATGTTTTGTTATGACGTTATCACGTTAAACTATCGTCCGTAAACCGACTTTACGGACTACCAATTTTTTGTCCGAGGATATAAAACACTAAAGCCTAGCGCAGACAAGGTATAGTCCTCGGTGTATTTTTTGTAGGTGAAAATAAAACACTCACGCAAACGATAGAATAAAAGTACCACGTAAATTATAAAACAAACTTATCCATCAAAAAATGTCTGGTTATATTGACGTTATTCATGAAATAACTTTATACAACACTAGCTGTGTCCTCACTGCTCCGCCCGCCTAATAAGTTTTGTTCCAGTAATGAATATAGCCTATGTTACTCAATGATAATGTAGCTTTCTAACGGCAAAATAATTTTTGAAATCGGTCCAGTAGTTTTTAAGTTTATTCGTTACATACATAAATCCAAAAATACAAATCTTTCCTCTTTATAATATTAAGTATAGATATAGATATACTAGTAAGGGGTGTAAGTGTTAAATTTTCACGGACAAAAATTGCGCCAGATCTGACTCTCGTCTGCACTGGGCTTAAAAGATAAAGTTATTTTGATAAAAATACAAATCTTTTAAATTTAAATTTCTTGTTGAACTAGCCGACTACATTTGTGCCGTAATTATCAAAAGCTGCTAGATTTGCTTTTTCAAAAAAATGTCTTTTAACTTTTTTAGAATCTACAACGAATTAAATAGCCAGAGAGAATTACTGTTCTGCCTAGCTTCTTCCCAACTATATGTTTAGGTCAGCTTCCAGTCTAACCAGATGCGGCTGAATACCAGTATTTTACACGGAGCGACTGCCATCAGACCTCCGCAACCCAGTTACTGGGCAAAGCCGATATCCTAAGGTTAGACCAGTTGTCAGACTTTCGAGCTTCTGATTTCCGTAACGACTGTCATAGGTATGACACCCGGGACCGACTGTTTAACGTGCTCTCCGAGGCACGGAGGGGTCTCGAACGGTCACCCACGGACTCACCGCGGCAAGCGGAGCTTACACCCATATTCTAAGACGTTCCTCCAAAACTTACTCGACTCGACTCCACCTCGACTCAGTCTTTCTCACTACCATCGGTAGTTATAGTTGACATAAACGTCCTCGACTCGAGATTTTTCCTCAGTCGAGGTAAGGAATCATCTGTCAAACTCAAGGCACCTCGGAACCTACCTTAAGGAAGGAAGTGTCAAAGTTCGTATATATTAAAAATTAATTTTAAAGACTTTATCGAATAAGGTTACGATAAGCCTTACAACTATTTCTCGCGGCGTTATTTGCGCGATGCAGATAATTCATATTATGACGTAATGACTCCTTCGAGGAACCTCAAACTTCACTCGAAATTGCGAGTACGAATACAATTTTGAAGGTGTTTTCGAGGGCGTCCTGAGTCGAGTATGAGTCGAGTACGATCCGCGCGGTTGGTTATTAGCCAGGAGCCAGAGATAATTAATGCTTTTGATAAATTCATTACAAATTTTCAAGACAGTAAATTGGTAACACACAAAACCGTCCCAAAATATTCATCCCACGTTTTTTAACGATATAATTTTACTCTTTTAATTAATTCATTACCGCTTTCAAGACAATGTCATCGTATTCAAAAATGGAACCATTTTTTTTTACTTTTCATAGACAAAAGGAAACCTTTATAACGAGACTGTAATGCCCATCCTGTCTGTCAAATGGGTCTTTTAAATTTTTGTGAAAAGCCGCGAGCGATATTTATAGAAATACTTCTTTACAAAGTGGACTGTCATCAGAACTCCGCAACCCAGTTACAGGGCAATGCCGATATTCTAAGGTTGTCAGACTTTCGGGTTGACTACCCGTAACGACTGTCATAGATATTCGTATGACACCCGGAACCGACTGCTTAACGTGTTCATGTGTATGAAGCAGCCACACCTCTTGGACAAAATCGACCAAATCATTCGCAGCACCCTAACATCCATTTTAAATGTGGCCTTGGACAACCGAGCGTGGCTGCAAGCCACACTACCCATCCGTTTTGGTGGCCTCGGTGTCCGCAAAATTACCAGTATTAGCTTACCGGCGTTCCAGTCCTCTGTCCACAGCACCGAAAAGTTGACCGGGAAAATTTTAGCCCCCTCCCTAGTTGACTTTGAAGTGCCGTGCTTGACCGACGCGGTGAACGCCTGGAAAATGGCTTGTCCGGATACAGATCGGCCCGTGAACCCATCTTCCCAGAGGCAGTGGGATGAGCCGCTCTGCAGGTTGGTACGGAATAATCTCATTAATACGTCCACCAACTCTGCTGAGCGTGCCCGTTTGCTGGCTGTGGGTGAGTGGGAATTGGGCCTCTGGCTTCAGGCACTACCATTCAGGCACTTTGCTGGGTGACACTACCTTCCGGCTCGCTACTTGTCTGCGTCTCGGCGCTCATTGCGTGGTTCCGCATCGCTGCCAATGCGGTGAAGGTGTCGACTGCCTCGGTCACCATGGCCTATCTTGTAGTAAGAGCGCAGGTCGGATAGCACGGCACGCTAGCATTAATGACATCATCCGTCGTGCTCTTGTCACCGCCGGGGTGCCAGCTGTTTTAGAACCCAATGGCTTGGCACGCGACGATGGGAAGAGACCAGACGGAATGACCATAATGCCTTGGAAGGTAGGTAGGCCTTTGGTGTAGGATGCAACATGTGTCGACACCCTTGCGCCATCCCATCTTCCTAGCACGGCGGGCTGTGCTGGGGCGGCTGCTGCAGGTGCGGAAAACCTCAAACGGCGCAAATACTCCAATCTTTTTGGGTCTTATATGTTTGCCGTTTGGGATTGAAACACTAGGGCCATGGGGTCCGAGTGCCCACTTAGTTTTTCGCGACATCGCCAAGCGGTTGGTCGACTCTTCACGTGACCTTAGGGCTGGCCTATATTTTGGCCAAAGAATCAGCATTGCCATACAACGTGGTGTATTATACATTTGTTCCTTAATTACAATAAAAGCAAGAAATAACTGCAATTGTTTTACGATTTTCTATAAAATAAACCAGCTATAATACAGTCCACATTTTATTCTTTATCCCGTAAGGATCCTAACACTGGTATCCTCACAATTGCCATACAACGTGGCAATGCTGCCAGCCTTCTGGGCACTTTTCCTGTTGACAGCGATGCGGACGAATTTTTTGATGCCCTTTGATTGTTTTACTTTATATTTGTATTATAGTTAGTTAAGATTCATATTGTATAGGTATATTAAGATAATTCTGTAAACAAATAAAAATCTTTCATCTGTTTACAAAGTATAAAACAAAGTCGCTCCCGCTGTCTGTACGCTTAGATCTTTTTAACTACGCAACGGATTTTAATGCAGTTTTCAGCAATAGATAGAGTGATTCAAGAGGAAGGTTGATATGCCCCACATTAGTATCTATATTGCACCCGTACGAAGCCGGGGCGGGTCCCTAGTTATTTAATAAAAAATAACGTAAAAAGAAGTCTCGAATCAACGGAGTTTTTATTCATTGGATGAAAGAGACTACCTCGTAAGTGTAGTGGTGGCAAGCGCGATTGCTGATCGTAAGGTCCTGGGTTCGATCCCCAGGTCGGGCAAAGTTTTATTAGGTTTTATAGTGTGGAATTCCTTAGTAGCAGCCCGGTTGATGGCAATAGGCTCGCCTCCTATTACATGGAACTTACAACGGCAAAATGAGGGTGTTACTATACACCTCTGCCCAACCCTTTGGGGAATAAAGGCGTGATGTTATGTTACGTGAAAGAGACTTTTCTGTTTTTTGATTTTAATGGTAGTCGTGCCTTTTTATTTGCAAGAATCTGTCTTTAGAAGCTTGGTTTGCTGGGTCAATTCCGATTTTAAACAATTTTGTTAGTGACATCACAAAACAGATAGGTACAGAAGTCAATCTACATACAAGTGCGCTCAAGCAACGCACACATAGACAATGCTCTCGGACACAATATCTCGGACTGTTTGGGAGTAGTGCGAGCGCGAGTGCCATGCGCTTGAGAGAGATAGATATATAGATAGAGCGACCGCCGAGCGTAGGTATGAAAAGTGAAGTACATACATGTGATTGACTTCTGTACCTATGTGTTTTGTGGTAACACTGATGTAGATGGGCCATTCTTCGAAAAATATTAACAAAAATTGAGAACGTCATTAGCATCATCCCAAAGTTAAGAATGCAGATGTTTAATACTATAATTATGATAATGAAAACTCAAACTATACCGCTGCCGTCAAGCAATAAGACAAGAATAAAAACAATCTGACAATACTATAACGTTAACAACCCGGGAGAAGAATGATTTGTTAAAATAATGTTAAAAAATTTCGAATATTCACCCAGATAGTTGTCTAATGATATTGATGAGGCGGACAATAGATTGACACTAAAGAATAATAAGCCCATTACTGTCCCACTGTTGGGCACGGGCTTCTCAGAATGAAAAGGGTTGGCCTGGTGCGGGTTGGCAGACTACACACACCATCGAGAACTTTATGGAGCCCTCTCAGGTGTGCAGGTTTCCTCACGATGTTTTCCTTCACCGTTAACGCAAGTGATAATCAAATAATGAATCCGCACATGAATTCGAAAAAAAAGAAAAAAAATACGCGTCATATTGATAACCTTCTTCTCGAAGTCGGTTTAAAAATGGGACGCTTATTGTGTCAATGGACTTACTTGTTGAATTTATATAGACTAATATTATAAAGAGGAAAGATTTGTATTTTTGTATGTAACGAATAAACTTAAAAACTACTGGACCGATTTCAAAAATTCTTTTGCCGTTATAAAGCTACATTATCACTGAGTAACATAGGCTATATTTATTACTGGAATAAAACTTCTTACGCGGGCGGAGCCGTGAGGACACAGCTAGTATCGTATAAGTTTATTTATTGAAATACTGAGGTAACATTTGACAGTCTAAAATAGTGAAATAACTTGTCAAAACTATGGTTCTCATTTGGTAGGTTAACAACAAAAGTAAATTACTGTTCTAACGCTTATACGACGCACGTTTAGCTAATATTATTGAGATTTCCCGCTTTTATTATTATAAATCACCTAGATAGATGATAAAAATATGTATGAAAACTGCATTTCCTTGTCTAAAACAAAATGATGTAATGATTCATGTATCTATGGTACTACGACAAAATCTACGATACTCACTCTAAATATAAATCTTCGAAACACCAACCGACATTTTGTAATTGCAAAAGAAATATTATTTTAAATATATTTAATAAAAAATAATTATAAATTAATACTAACTAAGGTTTGACGTCCGCGCCGCGCGTTGTCCGCGGACCGACTGAGCTGTGTCCACAGATATTCCAATCCCGAATACTGAACACCAAATTATTTTGAACTCTGAGTAACACTGTGGTATCCCCTCTTATATAAGTCAATATATACTTCACGGGGGAGGTGGGGGGTCTAAGACAGCTGGTAGTGTCTTATCAGCCAGCGATTGCAATTTACTTCGAATTTCCACCTTATTTTCTGAATGTTTAGACTCGATGTTCAATGTCTAGATAAATTTTCCAACACAACTTAAACGTGCAAGGGATATTGAGGTGTATACTTAAAGGAATAAGGTTGAGATTGTATTGTATTCAATACAAAAGCTACAGGTTTTCGATAAGTTTCCGCTGAAAATGCGCGCACCGTTATCCGGGAAAATGGCGTAAATGTGTTTTTTGTTATATTTTGATTTATCGCTTTTTCTTCGTAAATGGTGACTTGCTTTTAGACAAAATAGGCTTATGTCCATTGACTAGGTTAGCCAATGAAAAGGCTATGGAAAAAAATGGGGTTATAGCCAAGAATCTTACAAGAAAAAGGGAACTCAACCCGGAAGTTAGAGTACCACGTACTTTTCCATAGTTTAGTAGCACATAACATCACACCTGTATTCCCCGAAGGGGTGGGCAGAGGTGTATAATACACCCTCATTTGGCCGTTATGTTTAAGACCCATGTAATAGGGGGCGAGCCTATTGCCATCAACTGGGCATAAATCCAAACTCCACGCTGCTACGGTGGAATTCCACCCGGAAAACCCAATGACACTTTGCCCAACCTGGGGATCGAACCCAGGACCTCATGATCAGCAGTCGCGCTTGCCACCACTAGATTAAAGAGGCCGTTTGTTTTTATCACCGTGTTTTTAGACGACACATTCTGATGTATCGTCTAAATTTGTATGCAAAAGTTTAACTAAATTTGACAGTTCTTATTTACGCCCGTCTCTTTCTTATTCTATCAGAGTGAAAAAGATGGCGATAATCTAAATAAAGTTTAGTTTGTGCACAGCTGAATTGGCACCATAAACATCACGCCTGTATTCCCCGAAAGGTTAGGCAGAGGTGTACAGTAACACCCTCATTTTGCCGTTATGTTTAAGTTTCATGTAATAAAGGGCGAGCCTATTGCCATCAACCGAGCACAAATCCAAACTCCGGGCTGCTACTGTGGAATTGCACACGGAAAAACCCAATAACATTTTATCCGATCTGGGGATCGAACTCAGCACCTCCCGATCAGCAGCAGCGCTTCCCACCACTAGACCAAGGAGGCACCATTGTCAATTTTAATTTTGTTTCATTTAATAAAATATACCAAAATGCATTTACGCACTTATCCAGACATAGCGGCACGAGGTCCTTAATTTCTCACTTCGACCTTGTCTAGCACATTACGCGATACATATCGCTATCTCTGTCAGCACTTACAAGTGCGATTCCAGGCTTTTGACGTAATAATACTAGCTTTTCCACTCGACTTCACTTGGGATATTTTTTTCATTTGAGAAAATTAAGAATTTCTTTCGAAATTCTTATTTTTAACGCATAGAGAATTTAATTTGGTTAATCTATATCTATACTTATATTACAAAGGGGAATGATTTGTATTTTTGTATGTAAAGAATCAATGACAAGATGTATGAATGTGGATGAAGCGAAAGGGGTATGTAAGAGTCGTAGCATGTGGCGTTCTATAGTTTCTGCCTACCCCTATGGGAAAAAGGCGTGAGTTTATGTATGTATGTATGTAAGAATCAATTTAAAAACTACTGGACCGATTTCAATCATTCTTTTGCCGTTATAAAGCTACATTATCACTGAGTAACATAGGCTACGGGTGGAGCCGTGAGGACACAGCTAGTATTAATAAAATGAAGACTACATTGTTCTTAGACTTTATTCTCAATTTTCATTTGTCTAAATTCTAATAATTTAATATTGAATTTAACAATTCTTTTTTTATTCTTTACTTGGTCGCATTTTACCAAAGTCTCACCTGATGGTAAGCGCACTGCAGACAGGGTCTAAGATGGAGCACACGAATACAAGGAACACAGATATAGAGGGACTCTCCTATACCCCTCTGGCTCTCACATACACACGACGGAACACAGTCAACTGTTTGACTTTGCTTGCTGCTTGCTTGGTGTTCGCAAGCGCGACTGCTGAATATCCTGGGTTCGATTTCCAGGTCGGGCAAAGTGTTATTGGGTTTTTCCATTAGGAATTTTTCAGTAGCAGCCCGGAGTTTAGATTTGTGCCCGGTTGATGGCAATAGGCTCGCCCTCTATTACATGGGACTTAAATATAACGGCGAAATGAGGGTGTTATTATACACCTCTGCCCATCCCTTCGGGGAATACAGGCGTGATGTTATCGTCTGTCCCTATTAACAAGGTCGGATATGCAATTTTCTTGATTTTGGTTTTATTTAACTATTGACCTAATAAAAGCACTGTCTTGCAGTAGCTTACACAAAAAGTTATTTTTTTCTCATAGTTTTTGAAATAGTCATGTTAACAAAGTCGTATATATTTAAAAAATATAAACAATTTAAACTTTGACGTGCTCTCCTGTAAAATCACTATTTTGCAGAACCTACATTGTTAATAGGGATAGGCGTTATGTAAATTTAAAAAATAAAATATATTTACAGACAAACACCCAGAATGATTTTATTCTTCCATTACATATCTCTGTCTTTCTCTAACCCGAAGCCGCTCTCTATAGGCGACTTCACTTATTTCTGTGGCTTTTAAACTTCATTCTATTCAAAGTTAAAGCCGCTAGATTCTTTTGTTCTAGTTTCTTAACACTTATTTTTTTATTTAGTTTCAAGTAGGTTCTAAGTTGTAAGGTCAGATTTAAGTTACAATGAAGTTGAGTAAGTAACTGTGTTTAATCTCGACGGGTTCGTGGCTTAGATCATATGCTTTGTGATATTCAACTGCGCTAACATCGAGACCCCTCCGTGCCTCGGAGAGCATGTTAAACCGTCGGTCCCGGGTGTCATATGAATACCTATGACAGTCGTTACGGGAAGTCAGAAGCCTGAAAGTCTGACAACTGATCTAATCTACCTATATACCTACTAATATTATAAAGCTGAAGAATTTGTTTGTTTGTTTGAACGCGTTAATCTCAGGAACTACTGGTTGGAATTGAAAAAATCTTTTTGTGTTGTATAGTCCATTTATCGAGGAAGGTTATAGGCTATATAACATCACGCTACGACCAATAGGAGCGGAGCATAAATGAAAAATGTTGCAAAAAAGGGATAAATGTCCACCCGTGCGAAGCCGGGACGGGCCGCTAGTTTTAGGATATCGGCATTGCTCAGTAACTGGGTTGTGGAGATCTGATGGCAGTCGCTCTGTGTAAAATACTGGTACTCAGCCGCATCTGGTTAGACTGGAAGCTGACCCCAACATAGTTGGAAGAGTCAGGCAGAATTGTGTTTATAATTTCGTCGAGTGGCGAGTAATTTAGTAACTAAACGCATGTGAACAAAATACTTCGTATTGTTAGTGTACAAAGGCGTCAGTGGTGACAATTCTGTTGTACACTTTGACAGGACAAACTAAACTAAGCGTGTTTGTCTCTTTCTGTTTCAATAGAATAAGAAAGTGACAGTTGCGTTTAGTCTAGTTTAGTACTGTCATAATGTGCTACAGAATGGACATCAGTAACCATTTTCCGTCAGTGAAACCGTCGGCCCTTTATCAACATCTATGTATACTTATAAAGCTGAAGAGTTTGTTTGTTTGACCGCGCTAATCTCGGGAACTACTGGTTGGAATTGAAAAAATATTTTCGTGTTGGATAGTGCATTTATCGAGGAAGGTTATAGGCTATATAACATCACGCTACGACCAATAGGAGCTGAGCATAAATGAAAAATGTTGCAAAAACGGGAAAAATGTCCACCCGTGCGAAGCCGGGACGGGCCGATATTCATTATAAAAATGTCCCATTCAAAATACAATGTTAATATCATAACTATGTTTGCCACAGTCGGTTAGAAAAGGATTTTTACGATAACATAATAAAATAATAATGAAATGTGTCGTTAAAATGTTAGTACTACGCCATCTGGCGGCGTAATATGACACTATTTTATAGCTTAAAATAAAAAGACTAGTTATATCAGAAATTTGACTCTGAAATTGTATTGTATGAACCTATTGTATTGTAGTCAGGCGAGGTCGCAGCCAAAGACTTTGGGGGGGTCATATCAATAATAAAATAATTTGTATTCATTTGAATGATGAGAATAGACAAAATTGCGGTTTAAAAGATGATGTAGTGACAAAAATTGAAAGGAGTATGCTTAGATGGTTTGGTCATGTTGAGATAATGAGTGAACGGCGATTAACAAAAGGAATTTATAAGGTGGATGTCAGCGGAAACGGTAGAGGACGCCCTACATACATCAATGTTATTGGTGATGTTCTTCACAAAGGACAGGTGCGTAGTACTCTCAACCGGCGTGCGTGTATGACAAGATGTATGAAAGGGTCGTAGCATGTGGCGTTCTATAGTTTCTGCCTACCTCCAAGGGAAAAGGCGTGAGTTTATGTATGTATGTAAATAAGTTGAGCAAGTTAGAATTTATTGCACAATTATTTTTTTTCTAAAAATTATATTTCTTGAGATAGGTATGTCAATTTGACGTGTATGATTTTGGGGGTCAAGACTCCGACGACCCTGCCCCCTCGGACGGCCACTGATTGTAGTACCCTATTTTAAACTGCTTCGTTGGTCTAGTGGTGGCAAGCGCGACTGCTGATCGTGAGGACCTGGGTTCTCTCCAGATCGGGCAAAGTGTTATCGGGTTTTTCCGTGTATAATTCCTCAGTAGCAGCCCGGAGTTTGGATTTGTGCCTATTACGTGAGACTTAAGTATAACGGCGAAATGAGGGTGTTACTACACACCTCTGTCCAACCCTTCGGGGAATACAGGCGTGATGTTATGTTTTTGCCGCTATTAGATCAAACAAATTATTAATTATTCATGGCTTTTGTAGCTTCACTTGCGTGGTTATTTCACCTCCTTAGAGAAGGAATTTTAAAAAATCCTTCCTCAGTTCAGTGGATGCCTACGTTATAAAAGGTACCTACTGTCAAAATTTCAAGTTTCTAACCTCAGCGGTTTAGGTTGTGCGTTGATAGATGAGTCAGTCAGATTCTCCTTATATGTATATGCGGATAATGAATATTGCTTTAATAAGAACGCGGCCATCTCATACATTACTGGGTTATCTTTTATTAAAGACTAGATAGTCGTAACGGCTGTTAGGACGTAATATAATCTATACATATAATAAAACTGTAGAGTTCAATTCTGTACATTGAATAAAAACTAAAAAAAATACCCTTAGGGGTCTTCATACAAGTAACACAGGCAAAAAAAAATCATTTTGAAATTTTTGTCTTTCTGTTGTCCGGGTTTAACACAAAAACTACTGGACGGATTTTGATGAAACTTTTTTTGTTATATAGCTTATAGTCCTCGGCAACATATAGGCTATAATTTAATTTGAAGTCTTAGGTAGGGTAGGTAGGTAGGTAGGGTAGATAAGTAGGGTAGGTAGGTAGGTAATGTAGGTAGGTAGATAGGGTAGGTAGGGTAGGTAGCAGTGGCGAAGGGTGAATTTTCTTAAAAGGGAAGCCTGACCAAACTCAGAATATATTATAACTTATTTCTTTGATTGTTACCTTCATAAGCAAATGTTATACCTGCAATGTAACTTCGTAAATAATTATTTGTTTAAATGATAATTGAAAATAACAGATACTAGTATTTGCCATATTTCGAAAGGGAAGCCGATAGGAATCGAGTTGTATGGAGCCTTCGCCACTGGTAGGTAGGGTAGATAAGTAGGTTTAGGTAGGTAGGTAGGTAGGGTAGGTAGAGTAGGTAGGGAAGGTAGATAGGGTAGGGTAGGTAGGTAGGGTAGGTAGGTAGGTAGGGTAGACAACTAGGGTAGGTAGGTGCGCCGTAGATACCATAAATTAAAAATGTTGCAACAACGGGAAAAACGCAGACGAAGTTGTGCGGGTCAACTAGTAATATATAGGTAATATCATAATCTATCTCTGGCTAAACTGGAACTAAAGTGGTCTATGTAACATTTTTGGCTAAATCCATCTATGAGCATCTTTGTACATAAAAACGATAAATAAACCCGGGCAAAAGTGGTCTATGTGTCATTACGTCATCAAAATAAGGTTATCATAAAAAAACCACTTTAGAATTTAATTGATATTTTAAAATTTTAAATTTCTAAAGTTGATTTTTCGTTTGTTATCTGAAAATATTTATTTTGTATCATAGACCACTTTAGTTCCAGGTTAGCCATCTATACTAATATTATAAAGAGGAAAGATTTGTATTTTTGTATGTACCTAACGAATAAACTTAAAAACTACTAGACAGATTTCAAAAAATCTTTTACCGTTAGTAAGCTACATTATCACTGAGTAACATAGGCTATATTTATTACTGGAATAAAACTTAGTACGCGGGCGGAGCCGTGAGGACACAGCTAGTATAAAATAAAAAATAACATCACGCCTTGTATTCCCTGAAAAGTTGGGCAGAAGTGTATCGTAACACCCTCATTTCGCCGCTATATTTAAATCCCATGTAATAGGGGACGAGCCTATTGCCATCAGCCGGGCTCAAATTCAAACTCCGGACTGCTACTGAGGAAAAACCCAATAACACTTTGCTCAACCTGAGGATCGAACCCAGAACCTCACGATCAGCAGTCGCGCTTGCCACCACAAGACCAATGAGGCAGTTATTAAAATAATATGGCTTTTATACTCATTTTCTTTAACCGTAGCGGTCGGCATTTAGTCCATACAAACGTATTTCTCAGTTTCCTCCTTGGATAATGTCACTAGAGAAAATATTTTTACCATATGATATATGTAGGTATATCTACCACCACTATGTCCCCATGTTTTGTTTTTGTCAATAAATTAATTATTAAAAGAACTAGAAACATTTAAATTTTACAAAAATCGACCGGTTTTATCACCGTTTTCAAACATCTGGCAAACAAATTTGACGAATATAAAAAATAAAAGAAAAACATACAGACATAACCAAGGTCTTTCTTAAATTATTACAGAAAAAAAATATTATAATCGGTCCAGATTTGACGAAGGAAACAGGGATATACAAAAGTAACATTTCGCTAATATTGCACAGGAGAAATCAGTCCGAGATGCAGGTGTCTCTTTCGCGCTGTATTGGGAAGGTTTGTGGGAGGGGTGGGACGGAAATAGATCGCTTAAAAACCTATTCTTGTAATATTATGCAGCCCGCGTTTCCTCTTAAATGTCGCTGTTGTTATATAGACCTATTAATGTCAAAACTCAATCGAAATATCAATCTATACTAATATTATAAAGAGGAAAGATTTGTATTTTTGTATGTAACGAATAAACTTAAAAACTACTGAACCGATTTCAAAAATTATTTTGCCGTTAGAAAGCTACATTACTTACGGCTACGGGCGGAGCCGTGAGGACACAGCTAGTGTCTAATACATTAGTCAGTAATTTATGGTATGTTGTAAAGCTAATTAAATTACAATATCTGGTGTAAAAATACCCTTAACAAAGCCGAGAGCCACGTATTCTTCTCATCATTACGAAGATTTTTTGGTATTGGGCCATACCTGGGAACCGACTGGTTATGGAGATATTGAAGGTCAAAGTCACACGTTTTTCACGAAAACTAAGTTTAAATGTTATTACTAAACATTATTCTATACAAACATTATCAACATTTTTGAAATGTAGGCACAGTCTGCTGCGCGCGCTTACATTGCGCGCTACAATTAAAAGTTGTTTTTTAATACCAAAAAATAAAAATCGTTTCTCAGCAATTATTTTTGCTGTATGTTACTTAGTTTGATGTACAGTATGCGTAGACTTGGGCTTCGTTAAAGCTATTTTTACATCCAGTAAACCTAATATTGCAATTTAATTGTGTTCATTCATCGACTCCTGTTGCTGACTGTACAGAACAAAGTTTTGACAGGTCTACGTTTACAGTGGCGCCACCTGGTGTCGATTTTTAGAACTAAGTACTAGAAAAATGCTGCCGGCCCGCTGGTGTTAGTACACATCGTTTTAGGAGCTGATTGCTATAAGTGAATAATTGGATGATGTAATGTTCCTACTTTGCATACATTTTGTCAAATTATTTTTTGCTCTTTGCCTACTCGAATCGACATTAGACAATGTCACCGATGAGTTTTTAAAACTGTGTAATAACTCATCTCGCGACATGCGTTTATATAAACTAATATTATAAAGAGGAAAGATTTGTATTTTTGTACGTAACGAATAAACTTAAAAACTAGGTACTGGAACGATTTCAAAAATTCTTTTGCTGTTAGAAAGCTACATTATCACTGAGTAACATAGGTTATATTTATTACTGGAATAAAACTTCTTACGCGGGCGGAGCCGTGAGGTCACAGCTAGTATATCATATAAATAGATTAATTGTTTAATGTAATAAATTGGTGGGTTTGATTTAATTTAAAGTTTATTTTCTTCTTTTTAAAGTATTTCAATAGAAGCTTGTTTTAAAAAATGCTTTTATACTATTAATTTATTCTTTAGTTTATCATGGTGACACTTAGAACGGACCTTCACAATTGAATACGTATACAACATTTCATGTGTGTGCTGCTAACCGTTGAGGAGTTCCATAGTTAGGATCCAACCCTGAGTGCAGCAACCATGTCACGGTACTCACGGTAAAACATAAAACCGGCTATCATAATAAAATGCGTACACAAAATTTCGTGTCTGTGCTGTTGACCGTTGAAGAGTTCCTTTATCTGGAGCTAATCCTGTATGTTGGTTCAGGTCATGCTTACCATAAAAATGTATTGTCATCGGAACTGAACCAACATGTAAAAATTCAACTCCGTAGGATAAGAGGAAGTGGTTAAAAATTCAGTTGCAATATTTAAACCGAAAATACGTACAAACATTGCAAGTTAAATAGAAGCTTGTAAAATAAATTGGCTACAATGAAAAAACCAATGAAATATATACAGTATGTTAACTAAAGAAAGGCGTTACAGCTAACCCCACAATAGTGTAGCGTTCATAATATGCTAAAAGAAATATTACAATTGAAAAACAAAATGTTTTATTTTTTAAATAAGAAAATATTCACAAATAATATTAAATTTATACGTAATAAAAGAAACACTGTACACACGCACTTGTCTTTCAACGTGGAAGTAGGGCAATGTCGCAATTAATTAGTTTATTTATTTATTTTATTTATTTTTCTACACTGATATTTAAAAAAAAACTTAATGATATAGATTAACGAGTTTAAGGGAACGCCCTCTGCTATTTAACAAACTGTATAATTAAATGCCCAAGTTATAAGCGATTCAAAATCGTTAGCTAGACAGAGGACGCACTATTGAACGATGACGTCATCAAACTTCATAGTATCTTGACATTACCTACTCCGTACAATGTCTGTTTCGTGCGACGAGAACAGAAAATTCAGTATATAAAAACTTTTTGGTTTTATTTCTTTACCTACCTCTTTTGATATAATATTTAATTCTTCCTATTTTTTTAACGAATTAGCGAATTGCGCAGTTATAGTTTGCCGCGCGGTCAATTAAATCGGGGCTCTAAAATGCCTCACGTTAAGAACACATGTTTACTTCTTGTAATTATTTTTTTATTGAAATCGGAAGTATCCCGTGCAGGGTTAATCTATGTCAGCAGTACATCATGTGGTTTGAAGGAATTACATGATTTCGTTTACACCCTGTATGTACAATTGTTAATGAAGCATTATTTTTAACTAGCGGCCCGTCCCGGCTTCGCACGGGTGGACATTTTCCCCGTTATTGCAACATTTTTCATTTATGCTCCACTCCTATTGGTCGTAGCGTGATGTTATATAGCCTTTAACCTACCTCGATAAATGGACTATCCAACACAAAAATATTTTTTCAATTTCAACCAGTAGTTCCTGAGATTAGCGCGTTCAAACAAACAAACTCTTCAGCTTTATAATATTAGTATAGATTAATGTAATCTTAATCAATATGTAATTGGATAAAAATCCTCTTTAATCTGCAAATAGAAGTTTATACAAAATATATACTGCAACGTGATACCCAGACTGAAGTCATTCTTTAATAGGAATACCATGCATTTTAAACAATGAGAGACCATTATACATACATAATCTACCCACAGTCCCACTGCTGGGCACGGGACTCTTCTCAGAATGAAAAGGCTTTAGGCCTGAGTCCACCACGCTGGTCTGGTATGGGTTGGCAGACTACATACACCACCAAGAACTTTATAGAGCCCTCTCAGGTGTGCAGGTTTCCTCACGATGTTTTCCTTCACCGCTAACGCAACGATGTTGACAACACGTTTAGTTCAGTGGCTGAGCGATCAGCTTCTGTGCTACGGGTCGTGGGTTCGATTCCCGCACGGAACAAATATTTGTATGGCCTACAGATTGTTGTTCCGGGTCTGGATGTTTGTGCGTGTGAAGATTTGTGTCTGTAAACGCACCAACGATACAGGAGAAACACGAGAGTGGGACAATGTTTAAAAAAAAAGATATCAAATTGTGATCCGCACATGAATTTGAAAACTCAAAGGTTCGGGCCGGGGTCGAACTCAGACCTGCATGGAAGCAAGCGTTTAACCGCTACGCTATCACTGAGTTTGAGAGACCATTATCCGTTTCTTTATTACAATGTAATCAGGATTTACCGATCCTGACCCACATCTCTGACTTTTCGAATTCATGTGCGGATCAGAATTTGATTATCACTTGCGTTAACGGTGAAGGAAAACATCGTGAGGAAACCTGCACATCTGAGAGAACTCCATAAAGTTCTCGATGGTGTGTGTAGACCGCGCCATAAAGCACACGAATCGATAAGTCAGTTGTCGAACGATTCACTTTGTTTTCTCTTTTACTTTCGTTAACAACACTGAATCATTCGACTGACTTATCGAAACGTTCTGGGTGGATTATCGCCTATACCCTTTTCATTCTGAGAGGAGTATTAGTATTAGTTATTAATAATACCCTACTACCACAGTATATTGCCATCGAGGTCATTTTATGGATGGGTGACCGAGAGATCAGCTTAGGGAGCCCATGTCGGGGGTTTCTTAAAGGGGACCAACATTTTGGTTATTTTTGATGTATGACTCACCGTTTCAAAGATATTATTAACAATTCATAAATTATTAATTAAATTATTGCATGGATTAAAATTACACTTCCATAGAGTAATACCTCTCTTAAATTCTTACTAGGCCTATATCTTACGCCCGCCATTTAGTTTACCTTGGTTATTTTTGCCTACTCGAATAATATAAAATAACATAACTACAAACATTAAAACATGCGCGCGACAACCCCTAAAAATATGTCCCGAGTTACTAACAAAATGGCGTGTGTAACTCGGGCTCGCTCTTCCCGCGTCTCGCCCCTTGCCCCCCGCACGATTGACCTGTCTAGACGTCTTCGTCGAACGACTGTATAGATTATTAGACTGTGCTACTACTATGATCTGCGATGCAGTTCACAATACAGATTGAGTAATTTGATTCAACGGCGCAAGATGCAAGTTGTCAATTGCGCATCATGTGTACAGAACGATTAATACAATGTGTATAGTAATCTGATTGCATCGACTCAGATGCGCGATAATGCTTTGATTATTTTATTATTAGGAATTTCATCTTCTGGTAGAATCTCAACTCTCAAACTTCAACCCCCTATTTCACCCTCTTAGGGGTGGAATCTCCAAAAACCCTCAAACACCTATACGTTTATTTCTTTCCAAAAGCCTAAATATTTAATTCCATGTTTCTCACTTCAAAAATACCAGATTTCTCATACAAACTTTCAACACGTATTTCACCCCTTTAAGGGTTGAATTTCCAAAAATGCTCAAACATGTGTACGTTTATTTCTAACCAAAAACCTTAATATTTAATTTCAAGCTTCTTACTTCTAAAATGACGGACTTACATAGAAACTTAAAAACCCTATTTCACCCCTTTAGGGGTTGAATTTCGAGAAATCCCTTCTTAGTGGATGTTTACGTCACAAAATGAACCTACTGTCAAAATTTCAAGTTTCTAACCCCAGCCGTTTAGGCTGTGCGTTGATAGATCAGTCAGTCAGTCAGTCAGTCAGCTTCTCCTTTTATAAGTATTAAACAATTGACCGTGCCCGCAGTGAGACAGTAATGGGCTGAATTATGCTTGTGTTTCAGATATTTTTAACCGCTCTCCGGCACCAGTCAGTGGCTATTCAACCTGTTATTGTTGGATAATAGTTAGCCGAAGGTTTAAAACCCTAAAACAATTAGTTCAATATTGGCTGAAAGTGAATAAAACAATGGTATTTTAAAAGTTTGTGTTGACTATATACACTATACATTATGCTGAGATAGGAGCCCTTTTTGGCCTCGTGCAGGTAGTCTAAATTCTTATTCTTTCTTTTTTTTTATATTGTTTTTGTTTCTGTAACTGCCTGTGTGAGTCCAAAATAAATAATTTTCTTTCTTTCTTTCTTTCTTTCTTTCTTTCTATATAATCCCTGCCTGCGTCGCCTCTTCCATCGCGCTCTGACGCACACGTAATAGTCCGTTCAATTTCGGTGCTTGCTAGAAACCTGTGGCTTCGGTCAAGACTTCGGCCCATCTTGGACGAAGCCGTAGGTTTGACCGAAGGTGCTTTTTTTGGCCGAAGGTAGCTGAGTCCGATGGTTCGGTCGGTCACTATTGGATGACCATCACCCTTCCATTCTGTCATTCTTTAAAGCCTCGTGGCCTTCGTCAGGATGCACCGTGTGCCAGAAAGGCTGCAGTTTGGACAAATTGAATGTTGAGCGTACACTTCTTATTAAGATAATGTTAAATCCTTACGAATGGACACCCTATTCCTAAGCCGAGAGATCTGTGTTGTTCTCTCGCTCTAACAGTAGCTGTCTCTGTCTAACACTTAAAGTCCTTCAGGGACAGATGGACGGACAAAAATGGCGTGGAGTAGATTGTTAATATGATATTTTTTATAAGTATCATAACATAACATCACGCCTGTATTCCCCGAACGGTTGGGCAGAGGTGTATAGTAACACCCTCATTTCGCCGTTATGTTTAAGTCCTATGTAAGAGCCCTTTCACACAGCGGATCCGTCGGTACTGGATGTGTTGTTCACATCTGTACCGACGGATCAGTTAAACAAATGGCAGCTGCGTCGCATCTGGCAGGCAGGATACGATAAAAATAACGGATCCAGTATTTTTACTGGATTCGGAATACTGTTGTGTATGTGAACTCGCTCATACAACTACAAGCGCAATCACCAAAATAAAAACGGATCCGCTAAAACGGGTCCTGTAAACAGTTTCTGTGTAAATTAGTTGTAATAGGGCAAGACTATCGCCATCAACCGGGCACAAATCCAAACTCCGGGCTGCTACTAAGGAATTCCACACAGAAAAATCCAATAAAACTTTGCCCGACCTGGGAACCGAACCCAAGACTAGATCAGCAGTCGCGCTAGCCACCACAAGACCAAAGCGGCAGTTCGTAAAATAAAAATTAAATATTTATAGTATCAACGTCGACAACATAGTTTCTCTGCTCTGCCGCGGCGACGGGCTACACAAATCTGCACTAGCGACTAATCAGCGCCTCCGCCCGTACCACGTAGCTATATTGAAGATATTATACGTGTATTATGTTACTAGTAGCCTAGAATTATACTAACTTTGTCAGTCGACTTCCAGTCTAACCAGATGCGGCTGAATACCAACCTTCTTCTTCGTTGTGTGAAGTTACGACTAGCTTACTACTAGGTATATACAAGGTTAGTCGGAAAGGGGGTACTAAGCCGAACGGGTGTTAAAGTACTCATAATAATGGATAACTTTTGTTCTACAACTTTCCCCAAAAGTCAATAGTTTAAGAGAAATAGCTGTTTAGAGATTTCATAAAAAATACGCTAAATTCTATCTATACTCAGTTATGATCATCAGATGTGTTTACATTTTAGGTCATATTTGGGGTCACGGAATAGAAACATCATTTTCTGAATTCGCAACTAAAGCAAGGATGAAGAATTTTTGAAAAAACAACAATAAAAATAATTTTGCATGTAATATTTTTTTCGAATTTTGAAATTTTGACAGTTTCTTTAAAACAATCATCAGTGATGCATTACGTGGCCCGCGGCTTAGTACCCCTTTCCGACTAACCTTGTATATACTTGTTATAATATTATACGTAACTTTAAACCGCAACTTGACAATTGAATGCTTCTTTTACTAATACATTAATATGTTTACCTCGTTGGTTTAGTGGTGGCAAGCGCGAACGCTTGCCTTCAATGCAGGAGGGTCTAAGAGCGATCTGGCCCACACCTCTGACTTGTCGAACTCATGTGCGGATCAGAATTTAATTATCATTGATGTCAAGCAGGCCGCCGGTCGTAAAACAATAAGCCAAAACTAACAACATGGATTTATGAAATACATGTTGTGCCGACCCCACCTAGTGTGGGATAAGGGCAGGAAGAAGAACGACACGAATAAAGAAATACGTGTTGTTATCTCATTTCGGGTGAAAATAGTGTTGAAGGTGGCAAGTTCGAAATTCAGGCGGACGAAGTCGCGAGCACAGTGCTAGTCACTTAACCCGCCACTTGTGACGTGAATTTGACTTACACCTTTGGTGACGCTGGTCTCATGGACCGGGTTTTTCAACCTAAGATTTTCTTAATAAGCAATACGCCATGCTACCTTTACTTGGTCAAATATTAAGAAGACATGTTTTTTTAACAATAAAACAAAGAAATAACATAAATCACACGACGACACGTTCGGTGTAGTGGCTGAGCGATTGGCTTCTACGCTGCGGGTCGTGGGTTCGATTCTCGCACGGAACAAATATTTGTATGGCCTACAGATAGTTATTCCGGGTCTGGGTGTTGGTGCATGTGAAGATTTGTGTCTGTAAATGCACCCACGATACAGGAGAAATCCTAGTGTGGGGCAAAGTTTAAAAAAAAAAAAAAAAAAAAAAAAAAAAAAACCACATCTAGTTTATTCATCTTTACACTTATGTACTAAGAACACTAGAAATCACCAGGGCCATTCTAATGCTTATTTTTAAATATCAGAACTGGTAAAAAAATTTTTTTTCAGCTAAATCTGCCTTTGTCTGTCTTATGACACTAGGAACTGTAAAAAAACTAACAGAAAAGGTTAGCCTTCCAACCAAAAAAACAAAGCGGAACACTCCTCCAAAATTACTCTTCATCAAGAGCCAAGCAGCTACTGCATGTTGGCACTACATGCTCTAAACACAAGTATTTCTTGCAATCTTGACGATTTTTATGTCGTCTTTACGTCTTTACGTCCTTATCAGATACCAATTTCTCATGTAGAAGAGCTTCGAGATGACGGCTTTTACGTTCGTAAGACATGGTAAAACAAAGTTTAGGAAATTTGGCAAGAAATACGTACGTATTGAGTGTAATATCGATAAAATTATGCAAAAAGGTTACTGATTACAGAATAATAATGATCACAATAATCATACTATCAAAATAAAACCAAAAACAAATGGATAGGTTTATCAAAAAGTTTTTTTTTTTAAATAATAAACTATGACTATTTAACTTACGTAATTTGTCTCACAGACCGGGTTGGAGCCAAAACACCAAGATGTGCGTCCGCGTCGCCGGCGCGGGGTGGGCCAACGGTGGGGGACGCGTAATTAGGAAAGTACACGAAATCACAACTCTATTCGATGGCGGGTACAAAACTTATTCGACTTTTTCGAATCACCCGGTCTCACAGACATATAAGTCACAAATGGCGGGTTAATAAATCTATGGAAGACAAAGTATGTACGAATAAAGGTTATTTTAGTACATATTGTAAGTTATACCGGTTGCCTAGCAACGTCCGTGCTTATTCCTAGATGGAACTAATTCCTCTTACCTACCTATAGATTGTTGGAAGGAGAAAATCGTAGCTATTTCGACAAGATAAGCAAAGAATATTGACCGTGCTTCGGAAACCACGTTAAACAGTATAAAATACATGCATACAACAGAATCTTTAGGGGTGAATCTATCATTACAATTATAGCTAATAATTTATTTATTTAATACTTCAATGCACGATTCTGGTACATAATACGGACTTAATGTCATAAGGCATTCTCTATCCGTCAATTTGGGTCTAAGAGAACAGCATCGTGAAGAGGTACAAAGAATTTATAGAGATTTGTTTAAATTGAACTATTTTTGGTATTCATTCTTTTCGTAAAATCGTTCACTACCCAACACTATTACTTTTAGTATGGTATCATTATTTTGCTTTGAACTGTCAAGTTACTGCATCGAATTAATGGTCTGATTATAGTCCATAATTGACAGCTGCGCACACAGATAACAAAAGTCTGCGTGAGCGACGATGTCGACGCCACGAAATGTTGCTATATCTAAATATTATATATCATACAGTTTCAGATGATTCCTATTGAATGCGTATTTGTCTATTTTCATATATTGAGTTTATTTATATCTTTTTACTTGCTGCACCGGTGGACGTCATCATGTCAACGCCGGCTGTCGCTAAAACCAGCGCTGTGGCTCTGTCTCGCACGTGAGACACAGCATTATGCTGAGCGATGGCCGTTTTGCGCGGATGTGACGCATATTTTTCCCCAAGTTTCTTTTCAGTTTTGTTTACTTTTATTTTATTTTGTGCGTCATGTTGGCGCGAATAAATAACTTTTCTTTCTTTCTTTCTTTCAACTCTGGAGCTCAGGATCAGCAGTCAATAAATAATTGAATACATATTTTCGAGATCCTTACGTATTTAGTATTAAATTTATTTCAGTACAAACTCGATTATACATCTAAATGCTTTATCTACGAGAAATTCGACCCCTATATTCATAGAAATTACCCCAAAACCAATATCAACTCTAAAACCCTCAATATAGAACCCAAAATCCTTTGTACACGAAGAAATTCTTCATAGCCAGTGAATTGGAAATGTAAGTAAGCGAAAAAAGACTTTATTTTGTTGAAGTTAGAGTTGGAAATTGAATGTAGATGAACATCAATTCATTTGGTTTAGTTATTGTGACCATCAGAGCGTCTAGAGGATAGGATATTATTGTATTATTAATTTTGTAGATGTGCTTAGTCATGAGAAATAAAGACATATTAATTAGTGTCAATGTCGTCATGAGTATTATAAGGCTAAAGGACGATTTCCACCAAACGGCTCGCATCGCATCGGATAGGAAAGGATACGAACGGATGCGGCGACAGCCGATCGCGTCCTGCAGGATGTCGACGCATACGATCGGCTCTGTCGCTTGCGAACGTATCCGTTTCTGCGCCTAGTCAAATAGTTTCATTCCTACCATGTTGACGTGTTCTAATTTTTGACGACAGCCGGAAGGATCAGATCGGATACGACGACAGGCGAACGGAGCCGATTGCGCGTCGCAGCATACTTTCGGCTACGATCGCGTGTCGCGGAAGACGCCCGCGGTCAAGCTGCCGTGCGCGGCTTGGTAATATAGACTTTAAATACTGTGTATACGATTTAATATCGTTTAAAGATTGTAATATCCGTTCCCATGCGATGCGAGCTGTGTGGTGGATATCGCGTCTTTGTCTGCGCAGAAGTCGGATGGGGTTTAAGTTTTTTACGCGGACCCCTGATTCTTTTCCTAAAACAAAAGTAGCCTAAGTTACTCCTTATAATATCAGCTATCTGCCAGTCAAAGTCCCGTCAAAATCGGTCCAGCCGTTTTGGAGATTAGCCGAAACAAACAGACACATAGACAGACAAAAATAAAAAATAAAAATTTTTTGGTATAATTGTCATACATACATAAACTCACGCCTTTTTCCCATGGGGGTATGCAGAAACTATAGAACGCCACATGCTACGACTCTTACATACCCCTTTCGCTTCATCCACATTCATACATCTTGTCATACACGCACGCCGGTTGAGAGTACTACGTACCTGTCCTTTGTGTAGAATATCACCAATAACATCAATGTATGTCCTTTTGTTAATCGCCGTTCACTCATTCTCTCAACATGACCAAACCACCTAAGCATACTCCTTTAAATTTTTGTCACTACATCATGTTTTAAACCGCAACTTTGTCTAATCTTATCATTTCTCAATGTATCATTCAAAGTTACACCGCACGTACTTCGCAAGGAACGCATTTCCACGGCATGTATTCTACTTTCATACCTCTTCTACCACGACCAACATTCATTTCCATACATGAGCGTATACTTTCATAGAATAGAATAGAATAGAATATACTTTATTGTACACCAAAATTGTAACACAGTTCTTATACAATAACAAACATTAAAGGGTACAATGGCGGTCTTATCGCTGATAGCGATATCTACCAGACAACCTTTGGATGATCATATGCATTTAGTAAAAAGCTGTTTTTTTGACCTTACAAACAGACACTTCAATTTTATTTATTTGTATAGATAGAAGACAGCGTCTTCTTAGGGTACATGAATCTGCGATCATCGATCTACTAGTTCGTTCTGCCTAACCTTTCCCAACTACACTGGCCTGCAAAAATAAGTATCACACTTTTAAAATTGCAATAACTTTTTAAGTACACAAGATATATTTTGGAAACAAAAAGGACTCAAAAAAGAGTTTAACTTTGTTACTATAGTTTCAAAGAAAGCTGATAAAAATTGCTATAAAACGTTTTTTTATTTTAAATCTCTAACTTCTATAGTTTAGAAAAAATTGAAATTTTAAAAGTGTGATACTTATTTTTGCAGGCCAGTGTATTTATTTATTTTTACTTTAATTAAAACGGTCTTAGACCAATTACAATAATTAAAGATAGAAAAAAGAATAGGAATGGAAGAAGATACATACAAAACAATGGAATGAAAAATAATGATTAAAAATATATATATATATATATATAACAATATGAGACACCTCTTTCACACAGCCCTCACAATGCACCTGACAATTATTCTTCCATTCATCCGCAAACAGATCACGTACAATTATAATTATTTATAATTGTATTTTTACTATAATTTAATTATGTAGGGGTCAGCTTCCTGTCTAACCAGATGCGGCTGAATACCAGTATTTTACACGGAGCGACTGCCATCAGACCTCCGCAAACCAGTTACTGGGCAATGCGATATCCTAAGTATAGACCGGTTGCCAGACTTTCGGGCTTCTGACTACCCATAACGACTATCATAGGTATTCTTATGACACCCGGTATCGACTGTTTAACGTGCTCTCCGAGGCACGGACGGGTCTCGATGGCAACGAATGGTCACCCATCCACAGACATGCAGCCATGAGCCCCCCCATCATCATCAACCTACTAAACTTCTTTATCTTTACATAGTATAAAACAAAGTCGCTCCCGCTGTCTGTACGCTTAGATCTTTTAAACTACGCAACGGATTTTAATGCAGTTTTCAGCAATAGATAGAGTGATTCAAGAGGAAGGTTTATATGCCCCACATTAGTATCTACATTGCACCCGTACGAAGCCGGGGCGGGTCCCTAGTATAAAATAATTGGTTTCTCAGAGTTTGGGGACAGCAAAACGTAAGTTGCTACGCCGTAGCTGAAAACGCTACGCGTAAATAAATTATTTTTCAGACATGTATTTCGAATTCATGTGCCGATCATAATTTGATTATCACTTGCGTTAACGGTGAAGGAAAAACATCGTGAGGAAACCTGCACACCTGAGAGGGCTCCATAAAGTTCTCGATGGTGTGTGTAGTCTGCCAACCCGCACCAGACCAGCGTGATGGACTAAGGTCTAAACACTTCTCATTCTGAGAAGAGGCCCGTGCCCAGCAGTGGGACAGTACACATAACATAACATCACGCCTGTATTCCCCGAAGGGTTGGGCAAAGGTGTATAGTAACACCCTCATTTCGCCGTTATGTTTAAGTCCCATGTAATAGGGGGCGAGCTTTTTGTCATCAACCGGGCACAAATACAAACTCTGGGTAGCTACTGAGGAATTCCACACGGAAAAAGCCAATAACACTTTGTCCGACCTGGGGATGAAACCCAGGACCTCACGATCAACAGTCGCGCTTGCGACCACTAGACCAACGTAATAGTTAGAACTACCTACTCATAACATGCCAGCATTTGAGTTCTTATGACAACATTCTGTCTATTGTTTATGCCTAGCAGTGATAGCCTAGTGGTGTGACCTTCGGACTGCTAAGTCACAGGTCTCGAGTTCGAACCCAAGGCACGCACCTCTGACTTTTCAGATTCATGTGCGTATTGTATAATTATCACTTGCTTAAAAACGGTGAAGGAAAACATCGTGAGGAAACCGGCATGCCTGAGAGATATTGTAAAACCAAGTCAGAGGCCCATGGGCGGCATAAACTCTGACACCAGGTTATTCACTAACCACACTTTTCTTTTTGACATTATTGATTTTTTTTTTTCAATCATTAGTATTTTCTGTATTATGTCATGTTCTAATTTTTTTATTATCAAATTGTGAATGTGAGTACCATGTAGACTAGCTTTATACACGATTTTTTTACTGTTTGGTGGTTTTGAGTATTTTTTTTATGACCTACGCAAATGTCCGTCTAATTGGTAGCGTCGTGCGGCAGTCGGGTTCTTGAGCTCCCTAAAGTAAAGTTTGAGCTACACGATGACTGATGCATGCGTGCCGTCAGTTAGGACAGGTCAACTCAAACCTGCTATGGCACTTTCCTAAAAAGGCCATTCCAGATGTTGCCCATAATTGTTACACTCACATAGTTTTTATACCACAATGTCTGGACTTTAAAAGAGACCTTGATCTCTGAGTTTGTTTCGGCTTTTCTTCTCAGAGCTAGTCAGATAGGAAATGCCGGTGCCATCTAGTCTTAAAAAAAAACATTACATTGACCTATAAAAGTGTCTGTAACAGATTTATTTACAGAAATAAAAATCATTTATCATTTATCACGAAAAGAAGAAGAAGCCTACGATGATGTCAGAATGAAACCTATCCCACATGTCCCCAACTTATATCCCCCTTACAGACCGTGTTCAATAGAATTCAGAAAGCGTCAGTTATTTAATAAAGCCTTCGCGTCCCACGCGAGGGTAGGCACGCAGGCAGCGTCGATGTGATCACCAGGAATTTTAGATCGATATTCGGACTTCATTAACGTATATATGAGGTGGAAAATGTTTTTCGCTGGCTTGGTTTAGTGGTGGTAAGTGCGACTGCTGATCGTGAGACCCAGGTTCAATCCCCAGGTTGAGGTTGGCGCGCTGTGTTCCGCGCGCGCCTCTCAAAAGGAAATAGGGCAGGGGAACAATTGCCCCACCACTGGAGAGGTCCTGCCAGGGTTGCGGTGCATGCAATAGCGAATCCTGTGACCCCGGTCTTAGGTCAGAAGGGGGGACACCGTTGGTTTTTCGCCGGTAAGAGTCCGGCAGACCCATGAGGACATCCATGAGGACATTTCAACGAAAAAAAAAAATACTGTTCAATCCCCAGGTCAGACAGTGTTATTGGGTGTTTCCATGTAGAATTCCTCAGTAGCAGTCCGAGTCTTAATCTGTGCCCGGTTTATGGCAATAGACCCGCCTCCTATTACATGGGACTTACACATAACGGCGAAATGAGGGTGTTACTATACACCCCTGCCCAACGCTTCGGGGAATACAGGTGTGATGTTGTGTTTTCGGAAATGTCAAAAATAAAATGCACCTTCAACAGTGTGTTGTTATTAAATAGGTTCACTTCGTACATTTGTTTGTTTGGTCCAAATCTTGCGACAGATTTTTCAACTACTTCTGCTTAACCGATTCTCGTGAAACTTCGCACACAAATTCAATTCCCATGACAATACAACATTATAATAATTTCAACCTTCAATTCTCAAATCCTGATGCTGCAGAGGTACTGCAGGATAAAACCGTTTAACTAAAAAGTTTTTATTAAGAGTTTTTTTTTAGATTCGTTTTTTTTTGTTTATAGTTGTGTCTGTGTTTTAGGCAATTGCATGCTGCTGAGATGAGAATGCTAAGAGGGATGTGTGGTATTACGCGAATGGATAGAATTAGAAATGAGTATGTAAGAGGATGCCTGAAAGTGGCGCCGGCGACTGAGAAGTTGTGTGGAAACCGGTTGTCATGGTATGGGCATGTGATGCGGAGGAACGAGGAACATGTCGTGAGGAAAGTATTAAGTATGAATGTGGATGGTTATAAGAGTAGAGGAAGACCAAAGAAGCGATGGATTGATAGTGTGAAAGATGATATGGCTAGAAAGGGGGTGACTACTGAAATGACGGCTAATAGAGATGTATGGAAGAAGAAGACATACTGCGCCGACCACAAATAAGTTGGGATAAGGGCAGGAGGACGAGTTGTGTCTGTGTTTCTTTGTGGTTTGTGCCAAATAAATGTTTTTAACCGACTTCCAAAAAAAGGAGGAGATTCTCAATTCGACTGTGTGTTATTTTTTTATTTATTTTTTTTGTTTGTTTGTTCCGCTATATTTGCTAATTGTGAACCGATTTTAATGATTATTTTTTGTTTGAAGGAGTATTCTTTCGAAGTGGTCCTATTTAAATTTGGTGAAGATCTGATGAAGAACTTCGGAGATAGACAATTTGAAGTCAGTTTCATTTTTGTTAAAAAGTTTTCTTACTTTTCTTTGTCAAAACTGCACGACACCATTTATAAGTACGACAAACTCGCACTCCCTCATTTTTACTCGCATCATCCAAATCATAATTCCCCCGTGCCGCTACGGGGAATACAAAAGAATCCTAATATATTCTGCGCCAACCCCAATGGGGCTATCGGGGGATAAAATTGAACGTGTCTGCCGCAGCGACGGATAATAAAAGGGGATGATAATTGAACCCCCCTTGGGGGTAGACTGTGTAACGCAGAGGTGGAGATAGGTAGTAAACTGTCTTGGTTCTTTTATAACGTTTCACAGTTAACCCATTTCAACCGACGGTCCCGGGTGTCATACGAATACCTATGACGGTCGTTAAGGATAGTCACAAGTCAGAAAGTCTGACTACCAGTCTAACTTTAGGATATCGGCATTGCCCAGTAACTGGGTTGCGGAGGTCTGATGGCAATCGCTCCGTGTAAAATACTGGTATTCAGCCGCATCTGGTTAGACTGGAAGCTGACCACAACATAGTTGGGAAAAGGCTAGGAGGATGATGGTTGGTTATGATGATCATTGCTTTTTATTCACTACGACCCTTCCCACAGATATCATCATAACCAACCAACTCCATTTATTACACACTAGCGGCCCGTCCCGGCTTCGCACGGGTGGACGTTTTTCCCGTTTTTGCATCATTTTTCATTTATGCTCGTACCGTATCGTTGTACCGTGATGTTATATAGCCTATAACCTTCCTCGATAAATGGACTATCCAACGCAAAAGGATTTTTTCAATTCCAACCAGTAGTTCCTGAGATTAGCGCGTTCAAACAAACAAACAAACAAACTCTTCAGCTTTATAATATTAGTATGTAGGGATAAGTCAAATCGACTCCCATCACTTTCTCTTCTATGCATTCATCTCTTTCATTCGCTTTTACGTTTCATTTCGCACATATCTATAAAAGTATTGACGTAGGAAGTCAAAAGACTCACACCGTTAATTCAGCCCTCATCAAGCTGTCTGCCTCCCAGTCCTCCCGCCAGCCGAGGTCCGAGTCCCATTAGAGGTCGCCCTTAGTGCTGTTGCTAGTAGTCATGATGTTAGTAGTTAGCTTAGGCTAAGTATTTTACTCTCGTCCCCATAGACTGGAGAGCCTTCAGGTCTCGCCAATAACTGCCCGGTTACGTAGAAACGGTTCGCAAGACCAACTACAAGTAATCTATTAGAAAAAAAAGTCAAAGGGCCTAATTACATAAAATAACGTCACGCCAGTGTTCCCCGAAGGGCTGGGCAGAGGTGTATAGTAACACCCACATTTTGTCGTTATGTTTAAGTCCCATGTAATAGGGGGCGAGCCAATTGCCATCAATCAGGCACAAATCCAAACTCCGGGCTGCTACTGAGAAATTGCACACGGAAAAACCCAATAACACTTTACCTGACCTGGGGATCGATCCCCAGGTCAGGTAAAGTGTTATTGGGTTTACGATCGTGTGATCGTGAGGCCCTGGGTTCGAACCCAGGGCCTCACGATCAGCAGTGTAATTAGAAATAGTCTTAATCTTCTTCTTTTCGTGTGGTTAGTGACTAACTTAGTGTCAGAGTTTGTGCCGCCCATGGGCCTCTGACTTGGCTTCACATGCCGTCGGGAAATATCTCTCAGACATGGCGGTTTCCTCACGATGTTTTCCTTCACCGTTTTTAAGCAAGTGATAATTATACAATACGCACATGAATCGGAAAAATCAGAGGTGCGTGCCTTGGGTTTGAACTCGAGAACTATGAACTATGGTCCTAATTACATCTTCTAAAGAATTGTCTAATCTGCATTTTAGTCTATGGCGGGAGGGAAGGTCAAATACTAAGGATAATACCGAGCACTTCAGTTAAGGGAGGCTTACATGCCAATAAATAAATACGAGGGAATATAATAGATAGTATCTTACGCTTCATCGGAACTTTTCTTCTCAATGTGGGTGTGGTGTCAAATAGAACTGTATCACGTAAAACGATAACATAAAATCACGCCATTTCCCCATGGGGTAGGCAGAAACTATAGACCCCCATATGCTATGATCCTTACCTACTCCACATCTTGTCATACACGCACGCCGATTGAGTACTGCGCACCTGTCCTTTGTAAAGAACATCACATTAATAGCATCGATGTATGTCCTTCTAGGGCATCCTGTACCGCAGGGGTGGCGAACCTTTACGTATTAACGTGCCAATTTTCTAAAGAAATGTTTAATGAGGTCATAGACGAGCCATCCAATAATTTTGACTTTGTGATTATTGGGGATTATTGGGTCATATAATACCTACGTCACACTTTTATTCGTTGTGCATAATGTATTTTGTGATCAGTGACGTGCTCAAAATACTGTGTCGCGTGCCATTAATAATAATAATAATAATTAGCCTGACATAGTGGTGATAGATCGATCAGAGCGTCTCACAATGATTGTTGATATCACTGTCCCGCATGACGAGAACCTTGTGAAAGCCGAGAAAGATAAAGAAATCAAGTATCAACACTTGGCACACGAGGTTGTCGACATGTGGGAGGTTGACTCGGCAGTCATTGTGCCGATAGTCGTTACGGCCAATGGCTTAATAGCCAAGAGCCTCGACCAACATCTTATGAGACTCTCGTTGGGCAGCTGGGTCAAGGGCCTGATACAGAAAGTGGTACTTCTGGACACGGCGCGCATTGTCAGGAAGTTCCTCTCTCTGAGGCCCTAACCACCGGTAGCTTGGACCCTGTTCCCGATGCCGGTGGGCTACTATTTTCTATATTTTTAAATGTTTTTGTATAGCTTTTATTGAAATATTTAAAAATGTATTATAATATGTATATAAGATGAATAAACGAATAATAATTGTTTAATTCAGACTTTGTCCATATATTTATTAGTAACAATATTCTTAGCCTAGTGTTAGTAAGAGTACAAATAGTCAGGCACTTGCTCTCGCGTGTAGACCTACCCAGTGCTCCATTAGTACCGAGTCCCATCGACCAGCGCATGCCATGCCATCGGTTCGCCATCTCTGCTGCCGTTTCCACTGACATCCGCCTTATAAATTCCTTTTGTTAATCTCCGTTCACTCATTCTCTCAACATGACCAAACCACCTAAGCATACTCCTAACAATTTGTTCTTACAAATAAATTGACGCCATTCCTCGCCTACACTTCAAGAAGCGATAGTTACGGAACGTAGCAGTTAGTTCAAAGGCTTATCTATCGTAGCAATAAGCTTAGCTACGTCGTAGCTCTATTATGAACTTATATTTTTTATTCTTGTCTTGGTCGCGTTTGGCCCTAGTCTCACCTGATGGTAAGCGCAGACAGGGTCTAAGATGGAGCAGACGAATACAAGTAACAGAGATATAGAGGGACTCCCCTATACCCCTCTAGCTCTCTCATACACACGACGGAACACAGTCAACTGCTTGGCTTGACTTTAATGTTCAGGTGTTAGCTAGCCAGGCGGACCGTATAGATCCTACCACCAAGCGTGCTGGGTTTTGTTGTATCTTACAGCACACGTCTATTCCCAGCGTTTTCTTTTCCTATTCGACTGCTTGTAGATGGTTTCGCGGACCATTTCTACGTAACCGGGCGGTTATTGGCAAGACCTGTAGGGTCTCCAACCAATGGGGACCAGAGTAAAATACTTAACCTAAGCTATCTACTACTACTAACATCATGACTACTAGCAACAACAGCACTAAGGGCGACCCCTAATGGGACTCGGACCTCGGCTTAGGGCGTTGCTGGCGGGAGGACTGGGAGGGAGACAGCTTGATGAGGGCTGAATTAACTGTGTGACAGTGGAGTTAGAAAGGACGACCGGCTCCGCAGCGGCGGGTGAGCACGAAGAGCACGAAACTTCCCAGCGTGCGATGAGAAAGTTTTATATTCTACTAGCGGATCCAACAGACGTCGTCCTGCCCGGAGAATTTGATGACATACCGGCAGCAGCGCCACCCACCGTGCCCAATTGTGAATCTATACCATCCAGGGCGCCACCCAAACGCATAAATAAAATACATTCAAATCGATCCAGCCGTTTAGGAGGACTTCAGTGACATACACACGTACAGTTGAATTATATATAGGTATATAAAGATAGTGGCTAAAATTTAATAGGCCCGTTTTGACAGTTGTCAGATTAGAACATGTTATGTCAATTTCGACATAAAATGTACTGATCTGACAGCTGTCAAAACGGGCCCATTATATTTTAGACAATATAGCCCGTCCCCACACAAGATATTTCGTTTAAACTTAAGTCCGTTTATTGGTTATTCTTACCACCATGTAAGCCACATCTAAAACGTTCAACAGGCGACGGTATCGCCGGGAATAGCGCGGGAATAAATTGAAATGTACTTATTAATTTATTTATTATGGATTCGAAGAATTTCCTGTAAAAATATACTGCGGTCTTCAAGGTTAAGTCATTATGAGCCAGATTAAGAGAATTAGTTTTCAGAATTATCATTTAATTCTTCCAAGGAAACGTTCATAGAAAATGCTTATTTTTAACCTCCGAAGATATAAGAGGGGTGTTATAAGTTTGAAGCATTATTTTATTTGAGATTAGCGGTCCGTTTCGGCTTCTCACGGGTGGACATTTTTCCTGTTTTAGCAACATTTTTCATTTATGCTCCGCTCCTATTGGTCGTAGCGTGATGTTATATAGCCTATAACCTTCCTCGATAAATGGACTATCCAACACAAAAATAATTTTTCAATTTCAACCAGTAGTTCCTGAGATTAGCGCGTTCAAACAAACAAACTCTTCAGTTTTACAATATTAGTATAGATTAAAATGTCGTGACCAAGATAAAAAATATACAGTATAATCTCACTAATCCGGCACTATTAAAAACCAGAGGGTGCCGGATTATTGGAATGTTCGGATTACTGGATTATAGAGAAAAACTCATAATAATAATACATTACTGCCGCGGTCTGTAATGACTGCGTTGCTGGCAGCACTGATGATGGTCGAAAGCGCAGTGTAGCGCAGCTCCAGGCCATCACAGCGCGGTCAGCATTGCAGTTCTTGATGGACAAGCTGGAATAAAGGCCGAAACCGAAGGTCGAGGCCTTTATAGCGCGGACAGCAAAGACTGCAATGATGACCAAGCTTGAAGGCCGAGAGCATAGCTAAGCTAAGCTCGAGGCCATCATAGCGTGGCCAGCAGCGCAGTCATTGCGGACCAAGGCTTGTATAGTGCTTTACTCAAACAATGCAAGTAATTTAAATAAAACCAGCTTAGTATAGTAAGAATTTATTTAAAGTAACGATTTGTTTCTTCCCCGGGCTTTAGTTTTTCTTTAAATTAGTCTTTAAAGATTGTACTGCCTGTACCTATACAGCCAAATTCTGAATGAAATATTTTTGCACCAGACTATTTTTGAAACAAAACTCGACAATAATGGATTTTCAAAGGAAATTGCTGGTGGCTAAAACTCACCAGCAATGAAATTCCATACAACTTTGCTGGCGCTTATTCAAGTAGCGCGGAAAGGTCGACTTTGCTCAAAGAAGGTTGTCAAAATAATGACCACATTACAAGAATTTTTGAGTAAATAAAACAAAGCATTTCATAAAGATAATATAATAGTTATATGTATGTACTGTAGGGGAATGATAAGGTTCGTCAGTTTCTAAATTCATTCCTTTCCCACTTCGCGGGCACATGTTACCTTTTCAAACACTTGAACGGAACAGACCAATGCATGGAAAATTATGTTTAATTATTTGTTAGCAAAGATCAAAATTTTCTTTTGCCTCCATATGACGTATTAGTGCCATGTAATGTCTTTGATTTGGTTTAAGGAGTTTTCTTGTAAAAACCATTACATCAATCAATTTGATGATTAAATAGATTGGCATTACTTGTCTGTCACCATGTCACCATAATATCTTGTCAAAAATACTAGTATTTTCTTTTCTATAATGTTGGCAATACGTAGTCGGTAAAATAGTTCATTTCTTGCACTGTGCAAGCAAAAATATACCTTAAGATATATAACATTTTCATTCCCCGACTGTACATATTTGTATTCTTGTTCGACAGGTTTTATTGTAACTGTAAATATCTCAAAATTAACAAGTAAGTACATAGTTTTAAAATAATCCTTAATTGAGATCTACTTTTGTGCAATACAATACAATAATACAATATCTTTATTATTCTAAAAGTACATTACATTAAATAAGTAGATCTCTGGTCTCCACACTAGGATTCCCTGTGTCGTGGAGGCCAGTCTCTTTCATCGTAGCACAAAGTAAATTACAATAAAGAACTAACAAAAACAAAAATATTATTTAAGTATAAAGAGAAAACATGACGGCTTGTTGAGTGTTATTCAATTCAATTCCTTTATTTCAATCAACAGTTGGATCATATAATAGCATTCGGTACATTAAATAAAAAAAATAAAAAAAATTTAAAAAATATAATATAAGACAAAACACAACACACAATTTCATTATTACAAATTAAAATGCAAAGTCAACAAATTAAAATTAGAAATAATCATAAATTAATATTTAGAAATAATAACTCATATAAAAACCATTTAAATTAATTAATAATTATCATTTATTCAACATTTCAATATTGTAAAATAGAAAAGAGGGACAGATAATGAACAATAATGGATATTCTATTCTATTCTATTCCATTCTAATAATGTGTTATGATTATTTCATTTTATTGTTATAGTCACTACATTAAGCATACAACAATGGTTAATGTAGTGACAATCGAACCTCTCAGCCATCATCCTCAAGATGGTGTTGGAGCTGGCGCGGACCCTGCGCACCAAGGATGTGCACCGTTTCCGCATCGTCGCATAAAAGCAGTCAATGCGCGACTCAGCGAACATCCCCGACGCACTGCAGTACCGAGGCAGCCCCAACAACATCCTGTAGGCATTGTTGAATTGGACTCGTAGGGCGCTGTACTGTTTTTGAGTATAGTTAGCCCACAGGACACTCGAATACAAACTGGTGCAATACGCTTGCTTGTGTGTAAGCGATATGTGTGACTGTGTATGTGTGTGTGTGTGTGTGTGTGTGTGTGTGTGTGTATGTGAGTGTGTGTGTGTGTGTGTGTGTGTGTATGTGAGTGTGTGCGTGTGTGTGTGGGGGTGTGAGTGTGTGTGGAGGTGTGTGTGTCTCTGCGTGTGTGAGTGTGTGTGTGTGTGCAACTTGTAGTCCTTGCTTAAAAACCTTTTCTCGCATATTTCGAAGAATTGTAATATCTTTGGCAGATATGCCGTTTTCTTCTGCCCATGTTATGCAGGTATTGAAACAATTAAATGCTTTATCTGGTTTTACTTTTACAGTTGTAGTAGTTGGTGGCTCCAATATTTCTACAAGGCTTTCTTCTTCTTGTACTGCTTCACATATTTCTTCATCTGTCATAATTTGCTCTGTTTGTTCGATCCCTTCAAACCAACAATTTAAATTTTCTTCACTTGTCTCCAATCCTCTTTCTGATAGATTTTTTTATTAGGCAACAGTCTCCAGAACAGACCACTCTCGTCTGCATTATAGATTTGGTCAGAAAGAAGACCCAGTTCCTCTACTTCGTCTTTAAAATGCTGGATAAATGGATGCACTGCAGATTCGTCGCTTGATAATTTTTCACCCGATATAGATAAAAGACGGATACCAAATCGCTTTTTAAATTTATCCAGCCATCCATCACTGGCACGAAAATTATCTTTTTTGGTGATTTTTTTTATAAAACTCATGTATAGTAGCACGCCTAACACCATATTCTTTTGTCAATTTGCACATGTTTTCTCCACTATCTAACTTCTTTAAAATATCCATTTTATCTTTCAAAACTACTGTCTTGTTTTTCCGTTTACTTGACATTTTTAACTACACACTATTCTCACTTCAAAACATCAGGTAAATAAGCATACACGTGCACGTGATAAGTTTTGAGGTTAGACTGCTAGATGACGACGCGGCGCCGGAGCGCATAGGCATAGAGGGGCGAGGGAGGCGCGGGCGGCGGGTGCCGGATTATTGGACGTATCGGAATGCGTAATGTGTAATGCGTAATGTGTTAATGTGTACAAATGAGCCGTGGCGGGAGCGGTACACATTCCTCGTAACACATTCCTCGTAACACATTCCTCGCAACACATTTCTCGCAACACATACCTAGCAACACATTCCTAGCAACACATTCCTCGCAACACATTTCTCGTTTGATTTGTATGAACAAAAACCTCGCTCCGCTAAGCCCATATCCACCAGTGCTGCGCAGAGCGAAGCTAGGTAAATGAACTGATTCTATTGGTGCTTACAAAACACGTTCCTCGCTACGCAGCTTAGCACAGCTCTAGTGGATGCTCAGCCTTAGTGAGATTCTACTGTAATTGCATAATAGAGCTACGAGATTGCTACGACGTAGCTAAGCTCACTGCTACGATAGCTACGCCTTTTTACTAACTGCTACGCTGCGTAGCTACCGCTTCTGGAAGTGTAGGTGACGAATCGCGTCAATTTATTTGTAAGAACAAATTGAAGGAGTATGCTTATGTGGTTTGGTCATGTTGAGAGAATGAGTGAACGGCGATTAACAAAAGGAATTTATAAGGCGGATGTCAGTGGAAACGGTAGAGGACGCCCTAGAAGGAAATACATCGATGTTTGGTGGTGTTCTTTACAAAGGACAGGTGCGTAGTACTGTCAACCGGCGTGCGTGTATGACAAGAAGTATGAATGTGGATGAAGCGAAAGGAGTATGTAAGGATCGTAGCATGTGGCGTTCTATCGTTTCTGCCTACCCCCATGGGGAAAAGGTGTGAGTTTATGTCTGTATGTATATTGAAAACTTTATTCATATCTATGTATGATACAAATTGTGCATGTCGCAAAAAATAAACCAAAATGTTATAGGACAGTTGTATTTTCGATTCAATATTCGCTTACATTAGCGATACGTTTACCTTGTCAATCTAGTGGTTGCAAGCGCGACTGCTGAGCATGGGGTTCTGGGTTCGATCCCCTGGTCGGGCAAAGTGCTATTGGGTGTTTCCATTCGGCATTTCTCAGTAGCAGCCCGGAGCCTGGATTTGTGCCCGGTTAATGGCAATAGGCTCGCTATTACATTCGACTAAAACATAACTGACGAAACGAGGGTGTACTAAAACCTCTGCCGAACCCTTCGGGAAATACCAGACGTGATTTTATGTTACAAATTGTGCATGTCGCAAAATAATAATCCAAGTGTTATAGGACAGTTGTATTTTCGATTCAAAATTCTCTTACATTAGCGATACGTTAACAATATTATACCTACGTCAAATGTTTGTGCTAGGATGGTGATTTTAATAAACATCATAACATCACGCCTGTATTCCCCGAAGGGTTAGGCAGAGGTGTATAGCACCACACACATTTGATTTCATTCTTGAGCCTTTGGCCAGACTGAAAACGCGGGCGCGGGGCGGGAGCGGTGCGGTGAGTTCAAACAGAAGAACTTCATTTGAGTGTCCATAGTGGGCACGCGGGCGCGGGAAGCGGCGCGGGGAGCGCGCGGGTAGCTCACGCCATAGGTCGTTCATACAAAGTGGCCGCAGTGAGAGCGCGGGCGGCAAGCGACAACACGCGCGGGAGCGGGGGATCTCAAACTAGTTCGAGCTGACCACGCGCGTTGTTGTTGGCGTCTTCAAAATTAAATGTTGAAGAATTAATAAGTGCTATTCAAGCACGACCTGCACTGTGGATGTCGAAACATCGTTTTTTAGTAAGAATTTTCCAGTAATAATAAGTCTTCTTCATCCATATGATATTTTGACAAACACTGGCACGACAACGCTCAGAACGAAGCCACGCTCCACTGTGGACAGGTAAATCGCGCGCGTTCCCGCACCCGCGCCGCTCCCCGCACCGCGCTGCCAGTCTGGCCAAACACTAACAGGAAATGCGTACCGCGCCGCCTGCTATTTCAATTGACATTGCCATATGTTGATTAGCTGTCATAAATTAGAAGTAGTTTTTATCTTTTATTTTTGTAGTTTATCTCAATATCTACCTAGTATATGCATTGTTTATTGACACATTATAAACCACTTTTATCCACTCAAATATAATCGAATATATATTTAAAATTAACTACCTCCATCCGTGTGTCACTGCGGGGGTACCAGCTGAAAATCAGTGCTGGGTGTTTGATGCCTAGCATATGCTGAGTTGGTAACCTTTTCGGCATGGACATGCTCGACAGCATAAAATGTGTGTGTTCAATTATTTTTATATTGTTCTGTCTTTGTTTGTTCTTATTTTATTTATGCTGTCATTGTGTTCTTGGCTGAATAAATTAATTTTCTTTCTTTCTTTTCTTTCTTTCATTTCGCCCTTATGTTTAAGTCCCATGTAATAGAGGGCGAGCCTATTGCCATCAACCGGACACAAATCTAAACTCCGGGCTGCTACTGAGGAATTCCACACGGAAAAACCCAATAACCACTTACCCGACCTGGGCATCGAACCCAGGACCTCACTATCGGCAGCCGCGCTTGCCACCACTAGACCAACGAGGCAGGTACTTTAATATTAGGTACTTATGCTGCTTTTTTTTTTAAAAAACGTTGCCCCACACTAGGATTTCTCCTGTATCGTGGGTGCGTTTACAGACACAAATCTTCACATGCACAAACACCCAGACCCGGAACAACTATCTGTAGGCCGTACAAATATTTGTTCCGTGCGGGAATCGAACCCATAACCCGCAGCGCAGAAGCCAATTGCTTAGCCACTGCACCAAACGTGTTGTCACAAAAAACATATTGACATAAAAGTGAAACGTAACTGTCAGACAAGTAGTGATCCTCAAAAAAAACCCGAGCGAAGTTGGAGCGGGACGCTAGTAAAATAAAAATACAGTTTAAAAATGTATTCAGAATATAATTTACTTAATAATATACAGCCTAAGTAAAAAGAGTACATTAAGTTAAAGTTATAACTAGCGACATCTATGTATGTTCTGTAAAAACTGATATTTTAAGCATCGGCAAGTTATCTCGTTCACATAGGGCATCGAAACATGTTTCGCGACATATTACTGAAAGTTGCGGAACATGTTTCGCAACATGTTCCTGGTACAGCTTACTAGCCAACGAACATTCGTCGTTTGTTGAATTTGATCTAACTTTGTGGAGAACGAATCGCTTTAATTCGGTATAGAGCCCCGTTTGTTGGTTAAGTATGTACGCTGCATTTCCCCGTTCAAATGATGGTACGTACGTAACAAGCTAACATACGCTAATTGGACGAAGTTAAGCAGAAAGGACTCAACCCACACAGTCACTTTTGAGTTATTGACGTTTTAAGTTCAGAGTGGTTTTCTTCAGTGATGCTGTATTCAGATTTTGTTACGTAATTACACATCCTTGGTAAAATCAATCGTAGTTTTATATCTATAACTTATATTGTGTATTTCTGGACTTATTTAGGAAAATATAGGGTTGGATGATTTAAGCAGGTTGGTCTTTATAGGTAATAAAAAGAAAATACCTGCCTAATATGTGGATTGGTTCCCTGTCACAAAAAACGTATTTCCTTTGTTTATTTCTTGGATCTTTTTTGCTGAATGAAACTTTATAGACCAATTTTGGTACCAATAACTCATTTTTGTCAATTTTGTGGATTGAGTCCTTTCTGCTAAACTACGTTCAATTAACGTTCGTATGATACAAGTTGCTATGGATCGCCACGTTTACCCGGTATAGACTAGGTCGTTAGAATTACCGCGATATATGTCCGAATCGGGCACATGATCGGGCACATATCGGAATGTATGTATTGAGGGGCTCGTGATTTTTTACAAGTTTACAAATACCTATGACAGGCGTTACGGGTAGTCAGAAACCTGAAAGTCTGACAACTGGTCTAACCTTAGAATACCGGCATTGTCTAATAACTGGGTTGCGTAGTTCTGATAACAGACGCTCCGTGTAAAATACTGGTATTCAGCCGCATCTGGTTAGACTGGAAGCTGACCCCAACATAGTTGGGAAAAGGCTAGGTAGAACGCAGTAATTAAGTACATAGATGTCGTTAATTATAAAGTATATTGCAGTCATTAGTCTTATCCTTGAAACGCGAAAGCGAAGCCTTCTCCAAAGCTGTGAGGTTTATTCTGGTTCTCCACTTCATTCTCGTGATACTGAAACAAAAATAATTTATATAATAATTATAGTTTTTGAGTGAACGGCGTTTAAAAAATTGAAAGGAAATCATTTGTCTTGGTATGGGCATGTGATGAGAAGGGATGAAACACATGTGACTAAAAGAGTGACAAAAGGACAGGTGCGTAGTACTCTCAACCGGCGTGCGTGTATGACAAGATGTATGAATGTGGACGAAGCGAAAGGAGTATGTAAGGATTATAGCGTGTGGCGTTCTATAGTTTCTGCCTACCCCCATGGGAAAAGGCGTGAGTTTATGTTTATTTATGTGATAGTTTTTAACTGCTTCGTTGGTTTAGTGGTGGGAAGCGCGACTACTGATCGTAAGGTCCTGGATTCAATCACCAGGGTAGTCCAAAGTGTTATTGGGTCAAAATATTACATGGATATGACTTTCAGTCGTAGAATACCGTCGCTCGCGAACGTATCCGTTTTTGCGCCTAGTCAAATAATTTAATTCCTACCGTGTTGACGTGTTCTAATTTTTGAAAGGATCCGATCGGATACGACGACAGACGAACGGAGCCGATCGCGCGTCGCAGCATACTTTCGCGGTCAAGCTGCTGTGCGCGGCTTGGTAATATAGACTTTAAATACTGTGTACACGATTTAATATCATTTAAAGATTGTAAAATCCGTTCCGATCCGATGCGATGCGAGCCGTTTGATGGAAATCATCCTTAAGGGGGCAGATACGCCGTGAGGTGAGTCCTGGTGTCTTTACACCGTCTTACCTGCCCATCATCTTCTCCAGCAGCTGATGGTCTCCAGTTCGACACGAAGTACTGGTTGCCTGCCGGCCGCTGCTCTCCTGTGGGACCCTGCTGCAATACAAAACACATACTTACTAAGGAAGGATAGGTTTTATTTGCGTACTAGACTATTACCCGCGGTTTCACCCGCATCCTAAGGGAACTACTTGATGTACCCAGATAAAAAGTATGCTATGTGTTAATCCAGGGCATAGTCTATCTGTGTACCAAATCTCATCCAAATCCGATCAGCCGTTTTTGCGTGAAAGAGTAACAAACATCCAAACTTTGCGTTTATAATATTAGTAAGGAAAGGATGCCACAGTGTTACTTAGGTGGTAGTAATAGAAAACAATGTATTGTGTTACTTCTGTGGACCCTGTTGGGCACAGCAAAGTAGGAGAGAGGAGGATCCTAAGGACTACGTTGACGACAGGGATGTTTGGCATTAGTTCTTGCACATGTGGCTTCCCTGGAACCTCATTAACAACATATGTGTATGTCTATTAACTATCCTCAATTATAATTATTTATTTTTTTATTTGTATCATTACTCTCAAGATATCTTTATCTTATTTTACAATGATTTTTTAGCTAAGTTTTAGTGACATTTAATTATGTCAATTGTTTTACATAGTTTAGCTTCCTTTTCACTTTTGTAAATGTGAGAACTTTGTGGACCTGCATCTATAAGTTTGTAAATTACTGTTATTCATTTATTTTTTATTTTATTTGTTAATTTTTGTACTACATTACTCATTGGTCTGTGGTCAGGACTCCTTTGTTCTCTCACTATCCTAAATCATTGTACTCTGTAATTGTTAAAGATATTATTTTTAAAAGAGTAACCATGGAGTTTCTTGCCGGCTCTTCTCCATAGGAAACGACTAATTGGAACCGTGCATCTAAATTCGACTTTTCATAAGCACCTGTATTGGTTTATGTGAAATAAAAATGTTTGATTTGATTTGATCATTATTAGATAACATTTTAAAAAGAAATAGATAGTTTAGTATGAAGTTCAATTAGTTTTGTATTTTTTTTGTTTAGAATGAAGGTAGATCTATACTAATATTATAAAGAGGAAAGATTTGTATTTTTGAATGTAACGAATAAACTTAAAAACTACTGGACCAATTTCAAAAATTCTTTTGCCGTTAGAATGCTACATTATCACTGAGTAACATAGGCTACGGGCGGAGCCGTGAGGACACAGCTACCTAGTAAGTAATATGTTGATTTCATTTACTTTATTTACCATACCCGCAATCCTGACAGACCGATATTAGCTATAACTGTAATGATAGATTCAACCCCTTTTTTTTTTTTTTCTCGTTGGAAAATCCTCATGGATGTCCCTCGCCCGGGGAAGGCGAGGGGGTCTGCCGGACTCTTACCGGCTAAAAACCAACGGTGTTCCTTCTCCTGACCGTACGGCCAGGGTCGCGGGATTCGCAAAAGCATGCACCGCAACCCCGGCAGGTCCCGGTCCGTCAACGCATGGCGGACCTCTCCTCTGTGGGGCCTTGCCCCACGTCCTCCTGAGAAGCGCGCACGGAACACGGCGCGCCGCCTTCTCGGGCCTGTTACTGGTCGGGCGGCGAGTCCCCAAACCCGCCGCCCGCAGGCCACACACTAGGGTGGCTGGAGATCATCGCGTACACGCGCCCTCCGGCGCCTGGTGCGTCTGGCGCGGGAAGGGAGAAGAGCACACCGCTCCATAGATTCACCCCTAAACGTTTCTGTTGTATATATTTTACAGAAGGCAGAGGAGTGTTGTGGGCTCACCACGACCCTTACCTGGTTCTGTCCCCAATTCTGTTGTGGTTCAGGTTTCTGCTGGTTGTACTGCTGCTGCAGATTGTATTGCTGCCGTTGCTGCGCGTACGCCTGTTGGTAGTAGTTATCTGAAAGAGATAGAGCGTTGAGGAGTTGGTTCTGCCTAGCTTATTTCTTTTTCTTTTTTTTTTAATGGGTTTGCTCTTGACTCTAGTCTAGGTCAGAGGAGACAGAGACAAAGTCTACGATGGAGTGAGCTTACCCAGAAGAAGCCTGTTAACTCTGACTTTGAAGAGATTCAGATTGAATGCGTTCGGGAACACAGACGCAGGTAGTGAGTTCCACTCTTTTGCAGTGCGCATTATGAAGGATGTTTGGAAGCGCTTAGTGCGAATTGGTGGAATGGCAACTAAGTATGGATGGTAACTTGCAGTGCGTCTAGATGTCCAATGGTAGAATGCGGCCGGTGGGATGAGGTTGTGGAGTTCTTGAGTACATTCTCCGAAGTACAGTCTATAGCTTTTTCCCAATTGCGTTTGGCCAGCTTCCAGTCTAACCAGATGCGGCTGAGTATCAGGATTTTACACGGAGCGACTGCCATCAGACCTCCGTAACCCAGTTACTGGGCAATGCCGACATCCTAAAGTTAGGCCAGTTGTCAGACTTTCGGGCTTCTGACTTCCCTTAATGACTGTCATAGGTATGCTTACAACACCCACGCCCCACGGTGTTCCTCCAACCGACCTTATAGCCAGACATTACTTGATGATACTCACCTCCGTTGTTTGGAGGAACTGGCTCCGGACTCTTGGGTAAGTGGCTGCCTTCCAGGATCTGGAAGAATAAAGACGCAAATGAATCGTTCGTTCTGCCTAGCTTTTTCCTACGCATGTTGGGGTCAGCTTCCAGTCTAACCAGATGCGGCTGAATACCAGTATTTTACACGGAGCGACTGCCATCAGACCTCCGCAACCCAATTACTGGGCAATGCCGATATCCTAAGGTTAGATTGGTTGACAGACTTTTGGGCTTCTGACTACCCTTAATAGATATTCGTATGAGGCCCGGGTACGACTGTTTAAGGTGCTCTCCGAGGTTTGGAGGGGTCTCGATGCATAGTGAATGGTCACCCATCCACGGATGGCGGCGGCAACCGCAGCTTAACCTTGCAAATCATATGATCCGCGCGAATGTTAATTAGCCACGAGCCTCTCATATACAGGGTGTAAACGAAATCATGTAATTCCTTCAAACCTCGTGATGTACTGCTGACATAGATTAACCCTGCACGAGATACTATTGGATTCAATAAAAAACAAAGTACAAGAAGTAAACATGTATTCTTAACGTGAGGCATTTAGCGCCCCGAGTGAATTGCGCAGCTATCGCTCACCGCGCGGACATTTACCTCGAGGCGCTAAAATGTCTCACGTTAAGAACACATGTTTACTTTTTGTAAAAAAAAAAAATATTGAATCCTTAGGTATCCCGTGTAGCTCATTCCTTCCTTTAGAATGCCTCTGTCTTCAGCAGTCTTCATTATTTTATATACTTCTTTTGTGGGAATTAAGGGCTGGCGGACCTTAACACAGGTTATTATGTAACCTAGCTAGGACGCCAGAACGGCTTTATAATTGTTATCCCTCTAGTGTTACTATTATCCATAATTTGTCAAAATATATTTTTGTAACAAGACTGTATCACACTTTTTTGAAATAAATTGAAATTAAATTATTCCTAGCAGCCATTTTTACCTGGAAGCCATCCTTGCCAGCCCTGTACTTGAGTTTGACGAGCTGGCCGCTTGGGTCCTTGTACTGGTACGCTCCAAGCCTGGAGCCGTCAGGTTCTATCGTCTCCCCGACGGCCAGGCCATTGTCTGACGCGTACTCAAAGCGGAATGCTCCATCTAAAACGAACATACAAGACCTAGTGTACAGGGGGAACACACAAAATCCAACACACGTTTGACGTTGTACGTTTGGTGCAGTGGTTGAGCGATTGGCTTCTGCACTGCGGGTCGTGGGTTCGATTCCCGCACGGAACAAATATTTGTATGGCCTAAAGATAGTTGTTCTGGGTCTGGGTGTTTGTGCGTGTGAAGATTTGTGTCTGTAAACGCAACCACGATACAGGAGAAATCCTAGAGTGGGGCAACGTTTTTTATTTAAAAAAAAGAAAAAAACTGCTACAAAAAAAAGAAAAAAATAATTAAATTAAATTAATTAGAAATTTATAAGGCGGATGTTAATGGGAACGCCGGTAGAGGACGTCCTAGAAGGACATACATCGATGTTATTGGTGATGTTCTTCACAAAGGTCAGGTGCGTAGTACTCACAACCGGCGTGCGTGTATGACAAGATGTATGAATGTGGATGAAGCGAAAGGGGTATGTAAGAGTCGTAGCATGTGGCGTTCTATAGTTTCTGCCTACCCCCATGGGAAAAAGGCGTGAATTTATGTATGTATGTATGTACTGCTACAAATATTAACCTCATTTGCATGAGATTTGCCAGTTAATAAAGCACTGTTAGCCCAGCGGTTTACAGACGGGATACGTTATCTGTGGTGGTCCCATCTAATCTGTGGCGCCTAAGGATTACGTCACGAACCTTAGCCAATAGCAACCGCGCGTGATCACATGATCACCAAGTCGTTTTAAGTTGCCTCTCCCTCTTTCCCAGATTTTTAAATTGCGAATATCTTCTTCTTCTTCCTGCCCTTATCCCACACTAGGTGGGGTCAGCACAACATGTATTTCGTAAATCCATGTTGTCAGAGGTTTTGGCTTATTGTTTTATGACCGGCTGTCTGCGTGACATCAACCCTCCTTGGGAATACTCGTTGCGCCGTCGCGCGGGTGACCCAATGTGCTTGCTGATATTGCACTGGATCCCAAAACTATATGCTTATTAACCTTATTGCCGACAACTAAGCAGACTATGTTCTTCTTGGTGGAGTATACTTGAATCACACAATCTTTTGTTCAAGAAATTTAAAAAAGAAAGTCGAAGGTTGGTAGACAGGCGAACGCAAATGCCCCTACACTTGCTTTACATGCAAGATGTTCTGAGATCGCAGTATAATTTTCCTTTAAATAAAAAACCATTGCAGGACCGTATGTCGGACGAGCTGTGGGCAAAACTCACCACTGAGTGGAGCCCACACAACGTCAGACGACGTCGCGGCAGACACAGAAGGAGATGGCGGGACGAACTAGACACTTATTGGAAGGATTGGCTGCAGAAAACCTTAAACCGAGAGGAGTGGAAGGAGGGTAGCCTTTGCCCTGCAGTGGGATGATCATGGCTGAATAATAGGACTAGTAGAATTAGTTACCTGAAGACAAAGACTGCTTGTGGTGCAGTATAGCAGCTTGTTGCTCTTTAGTCAGCCCGTATGGAAGACGCCAGGGTTCAGACTTCGGGATAGCAGGCCCCGCACCAGCACCTATGTTATTGTGATCCGAAAATGTTCAAATTATTAGGTTGTGATGGTAGACCTAGCAGCTAAGAGATTTACTATTCAGATTGATCCAGAATCAATAGCAATGCCGTCCGTGATATGGAAACGTGATAGCCTAATGGTTGAAGCTTGCCTTCCATGTAGAAGATAACCCGACCCGCACCACTTTTCGAATTCATGTGCGGGTCAGAATTTGATTATCACTTGCGTTAACGGTGAAGGAAAACATCGTGAGGAAACTTGCACACCTGAGAGGGCTCCATAAATTTTTCGATGGTCTGTGTAGTCCGCCAATCCGCACCAGGCCAGCGTGGTGGACTAAGGCCTAAACCCTTTTCATTATGAGAAGAGGCCCAGAAATGGGACAGTAAGGGGCTAATTACGTCACGTAAGACATCACATACTCTGCTTACCTCTCCACTGTTCATTGACGGGAGCTGGTCCTCTCCAGGGCTCCGTGATGGTAGTACTTTGAGGAGTGACGTCATTTCGAGCTGGTGAGAACAGGGCTTTTTGGTAGGGTTCATTCTGAGAACAGATAAGACACATATTAAAATAAATCTTTATATCAGCGATCTTGGCTGACGGTGTAATTTGCTACAAAGGAAGGGTGGATTCAAGGGTGGGAGATCTTCTGTAGGGGGCTCAGGGCCAAGTTCATCATCCCTCACAGATAGTCTATACTGGTACTATATTAAAACGTAAACTAGGTCCCAGTAGATAATGAGGATGTGGAGGAACGAGATAAGGTGTTCCTCCAACGAAAAGGAAGAATCCTCAAACGGTTGATGTTGTGAACTTGTATATATACACTCGGCGTGTCAAATCATGATAGCGCGATGCAGGATTCTGTGACGTCATCTTTAAGAGTTGTCGTTATTGTCGCTGTAGTCTGCTAGGCAATCGCCGTGTTGCGTAGTTCGCATGTGGCATAATAGATGTCGCTACAAAGAAAAGGCCCCCCCCCCAACTAAATCCTGTATTCTTCCCTGCTGCAAAAAAGAGGTCCCTTCCTCTGAGTCTCGTTGGAAGCTGCGATGATATAAAATATGAGCAACTTCAACCACCGGTGCGGTAACAAATGAAAGTGAAGAGCATTATGGCGGTATTTTCGTAAGGACGTTCTGAGCAGCGGTTTATAAGCAATGATAGCCTAGTGGTGTGACCGTCGGACTGCCAAGTCATAGGTCTCGAGTGAGAACTCAAGGCACGCACCTCTGACTTTTCGAATTCATATGTGTATTGTATAATAATCACTTGCTAAAAAGCGGTGAAGGAAAACATCGTGAGGAAACCGGCATGCCCATGGACCGAGGCCCATGGACAGCATAAACTCTGACACCAGGTTAGTCACTAACCACACGAAAAGAAGCAGAAGTTTAATTAAAATTCTAATATTATCTGCTTGTCTCCGAAGAGAACCTTTTTTTATCTTGGGAAAAATCCTCTTAGATGTCTTTTGCCCGGAGAAGATGAGGTGGTCACCCGGACTTTCACCGGCTAGTAACCCACGGTGATCCTCCTCTTGACCGTCGTCAGGGTCACGGGATTCGCATAAGCATGCACAGAAACCCCGGGAGGGCCCGGTCCGCCAGCCCCTGGCGGACCTCGCCTCTGTGCGGCCGAAGAGACCCGCGCAATACTAAAGGAACCTCTGATTACCTTCATAAACCAAATACACTGGCCTGCAAAAATAAGTATCACACTTTTAAAATTTCAATTTTTTCTAAACTATAGAAGTTAGAGATTTAAAATAAAAAACGTGTTATAGCAATTTTTATCAGCTTTCTTTGAAACTATAGTAACAAAGTTAAACTCTTTTTTGAGTCCTTTTTGCTTCGAAAATATATCTTGTGTACTTAAAAAGTTATTGCAATTTTAAAAGTGTGATACTTATTTTTGCAGGCCAGTATAGATAGGTAATAACACTATCGATAGGTCTTTTGACTTCTGTGTACAAGCAGTTTTTTGCATCCTTGCTATATTTTTGGAGCAAATAAGAAGTTGCTGATATAAATAGAGTATTTGACTAATATTAAAATACAACAATTTAATAGTTATTGGTGTGGAACATCTAATGCGGCGGTACGTGTGTGAGAGCGGCTGTAGCGTGGCGACGCTCGCGATGGCAGACACACGACGGCAGACCTTCGTACCTCATCGGCTCTCTTCGGTTTGATTCTGCCAGTATTTTTAGGGTTCCGTACCCAAAGGGTAAAACGGGACCTTATTACTAAGACTCCGCTGTCCGTTCATCCATCCGTCTGTCACCAGGCTGTATCTCATGAACCGTGATAGTTAGACAGTTGAAATTTTCACAGATGATATATTTCTGTTGCCGCTATAACAACAAATACTAAAAAACAGAATAAAATAAATATTTAAGGGGGCTCCCATACAACAAACGTGTTTTTTTTGCCGTTTGCTTAGATAATGGTACGGATCCCTTCGTGCGCGAATCCGACTGGCACTTGGCCGGTTTTTTATTTTTTCAAATTCCGAGTTTCGGTGTTTCACATCTGTCAGGCGTACTGCGACGGCTTCATTTGTTTTTGGTTTTGATACTTGTAGCTGGTTCTTGCAGATCGCTTCTGCGTAACCGGGCAGTTATTGGCGAGACCTGACGAGTCTCCAGCCAATGGAGGCGAAATATAATACTTAACCTAAATTAACTACTACTACTAACATCATGACTACTAGCAACCACAGCACTAAGGGCGACCCCTAATGGGACTCGGACTTCGGCTTAGGACGGTGCTGGCGGGAGGATTGGGAGGGAGACAGCTTGCTGAGAGCTGAATGAACGGTGTGACTGCGGAGTCTGAAGAGACGACCGGCTCCTTGGACGTCGCGGCAGATCTCGCCGGGGAGTAATTAAAGAATACAATGGTGAATAAATATTTTAATAAAATCTATGTATAAAATAGAGGAGCTACGTTTTGGCATGGTACTGGAGGGACCATGTTCTGTCACTGTCGCGCAAAATAGATGTTGTACTCAAGTTACTACGAAGTTTTCAAGGTATGACGTCATTGCGGTAGTAGTGTTGTCTCTGTCTAGTGAACAATTTTCAATCGTTTATAACTTGGGCATTTTATAAAATATTACATTGGTTTTTTCACTGTTGCTTATGAAATTAATATAATTATAATTGTTTTGAGATTTTTAATATAAAAAGAATAGTCAAATACCCTATTATCTAAAATCCGTTTTACAACGCTAGGGTTAAAATTTTACTTGAAAGAAAAGAAAATTAGAATGAAACCCAATAGGCAAAGAGAATAGATGCCTAGTATAATTAATGCTTACAGTAATCTTTTGATTCCATGGCCTGTGCAGCGGTTTGAAGAGTTCTGGCTGGACCTGTCACATACCTTTGTGTTTATAACGTCCTGGTACTTCACATAGTAAAATTCGGAGGGATTCGCGGCTACCAATAAGCAGTGGTCAGTCCGTGGATGGGTGACCGTTCGTTATACATAGAGACCCCTCCGTGCGTCGGAGAACACGTTAAACAATCGGTCCCGGGTGTCATACGAATGCCTATGACAGTCGTTACGGGAATTCAGAAGCCCGAAAGTCTGACAACTAGTTTAATCTTAGGCTATCGGCATTGCCCTGTAAATTGCAGAGGTATGATGGCAGTCGTTCCGTGTAAAATACTGGTATTCAGCCGCATCTGGTTAGACTGGAAGCTTACCTCAACATAGTTGGGAAAAGCTAGGCAGAACGAATTCACTCGGGAACAATGAATCCGGGTCGCCAACATAAACCTTCTTCTTCTTTTCGTATGGTTAGTGACTAACCTGGTGTCAGAGTTTATGCCGCCCATGGTCCTCTGACTTGGCTTCACATGCCGTCGAGAAATATCACTCAGGCATGCCGGTTACCTCACGATGTTTTCCTTCACCGTTTTTAAGCAAGTGATAATTATACAAATCGCACATGAATCCGAAAAGTCAGAGGTGCGTGCCTTTGGTTGCAACTCGAGACCTATGACTTGGCAGTCCGACGGTCACACCATTAGGCTATCACTGTAATTTTTTTATGTTTGTAACCCGGTTTCATTGCTCTTAAGTGCATTATCCTATCTGCATCTTTATATGCATAAAACAAGTGCCACGGTACAGTAAAAAGAGCCCCTAGTCAGGGGCGGCCTTTGGGAGTGGCGACCAGGGCAACCGCCCGGTACCTCGCTCTTACCTCGCGCACTCGTGCAACAATCCAAGTAAACAACTATTAATATCCAATAAACAGTTTTAAAATTGTAACTGTTTGCCAGCGAGCCATGGAGCGCAGTATCTTAGGATTCCTGTTGTCAGACCGTATAAGGAATAGTGTACTGCGCTCCAAAACTCAGATCGCAGACGTTGGTCAGAAAGCCGCAAGCTTAAAATGGAACTGGGCTGGACACGTCTGCTGCATGTCGGACGAGCTGTGGGCAAAACTCACCAAATGGAGCCCACACAACGTCAGACGACGTCGCGGCATGCCCGGAAGAAGATGGCGGGACGAACTAGACACTTATTGGAAGGATTGGCCACAGAGAACCTTGAACCGAGAGGAATGGAAGGAGGGTAGGGAGGCCTTTGGTCTGCTGTGGGATGATCATGGCTGAATAATAATAAAAAAAGTGTAAAATTTATTTATAACATTGCATTTCCGCCCGGCGCCTCGCAGTGGCTAAAGCCACCCCTCTTAAGATACCAGGGGGTACCCAATTAGTCCAGCTGTCTGTACATACCAGGGCCTGCCCTCAAAGACCATCCACCATGAGCACAATGTACCAATAATTACGTTAACTCCAATTAGCCGCTGCACTCCACTGACTACAAACTATTTTTCACAGTTGACCAGCCATTTAGTTATACATTGCAACAATTTAGTAAGTGCTCCAATTAGATGAGTTAAGCAACGCTTGCTTAGGTTTGAAAGTTGATGGGTGTGATATAATTTGATCGTTATCGGAAGTGGTATTAATAAGTGTTTTTTTTCTGGTTATGAAATGTTTCAGGTGTGAAATATACTGAAATACCGATAAGATTTATTTTTCTTAGTTTAAAAGTTGATAAGGAAGTAGTAATAGGCTGTTATAGCCTAGTCGTTGAAAGCTTGCCTTTTAACCGCGGGAAAGTCAACATGAGGCCGCACGCGATAGCACGGGACCGCATGCATTAGCACTCACGCCGTCTTTCTCGTTCTATGCGAAAAATCGCAATTCCGCGCTGACAGATGTTGGTCAACCCTAACATGGCGTCGCTTTCTGGTTAGTCACTGACGCTAACAGACCAGTATTGAACGACGGAGGTCTTGCTTCGATACAAAATGTATTAGACGTTGTGCTCCAGCCAAGTCCCGGCCCTGACAAGTAGAATTAATAACGAAAACCTTCTTTTTTTATCTTTGGAATATCCTCATGGATGTCCCTCGCCCGAGGAAGGCGAGTCTGCCTGGCTCTCACCGGCTAAAAACCAACGGTGTCCCTCCTTCTAACCTAAGGCCGGGGTCACGCGATTCGCTATTGCATGCACCGCAACCCCGGCAGGTCTCGGTCCACCAGCTTCTTCTGGTGGACCTCTCCAGTGGTGGGGCAATTTGTCCCCTGCCCCACTTCCTTTTGAGAGGCGCGCGCGGAACACGGCGCGCCATCCTCCCGGGCCTGTTACTGGTCGCCCGCAGGCTACTCACTAGGACCCACGAAAACCTCGATGTAATTAAATAATTCTGTATAACCAGCACTTTTTTATACTTAATAATTTCAGTGTCTAAATAATTAATTAAATTAATTTTCCAACACCAAAATCTTTATCAGCTATTTTTAGCAACGGTTGCCTAGCCAATATTTGGTTTCAATACCGGTATTGATAACCGTTACCGAATATCGGTATCAATATCAAAGCCGGTTTTCTACGTACGCCCTAGTAACCAGAAACCACAGTCCATTACAGTTTGATCTTATTACAGTTAAGCTTTAGCTTAATAGAGATAAGGTCGTCTTTAGTTTGCATTAATATTCGCGAAATGTTGTTGGTATCTTGGTTATTAAGTTGCAAGCCAATACTCGCTCCTTCTCTGTTGTGAACGTGGGGAATCACTTAGAACGAAAGAGAAGACAATTATTTTGGTGATTGTTCGTTTGGTTACCAACATAGTGAGAAGAGAATGAAACCAACTAACGCATTATCAGTTGGCAGCGTAACGTCGCGCGTCGTCAGTTGTTTGTACCTAAATAGGTAACTGATAACTATTGCTAGCTATATAAATACCGTTACAGTTAGAGGCATAGCAACCGTTTTCAGTTACTTTTTGTTATAGCGAACACATGCCTACTGACAAGGCACAGATGTATGAGGATAGACCATTACAGAGGAGTAGACTCTGCAGTCAACTGCAATAGAATGAGTTGACCGGCGTCGTTCGTTCCGCCTAGCCTTTTCAGGTTGTGGTCAGCTTCCAATCTAACCATATGCGGCTGAATACCAGTATTTTACACGGAGCGACTACCATTAGATCTCCGCAACCCTGTTACAAGGTAATGCCGATATCCTAAAGTTAGACCGGTTGTCAGACTTTCGGGGTTTTGATTTCTCGTAACGACTCTTCTTCTTCCTCTAAGCCTTTTCCCAATTATCTTGGGGTCAGCTTCCAGTCTAACCAGATGCGGCTGAATACCAGTATTTTACCCAGAGCGACTGCCATCAGACCTCCGCAACCCAGTAACTGGGCAATGCCGGTATCCTAAGGTTAAACCGTTTGTCAGACTTTCGGGCTTCTGACTACCCGTAACGACTGTCATAGGTATTCGTATGATACCCGGGACCGACTGTTTAACATGCTCTCCGAGACACGGAGGGGTTTCAATGTGTACGAACGGTCATCCGCGGACTGACCGCGGCTAGCGCAGCTTGATCTCGCAAATCGTGTGATCCACGCGGTTGATATAATGGATGAGTTGAGTAGCATATCTAGATAATACCAATATTCTAAATTCAAAGCAGTTGTCAGACCTTCGCCATTCTGACTGACAGTAACGACTGTCATAAGTATTCGTATGACAATCTGCACCGAAGGCTTAAGGGCGCGTTCTCACTATGTCGTGACGATTAATTTATCGTTGGACGACTGTCGTATCTAGCTGTTCCCATTATAACGACTGTTTGACGTCATTTTTTTTTATCGTTTAGCGACCATCGTATCTAGCTGTTCCCATTGGATCGCGACAACATTTTATCGTTTCACGGCAGTCACTTTGTCGTTTGCACATCAGTAGCAAGCTACAAGACGAGAGGATATTTTTATCGTGGCCACGACAGATAGTCGTAACAACGACACATCATTTGCCGTCACGATGCCGTGACGTTTTCTAATCGTTTTACGACTGTCGTGCTAGCCATTCCCATTGACTTGACAATCTGTCGTCACTGCAAAAACAAGTCGTAAACGACAGTTAATCGTGTCGTCTTATATGTGAACACCTCCATTTCAATATATAAGCCACGACACTTAAAACTACACGATTATCTGTAGTCATGACAACGTGGAAACGCGGCCTTACGTGCTCTACGAAGTACAACATTACGTATCCCCAATCCAAAAGGACGTAAGACCAATCTCGATACATCTAAGAGCCCGTTCACACAGCGGATCCGTCGGTACTGGATGTGTTGTTCACATCTGTACCGATGGATCAGTTAAACAAATGGCAGCTGCGTCGTATCTGGCAGACAGGCTACAATAAAAATGTCGGACCAGTATTTTTTACTGGATTCGGAATACTGTCGTGTATGTGAACTCGCTCATACAACTACAGGCGCCATCACCAAAATAAAAACGGGTCCTGAGTCCTGTAAACAGTTTCTATGTGAACTAGCTGCAACTAGCCTTTTCCCAACTATGTTGGGGTCAGCTTCCAGTCTAACCAGATGCGGCTGAATACCAGTATTTTACACGCAGCAACTATCACCTGATCTTCTGAATCCAGCAGGATGACTATGCGAGATGATTAAAGGGTGTAAACGAAAACATGTAATTCCTTCAAACCTCGTGATGTACTGCTGACATAGATTAACCCTGGACGGGATACCATTAGATTCAATAATAATAAAAAAATTACAAGAAGTAAACATGTGTTCTTAACGCTAGGTATTTTAGCGCCCCGAGCGAATTGAGTGGTATAGCTCGCCGCGCGGTCATTTAAATCGGGGAGCTAAAATGCCTCACGTTAAGAACACAATGTTTACTTCTTGTAATTTTATTTTATTGAATCCTAAAGTATCCCGGACAAGTTTAATCTATGTCAGTAGTACATCACGAGGTTTAAATTAATTATATTATGATATCCTAGCGGTGTGACCGTCGGACCGTCGGCCAAGTCATAGGTCTCGAGTTCGAACCCAAGGCACGCACCTCTGACTTTTCGGATTCATGTGCGTATTGTATAATTATCACTTGCTTAAAAATGGTGAAGGAAAACATCGTGAGGAAACCGGCATGCCTGAGGGATACTTCTCGACGGCATGTGAAGCCAAGTCAGAGGCCGATGGGCGGCAAAACTGACACCAGGTGATTCACTAACCACGCGAAAAGAAAGAAGAATAATGAATTACATGATTTCCTTTACACCCTGTATACACGATATTCGTGAGGGGTCCATGTCCAGCAGTGGACTGTCATAGGCTAGATCAGGGGTGGTCAAACATTTCTCATGAAGGGTAAAAAAAAACTCTCAATCTTATGGGGGCCACAATTTTCATGACATAATATTAAAATTTGTCATGGACGTTTCACTCGTTCTCACCCTAGCGTGGGACATTGAAGGCGTTTGATAATAATAACAGAACGTAGTAGTGTCCAACAAACACAACGTAGGTACCTACTGCAAACCGGTTCCACCGAAAACCGTAAAACCGGTTTTTCGGCATATTTGAAACTGAGGCGTGGACTTTACAAATGGGCTAAGTGCCCAAAAAACCGAAGTCAATATTTTTAATGTCAAAGGAGCTACATTGGGCAGCCAATCCATTTTTATTAAAATTTTTGTTTAATTTTTTTGGCACTTAGTTTATTTGTATATTCCACGCCTCAATTATTAAACACCCGGGTTTTTTTTTCACGAATCCGGTTTTTCCAGGTTTTTATTATTTTCAAATCGCAACACCACGTGTCAATCAAAACGATGCTTTTGATTTTAGCCATTAAAACAATGTATAATTAACCTGACCGTAATTATTATTGATCTCTTTTAAAAGACTTATTTCTACGTTATATTATGTTAATTAAAGGTTTAACTTATGAAAGACATTGAGTAGCGCAGCTATTGTCGGACGCTATTGAGACTGTTATGGTTTCATTTTAAAAATTAGAGTTTATGGTTTTACCGAAACCGAAAACCGGATTTTTGAATACGAAACCCGAAAAAATACCGGTTTTCAATATTGCCCGGTTTTGCATTCCCTGGTAGGTACCTACTTATCTACATTTATTTTCAAGACTATTCGTAAGATTTCTATGACTATCATTGTTGGCGGGCCGGATTAAAACAATTTGCGGGCCAGAGTTGGCCCGGGGGCCGTACTATGCCCACCATACTCAACCTGCGGCCCGCCGGGCCTTTGTTACTGGCCCATCTGATCTAATATTTTCATTAATAAAGTAACTAGGTACATCGTTAACTTGGAATTACGTTTTAATTAAGATTTAAATAATTTTTGCTTGCGGCCCTCGACATCATGACTGAAACGTGTTTGTGGCCCCTATAAAAAAAAAGGTTGCGTATGGCTGGGCTACAGTAACACTTACTTGTCTAAAAGTCTGTGGTGCGTAGTAACCGTTGTTTTGTGCGCGGACGGTAGCCCCCAGGAGGAAACACCAGAAACATATTAACTGAAACAAATTACATTAATTATTTGTTGTGGTGGCAAGCGCGACTGCTGATCGTGAGGCCCTGGGTTCAATCCCCAGGTCGGGCAAAGTGTTATTGGGTTTTTCCGTCTAGAATTCCTCAGTAGCAACCCTGATTTTGAATTTGTGCTCAGTGATGGTAACAGTCTCGCCCTCTATTACATGGGACTTAAACATAACGGCGAAATGAGGGTGTTACTATACACCTCTGCCAAACCCTTCGGGGAATACGGGCGTGATGTTATGTTGTTATTACACACAACGCCTACATTCCACAAAGAAGTAAGCGTATGTTCGTAGTACACCCAAATTCCACTCGTAAAGATATTTACACCCATATTGTAAGACGTTCCTCCAAAACTTACTCGACTCATACTCGGCTCAGGACGGCCTCGAAAACACCTTCGAAATTGTACTCTTAGTCGCAATTTCGAGTGAACTTCGAGGTTCCTCGAGAAGTCATTACGTCATAATTTGAATTATCTGCATCGCGCAAATAACGCCGCGATAAATAGTGGCAAGGATTATCGTAAGCATATTCGATAAAGTCTTCAAAATTCATTTTTGTTACATACGAACTTTGACACTTCCTTCCTTAAGGTAGGTTCCGAGGTACCTTGAGTTTGACAGATGATTCCTTACCTCGACTGAGGTAAGATCTCGAGTCGAGGACGTTTATGTCAACTATAACTACCGATGGTAGTGAAAAAGGTTGAGTCGAGATGGAGTCAAGTCGGGTAAGTTTTGGATGAACGTCTTAGAATATGCGTGTTAGTCTTAAAGGGGGCGAGCGTACCTGCTATTTATGGGGCTCAATTCCAAACTACAGCCAACTAATTATAATTTTCCGCCAGACGAATCCAATAACACTGCGTTGTGATGCATTTTGTTTGACGTATAGTATCGTAAACAAACGTATCGCTAATGAAAGCGAATTTTGAATCGAAAATACAACTGTCATATAACATTTTGGTTTATTTTTTTGCGACTTGCACAATTTTTATTGTACTTAGATATCGACGCTCGGCAGTGAAAACCTCGTAAATCCAATTTTCTTCAATAGCGTTCTATTTATTCTTTAGATTGATAAACTCGTCATACACGTACTAGTTCAACAAACTTTAAATTCAAATACTTCTAAGCTGATGACGTACGATGACAAACTTGTAT